>CM061534.1:133169042-133460591 GCA_030545055.2 Neoaliturus tenellus
AAATCGATGTGTAAACGATGTTTTTAAAAATTAACGTGTACACATCGTTTTTGAAAATCGATCTGAAGACGATGTTTTTAAAAATTAACGTGTACACATCGTTTTTTAAATCGATCTGTAGACGATGTTTTTAAAAATTAACGTGTACACATCGTTTTTTAAAATCGATGTGTAGACGATGTTTTTTTTTAAATTAACGTCTGCGAACGTTTTTTCAATCGGGTGATGAATGTGAAACTTAGTTCTCAAGTCTAAGAACATAAAACCAATTTTCCTCTAGGTATAGACGAAACAGTAATAACTGCACACAGATTAAGACAAGTACTGGACCACGGTCTATGCCCTTAGGTCTTGGGTCTGGACCGTGGTATAGAGCCTCAGGTTTTGGGTGTAAGAACTTAAAGGCCGACTTTCCTCTAGTTATGGATAAAACAACCACAATTGCGCACGGTTTAAGACAAGTATTAAACCATGATGTAAAAAACCTAGTTCTCAGGTCTAAGAATATAAAAGGCCGATTTACCTCTAGGTATAGACGAAACAGTAATAACTGCACACAGATTAAGACAAATACTGGACCACAGTGTATGGTCTTAGGTCTTGGGTCTAAACCACAAGATGTAGGACCTTAGGTCTTGGGTTTAAGAACGTAATCACCGACTTTAATACGAGTACTAGACCATGGTGCTAGGGTCTTAGGTCTTGTGTCTAAGAAGATAAAACCCGACTTTAAGACGAGTACTAGACCACGATGGGTAAAGGGTTGGGTCTAGACCATGGTGTAAGGGCATTAGGTCTAGGGTCTAAGAGCTTAAGGACCGACTTTCCTCTATCTATGGATGAAAAAACCACAACTGCACACGGCTTAAAACAAGTGTAAAGACCATGGTGTAAAAGCTTAGGTCTCAGGTCTAAGAACATAAAAGGCCAATTTCCCTCTAAATATAGACGAAACAGTAATAACTGCAAACGGCTTAAGAAGAGTACTAGGCCACGGTGTAGGGACTTAGGTCTTGGGTCTAGGCCATTGTGTATTGGTAGGAGGTTTTAGGTCTAGATCACGGTGTATGACCTTAGGTCTTAGGTCTAAGGATTTTACAAACGCGGTTACCGGTCCGGTCTCTGATAAAGGCACTATGGCCTACGTCATTGTGGTATCACAGACCATGTTCACTTATGACGTTATAAAGGAATATGTACAGATGATGATTTAGTTATTCTAATACATTTATACAATTCTAGTAAATGAAAAATATTGACGGGATTTACGCTTGTATAATTCGTACGATCAATATTCGAGGGGGATCGTATATAACATGTTGGTTACTTTGGGTGTCGGTGGATATTGGTTACAAAGCTCTGTTACTACGTCAAAGTTCCCACCTTCAACAGAGTACTTTTTGAGGCATAAAAAGTCCCGATTGGAGGTAGACACCAATCACTCCAATGGGCGAAAACCTGGAGATAAAAATTTTGATCAATATTAAATTTTGATGTAATCATCAGTTGTGATGCAATTTCCATCACAGCTGATTAAAAAAAATATTTATCGATATTAAATTTTGATGTAATCATCAGCTGTGATGCAATTTCCATCACAGCTGATTTACAAAAATAAATGAGTTTTGAATTTTATTATTATTGTTAAAAAACAATTAAACACACTTATTTAAGACACTTTTAAATGAGTAAAACACACTATTTTCATCAATGGCACAAGGTCTTTAAAAAATCAATTGTAATCAGTCCAGATCAAAATCTTCATCAACATCCATACTGACGGGTATCCGAAAATGTCCCCAGGGCAGTGTCGTCAGTCCGTCTTCACAGATGTACCTCTTGTCATCCTTGGCGGACAGCGCTTTTTTATATTGTGATATGGAATAAATGTTGTGCCCCTTGCTCCGGATGGTGTTCATCGTCTTGTATTCTTCCGTTTCGTTGAACAAACACGATTTGTAGTCTTCCAGCTTCAACTCCTTCTTGACAACGGATTTCGTCACACCTTTCGCCTTTTTGCCAGATTTATTTCCTTCCGAGTCGTATGCGTACATCTTCGATCGCAGCCCGACAAACTCCCTCATGACATCTCCGGCCAGTTCATCTTTCCATTTTCCGATGACTTTCTTGTTGACCCGCGGCATGTTGTAAATGTTATCCGCTTTGTAATCACTGGTGTCAAAATAGTCGATCATGCTTTCATGTCCTCGTATACATCTTCAGTCCTCACACCATAGACCAGTGAGTCGGTATCTCCGTAGTGGACTCTGATGTTGTCCCCATAGTTCGGTTTCATGACGTTATAATGGAAATCGTAAATCGCTATTTTGGAGATGTCAAAATGCTCATACCGACATAAATGGGTTTGTTGAAATACAAATAGGTCTTTTCCATATGGACAGCAGTCAAGTGCTCGGAGAATATTGTCAAGGATTTAAAATTGGGTTTCGCCACTAGCTTTTGCAACTGCTGTTCGTGAGTGGCCAGTTTGATATTGACGTGTTTTCTGATATTCTCCATCGTCTTGCCGAACACCGAGTTGTTCATCAACTTGTAGAAATCTTTTTCAAAGTCGTTCGTCGCTTTCGTTCTCATGTCCGTGTTTAATTTAATATATTCACTCAACCACGCTGACTGTTGAAATTTTATGGCCCTATATATTTTCTTCAGAACCATTCCTAAAGACAGATAGAGTTGGAGATTCCTATAGTGTACGATGTATTTCTCTTTGCTGTACAGCGTTGTTAAGAGCTTCCTCTGATTGGATCCCGGCGGGCATTGGTTCTCTGGGGCTAGAGGTAGGTCTCTATGGTGGTCGTGCAGATGTTGAGGATATTCGAGGTCTACTTCGAGGATGTAACCGGTGTCGGACTTGTTACTGATGAATTGACCGTTTGTGAGTTTACACATTATCTGGGCCAGTTCAGAGTCTGTGCACCACTCGAATTTCCTCAGGGGTTGGTACTCCATCATCGCCCAACCATAGAGGTTGTTTACATCCAGATAGATAAGATAATCATTCGGTTTTCCAGCGTCATAATCGTGCATGTACGGGTTATTGGCTTTGGCGTATCTGTGACAGCACTGAGAGATCCCACGCGAATGCCTTTCGAGATCATCAGTTCCATGTCGGTGTCCGTCAGCATATCGAGACTTACTTCAGTTTTCTTCAACATGGCGTCCCAAGGCCAGACCGGGTGAGGTGTAATACCACGCTGGATCCAGTTTATACGTTTTCAAACACACTTTACGGAAATTTTCCATTACGTCCGCCAGCAGTAGGGTGTCTGTTTTATTGTACAGCAGAGTGTACTCCCCCATCGTTTGGATGGAAAACTTTTCCCATACATCACACACGTGTTTGTAGTCTTCATCGCTGACGTTTGAATTGTTCAATTTATTGTAGAACGATTCTTTTGAAGGCAAAGATCGTCTCTCCAAATCTCTCCATACCGTCCATATAATCATACGGGTAAATACCCTTGCGAATAACCAGATCCAGTTTGTCATCCGAGAAGAATTTCGAAGTGTGTTTGAATTGTTGTTTGGTGAGATTTTTGGCCAGACTGTCTAAACTGGAAGCCATGAATCTGAACGAGTCCAAGAATCTCAAGTTTACCCCGTTTTCAATTTTGACTTCGAACGATATGTAACGTTCTTCGGTGGTGGCCAAGACGACGATATCTTTCTTATCAGCTCCAAGCATTTTTATAAATAATGGGCGTCATAATTGCTCAGGTTATGGATGAAGACCGGCAGGAAATGGGGCTTTTTGAAATTCAAATTGCAAGAATTGTGGGCTACCCCTCTGAATTTCCCAGTCAAATGATCGTGATCGAGAACGGCTTTTCCAGTTTTTTCATCAAACACTTTTCCACAAATGTGGCAAACCGAAGTAAACCTGGCTTCCGCCTTTTCGGCAGCAGTCAAAGACATGGGCTTCGCTGCTTCACGACTGTAGAGTTGAGCTATTGATATCTTTGAAACATCTACGAGTCCATCTATGAAGACCTGTGCAGCATCGGCGCCCAAATATTCATAGTACAAAATCGAAGGGAATGTCATAGTCGTCTGACGCATTCACGACGTACAATGCAAAACTGGCCGCTTGATGGGCTTGATATTTCTTGGTGTTGATCCCCCCGCTGGTCGTCTACTGGTGTCAAGATGCATTCGAAATCAGCATACGCTACGTAGGGCACTTTCATCTTTCTGTATTTGTACTTGAACTGTATTGTGGGGCTGATGTAATCGTCTTTAATTTTAATCGCCTTAGGCATGACGATTCTAACAGCATCGTGTTGATTGCAGTATTCCCTGTGTTTTTCCAATTTCAATTCATCATCGAATCCGTTGAGACATCTGTTGCATATAAAGAGTGTATCCAAATCATCAACATCCTGATTGTTCTGGCTCGTTGCAGGTTTCTTTGTGGGTTTTTAACAAGGCTTCAGTTCCAAAATATTGTAGACAACGATTGCAGTGGAATGATTTATGACCTCTCTTTTTCAGTTGCTTACCAATTAATCTACTCATGCTTTTTATCCAGCAATAATGTGAATTGCCGTTTTCATTTTTCAAATACAGCAGATTGACATGTCTGTTTGGGGATTTCATTTTTCGTTACATACAAAACGTAGATGTCACTTTTCTTGGCATTTTTAGATTTTTTTCCTGCAACCGGGATAGTCCTCAAACTTATCATAATTTTCAGAGTCTTTCGTTAAATCATAAGCATATATATTTACTGTCACACCAGACCGTTTTTCAAATTTCATTATAATATTTTTCTGAACTTGTACGGGGAACGTTATGTCTTTCAAAGCTTCATCAAACTCGTGTTCGTACGGTTTGTATTTACTCACTCTATCGGGATGATCTCCATGGTCAACCGGGTGTAATGCAGATTAAATTGACCAGAGAAAACATTTTTCATCATCATTTTTTACATTAATAACAGCTTTTCTATTCGCAATATCTTTGGGCAAAGGAATATAGCTGATGCTCTGAGGGGGTTATAGCGGCATACTTGAATTTCCAAATCGCTTATACTGAATAAAGACCAACCGGATCCTTTCGCTTGAAATTCTTCCATTTCGTTGAGTAACTTTTCCTTAGCAAAATCGTAGAAACCTGAAATATCGGTACTCAAATCGATCACAGAATATTTCGTTTTAAAGTTGAATTCCTCTACTTGTTCTTTCTCTTGAAATCAATTCGGAAGTTAAATCGGACCTTCAATTCAAATTCACCCAACCATTCTTTTATCTTCCTGATGATAATATTTTTATATGCGTCCAAAAATATGATCGGGTCTTTGAGAGCGTGAATGTTTTCAATGCAATAAAAGTTGACGACTCCCCCGAAAGCCGATCTCACTAATTCGACTTCGGAATCTTTCGGTGTAATCGTATTGCCACCACCGATAGGCCCTTTAACCAAATTGCAAATTGTCGCCATCGTTAAAAATATAACCCCCTGCAAAGTTTCAAAACAGATTTATTTTTAACATAATTTTCATCCAGACGAGGTCTTTTTGCTGGAGTGGGTCCATCATTTTCATCAACAATTCCGCCACGGCTAACCAAAGCTGACTCTTCGTGTATTTTTAAATGGTAACTCATATTAGATTTTCTTACGAGTTTTTCACACTTCGGGCATTTAGCTTTGTACTCATGACTTGGTTTCTTCTGGACCCGGAGTTTTGAATTTTGAACTCCGCTATGTGCTAGGTATCGGTTATGCACTTGTTCATTACTTTGCGCTGTCGAAGTGGAAGGTTGATTAATAGTAGATTTACATGTTTTGTAATGCCGATTAAAATTAACGTTTAAAATGGACTTTCCACATTTGTCACATAACTTTTTCATGTAACGAGGGCTCAAGTCTTTGTTTGGGTTGGTAGAACACTCTTTAACATGACGTGACATATTTGATTTTGATATCAGCTTGCCGCAGTAATTGCAATTAATTTTAATCGCAGACATCTTCTTATGCGATCTATAAGACAAAAACAAAAATCTGATCAGAATAAAAATTTTAATGAGTACTAGTGAAAAATATTATATTATTGTTTTTAATAAACAGCTATAAATAAAAAATTAACAAAACAGCTAAACTCCAAATATTTAAGATATATATTAAACTAATTTGATTTTAAGTGAAAATCGTACAAGTCGATTACATAACAACAATTTTGATCGAGTGAAAATAATCAACCAGCATACAACACATTATAATACAAACATGACATCTGGGTCAGGCGGTTGATAAGATAACTCAAAACGCTTATCTTATTCTCATTGTATTAAAATATTCAATGACAATTTTGATTATTAATTTAATAACTAATAGTGGTATTATCTCAAATATTACTGACCCTGATTGAGATAGATCTCGAAGCAAACTGAATATTACTTGAAAGCCAACCTCCTTTTATACCAAAAATTGTATAGCATCAGGCAAAGCACAAATTGCATCATCCTGTTAAAACCAAACGAGCTTGATAAGCGATATAATTAACAGACATCATTAAAACTGTTATCACCAATGACGGAGTCAGCGGACGTCGGCCTCTTATCAGCAACCTAATTAGCAGACATTTTCACTGAAAATTTATCGCTAATCTCGAGGTCAGTCGACGCCGGTCTGTTATCTCTTATCTCTTTCCTCTCATGCTGAATCACCCGCTAAACAACAATTGTTGTACGTATATTAGTGGAAATTTCTTTTTTGAGTTTGAAAATCACCACAACGGACTATAAATATAATGGTCATTATGTCGGACTAGTCCCTACACCGGACTATCTAAATTCAATTGCATGCCGGACCATTTTAATATAATAGTCCTTGCGAAGGGCCATTTAAATACAATAGTCCCCACGCTGGACGATTTAAATACAACAGCCCCCCACACCGGACTATTTAAATGTAATAGTCCCCACCCCGGACTATTTAAATTCAATAGTCCTTGCACAGGACTAGTCCTCACGCGGGACTATCTAAATACAATAGTCCTTGCACGGGACTATCTGAATACAATAGTCCCCAGGCGGGACTAGTCCTCACGCGGGACTATCTAAATACAATAGTCCTTACACGGGACTAGTCCTACGTAGGACTGTTAGGAAATTCGCACTCCCCTCATGGCGCAGTCACCCTCCTCTATCAGGTTTTTATCGGAATTCCTGAAAAGGGCTGTAAAATTGCCAAAATGTAGCAAAAATCACTGAAAACCGGTTTAAAATAGGTCTATAGGACTGTTAGGAAATTCGTCCTTCCTCATGGCCCCATCAATTTTTTATGCCTTGGAAATCCTTAAAAATGCTTTGAAAATCATTAAAAATGCTTTGAAATTGCCGAAAAGTAGGCAAAAATCACCGAAAATCCGTTAAAAATAGGTCTATAGGACTGTTAGGAAATTCGTCCTTCTCGTCCTTCCTCATGGCCCAGAAGTGACGTATATATACTACTCATACCATGCGAACGTGGTTGTGATGTGACGTGACGTAACGTGACGTCGATGTATAGCAGCACCATTACATCAAGACTTACTTAGTTGAAGTCCTTTGAATAAAGTTTTAGGGAGGACACTATCCATAACTCAATAACTTAAATCAATTTTTAAAATTAAAATTCAAAGCCATGTGCCACAAATATGATCTCAAAGGGTGAAGTAGGGTAGACCGGGGTACTTTGTCACAAGGGTACTTTGTCACAATATCTACTGGGAGAAAACGGGGAGCAGGAGGGAAATTCTAGTGGCACCGCTAGACTCCTTAGGTTGGCACTACTTCATACAGACAGTATCAGACTTGTCCAGCGACAATTGTGATTGTTTTCAATTAAAATGTGTTTTGCTTCACTAAAAGTTTTTTTTTTTTACAAGAAGTTGGCAATTTTTCAAGAAAGCTACGTTTCACAAAGGTATGTAAATGTTATATTATTGTGTTCCTTTGTTCATTGGGAATAGATGAACGTAAGGTAAGGTAAGGTTAGACTGATTAAATGTATTAGATTATTACTTGGCCAAAATGTAAACATAAACTAAATCGGTCGCGTGGGGTACTTTGTCACAAACTCGACGGGGCACTTTGTCACAATAGTTAAATGGGCGATTTTGCAAGTTTTATTAAACTCACGTATTTTTGCAGATGGTGCGTAACTATAAAAAGAAAACAGTAGTTATTTGTTTTCTTTATTATATTAAACATATTTGAGTGTCCAAGAATTATGGTAAATATTTACTTTCTAATATTAACTTTTTTACTCTAAAACAGCAATTATATGTTTTCTTTATTATATTATACATAATTAAGAGGCCAAGAATTATGGTAAATTTGTTCTAAGTAAAAACATTATGTACTAATTAAAATTAATAATTAGTTATACATTTTTTATCTATTTTTATATTCCGCCAATATCTTATTAAAAATACATGTGACAAAGTGCCCCATGCCCTGTGACAAAGTGCCCCATATTTGGGGCACTTTGTCACAGATGTAAGGGTACAAAAAAAATTAAAATCATTTACTTTGAAAATATGTAGGATTTAGAAAAAAATACCTAATACTCAAAAAAGTATAAAGTTAGTAATCATGCATTGATATTGGGTCACAGCCTTAAATGAAGTGAGTAAAAAAATAAAGTAAAAATTGTGACAAAGTACCCCGGTTTACCCTATGTCAATTCGGCTTACCGTAAACATATTCCTAGAGTTCAAAAACTTTATAAACCAAATACTATTGTTAAAGGTTTCGTAAGTTCATATTTAATACATACAGTTTTGCTCTTTGGACTTTTTAACAAAAAATCTTTGAGAACACTTGAAAAAGATAAATTTGTAGAACGTAAAAAGTTATGTATATACTAAAAACTTTAATTATCTTTCATAAGCTTCACAACATGTTCCAGACCTCAGCCAAAATACTAGAGTTTGCAAAAAACCTTTTTATTCCAAATTTTGTATTTGTGTTCATTGATTTAAATCAAAGTACTTTAAATTGTTCACGTGTTTTTCTCTCAAACATACGAAATCAAATTATTTAAAAACCGCCAAAATAAGATGGTTAGGATAGAATTGTAAGGTTACATTGCTTTCTCTAGTTTCATCATATGTACGTTGGCATCACCCTACTTTTCATGATTACATAAAAATTTATAACCGTGTTATTTCACAACAGATTTTAATGTTCAATATAATTAAATTATATTCCTAAGAGCCAAGATCATCCCAGGGACGGTCCCGGCCGGCCCTAATCTGCCGCCGCCGCGCCGCTGTGCATTCCAATTAAAACATTTGCCCTCGGGAAAAACCTCGGGAAACGGAACTAATTTTGTTCGTTGTAGACTCAAGAGCATTGTCACTAATATTTTGTTCGAATGAATTTGATTTAATTTGTGCAATAGTAACATACTTAAAGGGATGTCGAGATTTCAGATGTAATTTTACATCGTTATTGAAGCCGTTTGGTAAACATTTTCAAGTATACGTAGTAAATTAAAGTCGTGTAGACTATTTTAATTCATCTTCATGACTTTTCTTCAATTGCGCAAATAACTGAAATTGGTAATGGCTAATGGAATTGTATGGCAAGACAGAAACGCCGAACTAGACATTTGCGATTGCCGTCCACTAATGAAACTTGAAACACGATTAGTTGAATCTATCTCGAGGAACACTTAACTAACCACTTCCCGTTGAGTTGGTAGGAATCAATTATGAGACAAACTTCTAGGATGCCACCATAACTTCAATTTATAAAATTTATAAATGATTCGCCCAAATTATTGTATAATACACGTACAACGCAATAAATACGTTGCTCATAAATTTTTTTCAAATTTTTTTGATTACAACAAAAATATTTTTTTTCTAATTAATTATAGTTTTTGAGTAAGTTATTAAGCTAAATTGTTCACGTTATAATATTTCATAACTAAAACTTGAAAACTTAACATACATGCAGTGGAATTAAAACTATGATTTGAATTAAACTTTAGCTACGAAATATTATTGTATTAAAATTATTCAAGTACAAATGTTATATTAAGTAAAGGTATAATAAAGATTGACTAACCGAAGGCAAAACAATATAGAGAGAGAGCCATATTGAAGATGTGAAAAAAATGTTTTTATCATTCTGCACGAAATCTGCCTGTTTTTTTGCTCTCTCAATAGTACTAAAACCGTTTCTTTTTTGTCCTAGGGCTTAAAAACCAGCAGGAATATTTTTTTAGTCCTAGCATTGAAAAGTCAGCTATTACTATTATTCTTCTAAGTATATTATTATTCATTTATTAATTTTGATGAGCAGAATTTTGATATTTAAACGTTATAAATAGCATTGTTTGTAAATAACAGAAATGCATATTACTTACATTGTATGTAAATATAACCTCGAAATACAAATTTAAAGTTAATATTTTTACCGATCAAAAGTCTAATTCCGCATTATGACAAAAAAAACGTTTCTATAAAACAAAAGTGTCTTTTTGATGCTTAATTGTTTTTTAACACTTGTCTGTACCTCCCTGTCTTTAACACGATTGCGCACCAAAAAGACCCTTCTTTGCTCCTATTGATGAAAACTACTATAAAAGCTTATTATTATTTAAGGAGAATAATCTTAACTAAAAGGACTAACAGTTGGTTTTAAAATAGTTTTAATATAAATATATACTGTTGGAGTCTACTACCTATCATGATATTAATAATATCATACTATAATACTGTACTTGTAATAATATTATACTTTTTATGTTATTGGCACTAGAGATTTTAATTATTGTTTTTTTGGACTTATTAAAATGTTTAAGTGGTAGATCCCCATAAAAACAATTAAAAATATGTTAATAAACTTTTCTTAACTAAAATTCGTTCAAGAAATATAATTTATTGTTTGACAACTATGTATACAACAATGGACATTTTAAATTATAGAAGGATCGTTCAGAATTAAAAAAATAAACATTAGCTAAATAGAATTACACTAAAAGATTATATAACAATAAAGTTCACACAGTAAAGGTAACATTTTGCAGAATACCTAATTGACATTAACTCAAATCTCTTGGATACAAAACATGATTTGAATAAATTTGCAAGATAACAACAACAAAGTTGAAGAAGAACAACTACAGAATAATACTTTTATAACTTATACTTCTTTTATTTTTAGAGTAGTAATTTAATAAATGGAAAATAATAATGTAAATTAACTACAAAGTATCGATGGAATTTTTATGAATGCGTTATTAAAAGATGTTCATCTAAAGTGGTTCGTTCACTGGGATGCTGCTTTAAAAGGAACGTTTTCCTCTGTGAGGACCTGTTTTACTTTTTACCGTAATATTCTTTCCTCTTAAACCGTTTCATAGTTTTGTATATTTTAAGTAACTGCATTCAATTACATAGAATTTGTATAAGCTGCATATTTTTTGTGTATTATTTAATTATTTTGCTAATTTTCGGGAGCGGCAGCTCAGTGGTAGAGCTCTGGCCTCACAAGCCAGCGGTCCCCGGTTCGATCCCGGGCGACGACATTACACGCACGAACATGAGCGGTTACCTCTAGCTAGCCTATGTGACTTAATGCCATTACCGTACCTTTCTGTCTTTAGATCACCGCACAGGATAATTGGCCAATGGTGACGGGCAGTGGAGGTTTATATTAAAAAAAAAAATCTTTAGGCAAAATTGACTGAGGCCTTTTTTTCATTTAAAGCAACTCGCATATTGGGCTGTTTACTCAAATCCCACAGACAACATGTTCTGTCAAGATTTTTTCTTATGCTCTATTTTTGTCCAATCAATAATTTGTAATTTATAGCAGAGTTTACTAACAATCGCCATGTGTATTTGTAATCATTTGGTTGATTTTTGTGTTTTGACATTTGGTTTTTCATCCATCAAAAGTTTTGAAATGTTTGACTTTATGCACAAATGTTCTGAAAATGTATTACTATACTCGTCAAGTACGGTTTGAAAGCGAACCATTTAACAATATTTACGTATTTTTTCCCTCAAGTCTGTATCAACAGTCTTATTTGCGTGGAGTGAACACAACGGTAATTATTGATCACTGTTGGTGAGGTGTTTACATTGGAAAGTTCAATGAATGAGCTCTGATTGGGCGGCAACACGGGGAAGACTCCAGGACGATTCTGTCCTGGACGATTCAGCGCTTCTCTATAACTTGGATATGGTTACATAAAAAGTATACTAAATTGAAATTAAAATTAAAATTAAGAATAAAGAACAATAAGAAAGTTGAAAATCAAATCAAAGTGAACCATTGATCAATATAAAGTAATGTAATGGTCCGGATGTGTGTGGGGTTATCCACAGTTAGTCGCGTGTGGAGTAGACACAACAGTAATTATTGGTCGCTGTTGGTGAGGTGTTTTAATTGGAAAAGCACAATGAACAGTCTCTGATTGGGCAGCAATACCTGGGCAACTCAGGACCATTCCGTGCTTTTCAATAACTTTGATATGGTTAACTGATCAGTACACACAGTCGACCTGTGGTTAGGAACATGTGGCTTTTGATGACGTTTTTTTATGGAAAAACCAAATGAACGGGCCTTGGGTTTGTGAAATATTATGTAGAAAATAGAGACATTTCTAAAAAATTAAATAAAAAAAGAATAAAAAAGAGAAAAAAGGAGTCTTAAGAAATAATTTTGTTTGAGACTCTCTCTAGGGGACGACCCTGAACAGGAAGTCTTAAAGAAAAATCCATCTTCCAATTTCATAATGTATACATTTTTTTATTTCCTAAATAATAAACATGATCTCTAAAGAGTAAGTACGTCTGATGTTATGAAATTTTTAATTTTCATTAAAATTATTTCAATGAAAAGTTTGACCGCCTGCCATTTAAGTCTCGGTTATCCGTTTCAGGTCGGTTTGTGGTGCTACTCTATAAGTGGGATTTTTAGAATAGAAACAGAATAGAATAGAAACAGTGTTTTATTTTCTCCAAAACAAGTACAAAGTAATACAAAATAGCAGCACACTTTACAGTAATGGTTTCATGAACCGTCTACTGGGTTGGCATATTTGCACTGAAAACGATATACATCTTTTCCCTATTCTTAATAAGTTATTGAGTTATTTTATATATCCAAATTAATAATAACAGCCTGTACAAAAAATTTATTAATTACATTTACAATAAAGATCCAGTACCCTATCATATAGACCGCACATATAGGCCTACATAAATATACATTTTTGTAATTAAATTTTTATTAATGTTAAGTTAAAATAATATGTAAATAATATATTGACGGTGAAACAAATTAATAGTTTTAAAAATTGAATTCCAAAATTAAGCTCCATCTAACCCTCCAAGCATCTCGAAGATAGTACCCCAATTTTCGCCAATCCCTCCCATTAATAAAAGATAAAAACTCTTCCCATTGTAATTCCTTTTTTGAAAACCAATTTTTCCTTTGTTGTGCCAATATTGGACATCTAGCGATGAAATGAAAAACACTTTCGTTTTCTTGTAAGTTACACAATGAACAGTGAAAGTTTGTATCAGTTAGCCAGGGTTTGAAATTAAGGTTAATTGCTTCGGCTCGAGCCTTCATTACCCATCGTTTCAAGTCAATACTAATATTATTATCTGCAAGATAAGAGCGCTGCCCAAGTTCAAGGTCGAGAGAACTGTACAATTGGTGATTCTGGGATTCTCGCGCGGCCCGCAGCCATGACTGCCTGGCCTCCCTCCTCAACGCATCCACTACTCTCATCAGTTGGACACGCGTTTCTTCTAAATTTTCAATATCGAAACTGATGTCTATGTAGTATTTCCGCCCTAGCTGTTTCCATTCCTTACACCATGACAAATTTCTTAAAATTATTTGTTTTGCGAGAATATTGGGGAGTCGGTTATCCGGAAGCGCTAAACAATTCATTAAATAGTCAACGTGAGTTACAATAGTGAAATTGTGCACCTTTTCCAATCCTGTTTCTAAATATAAAAAGTAATTTGGTACATTTGTTGGAAGGCCGAAAATCCTTTTAATAAAAAGTCGAAATATACCCTCCACACTTGAAAATTCATGAAAGCCCCAAATCTGACATGCGTAGCACATTATTGATCTAATCAGTGAATTAAAAGCAAAAAATTTTGAACACAATGGAATCTTACTATTTCCGAAAAAATCACGCCATAACGAATTCATTGCGAATTTTGAAGAAACAGATTTTTCTCTAAAATGACTTTCCCAAGACAATTTTGTTGTTATTGTTACCCCTAGATACTTATACTCATTTACTACGTCTATTCGTTCCCTTTTATAAAACCATTTATCCCTACAACTTAACTTTCCACCTTTTCTAAAAACCATGATTTTAGATTTTTTTAAATTCACTCGCAAACTCCACAAATCACAATACCGTTCAAGATTATTAATCATTAGCTGCAAAACTGTTCCGGTTGGGGCAAGTAACACGAGGTCATCCGCATATAATAACACATTTACTTTTAAACCACCGAAATTGCAACCACCCTCCAACTCACCCGGAATGTCATTAATAAAAAGCGAAAATAATAACGGAGAACCCACACATCCTTGTTTTAAGCCCCCCCTTGTTTCGAAGAATTCCGACCTCCCCTCTTTAAATTTTACCCCTGCTGAAGTTCCAGTGTATAGATCTTTAATAATTCGCATCATTTGAGTTGATACCCCTAATCCAGAAAGCTTAAAAAATAAAGAATTTCTATCAATTGTATCAAAAGCTGATTCAAAATCCACAAAGAAAGCATAAAGTTTGTCACCCTGTGTTGCAGTTCGGATGGTTATTAAATTGATAAGATTAAAAATATTATCGACGGTCGAATAATTTTTTCTAAATCCCGCTTGACATTCACTCAAAATTTCTCGCTCCGTTACCCACAAATTTAGCCTATTAAACACAACACTGGTGTATATTTTTGCGACACAGTCGATAAACGACAGTCCTCTGTAATTCCTAACATCTTGTAAATCACCTTTTTTGTGGAGTGGAAAGATAAGTGACCTTTTAAAACTGTTCGGAACGCTGGCCTCCTTGAAAAATATATTATAAATTTCAAACATTTTTTCTAAAAAACTGTCCGAGCTATATTTATAAAACTCATACGGAATCCCGTCACTACCAGGGGCCTTGCAATTTTTTACCTTCCTCAAAACAGATTTTATTTCCCCAACCTCAATTGCACGATCGAGATAAGCATCTATGATAAACGGCTCTGCGTAAAAAATTCTTTCAGTGATAACAGTTGGATTCAGGAGCTCTTGGAAATGCCTAACCCATTCATCCGCGTCAATTATACCCACTACCAACTCTTTTTTACTTTTAAAACTATTAATTGCCTCCCATACCTGTTTGGTATCATTTACATTTATCAACGATGCAATAATGTTATTTTGGTACTGTATCTTTTTTTGTTTACATATCATCTTAAACCTCTTATTTTCCTGTAAATATATACTCCTTGCACCCACTGAGCTAGTCTTTCTAAAAATATTTAAAAGTCTGAAAACTTTTTTCCTTTGAGAATAACATTGCCAATCAAACCATGGTTGCTTACTTTGAAAACAAGAGTTATTAATAATCTGAGTTTGTTTTGCATAAGCAGACTTTTTAATACATTCACCTAGCTTATAAACATTATCTTGAGAATTGTCAGTAATTTCCAAAGTAGCGATAGCCGAACTTATTCTAGACTTATAATCTACGTTGTCCCTATCAGTCCATTTTAATCTAGGCATTAAAGGAAGGATAACCCCTTCCACCCTATTATTCACACAATACTTTACATTCAATTTTAACTCTATTGGCATGTGGTCAGACCCTATCTGGCTTAAACACTAAAATCGTTAATTACATCCAAGCAGTTAATTGAAACTAAAGCATAATCGATTACTGAGGCCCCTTGTGAACTAATATATGTAAACTCCCCACACTTATCCCCTGGTGACCTACCATTCAGAATAATAAATCCGTAATTCTCACATAGTTCCAAAATAAGTTTTCCTCTATTATTTATTACCGTATCTTTTGACATTCGTACATACTGAACAGAACTGTTATTATTTAATTTGAAATTATCTGGGATACTCTGTACACTGGCTACCCTCCCATTTAAATCTCCTATCACAATCATGTCTGAAATTAGGTTATCTGCCATAAAATCTCTCAGTTTATGAAAATCGCTCTCCCAAATATTAAAGTTTTAATATAGGGGTAGGATAGACAATATTCTATTCCTATCTTGTTGCTTTACATTAATTATACTAAAAGTGTCCCGTACAGAAAAACTTAACATTTCCTTAAATTTACTGTTTAAATTTATTCCCATAATTATTCCACCTCTCGCTCTACGAAAAGAAAAATCCATCTTCCAATTTCATAATGTATACATTTTTTTATTTCCTAAATAATAAACATGATCTCTAAAGAGTAAGTACGTCTGATGTTATGAAATTTTTAATTTTCATTAAAATTATTTCAATGAAAAGTTTGACCGCCTGCCATTTAAGTCTCGGTTATCCGTTTCAGGTCGGTTTGTGGTGCTACTCGATAAGTGGGATTTTTAATTTGATGTACATATCAACACATGCATACATTTAAGATTTAATATTAACTTCTCATAGGCCTTCCCTCGTCAGAATTCAACAATCAGTTATAATTTTTAAATGTAGGTTTTCAGCTTTAAATTGAGTTCTCAGAGTTTTTAATTTTAAATAAATTATTTATAAAAATATTAAACTTTTTCCAGACATTTCGATACTCCTATGCAAGAGACAAAAAGTAATAGGCTACAGTTCTTATGATATGTATTCTTTATGCAATGGATACCCTGCAAAATAAAAGAAGATTTAACTTATACAACCTACAAGAAGACTTTTCTTATCCCCTTACCTATCCAGTCATCAGCCATGTAATCCCCCTTTTTCCCTTTGAGAATTGCCTTTTCTGTTGGAACTCATATGACGCTCAACAATCCCACTTAAAACTACGTATTTAACGTTTTTTATCATTCTTCACCAAATCAGCCTGTTTTTGCTCTCTCATAGTAAAACACTACATTCTCAACAGTACACTCATTTTCCATGGCAGCTTTGGCTATGACATTTATTTACTGTTAAAAAAATTTATTACTGTATTTAATTAACAGTTAAATAATGAACATAAATTTAGAATACCTTGAAATTTTCTATATTTTCCTGCTATGATTATTAATTAGATTATATAAAAAAAATTATTTATTTATTTGTTCCAACGGCTTGTTGCCAGTTTACAATAAAGCACAATCAGAGAAAATACAACAAATCATACAATTAACATGCAATATGCCAAAAATAATGGTGTTCAATAAATAAAGTTCATGAGTTGCAATTTCACTGTGCAGTACTACATGCAGTAATTCTAGAAAAACCACAAAGGACGGTAACATTCAATCACTTGAAACAAGCAAATTATAAATATAACTTGTCAAAAACTAACTGATGCATGCATATACAATAGAAGGTTAGTGGTAGTATTTGACTGATCAGTAAATGCATCTAATATTTTCAAGCACAAAAGACAAATACCATAAGCATTCAATAAATACAATGCAATAATATGAATTTATACAGACTATTGATGCATGCAAATATAAATTGATGTGGAATGCAACTAAAACGTAACAATACAACGTTACATACAATTGAATCCCAGACTACTTCTGAACAAACATACTACCTACAAGAATGCAAATAATTTAGTTCGTCCAGGCATTTGTTGACGATTGGAACATCAGGGAAATTGGAGCTCACCAGCCGAGGCCAATGAAGTGAGGACCCTCTTGGTTCGTGGAAGGCTGTCATCGAAGAAGTCGACCGCTTCAGACACCATGTTGCCAAATCTTTGAGTGCGGACCATTGTTCTGTTGTAGCTGTAGCTCCGCGCATGTTGATCTTTAGCAAACAACTCTTGAGACCTGGTGCCAGTGGGTACTCGTAAACGCACCATTTCCAGCAGGTCTGGACAGTCAATGTATCCCCGCAGCAACTTAAACAGGAACATGCCATCTTGTATGCACCTCCTGGCTTGAAGAGAAAGCATGCCCAATTCGTCCGCAACCGTTTTTACCGGGACCTCACGATATGGTATTCCCTGGCGAACCCCAACCACTCTGAGGAATCTATCCAGAATATTCTGCATTGCCATTATATGCCCCCGCTGATAAGGAGACCAAGCCATAACAGAGAACTCCAGAAGCTATCTCACTAGCGCACAGTAAACTGTTCTCAAAGCACGAGGATCATTAATCCCTTTTGTAAACCTTATTACAAAACCCAGCATGCGGGAGGCTCTGGAGCACACTTCCATGATCTGTGGTCCCAAAGAAAGATCTGTAGTCATCATGACGCCAAGGTCCTTGACCACTGTAGAACACTGAACAGGGGCTGCGCATAGATGATACTCAAAGTTTATCCAGTTGACCCTCCTCCTAAAAGACATTAAGATGGACATTTTGTTGTTGATCAGCATCGAATTTTCCTCACACCAGGATTCCACAGCTGACAAGTCCTGTTGGAGGAAGTCACAATCTTCCACACTTCGAATCTCTCTGAAGACTTTAAGATCGTCAGCAAACTGGAGACAGTCACTTTTGATGACACTAACGAGATCGGCAATAAATATGTTAAAAAGGTAAGGGCCAATGTGCGAGCCTTGTGGGACCCCAGATAAAGACCTGAATTCGGGTGATGAGGCAGACTCGTACCTGACTACCAAAGTCCTGTTGGTCAAGTAAGACGAGAACCAGTCCAGGAGAGCTCCAACCACTCCATACCCACTGAGCTTTGTAATCAGAAGTCCGTGGTCGAGCCTGTCAAAGGCCTTGGATAGATCGATGTAAATACAGTCCATTTGGTGAGAGTTGATAAATGTAGAATGAATCTTTTCTTGAAAAAGGATGAGATTAGTTGATACCGATCTACCAGGCATGAATCCGTGTTGACAGGTCGGTATTATGGATCTGAAGAAAGTAGACATTTGATCGAGGACAATCTTTTCAAAAATCTTCGCCACTGTTGATAATATAGTCACAGGTCGATAGTTCCTCACGTCACCTCTGTCTCCAGACTTGAAAATAGGCACTACAATGTCCCGTTTTAAAATTTCAGGAAATATGCCTTTCCTTAATGAGGGATTGAAGAGGATTGATAAAGGGAGAGCCAATAATTCGCTGGAGAATCTAAGAACTGAAGCTGGAATTCCGTCGGGCCCACAACCTTTGGAAACGTCGAGGAGGTTGAGCTTCTTTGCAACATCGCCCACTGTGACTATGACGGACTGCCATGGGTGAAAGATTGCTGGGTCGAACTGCCAACTAACGTTTGAGGGCGGACAGTAAACTGACGAAAACATCTCGGCAAATAAATTGCACTTTGCCTCCGGCGTATGAGCACTATCTGAATTCAAGTGGAGGACGTCCGTATGCTGATTATGAGATCGGGGACCTTTGACAAACCCCCAACAAAATTTCATGTTATCGGGTATAGACTGTTCAACATCTCTTAAGTAGGTAGCGTGACATTCCCTGGTGACTCGCTTGCAAATCCTACGCATCTCGGAAAAGCGATAGTAATCTGCTTGATTTAGGGTAGTTTTGTAGATTTTATGGAGTGTTTTCTTCTGGATTACCAAACCCCTCAACTCTCTGCTGAACCATCCCGGGAAGGGCGAGCCCGTAACTCTCTTGAGTGGTGTATATTTCCTGACAGTATTCCATACCATATTGATAAACTGGTTGAATTCCTGGTTGGGATCGTCACTCTGGCTGTTCGGCAGTAAGTGTAGGGAAAGAAGCTCACTGTGAACCAAATCAGGGTCACACTTCTTATAGTTGTATGTGTACTTCTTTTCGATGTTGTTGGTTGGGCCTCCAAGTGACCAGGTTACTGACAGAGGAGGATGGTGGGCGTCAACACGCACCAGTGGGTCTAGAGCAGCTGAGACAACGGTCGAATTAGTTGATGATAGAACGAGATCAAGTGTCACGTTATTTGAATTCTTGATGTGATTGAGTTGCCGTAAAGAGAAGGTATCTGCTAAGTTGAACAAATGTCTGTTTGAGGAAGAAGTAATACTTGATGGATCGTCCCATACTGCATGTGGGGGATTAAAATCCCCACAAATCAGGATATTTGACAAGGAATCAGAAACTAGCAACACTTCCTCAACGGTATCACAAAACTCCTTGAAGGTGTCGACAGGTCTACTGGAGGGTATATAGACCGCTGCCACAACCGTGTCCTCCTGCGAAGGGCTTGTGGACACTGACAAGAAGATACACTCAACGGACACACAACTAGTCTCCAGACGCCTGCAATGGAACTTGTTTGACACTGCGATTAAAACTCCACCCCCGCTGGATTTCTTACTAGTACAAGCTGTTCTATCTGATCTGAAGACGGAGAACCCAGCAGTGCCAATCACCTCGGAGTCCTCAAAATCAGGGTTTAGATTTGTTTCAGTTAAAATTATGATGTCATACAAACAGGAAGATAAGTTCATCTTGAAGTCATGCAGTTTCATTCTAAGGCCATTAACATTCTGGTAGTAACAGTTTAATGGCAAAGAGCCGTTGGAACTTCTTAGTTTTTTTTTTAACAATTTTGAGGATACTGTTAACATATCTAATAGTGATGTCAGATTCCCCTCTTGCTTGACGATCTTCAAGATCTTTCTTCAAAGTTCGCAGGTGATTTCTCTCCAATAAAGTCCTGTCATTTGAAAGAGAAATACCTTCTTCGAAGCCCTCTGCGTTCTCTTTTAGGTTTGCAAAACTTTTCAAAACTCCCAATGCCTCTCCTTCTGATTTAAAGATAATTTTTATGGGTCTTGGTTTGTCTGTGATCGTCTTCCCCAGTCTGAAGAAACGTATTGACAATGAGTCAAATCTAGGATTCAACTTTAGGAGAAGGGTATCTATTTTTGTCTTATCACACTCTCGTTGTTGGTTGTGATTACCAGCACTCTCGCTGAGACCATGCACTATAACATTTTTTGCTCTGACCCGTCTCTCATTAAGTTCATCGATCAGACTATCCGCTGAGGGGGCAGCGTCTGCAGCTCATCCTTGATTCGTCAACTTGACAATATAGGCTTTAATACTCTCTATTTCCTTCTCGGTGGCTGATACACGGGGCTCCAAGCTATTTAGACTTTCTTTGATGCTGGAAATGTCGGCTTTAATGTCATCTATGCCCGTTGCGAGAGTGTCAATGACGTCGATCTTGTCCAGTTTACTCAGTTTATCGACAATTAAGTTGAATTTCTCTTCAAAGCCAGATATTTGCTTCGTTAACTTTGAAAAATCAGGGTTCGGATCAGAAAAACAATCTACCCTACCACATTTCCATACTTTCTGAGTGCCGTCAGAAATTTTCTTATATTCTACAGAGGATAATCCCACACAGACTGAATGAAACCAGCGCTTGCAGTCGCCATCGCACTCAATGCCCTTATCGATAACTAATTTACTTCAAATGACACAAACTGTTTTATCTTTGATAATGCTTGCCATGGATGATTGTAGTTTACGACCACTTTATGAAAGTCAAACTTGCCTTTCAAAGTGTTTGCAATTAATATAGTATGAGCTAGTGTCCGGATTTGGTGAGATACAGAGGGCAGTGAATAGAATGAAAAATGTTACAGTGACGTTGGACGTTGGTACACCTGATCCCTGATCGTCTTGACTTTAACAACTGTCAAACTTCTTTGTGTAAAACATGTGGCTATGTTTTTTTTTTTTTTTTTTTTTTTTTTTTTTTTTTTTGCAGAAAAAATTAGCGGTATTTTGGGTTGAAGTGGTTTAAATATTTAAGATTTATCATGAATAGACTTGATAAATTGAAACATTGAAGAATTAAATCGATAATAAATGTCCAACAAGGTGATAGAATAAGAAATTTATGATATGGCTGAGATCGGGAGGTTATGTCGCTCACCCAAGCAGCCCACAGCATAACCAAAACTTGAAGTAACCAATGTAGGTCCACAATTCATACACAGTCTAATTGTAGTTAAGGTACACAATCCACCATCTTGATGACGTCTTGATTTGTTAACTAAATGAAAATATCCATTGGAAATTCGCTGAGTACACAGGTCTGCTGTGACAGGTTTGTTGCAATAATATGATTGTTTATTTATAGCACTGGATACATTAAACGTCCACCGATAAATTCAGTAAATGTATTTAAAAGTTTTAGATGGTCTAATTATATTCTTAACAATATTTCTAATGCAAGATATAAGAAATGAAAGTGTCTAAAATTAAAATAATATTTGTACTACATGGTTAAATAATATTTCATAAGCTCCTTAAGAGTTTATATTACTATTGTTGAGCTCATTGTGCTCTTAATATGATGTTTATCAGAAACATTATACTACAGAAACGATAATGAACAATATTTCCAACTAAAGTGTAGTTTAATACAAATAAACCTTTTGTGGGTCACAAGTACCTATTGGGAAAGTGAAAACACACTAAAAACTTTAACCTTTTGTTAAACTACGATAAATCTGAAAAACTTGGAGTCATTAAGCCATATTGTTCCGATAGAAGAGAAGAAAAATGGCAGTTGAAACAGTTTACAATTGATCAGTTCCATAGGCCGTTACGACGCAGAATTGGCGGATTGTTTAAACTTTGCCAATACTGTAGCAAACCTCCATCAGCATTAGTCCGGCATTTTATTTCAAACCATGTAATTTGATTACCGAGCAGATTTCAATACGACTTTTTTGTAGCTTTCTTCAAGCTATACTTTATAATGCCCTGTTTGACATTTGTGCTGAACGCTGAACAATAAATCGTGCCAAAGCTATTTAATATGCTACTTTATATTATTGTCATTGAAAATTGAATGAGTTAAAACTTTGTATGAATAAATAAAAACCACTACAATAAAAATGTAATACAGTAATGTAAATAACAAATAACAAATGTAATACAGTAAATGTAATGCAATACAGTATATGAATATTTCAAATAGATATGATTAAACATTAAAATATTATATATCTGATTGTTGAAAGTCACAGCTTCGCCCGTGATTGTATTTATATAAAGATATTAAAATCTCTTTACACTTTTAAAGAACAACGGAATCTTATTCCTTAAGAATTATATTGAAGGGTTATGGAGACTCTCAGATACGTGAGTGAATGATATTTGACAATTAGAAGAAATAGTAGATTATAGTAGATCATGCACATTGTAGGTTAAATTATCCAAATATTGTATTTAACCTTTCAATTAGAAATAAAATGTTGAGTAATGTTTTGTTCTCCAATTTCACTTGCAGATTGACTTAACAAACTTGATATGACTTTTTAGAGATTCATAAACGAAATCGTCTAATTTTACAAACGATTTAAATGCTCAAAATAATTAATTATTTAAGCCAAGTTTAGAGCCACCTGGGCTCTAATCCGCCACCGGCGTCGGCGCGCCTCTGCGTCCTCTTATTTGCATTACAATTATCAATTATGATATCGGAATGCTTTGAACCTTCTTCTAGAGGCAGACTTAACTATGTGCGTTTGTAAAGTATTATTATGAGTGCATTACGTACTTTTCTTTTGAATACAATATTTTTATGTGTGTCTTGGCAACTAATATAATATATTGTTATATTTTATCTGAACTCTGAACTCTCGCATTGCCGTTCAATTTTATGATAAAGGCAAACTTCGACATTTAGGGACCCCTTCGACTAAAGAAACTTGAAATAATTAATTAGTCGAACGAACCCGTGGCGAGAAACACTTAGCTAACCGCTTCCTATTAAGTTGGCAATATTGGAACAGAATCACAGCTGAGACAAACTGCTAGGATAGGCCTATCACCATCACTTCAACCCGCGTAGAGCAACGGCAATTTATCAACATCCCTTTCACTTTGATTTGATTGAAAAATATTTCACATTGTTTTTATGTTTTGTAGCAGTTTTTAAACTAAACATTTTACGTTACAACATTTCAAGACTGAAATTTTAAAACAGTATACTTAACATACGTTCATTAGAATCAAAATTATTGTATTACTACCGAAGTGCCAATTTCCAACTTTCAAAGGGCCATTAATATCGGCCTTCCATTATAATATTAATTATACAAACCAAGTGCATACTCAATAAGCTATATTAAGTGTAGGATAGCCTATACCAACAACAAAGAGAACCGAGTCTGTGGGTTTTTAAATTGTAATAAGAAAAAAATGTTTACTAAACATTGAAAAACATTCTCATTAATTTGTTCTAATTATAATGTATAGTTCTTATTATTTTTAAAACTTAATTTTAAAATTTTAACAAGTGTTATAAAAGTAATTTGAATGCTTTAAGTTTTAAAATTAATATAAAGTACGTGTTTGGATGGTAGATTGTTAAAAAAATTTAATTTGTTTAGAGCAATAATAGATTTATAAACAATTTCTCAGCATGAAGTTGTAGCCTACGTGAATTAAAGTTAGATAGAGGTAATGAATTGGCGTGAAGAGCAAAAGAAGTTTATCCAATGTGAATCAAAGGACCGCTGTTAAAAGGAACCTCTAGTTATCTGTGAGGCATTTTATTTTTATGCAAAATATTTTTTAATCAACTTGTTCGTTATAATTTAATAGTTTCCTTATTAAATTTTAAGTTATTGCAATTTTAAGTAACTTATATTTCTCCTGCCTAAATGATGTAGCCTTATATTTGTAAATTGATAAATTTTATAACTATTTATCTATTTAACTATTTAGTTTATCAGTCAAACTATTTAGCTGAATATCAAGAGTAAAAATCAAGAACTTTGAAATAAAAACAAATAATTTTTCATTACATTGGGTTAAGTATGATAACATTGGCCGAATAGATATCAGGCATGTATAGGCAACTATAGCATAACAGGTTCAAGTTACAAAAATTATTTCTAACACTATTGCAGTGGCATCGTGTTCTCAGAATCCACCTGTAATTCGCATTAAAGTTTCGAGGCTCTTGATGTTGTGAAAACAAATATAATTTGCCCTGATCTTCTGATTTGATGTCCCATTTCTATTGTTTATAGAAATTTAATGTGATACTAGTAATTATTCTAAGTTTATGTGCATTCATGCAAATTTCTGCGTTATTATGTCATTATTCACTTGTAATTGGGCCTGATTCATGATTGTTAAAGTTTTATGATTGTTAAAATTTGAGATCATATTTTCTCTTTTTCTACGTTCATATAAAATACTTATCCTTTGTCTGAGAATGTAAACAGTTGAAGGCCGTTAAGGAAACTTCCTTGTTATTTTTTAATGCAAGCTTCTTTCAATTACGTATAGAATCAAACATTAATGCTTACAATCGATAAATCTAAATGTAAATTTAAACTATTTCAAACAATTCAAATAATTCATTAGAGTAAATTTTAATAGTGTGTGTTTCAAAATTTGTAAATCGAGTCAAAATAAAATAGAAATCTAACATTTAAGCAACGGTGTTGTGTAACACAGAGCTATACAACAGATACAGTAATTTTATTTCAAATGTATTTCTATTTTCTATTACATTTTAAAATAATATCTTTAACGTAATATCTTTACAACCAACCACCTTTTGATTAGTCTCCAACAAATATGGAGGCCCTATACAGAAAATGTGCTTTTTATTTTTAGTTTTTGAAAACCCAAATTCAAACGTTCAGCTTCCAAACATCGGTTTGCTCACCAGAACTTGATTTGGGCAGAAGTTTTTTCTAATCAGCAATTTACCTACTATAACACAATAAAACTAAGCGTTGAGCGTTACTCAATATAAATACTAGTAGTTTTAATCTCAGCCATGATGGAGTTTGTTTCCTCGTGTCTTTATCAACATCAGGGCGTGGAGTGGGCACAACGGTAATTGAATACAGCGCAAATGGTTGGTGGCCGCTGTTGGTGAGATGTTTAATTGTTAACCGACAATTAACTGTCCCTGATTGGGCAGCAACACGGGGAGGGTTGCAGGTCCGGACTGTTGTATACTCTGCAACCTTTATTATTCTGGGACATTCCTCGTTTGCATTATGTTGAAATGTTGTATCTCTTTGTAACCATGAAGAATGGTGCAAGAATATTTAACAATAATCGGATTTCTCTGCAGTATCAAGAGAGCTGTGCAACTTAAAAGCTCTCCTTTTCATTGGTGGAAAATATTGTTAAGAATTCTAAATCAAAACTAATAGGCTAACTACTAAAAACAACCATAGTTTTAAAGTGCAAAACGATTTAAAATTCTATCTAAACAATACAACTTTGGTAACTATTCAACTATTTTTATAATAGGCCTATATAGCGTAATTATGCTCCGGATAATAATCAACATCGTATATAGAAAATCACTTTACATTAACATTATTGTCATTATTTTAATTCATTACCATATTATACTCGCTTTAGGCCTAAATATAACTTATCAAAATAAGTTGCAGTTTTAGTATAAAATCAATTTTCATGTAGTTTGTGACGTTCTCTTAGAAAGCTCCTATTGAATTTATAGAATAGGTTAATATTTTAGTCTTTTCTATTATTGACCAGCGATCTCAGTAGCAAGATAGGACAAATGATTCTTATTCTCGTTTCCGATATTTTCAATTTAGATCTTCGGAAAACCATAAAAGTTTTACAATAAGCTCAGAGGATTTTCTTTTCCCGTCCATACGTCTTATATCCCAGTCAGTCATCATCAATACTAAATAACAAATATATTATACGTTGCTTTTATTTTAATACTTAGCCATCAAAATTATATATTATGCCAATATTATTGTTCCAATTATTGTTTTTTTAAATACCCAATCTATTTGTTATGGTTTTTATTTGTTCAGATCTCTGAATACTATACTTATGTTTCTGATCGGACATTATGTTGCTAACTCTATATTGGTTACTAATCCATTGACATCCTTATGGATTGTGAAAGTCATGGTCATGGGAGTTGGAGGAAAACATTACAATAGATGTTATTAACATGTGCTGAGTTTGGTTTTCCTACTGCAACGCGTTAAAAAGTTAACTGGGGGTGTCCAGACTTTTGCCTAACCCTGTATTGCCGCATCATTGTAAAATCGTTGTAAATCAAAAGTATTACTGCTTTGAACCTCGCTCGATAAATATATGATAAATCAAATGAGAGAACTTTGAGTCATTAGTTCTCTTTGTCTAAGTTTAAAAGAAGAAAATCTGCAGTTGAAACAGTTTATCGTTGACCAGCTCAATAGGCTGATACTGGGTGGAATTGGCGAATTGTTAAAACTTTGCCAATACTGTAGCAAACCTCCATCAACATTGAATGTAATTTATCTTTCGTATTTTTATCTTATTTCAATCACAATAGAACTTAACAATGCTTAGACTTATTTTACTATAGCATTTTATGTTAGGAAACTATTTATTATATGCTTATAACTTAGACATTTCCATTAAAAAATTTTGTTATTTATGTACACGTATTTCAAAGTATCATCAAAACTTTGAATAAATCAAAGTCTGCATCGCAATATAGTTTGCGAAACTTCAAGTGCTGCGAAACTGTCGTAGACTTACTACAATTAAAATGTATATCTTTTTAATCTTGTCCTCAATGGACTGCATTCTTTTGGATTCAGAATTATGTATTCTGAAACTAAAGTCCAATTAAAAATAATTAAAAGAATAAAATAATTAAAATTCAAAAAAATCATCATCATTATGACTCCGACTCGGGTCGAAACTATTTATTTGCGACAATTGGATTACTAAACATTAATAATTAAATTAACCTTTAAAACCATCAGTTGCATTCATATAATCCGGATGCTTAAATTCCATCACAAATGAAACAGTAGAGAAACAAAAATTTACCGAGTAGAATGGCAACAAAAGTTCTTGTAAATGCAAAGTTATTGAAATTCACGAATTTGATTTATAGTGTTGAAAACGTTTCCGTGTTTTATATTTTATGTTTAAAAGTATATGTAACATATTTCGATATAGGCTATAATGTAACAATATTTATAAATTTGTTAAGCTGTCCAAAAAAGATTAAGCTTTTGACCAACTGTTTGGCCCTGCTCGTTGAAGTGCTGGTGGTTATACAGCGGTTTGTCTCAGAAGCGATTTCTGTTCCAATGTTGCCAACTCAACGGGAAGCGGTCAGTTAAGTGTTCTTCGCGTCGATTCGACTAATAATGTTTCGAGTTTCGTCAGTGGGCAAAGTTCCCAAATGTTTAAGTTTGGTGTATCGGTTTTGCCCAGCAAATTCATTAGTCAATTTCAATTAGACTTGGTTTACACAACAATTAATTGTAGTCAAGCATTTGAGTTTTCCTAACTTGAAAGATAATATCTCCCATTAATTAGTATTGATCACAATCATTATTTTAATATTGAATGTTGAAACATGAAAAAGTATAAAAGGCGATACCGTACACAGCAGGAGAGGATTTTTTTACAATGTTGTTGGCAAAAAACAGTACTTTGTATTGTTTGTTAAAAACATATTTGGTTAGTAAAACAAACAAATGAAACCCATTCCAATGTCTTTAACACGTTCTAATATTCTTCAGGTAGATTAAAATTCGGTTCTGATTAAGATTCTGACGCAAATTTTATATTTTAATCAAGATAAAAATCTCAACATTTCAAGCTAAGTCTTTTCCTCCAATTTCAATTTTTATATTTGCTTATATACTTGACAAACTTTTCAATAGTTAAACTCTCCTGTTGTCAATAGTTTTTGTAATTGTCCCTATCAACCGTAATCATCGGAAGTACAAGTAGTAGGCCTATCTACAGTGAGTACTCCACAGATGTGATTCGTTTGTGTTCCAAGGCCACGTCTGTGAGGCTACCGCATCAAAGCGAGTGCCTACCGAGTGCTTGTGCGAGGAACGCCCACTTGAGCGCTCCCTCCGCATTATTAGCACCTCAGTGCCTCTCTATCCGCAGCCGCGAATGTTGCCTTTTTGTAAACCGTCATTCATCTTGAGTGTCCTCAGACTTTTTTGAAGTGTGTTTTTGATGCTACCAAAATGACACTTGACTTTGGGCGTTACGTTTTTTAAACTGAACTTTACGTCATTACTGCTATTTTACACTTGTAGATTTGTTTTGTGTTATGTTTAAAACAATAGAAAAGGGACATTTATTTTTTTTTTCTTTTCATGTATAAAAACATCAGTGATAACTCATTTTATGTCTGTAAAAGATCTTCAAAATATATTACTGTTACAAGGTGAAATTTACGTTCCAAAAATTATTTTCTAAATCATATATCTAGTTTTTAAACAATTTACTTGTTTTCCTGTGTATGAGATGTGTTTTCTCCCACTAACATTTCAATTAATTACAATTGTATTTCACTTAATTACAGAAGAAGGTTTAATATTGTTAAAGAAGAAAATATATTTCAATTAAATCATTTAAGTTTTGGATATGTTTTCAAATTATACTTCTCAAATTTTTTAAATCATTCCGATGTAAAAACATAGAGTTGTTGGTTTCTCATAAACCATTACATTTTTTGGACCTTTAATTATTTTCTTTATTCAATAACACCGTTTTTGCTTAGTTTAAAATCAAATAAGTAGTTAAGTTTAAAATATTTTAGGTAAACTGAATTTTTAAAAGAATTGTCCTGTAGTGATTCATTACTCTCCATACCATAAGGGAAAAAGGAATCATCGACCATTAACCATACCGCTCAGATGTACAGTTAGTTAGCATTATGAAACACTGACCACAAAGCAGAAATACTACGCTACAACGCCTTACATGTATGAACGCATCCTGCAGTACAGAAATGAACCATCTCGACGCTAACTACGGGCTTGAAGGCGCATAATATTACCCGTCAGGGAAATTCAATATTAAATTCAATAGCTTTCTTTCATTAATTGATAATTTTAGTAGTATATTTGTAAAAAATATAGTATATATTTATTGATAACATTATTGATTTATTTTATCAAACGGAGAAACTAATTGTGCTTTATTGATATTTATGTTGTTCGATAAAGCACAATTGTGTTGTCCTGTTATTTTCTTTTAGGTACTGCACTAATATTTACAAGCAAATGACATTGTAGAAAAATACAAAAATTAAATTAGCCCTCTTACCTTACAAAAAAAAATTAAATAAAATTACAAATAAATTGTAATGTAGGCCTAACCATCCACCACTTACGTTGTTACGTTACACAGCAATCGCACGTTTAAAGTGTTAAGTCTATTTTCATGAGTTCGTGAACCATCATTATCGGGTCATGAGAACGGGGTTTTATGGGGTTTCAAAAGGGTCACAAATGGGTTTTTGCCATTTTTTGACCTCAATTTTCAAAATTCAACATTTTTAACTGAAACCACTTAAAAATAAAGCTTAAAAAACAAACAGTTTAGTATTTTGAATTTTTAACTTGGCTGAACAGGTTATGGAGAAAATCCAAAAATAGGTTTTGCATGTTATTTTTATTGGAAATCAACAAAACCTTGTATCTCACATATTTATTGATATAACTTGCTCAAATTTTGTTATGGACATTCACTAGGCAGGGTTAAACTTATATTTACTTACAGCACCAATATGGCAGAAAACCAACCTACTCACCCTCATAGGGTTTATGAGAAAAATGGAAAATATCAGAATTTGATGCAATTTAGTATTTACATGCACTGGGAAGGGATTTTCCTATATTTTCTAACAATACCCCCCTGGCAGGAAACCTACATTCTCGTTACTGGGATTTTATGGGAGAAATAAACAAAATTTCCGATTTCTGTTGGAAATTCGCTGAGTAAGCAGGTTTGCTGCGACCGGGTATTTCAGTTTTGCGTGTGCCACACTCTAGCGACGAAACGCCAAACTACGTCGGCATTTTTCGCCAGAATTCCGATAGAGATCGCGCTGATGTTTACAGTACACAGTTTGTTGTAATTGAATTTATCCTCTTTCACAGATGTTTTTCTTCTTCAACCAACCCTTTCAGTTGAAAAAACAGTGTTGTCTTTGCTCTAATACCCAATAACATTAAAGATAATCTAAAAGAATATTGAATCTTAGGACTATTAGTAGAATTTATAGTTAGATTTTTACTTAACATTTATTTTTCATTATACGGTAAATAGTTTGTGTACTTGCTGTACTGAAAAAGACAAACGGATGGTTTTTCCTAATTTAAAGTGTGGAGGTTTAATAAAATATAGTTTATTACCAGCACTTGCAATTTAAATTATACAAGTATACTATGCGTACTAATCATAACATAGGCTACTAATAAAATAGTTCACATATATCCACGTACACTAATACATATTTATAACGATTAAGGGAAATTTATTTTTCAAAGTACACATCGGATACAGTTCCACAACAAAATTACTTTCAGTATATTTCTAATTACAAACTAAAGTATGTTACATATTTAGAACAAGCAAATGGATAAGTTATTATATCACAGTTTTGCTAGGAATGAATATGATTTACTATGTCCGTTTAACCTTTCTAAATTTTGAGTTCGGGAAAGGAAGTGTAACTAACAAACATGCACTTTAAGTTCTTCCAGTACAATATTTCAGTGAGTATAATCACATAATACAATACTGTAATCATAACTAATACTAATGAAGAAATTATTAGATTCTTATAAAATCAAGTAGTACTTCAATTAATAATTATTTCTTTAAAAATAATATGAATTTTACAACATATCATGTTATGATACAATAACACAGAATGCAGTATATTGTAAAGCCATTAATTTGACAACAAGGGAGTTCCCTAATGAGTTTAAAAGTTTGAAGTAGTTTGACGTGAGCTGGTTTATATTCAATTTCAAATTTGATAATATGTAAATTATATCAGCTTTGCTCAATAAATGTCAGACTACGTCTGAGGCGGGAATGCCCTTAACTCCATTAAACCGTTTCGAGGCTCAGTATGCAAAATTTATTAACCGTTTAATTTTTTTACCATGTCTATGGAACAAACAACTAATACGGAAGAAAATAAAATACCTATGCTAGGTAAATAAAGTTAATAATGAGGTTAATAATGAAGAAATTGTATGCTTAAGTAAAATAATACTATCGGGACTTAAAATGTATGGAGATGTGATGCTTAAAAATCTGATTCAAGTAATCTTTCAATATTCTTCATTTTTTAATTTTACATTCTATTTGACATTGAAGCTAATCTTCACTTTTCCCTCAGGGGCAGTGGGCTTTCCACTGTACGGGTGTTTCTTGGCAACCCCGGGGTACCTGAGCCAAGCTGTGAGACCCTCCTCACAGTTCTTCCCGAGCTAGGGCCTTTCTTCTCATCTTTCAGGTCTTAGCTCACCGTCTTTATTCTTTCCTGAGCTAACCTTACTCACCTTCTTGTTTTCGACCCCGAATCAAGGGTGTCTTTCCACCTTCTTTCGACCGGCGCATGCTGGGGGGTCCTGGGAGTGTCCCTGTTGTGTTGCAGGGACTGATGTGTGCCTCGCACTGCCGATGGTCTCCTCCAGTGTGTCGTCAGAAGCCAGCCGCTTCGGACCTTAGTCAGGGAGTGCGGCATGGATGCAGGGATCGGACTCTGCATTGCCACGGTGCGACCCCCAGCACGTCCGGCACATTTTGTGTATCGGTGCTGGGCAAACGGAGGTTCGGGCCCCGGAGTCCCGGGGTAGGGGTGTCTTATCTCCTACGGGGGGTAGACCTCCGAGGGTGTACCCGCTCTCGACCGATGAAGGGCCGCCTCTTGCCGCACGATGCGCTGGTGAAACAAAAGTATGGATTTTAAAATGCAAAACACGAACGATGATGAGATAGAGCAGGCCGCCTTTAAGCGCAGCTCAAGACTGCAGAGGTCTCCGACCTTGAACACTGGAACGCCGACGAAGGGTATTAAAACCACCCCCCCGCCGATGCCATTCAAGGCTCTTGGTGGTGTCGGATCGTCGTCCAAAATCGGACAGAAGAAGGAGGAGATCGGTATGGCGATGGAGGTGGCCGAGCCGGCAACACCATTAGCCAATATCCAAGGGATTCCTCCCAGGAAGAGCCCTCTTCGTGCGGCATTCGAGCTGCAAATGCTTCGTCAGCAGCAGGACGACGCCCACGAGGAGGAAGACTCACTTCTGAAGAAGATGAAAGCTCTTTTGAAGGAGATGGCCAAGGCCCTCTTAATTCAAAAGAACGTGAACAAGGCGATAAAAGAGGGGATCCCGAAACTCGAAGATGCTCTAGAAGAAATCGAGGAATGCCGGAAAATCAGGCTAAAGGCAGTGAAGCAGGAGCGCGATGTCACGAACCGAGTCATCTCTGCTTCGCCTCAAGCTCACCTGGCTGAGTCCCAGACTCAAGCCAGAAAGCGAAAGAAGAGGCAGAGCGGTTCTTCGCCTGGAAGCCCTGAGCTTGTCGAGGTGGACTCGGTGCCGAGACCGGTTTTTGTCACTGCGGCATCGCAGACATCTCCTGTCCAGGCTACTGAATCCGCCCCGGGCGCTGCCGTGATTCCAGCGGCTACTCCTGCAGAGTTTCCTGCTCCGGCGGCTAATCCTGCCTTGGCAGCAAACTCTGCCTCAACACCTTTGGGGGGCTGGAAGACGCGCCTGTCTAAGAAAGAAAGGAGGAGGCAGAAGCAAGCGGAGGCGGCTTCGAAAAGTGCGTCGAGGGTGGAGCGGACGCAAGTCTCGAAACCGGTTGGGGAGGCCTCTGGCAAGTCTGTCAGAAAGCCTAAACAACCCAGGCCTAAGAAGCCCAGGACAGAGGCAATCTTGATCAAGCCTTTAGGGGGGCGATCTTTTGCCGATGTTCTGGGTCAGATTAGATCGCAGGCCAAACCGGAGGAGACCGACACCGTTATCAAGTCTATTCGGCGAACCCAGAACGGGGATGTCCTCCTCGAACTGGGGAAGTCGAATGACAAGATCGGTTTTGCCGCTTCCCTCAAGACTGCACTTGGGGACAAAGGCTCAATCAAGGCCCTAGAACCGAAGTGTTCGGTCGAGATTCGGGACCTTGATGCCCTCTCCACCGAAGAGGAGGTGACCCGTGCGATCCAGGTGGCACTCCCGGAGATACCAGCTGATGGAGTGAGGGTATGGCTAACAAAGCCCAACCGAAGTCAACTCCGGATGGCTGTTGCTGAAATGGGCGAAAAGCACGCCAATAAGCTGCTTAGCCTTCAGCACCTCAGAGTCGGTTGGGTCAGTTGCAGGCTCAAACGGAGGGTGGTAGTTTCGAGATGCTTTCGCTGTCTCGGTTTCGGCCACTCCTCCGAAACTGTAAAGGGCCCGACAGGAGTGCCAACTGCTTCCAGTGTGGAAGCCAGGGCCACAAACGCAAGGAATGTTCCTCGAGCCCCTCCTGCTTCCTCTGCAAGGATTCAGGCTCCAGTGCCCTCGGTCACTTACCCGGGTCTGGTCAGTGCGGTGCCTTCAGAGCCGCACTTGAACAGGCAAAAGGCAGCGGCCGGTAATTCGCATCCTCCAGGCCAACCTTCATAGATCCTGGGGAGCTGATAACCTTCTAGATCAGCTCGCCCGAGAACTTGGTGCTGACGCGCTCCTTATCAGCGAACAGTATCGGGACAGAGACCCAAACATTTGGATCTCGGACAGCCTCGGTACTGCTGCATTTTGGGCACGTAATACACGAGATGTCTTGGTGCGGAGTCACGGGCGCGGCCGAGGATTCGTCTGGGTTCGGTGTGGGGACGTGACTATCTTCAGTTGCTACCTCACACCCAACGAGGCCGTCCAGGACTTCCGCGACAAGATAGATAACCTAGAGGAGTGCGTTCTCGGCACCACCGGGCATGTCGTCGTTGGTGGCGATTTCAATGCCAGGGCCGTCGATTGGGGAATGCCCTCTACCAACTCCCGGGGGAAATACATCCTGGATTTCATCGCCAGGGCCGGTCTTGTCGTCCTCAACCAGGGCGACACACCTACTTTTCGGCGCCCCGGGCAGAGAGGCACGATCCCCGATGTCACCTTCGCGTCTGAGTCGCTCCTTCCGAGGATCTCTGGCTGGAGGGTTGTGGAGGACTACACGGGTAGCGACCACCAATACGTCGTGTTTGACCTGCATGATCAGGCAAATCGTCGAGTTTCCGCATCTCGGGAAGGGCCACGCCGGTGGAACACCAACAAACTGGACGTGGTCAAGTTCACCGAAGTCATCTCTCGGGGAGCGCAGGGGAATCCTGGTGAGGCTGGGGCCGAGGCACTAGTAACATCCACGATGGAACTGATCGTCTCGGCCTGCGACCAGTCTATGCCGCGAAGGAAACCCCGACGCGACAAACAACCCGTTTACTGGTGGACTGAAGAGATTGCGGAACTCAGAAGAACATGTTTAAGAACTAGACGAGCCGCCACAAGAGCGAGAATCCCCGCAGACAGAGTTCGTAAGTCGGAGGCCTATAAAGCTGCGAGAAAATCTCTCCGCCAGGCGATCAACAGGAGCAAGGCGAATAGCTGGAGGAGACTTCGTGACGACGTTGATTCCGACCCCTGGGGCCTGGGTTACAAACTTGTAACACAGAAACTCGGCGCCCGCTCTCCACCTTCCATCATGGAGGGCGCCACCATGGGGAGGATCGTCGCTGCGTTGTTTCCTGAACATCCACAGCGACCGCCGGTTGACTTCGGAAGGGTAGAGGACGTTCCACTCTTCACTTTCGAGGAGCTAGAAACCTCCGTTCTCTCCCTGAAGAGCAACAAGGCTCCTGGCCCGGACGGGATTCCCAGTGAGGCTTTAAAGAAAGCATTTTTAATCAACGCTGACTTGTTGTTGAGAATGTACAATGCCTGTTTGGTAGAAGGGGTGTTTCCGGCTCCCTGGAAAACAGCCAGGCTTGTACTGATCAGCAAGGGCAAAGGTGATCCCGAGCTGCCGTCGTCCCACAGGCCTCTCTGCATGTTGGACACGGCTGGAAAGCTGTTCGAGAAGCTGATCCGTTCCCGCCTGACTTCTGCCGTGGAAGCTGCCGGGGACTTATGCCCCCGTCAGTACGGCTTCAGAAAGGGACGGTCAACGATCGACGCTGTCACCGAAGTTCAGAGAGCTGTGGAGAGAGCCGAGAGCCACAACCATTTCTCCCGCCGAGTAGTGCTTCTTGTTACGCTTGATGTCAAGAATGCCTTCAACTCTGCGAGGTGGGTCGATATGCTGGATGCGCTTCGCAACACCTTTCGTATTCCTGCATATCTGTTGCGGCTCATCGAGGATTATCTACGCTCTCGAAGCCTGATTTATGACACGAGGGACGGAACGCGGACGATGGAAGTCACTTCTGGTGCCGCACAAGGTTCAATACTCGGCCCGGATCTCTGGAACGTTGCCTATGACAGCCTCCTGAGGTCCGAGATGCCTGAGGAAACCACTTTGGTTGGGTACGCCGATGACGTCGCAGCTCTCATTGCTGCACGCAATGTTGAGCTGGCCCAACTGAAGTTGAACCGAGTTATGCGGGTGGTCAACAACTGGATGTCCGATCACGGTCTCTCACTTGCTCTCAGTAAGACGGAGATCGTGATTCTCACGAAGAAGAGGATCGACACCGTCGTCCCGTTTCGAGTGGGAAGGGAGGTGGTCACATCAACTCGTGCCGCCAAATACCTCGGGGTTATGGTGGACACCAAGTTAAGCTGGAGGGATCAGATCTTCCGTACGGCGGACAAGGCCGCTAAGGTAGTGACTTACCTTAGTAGGCTGATGGCCAATGTCGGGGGTCCCCGATCCAGCAGAAGACGTCTGTTGATGTCCGCGGTCCAGTCCGTGCTTCTTTACGGGGCAGAGGTGTGGGCAGGCGCTCTAGATAAGGAGTGCTACAGGTTGCGACTCGCCCGGGTTCAGCGTCAAGCTGCGCTCCGGGTGTGTTCCGCCTACCGGACAGTGTCCGAGCCTGCCGTCCTGGTGGTCGCCGGAGTCATCCCTGTCAAGCTCTTGGCAGGGGAGAGGAAAGCGATTTATCAGAGACAAGGCGAGATCGGCAAGGACACGGCAAGAACAGAAGAGCGCTGCCGAACCTTCCAGCAGTGGCAACACAGCTGGGAGCACGACACCCGAGGACGATGGACTGCGCGACTTATCAAGCAGGTCCAACCATGGGTGGAACGGCGGCATGGGGAGGTGGACTACTACCTGACCCAATTTTTCACAGGTCACGGCTATTTTCGGTCGTACCTGAACCGGATGGGAAAGACCGGTTCACCGGACTGCATTTATTGCCCGGGTGTTCCCGACGATGCGGAACACACATTCTTCCGCTGTCCCCGTTGGGAAGGGCCCCGCCTGGAGGCCACACAAATCTTTGGTGTATTTTCGGTGGACTCGGTCTGCCAAAAGATTTTGGAGGATGAGGGCAACTGGGATTGTTTGTCACAGTTCGTCCGGGGCATCCTCCTGGAAAAGAAAACCGATCTGGACCGCGAAGTGGCCCAGATCCCTTGATCGAGCGGCTGGATAAGGAGCGAGCCCCACGGGCGTAAGCCAAATTTAGGCCTAGCCTGACGTAATGTGACAAACAATTCCAGGTTAGATTCCTAAAGAGTAGAGGAGGTTTTTTAGTGGGTAAACCCGTTTTTTGGGGAGCCCCACACTACAGGCTGGCCACCTGTGTGCGTAATGCATTTTTCCGCCTCTCCCTCAAAAAAAAAAAAAAAAAAAAAAAAAAAAAAGCTAATCTTCACTTTCGCTATTACATGACTTATAATAATTTCCTTAGGTTTCAAAGTATAATTTTGTTCAAGTTCATAATTAATGAAGTCAGCATCGACTCAAATGTCTCATTAGGTGCAAGTCTATTTTAATGTTGCTGTTTATTTCATTCAATGAAAAATCCGAAGTTGACCGGAGCTCGATTCTAAGTCTGAGCAATCTTTTGTCATAAGTGATAAAATTTTATTTATATTTCATCATTAAAGCTATTAATTGTTATGAACTACTATAAGAAGCATATTTTTACTATATTGTTAATATTAAATTAAGGCTTTTTATTTCAGCGCAAGTTTAAGGGTAAGCTAGCTTTAATTTAATGAACTATAAGAAAACATATCACTATTGTATTATTATTATATTAAGACTTTTTATTTCAGGTTCCGAACGATTGTTTCGTTTCCTGTACTTTGAAAGGTATGGTTTTTTTTTAATTATTTTACACTGAAGAAATTTTTTCTTGTCTATTTTACATTTTATCATATTTTCAAAATTCATCATTTGTGTTCGAACATTTCTTTACTCTGAGACTTCAAATGTGCTATTTTATGTTGAGAGTTTCACCTGTAAAATCAATTCCAACAACTAGGCCTACTAATTAATAATTATTATGGATTTAGTATTATAGTATTATTATACAAGATTTAACTTTCGATTGGATATAAAATGGATTTTTAAAACTACTTTTCTCATTTCTTTATGAGCTGAAATATTGAGCAATATAAAATAGAAAATAATAACAATACCAATATTTATTTTTAGATTTTTATTCATAAGGCTTTTAATAATAGCTATTGTGTTATTTTTCGACTTGCCACAAACCATATATTAACTTATCAATATTTTGTCTTGTTTTACACATTTATTTATATTTGATTTAAAAATACTTGATGTGCCATCCAGTGTCAAAGTTGTAATATTAGTATTAAACATGAATACTGTGTTTTTAAAAATTAGTTACTTTTATTGAATTGAATTATTTATTTGTTTTAGTTAATTTATTTCTGTAAAAAAATATTACTGTAGACACAGTGCAGTACGAGAATCGTCTGACGATGATAGCTATTGAAAGACTTAACAAAAAAACTAAAAAGAAATATTCTTTTCTCCACCAATTCAAAGCTTTGTATAAACATAGAAAATAATTCATAACGGTTTGTAAACTTAACAGTATACCACAATTTAATATTCCTTCTGAGCAATTTATACTGTAATAAAGCTTGGCAAATGGATTCCTATAACCTGTGTAGTAATACACGAGGTAATGAACAACCTATAGCGTAGCGTAGCGCAGTAAAGCAATTCTATTAGAGAGGTTATAAAGTCAGGCCATAATAGTTGTAGTCCTCTGGAAGTGGTTCTGGAATGCAAATGCGTTCTCGCTGTTTTACATATGTCGTTACTTCAACCGCATCCAGGCATTTGGCCAACTGCTTACTCCGTGGTGGGTCATAGATTGTTTTAGCGCATGAAAAGAGATTTCCCAAAAACTTTTATCCATGTATGACGAGGATACAGCAATTCTTTATAGTGTACAACACACCTCGTTGAACCATAATGAAAAGTTCTACTTTAGTAACTTAATCAGAGTTTTATACAACTTGAACCTCATAAATTGTCCTAAATGGATTACAGAAAAACGCTCTCTTATATAATCCAAACAAAATATTAATTCCCACTAAATTTACCCCAAGGAACATCGTAAAAATATTTTTAACTATGTGTAAATACAAGGTTATCCCAAAAACTACGGGTCATATGTTCGAATATCAGTATTTCCAAAGATAAAAATGGCATTTTTTACATCATTTCAATGTATAGGGGTAATAAACATTTCTGTGAAAACTGAACTTAAATAATTTCAACAATTTTAAAATAGCGGCCTTTCTTTGAAAATTTGTATTGGTACGGTACAGCCTGTATTTCTGTGACCAATACAATTAGAATCGATTCGATTGAAAATTTGTAATCTTTCCTAACTGAAATTTACTACGATATAACATAAAATTATTTTGAAAATATGCAATTTCATACAATTTAATTTGTTGATATATATTTTTGGCCAATTAAAAATTTTGAAATGGTAACATATAATTTTATAGGTCTTATAATTTATAACCACTTTCTAATTTACATCCATCCTGTATCTTTTATTCTAATAAGCTTTCGAATCAACTCATGTTCAATCCATTATTCATAAAAAAAATCGAAGTTCACATTTTCTAGATTTTCATTTATTAATTTTTTTATCGATTGTCTTTTTTATATAAAATAATTTCAAATTTGGGTATAAATATGGCATCAACCATATAAAACTATTTATTTTATCGTTTTTAATATATTTTCCATTAATTTTCACTTTATCAATTTAAAAGTATATTTAGTGTTTGTGAGGCCAAACACAATCTACTTTTTGTTAAATCAGTGTTTAGCATTTAAGAGGACTCCTCTCCTCACTCGACTTCAGAACCGTACTTAAAACTTTCAATATATATATATATATATATATATATATATATATATATATATATATATATATATATTCTGTTTTCAGTTAATATATTCAATTGTTTATCTTTTTTAACAGCAAATGTTATTGCGGTAGAATTTTTTAACAGTGTTACTGCTGGTTTTTGTCCTTTTTTATATGAATTAAAAAGTGTAATAGTACTCCAATCAAAATAATAATTTTCTGTAAAAAAATAATAATAATTTAAGAAAATACATAACTTAACTTTCTATTATACATAAGAAACTTAGAATGATACTCTCTTATTGCTGTCTTCGATCAATCCGGAAGTGATGCTCATAATGTAGTCATAATATATTATGAGTTATATATAGGACTCATTATTAGGAGTTATGTATAATAAATTAACTCATTTTAAAAGGAATGTTTTTCAGCACAGTTATGAAAGTCTTCAGAATGACTGCAGCTCATTAAACTCCCAATAACTTTTTATTGACAGTCAATAGAAGCGGGCTAACATAATAAGGCGTGTTTACCAAGATTTTAAGCAATATTATAATTATTGTTTTAAAATCTTACCCCTTATATTCTTGACAGTTGAATTATTAGAAATTTAAATTTTAACACTCAATCAGAAGTATGAGGTTGCTTGTAACAAGGATCGCGATTGGGTTATTGATTTGAGTAAAAAAATTAAGCCAGCCGAAGAAGTAAATAGTTTAAATGGACCACTTTTTAGAATTATAATAATGTTCTCACTGATTTCCTTCGCTTTTTTTTGTGTACTAATGTGAATCATTTTAATTCACTAAGTGCCTTTATAAATATGCTGCAACTCATTTAGAAGGTTCAAATTGGGTCACAATTGACAAATAGACATTTTCATAATTCCTATGAGATTTATCCTCAGCATGAAGCAGCCGTCAGAGTACTTAGATTTAATTTGGCATTTTTACTTAACATAGTTTTTTAACAACTTAACAAAATAAACAACTGGTAACAGGGTCACTGTTATTGCCTTTAGAGCTAAGATAATTTAGCTCTACCTAACTTAAAAGGGTTATGAAATTACTCTACTAAGTACAAAATTAAGTATACGAATTACTTATGACAACGCATAAGAGTTCATGTGAAATAATTCACAAAAAATAGTTCTGAATTAAATATTTACTCCTTGAATATTTTTATTTTTGCAAAAGGGTATTTTACACGTTTGAAGTCATTGAAGTTTTGGTACTTCATGTACCAACTCTTCACACATTTACGTGGGTTGACAATGTAGAACTAAAGTAAATTTATGGATTTAAATGTTTGACCTGAAAAATTTATTCATGAACAGAGGAAAGTTCTTTTTATTGCAATTAAAAGAGCATAGTTTCGTGTCTTTGCTTCATTTATCAATAGAGACGACCAAAAATCTAGTATTTTTTACTTGCGGTATGCCAGCAAACTGATGGCAGGATTAAATGCAACAAATTAGATTGTTTAATGCTTATATTTGCTGTTTAGAATGTATTTGATTTGACATGCGTTTCTTGGGGAACTGCCTGATATAAGATTTTAACGGTATATAGTTTCCATGTTAATGGAAGAATACGTGCTGACTAATATTATGAAACCTCACACTGCTAGTTCCTTTTATTAGTCGCTTGAAACTATACAGTACAATATTTTTATACTTTTGAACTTTGCTCAACCGCCACACAGAACAATTTTACTTTTATGCTTGACAAAGGAAGATTGCAAAACTAAAAAATTATTTAATTGTTGTCTTGCTAACTTGTTTTATCTGAAGTAAAATGACTAGGCCTATATCCTGTATAACTTTACGTCAATGTATTTTATTTCATTTAATGCCCAGACACGATTTTAAAATTTAAATATACGAAAAGTTGTAAGCTCTAACAATGAATCCAATTTAATAAGAGAGATTGGATTGATTTTCACTAAGTAATTAAATGTACGGTGGTTAATATTACGGTGGTAAGGATAGCTAAAGTAAAATTTCAGAGACATAGATCTAGTTTGTGATTTACCCAGATTGTTTCACCTTGCTGCATAGGCGTCATTTGGGGGGGGGGCAAAGGGGGGGCGATTGCCCCCCCCCCCAATAATTTCGGTGATTTTTTTTTTTTTTTAATTGGAAATTAAAATGTTAGGTTATGCAATGTATATAACAATTATAAACTTCTGAATCAGACTTTAACAAAATGTCTACTTTGTATTATTTGCACAAAACTCTTAAATTGACTCATTCTGCAATCGTCATCTATATCAGGAAGTCCCATCTCACGTCTGTTGAGTTGTTAAGGCTCCGGTCTACCTGCACGAATGACGTTACCGAATGCCGCCTCTCGGCCGTAGCGCTAGGCGAGTTCCGCGAGTTTGATGGCTGCGGAGGTTTACGGGAATCGTGTTTTAAAATTAACTAATTATGATAGAGATTGACTCTTAACTTTTTGTAAAAGTAGAAAGACGGATCTCGTCTTCTCTGGTTTTAGAATTTTTTTATAAAATTTATAATTTCAGTTATAACTGTCTAAAATCGGCTGTTTTTTCCAGGGGCAAGTTTTATAGATGCAGAGGTTTACGAGGATCGTGTTTTAAAACTAACCAATTAAGATAGAGATTGGCTCTTAACTTTTTCTAAAAGCAAAAAGACGGATCTCGTTGGCTCTGTTTTTAGAATTTTTAAATACAATTTCTAATTTTAGCTATAACTTTCTAAAATCATCTGTTTTTCTCGATTTTTAACTTAAGTTTTCCATTAGTTTTGATAACACTACCAAAGTGAGATTACCAAAGTGTAAGAAAGGAAATTTAGCACCGTTATTCTTCTTTAATATGACACATTAGTTGTAGCTCTAGGCTGCATTTAGCAAAAGATAACAGGGTTCTAAAAACCCTTTCATTTGCATTGAGAAAAATAGATGATTTTAGAAAGTTATAGCTAAAATTAAAAATTTAATTTAAAAATTCTAAAATCAGAGACAAAGAGACCCATCTCTTTAATTTTAGAAAAGTTGAGATCCAATCTCTATCTTAATTGGTTAGTTTTAAAACACGATCCCCGTAAACCTTTGCATCTATAAAACTTTTTGCCACTAAAAACAGATAATTTTAGACAGTTATAACTGAAACTAGAAATTGTATTTAAAATTCTAAAACCAGAGAAGACGAGATCCGTCTCTCTACTTTTAGAAAAAGTTAAGAGTCAATCTGTATCTTAATTAGTTAACTTTAAAACACGATTCCCGTAAACCTCTGCACTGTCTGCAGCCATCAAACTCGCCTAGCGCTACGGCCGCGAGGCTGCATTTGGTAACGTCGGTCGTTCGGGCTCAGGTAGACCGGAGCCTTGCCTTGGTTAAACATAACCTCTTTCGTGTGAAAAGGAAGATATAGTACTTTCGCTGATGTCCGATGTTTACACTTTACAATTTACTTGAAAATCAATCAATTTCCTTACTGATGGGTAATCAAATGGGAAAACTAGGAGTACGCTTATTCTGCGCGTATGGGGATGAACGGACAATAAAGATAAGGCATAACTAAATTTAAGAATAAAAAACAAATAAAACACAACTAAATCCCCACACATTCTAAAATTTACTTTATAAGTTCTTGTACTCTTTTATTAAACCTTGGGAGTTGTTTATAAAAATAAATAGCTTTATATTTCTGGGAGTAAGAAGGATTCTAAAATTTTTGCATTTCTGTTACGTCCATTTGATCCCACTTTGTGGTGGTTAAAAAAAACTGATATAATTCGTAATTCGAAAATTCACTTGCCTTACATACATGCAATACATTGTTTTAAAATACTTTTAGTTATAAGTCACGCCACATAAGTTGACGAATGGCCAAAAAAAGCTGGGTAGGGCGAGGGGAGGAGAGGGGGTACTTTTCCAAAAACATCGAGCTAAATGCATTTTTTTATAGAACAGCTGATTATCCAATCATTTTAACTGAATAGTAGTGAAAATTCATTCGTCAAGTTACGTGGTGGGGGTTATAAATGGATTTCTATCATAACCATAAATTTTTTATAAATTTTTTTTATATACCACTTTATGTGTTGGGTCCTAAACATTTTTGCCAACGTTACAATTAATTTGGTTTATTATAATTATTTAAAAGATCAGTACAAATCAGCTTGCTTGCTTCACGTAGTCTACTAAAAAAAGACATTTATTTTGATTATTACTGTGTACTTACCCCCATATTGGGTGATTCACGACGAAGTGTAGAAATTTCGGGAGCTGATTCAAAACATGAAAAATAAACAAAAAAAGTCATGTCAACATATGTCCTAAAATCCTCCGTTTAGCCGCTAGCCGCCATTTTGTTTTATACATGTAATCATTTTTCAATGTATCTAGTTGATCATTTTTATTTCCGTAACGGATTGATGGATTAACTTCATATTTGGCGTGAACCTTAATTACAACAATGTTAGTTTTCAGAAAAAAAAATATTATTTCCTTAAGTGTATTTTTAAAGTTACGGCCATTTAAAAACTTTTTTGTAGAAACCTAACATTTCTCAAAAACGGAAAGTTTCATAAAAGACAAAAAATTGACAAATTAAATCATTTAAACAATGATACCAAGTTTGTAAAGATCTGACAATAAATAAGGGATTTATTGTGATTTCCCTGTAGCTAAATATCGATTTTGCATTACAATCAATACAAATTGAATAAAATTTCTTTTAAAAAGCTCAATAACTCTGTTATTTGCTGTCAGATCTTCACAAACTTGTTATCATTGCTTAGATAATTTAATTTATCATTGGTTAGATGATTTGTCAACTTTTTTGCCTTTTTTAAAATTTTGTTGGAATTTGCCATTTTTGTGAAATTTGAGTTCAAAATTTTAAAATGGCCGCCATTTTGAAAATACACATGGGAAAATAATATTTTTTTTGTGACAGCAAATTGATGTGATATGGGTCCACACCAAATATGAAGTAAATCCATCGATCCGTTACGGAAATAAAAATGATTACGTGTAAAAACAAAATGGCGGCCAACGGCTAAAAGAAAGATTTTAAGACATATGTTGACATGACCTTTTTGCTTATTTTTATGTGTAGAATTAGCTCCCAAAATGTCTGCACTTCGTCTTGAATCACTCTGTAAAATGGCTAATTATTTTTTTTTATACAAAAATACCCCCCGTCGCAGCAGACCTGCGTACTCAGCGAATTTCCAAATTAGTAATATTAATTTTGACCAGCTAAACTTGTAAACAAAATTTCATCACGTGCTCATAAATAGGGAAATAAATGTCTATTCTCCTTAAGATAACTATAGGGAAAGAGTATGCAGGTATGCTGCCATGGGGGACACTAAAAGTAGGTTTTTAGCATAGAAAAAATTTATTTCGACCTTATAAAGCCATATAGTAAGTTTCATCAATATCTGCCCATAAATAAAAGTTTGCCTATTCTCCATATGATTAACATGGGAAAAGAGTATGCAGGTTTGCTGCCATGATAAGTACAAAAACCAAGATTTTTTACCTTAAATGGATGAATCTCAACCAAATGAAGCTAAATACCAAGTTTCATCCAAAAATATTGGTTAATAAGTGAAATATTAACACATCCTTATTCTCCTTAAGATTAACATTGGAGCCCCAAAAGACAATGTACTGTCTTTAGACTTTGTAATATCTCGGTAACCAATGGAGATAGAGCAAAGCTTCAAAATACTAAATTGTGTGTTTTTTTGAGCTAAATCCAATGGTCAAAATAAAATTTAAAATTTTTAAAATTTACATATGAAAAATGCAAAAAACCCATTTTTGGGGTACAAAACCCCCCAAAACTACCCCTTCCGGTAGGTCGATATGTCTGGTTTTCGAACTCATCCGAATAAACGTAGGATTACACATCTCTACCAAATTTGGTGTCGATCGGACCATTTTTACGAGAGTTATCGTGTCTAGGGACACATATATACATATATATATATATATATATATATATATATATATATATACATATATATATACATATATATATATATATACATATATATATATATATATATATATATATATAAATTTTAATGACTATTATTTTTGGTCTCTGGGCACCTCAAAACGAAAAAGTAACATGGTCCCGGGCTTAAGTCTTACCATGAGACCTACGGTAATAGCTTATTCCCTATGGGAAATTCGCTAATATGATAAGGCTATTTTGAGAAAACTATAATAATTAAGAGTCATATCTGTTTGTCAATAGGCCTACTACACAAGAGAACAATTCAAGTATGTCCACAAACTTACCAAAATTATTTTGTTCAGCTTAAAGATGTCAATCTTTTTGCTGCTTGTGAGTGGTTTCAGGTCATTAATAAAACATCCTCAGTCACTAAATCACAATCTTTTATAATTTATCTATATTTATGTCCACCTGCAGTTGTTTAGTATGCACTGTTTGTGTAGTGTAAATATTATTACTTAATACGTAAACCAATTAGGGAACAGAAGTGAAGTGAACTCAAATGTGTCCTGGGCCGATTCGTGTTCAATTCTTGGGTCCTCTCACGTTGTTTGATTCGTGCGATGAAGCACTGGCGATGCGAACCATGACGAAATGAGTTTAGCACACCCAGTACACTATTGTGCTACACCCTGCTTGCCTTGATTCAGTAGTTCTGATATTGTATCCAGGTAATATGGAATAATTCAAGGTGTAAGATTGTGATATATAGCAAATCAAGTATATATTTGTATTGTATCCAAAACGCTGGAAATCTAAAGAAATGCATGTATTGCAAGGTTATTTTGTAATTATTTATAGTCCCACAGATATGTAGTAATTATTGAAAAATTGTGCATTTGATTAAGTATAGAGATTTAAAATTTGGGACACTAATTCTACAATACAAAAACTTAAATTTAGAGAAGAGGCAATCTTAGATTTTGCATTTGGGGTTTCAACTGGCGTTTTCCCATTTTTTACTATAAAGTTTCTTCATTACCTACATGAATTTGATTTACAAGTCTTGCTGGAGCTAGGCCTAAAAAAAAATTTAGAATTTTTAAGTGTTATGTTATCTTTAATTAATGCAGAGACAATTCAAAAGAAAATCTGATACGATTTATCAATATTCTATATGATGTGATATAAATCAAATCGATTGTATTGTTCTATAGTATTTTAGGCTCTATACGAACAAAAAATTGATCAATGTATTTCTTTGTATCACATTTCTATATATCGGATCACATCAGTATTTTTAATTATTTTCTCCGCAACAACTCAAGATAATTTAATGGTAATTGATAGTTAAATTGTTTGTTTTATGTGTTCTTGCAAAATACTTAACTCACAATTATGTAATTTTTAAATTAAATGGTGAAAAATTGGAAAACCCTATTGATGGAAAATCTAAGCTGGCCTTCTATCTAAATTAACGCCTTTGTTCATGAGGTATGTGTATTCAAAATTTGAGATCTCTATCATGCAACGCACAATCGGTCCATATAACTGCCAGACTATTAATCTTTAAAACGCATGGAACACCTACATTATAAAAAACTGCTTAAAATTATATTTGAAATTAATTTCTTTATAAAAAAATTATTTTATTTTGGAGCACTGATTTCATGGAAACATTATGAAAGCAAAATACCCCCGTTGCAGCATACCTGCGTACTCAGCGAATTTTCAATAGCATTCAATTTTTTTTAACTTCCCCCATAAACACCATGGGAACGAGGATGTAGGTTTGCTGCCTTAGGGTTATTGCAAGTAGATATAGGAAAATTCCAGTCTCTACAGTCTCTACAGTCCTGGGAAAATTCCCAGTGCATGTAACCATAGAAAAACTATCAGTTAGTTTTTCTATGATGTAACTAAATTTCATCAAATTCTGGTATTTTAAATTTTCCCATATATCCCATAGGGGTCTTGGGGTTGAGTAGGTAGGTTTTCCGCCATATAGGTGCTGTAAGTAAATATAAGTTACACCCTATCTAGTGAATGGACATATCAAATTTGATCAAGTTATGTCAACAAATAAGTAAGATACAGGATTTTGTTAATTCCCCATAAGAATAACATTGAAAACCTTTTTTTTGGATTTTCTCCATAACCTGTTAAGCCATGTTAAAAATTCAAAATAATAAATTTTTTGTTTTAAACTCTTTTAAATAGTTTTGGTGGAAATTGTTGAATTTTTAAAACTTATGTCCAAAAATATCAAAAACCCATTTTTGAGCCTTTTGAAACCTCATAAAACCCTGTTCCCATAACCGGATAATGCTGGTTTGCAATTAAAATTATTCGCTGGTTAAAATTATTTTTCAATAAAATTTGGGCATACCTTTATTAGATGTGAGTAACTAATATTTGCTCAAAACCCCCCATGGAAAGACGCCTACATATTAAATCCAATGTCGTTTTAATAGAAAACGAGTCGTTGCCAGTCGATACTTGACGAATACATCTCCAGTCTAAAGCTAGGCAGATGGTATGAAACTTGTATAAACTGTAAAATAACATACAATCACATAATTAAATAAACTAATTGTCACTCCCTGAAACTCCGAATAAAAACTGCATGTTAATAAACACCATCCCATTTCCTAAGTCATCGATGTATTTGAATTTGAAAGTTAACTGAAAAGTAAACAGAAAAACTAAATTAATTCAATTGACAGAAGGGAGACAGGTTTGTTTTTGTATGAAGACAGCTGTTTGTTTCATGAAATGAACCATATGTTTATAGATAAACTTACTAAATTTTGTCTTATATTTAATATACATGGAAACTTTAAAGTCCAATGGGGCGAAGCACATTTAACTGAGTTCCATTTAATTTGACACCTCAATCATCAAAATCGGTTCAAAAATAAGGGAGTTTTGCTGCTCACAAGAAATTCCTTACGGAATTAGTAAGATAGATAACTGTATAGTGGGAGAAACAATAGCGAGAAGTGTTTGAACATAATCAGCTGATAAATTGACTTTCAGCATTTGTTTAATGCCACCTAGTAGCAGGTGTTGATCCGTCATATTAATGTTTAAGCTACATTTGAGGATTTAGCATACAACCCCCATTGTACGCTTGGAAAATGTTAACATCTTCTTGTTGTTTATCCGATTGTAAGGAATTTTACATTCTTTAGGAAAACTTCCAAATGTCAGGAAGTTTTTATGATCAATATTTGTGTATTTTAGCTCTCGCTATGCATATTTATTGTTCTTAAAACTATATATATTTTGTACAATATCTGTAATTATATTTAATTAACTTATGTATAATAAATGGCAATAATATTTGGAATAAAATGGAATATTTTATATTTTATTGTATGGATTAATAGTTGTATTTTTACATAACTTCATCACTCACTCATAAAACCAAATATTTTGTTGATTAAACATAACAACCATTGGAAATTAACTAAGTATGCAGGTCTGCTGCGACGGTTGTATTGTTGATTGTAAAGTTTTGAAAAAATTTTCCAGTTTTGAAAAATTTGAGTTAAAAATATTTTAAAATTGCCGCCATGTTTAAAGTAAACATTGGTAAAATCAAAAATTAACTAAAGGAAATTAAAAATTTCTATTTCATGCCAAATATGAATCCAATACAACCATCCGTAGCTCAAATTATGAGTGTAAAAAACAATTTGTATTAGCGGCTTAAAGCATTTTAGGACAAATATTCACATTAACTTTTTTGTATATTTTGGATTGCTGAATAACCTGGTAAAGTTTGGGATAGTTGAAGCTGGACACCCAGTATAAGTTTTAACAACCTTCAATACAATTTACATAGGTTTGCCTTGTAGGCTACAGTAAAAATTTCCATTTATGACTCATTGATATATTGTGAAGGCTTATACCACATTCACATATAGACGGTTAGGCCGCTTTCACATTGGGTCGCTTGGACCGAGTGGCAGCCACTAACCCGTAAAAGTCGCAGCCACGCTTGTCATCTCTATATATAAATGCGAAATTCCGATCAACGCACAGACCAAACCATAGCACCTAGAAGCATGAGATTTTGCATACATACTCCTCGCATAGCGTGGGCAGACAATAAGAAGCGATTTTACAAAATTCCCAATGGGCCCCGCCCCACAGAAGGTCAAAGTTAGCATGGAGTTCGTATAGGAAGGATAATTTGTTTTGGGTTTTTGTTTACATTATCGCAGATGAGCACTATTTAAAATGACAGAAGTTGTCTGCAATTTATTTATTCATCAGCTGTTACAATAAAAATTAAGTTTACTAAGGTTATTTCGGACCATACAAACGTCATAGTTTGTCAGTGAAATTAACCTTTTATTGTGATATTTACGTATTATCAACTTTTTAATATGGGTGATTGATTAGTGTCGAAGAAAGTAGAATTGAACTTAGTTTTTTCCATTTAAATTTTTAATAACTTATGATATAGTTCTGTTAATATTTTTGTAGTTGTTTAACAGTTTCATAGTATGGACCTGAGGTTTTAAATGGTAATGGCGAGTTTGTTTCACACAATACTATTTACATCAGAAGAGATGGTGCGTGTTTATTTACTTCCCCCTAATTTATAATTCACCTTACACATACACACACTAACTGTGCGCGAAACAATTGTTGAACATAGTAGTAGGATTTGGCCACTTTTAAAATCGGCCACGTGCCCCCCGAGCCACGTGACGTGGCAGCTGGCGCCAGCTGCTATGTCACATAGCTTCCGGTGGGGGTTAGAGGGTACATATAAGATGCTGTAGTTATATGTTATGCCATATAGGTTGGGGTGGAGATGGCGATAGTGTTGGCGTTAGGGTGAAGTGAATTTGCGCATAAAATTAAAAGTAAGTTCAAAATTGAAATTCGTCGGTGTTGACGAAACTCTAACAGTTGAAGAAAAATTAAGAGTTAGTTGAAAATTGAAATTCAAACTTATAACTGGGATGTGGAAAATATGTCAAGGTCATCCAGAGTAAGTTTTTAAAAATTCTATCCAACTATCACCAGAAATAGTTTTAAGTTGAAGTAGTTGGTGATAGCGGGATAATTGATTCGTGCCATGGGAGAGGTGTTTATCGTTTGAAAGTTGGCGATCGAATGAGAAGCGCCGCCTAGGGAGAGGGCTTATAAAATGGCAACCTTCCCCTACCACCCCTTCCCCCACTCCTTTAGACCAATAACCGGTAGCCGACTCTATGTGGTAAAACTGAACCAGACATGGCGGCCGCCATGGATAATTCTAACCTCAAACCTTAGTTTTGCATTTGTGAGCATGCGCCACCCCCACTCCTTTACCTTTCTTTTATATTTTTAAAATCGAACAGATGTCCGGGCAGCTGCCCCTATGGGCAGATGTTCGGGCAAGTGTTGGGGGCAGAAATGTTGAAATATTGGGGTGGAGATGGCGATAGCGTTGGTGGTCGGTTGAACTGAATTTGCGAATAAATTAACTAGGGTTGAACTAAAAGTGTACATAAATTAAAAGTTAGTTGAAAACTGAAATTTGACGGTGTTAACAAAACTCTTAATAGTTGAACAAAATTAAAAGTTAGTTTAAAACTGAAATTCAAATTTATAAATGGGATCTGGAAAGCATGTCAAGGTCATCCAGAGTAAGTTTTAAAAAAGCCTACCCAACTACCACCAGAAATAGTTCTAAGTTGAACTAGTTGGTGATAGTAGGATAGGTTGAAGTAACTTTTGAATTTTATTAGTGAACATACAATTAATGTGCAACAGCAGAGTTTAAACAAGTTGAACTTTTGTGATGAATTACAGAGTTGTAAATGCAAACACCGACGACGATGAGAAGGTAAATGCAGAGTCCCCAGATGATGTATTTGAAAAGCTTGAACAAATGTAACATTTCGAGTTGGTTTTCCTGTTCCATTTCTAATCGTTTAATTTCCAATTTCAATTTATCCTCTTCCATTCTAGTTACGAAGGGAACTTCATCCATCATATCCATCATGATTGTGTTAGTGTTTGAAATTTTAAAACAAGTGATGTTGATAGTTCAGAAGTCGAAGACGGAATGAGAAGTAAAAGGGAGAAATGTTAGTTAAATAAAGAAGTAATGGGGGGAAGGATGAATTACAAAGAAGTGGTGGGGGAGAGACGTTGCTCTTCATTATTACCATCAGTAGTGTCAGATGGTGCAGGAGTTAGATTTAGTAAATTGTCTTCGTCTAAACTTTCAACCTTATCACAAATAGGACAATCGTATGTTATTTCCAAATTCATTTTGATGGTTGTAAAATTATCTACAAGTTCTTGTAAAATATTAAAAATGTCTTGTAACTCTTCTTTAGAGTTTATTTCAAAACTAGAATTCATTCGGGCCAATGGAGAGTTGTTCATTGTTGGAGAGTCGGTGATGGAATGAGGATCGGCGCATAGGGAGGGGGCTTATATAATGGTGACCTTGAGCAGGCATCTAGGGAGGGGGGCTGTCTAGGGAGGGGGCTTTTATATGGGGAACCTTGAGCTTATGATTGAATAAAACGTTTAGTTCTTCTTCTTCGTCTTTTAATTCAATTATTTGAACCGAAGTATTTGTTTCATCTTCTTCACTCGATGAAGAAAACAATTCACCAGGATTTAAATATTGAACTACAATTCTGAACCATCTTATAGGATATTCGTCAATGATAGAAAGTAAGTTTTGAAACAATTCTTCCATCTCCTCCCTCTCAGTTATTATATGTTCAAACTTGATAAATTTTGCTTCCATGTTGTTAGTTAGAATGTTGGAAGTGAAATGATTTAAAGTTGAATTTAATATTATATAAAAATTACAACCGGTAGTGGGGAAATCTCAAGGTCATCCAATTGAAGTTTTAAAAAAGAATGTAAAACTGAAATTACACATTTGATGGTTCTACAGGATCGGAATACCAATCTGATCTGTATTTACATCTTTTTATCATATGTGTACAAAAATCATCTTGATGAGACTTGGTGCGTTGACAATGAGCAAGATCTAGAGGGTGAAATTTGAAACATCTTTGAGGACAACATGTATGAAAATATCTTGATTTGTAAAATTTGAAAGTTCGCAATTCCGGTGGCGGTAGTTGTTTTGTTTTGCATTTGCAATAACAAGATCCGAAGAATTCACATTTAGTACAAGCTAACCCATCCACCATCATTGGTCCTAAATCTGTACATTGTTGTTCACAACAGTAACGAGGTTTGTACTTGTATTTTTGCTCTTCCATGTTGACGCTGCGGAGTCCAGTGAAAGAATAAGAGTGTATAGTGTTGAATAGCAAGTTATATGTACTGTGAAAAGTGGTGGGGGTAATTTCAAGGTCATCCAAATGGAGTTTTAAAAAATTATACCTTACTAATGTAAGGAATGTTGATACTTAAGAAGTTTGTTTCTCTTTGTCTTCTTCAGATTTTTTATCTTTCTCAGCTTTAGCCATAGCAACTAGTTCTTCTATTGATAGCGGATGTACTTCAGGAAATTTCAAAATTAATTTAGCTTGGTATCCTTCTTTAGCTAATACATCTATATCTTTAGTCATTTGTTCAACAGTGTTGTAATCTTTTCCATAGATTTTTCCATCAAGTTGAATCATCATTCTGTACAACATTTTCTTAAATAGGTCTTGTCGTGGTGAGAGCTGAGAAGCAAATGATTATTTATTCAAGTATCACATCCTTTTTATTAACTCACATTCAACACGTGATTCTTTAGTTGTAGTTTTGTTTGTCAAAAGTTATTCAACATTGGTAATATTTTTGGAACTTGATGTTATGTTGACCAGTAGGCGATGAAGAAGTTGTAGGTTGTGTAGAAATAAATATTTCATCATCACAATATTTTGTTTTAGTGAACATCCTTGTATTAGTAGCACTAACATCAACAGTTAAGTGATAACCACCGGTAAGTAAAACTCGCATTTCGTTGGTTAAATCTTCGAGTTGTTCAAAAGTTGTAATGGTGTTGGTATCATAAGATGCACACTTGACTTTGAGAGACATCTTTTAGTTTTTATATTAAGCGATAGAGTGAGCGAGATGTGTACGGTACGAAAGATAGTCGTAGACTGATGAATTTCACAAGTAGATTTTCGCTTTTATAATCACACAAAAGTGGGTCAAGGTCATCTCGTGGAATTTTAAAAAAGCAACATATTGTAATGTACAAAGACATCACAATATGTTGCTTCTTTTAATTTTTTTGTTTTTTCTTTATATCATATTTATTGAAAAACAATTACAAACAAATATTTACGATGTTATGTACAAACTAATCAATAGTAGGTGTTACATGAATTGTAAGTTCAGTAGAGTTATTTCCACTTGGTCCGTGCGAAACCAAATAGAGTGCGCCAGGTTGAACTACACGAAGATCTTCATTTTGAAGAAGTTGTACAAAACGTGTAGGTAGGAAGATTTGAAACTTCGGTTCGTCACCAACTGTATACGGTGCCTCGCTCAATGTGCAATTAATAGCATCACCTACTGAAGTTTCCATTTTCTTGATCGTATGAATGATGTAATGTTTTTCTTCTTTTAGTTCAGAACATTTCTTCGTAGGTAGAATTGATGATTTAGAATGAGCGTTGAACTGATCGACCAAATTTTGAAGTAAGTTCTGCGATGCCATCTTGATGTTATTGTTAATTTTCTTGTAAATAAGAATGTCCGTTGGAGATGTTGTCTCTTCGGAGGTTCGAGTAATACTCATGCTGCGTCATGGTAGCGCTCTCACTTTTATAATCGACACTACCCCCACCACTTTTTTGAAGGAAACTATTCAAGCGGTAGGCATTCTTTAAAGCGCACTGCGACCTTCGATGTTTAAAACTTTTTGATGAAATACAAAGTTCGTTGAAGTAGCATTGGAAATCTTTATCAATTATTGCATTAATCACTTCGTTGCTTGTAAATGATTGTATCCAATTTGCTTTTTCCAATCCTCTTGTGTAGATAATTTTAAACTCTTTGCAATAATGATTCATAATGTGCGGCATCATGTTATAATTAATGAAACCTTCATCCCATCTTAAGTTGTGAAAATGTTTGTTCAACCATTTGTTTGTAACTTTCGCTTTAGTTGTTAGTCTATTAAATGGTACTGGAGGTTTGAACAAATAATGATAAACTACTGATGTGTTCATGTCCAAGATTACTAATTCTTTAATAATAAAATTATCATCATTTCCTCGGAAAGCTTGAAATTCAATTATACCTCTTTTAACTTCCATTATGTGTGGTGCATTAGAAAACGAAACCCGTTTATTCATGATGAAGTCTTATTAACAACTGACTTAAAAATTGAATGAGCCGACGTTTATAACAGACAGGATTGTTCTTCTTCTTTCACTTCTTGTGCCACTTCATCGATATTAAAATTGGTGTGATAGTTGTTTAATTGTCTCCACATTTCAACTTCTTGAGGTATTCTATTAAAGATTGAAGTATCTACGGGACCGTATAAAATTGGAACAAAAGGTTGTTTGTCCAATGTATCAATTAGATAGTCTTTAATTATTGCACTTGAAAATATTAGTTGTTTCAAATATCTGGTGACAGGACCGGTAGTACAACTTAAAGTGTAAAATTCTTCTTTAGTAAAATATAATTTAACATTGTGGGTAGTTAAATCTCTGAAGCGAACAATTTGTCCTCCACGATGTTTTACTATATCAACTTCAATATTTGATTCCAATAAACTTAATCTTGTTCTTCTTCCAAATGTGTTGTTACTTAAATAGCACTCCAAAAGATGTAAATGTTTCATGAGAGATTCCCAAGTAGTTTCACTGAAAGTAACCATTTTGTTTCCATGATTTAAAATAACAATTGGTGAATAATCCATTGATTTTAAAATTCCAACTGATATACTTTTTGTCATGCATGAAGAAATTGGGTAGATAATCCGAAGAAATACTTCTGTTAAAATATTGGTTGTAATGTTAACTTCAACCTTCTTCCTTTTTACTTCTTTTTCAGCTTCTTCTTCTTCTCTCTTCTTATGTTTGTTAAACTTTAGGAACTCGTCCATTTCTCGTTCAACTTGTTTTTCTATATCTGAACTATTATCATCTATTAGAGGTGTATTTTCTTCTCCGTTAGTAGAATTCATCTTGCGAATGATGTTTCCCATACGACGGTTGAAGATAGAATGAAGTTTCCACTAATTATTTTCTCGCTTTTATATTTTTCGTAAAATCCTTGAAATTTATACAATTACATAATTATTTGTTTTCAACTTGTCTTTCACAAATAAAATTCTAACCTCAAAAATTGAAGCAGATAATTCTAACCTCAAATATTTGCAGTCGTTGTACAATTCTTCTTAAAGTACATTCTTCACAAATTCCGGTCAGCGGTGTGTAAGTAACTATTTTATCATGTAGAATTAGACAGTATGCCGAAGTTCCATCCGCTACTGGTTCTTCAAATTCCATTTCAATTTTTATATCCACACTTGATGATTTTACCGATTCATTTTGTTTTGAACAATCGATTACAATTATTGGAGCCTTGGAATAATACTGGTCAGGTGATAATAGTGGTGTATTAGTTTTTCCATAATATGACGATTGAAATCTTGCATACATATCGTATAAAATGGAAAAACGTTTTTTGCTGAACATGACATTCAAATTGTCATAGGGAAAGAATTGAGAGTTTAGGAAAACTTTACAATTCTTTATTTTACAGTGATCAAATTGACCAGCATTTGCAGTGATAACATCTTTTCGCTTAGTTTGAAAACCGAGTATTATGTACCTTGCTCGTTCCAAGTAAGTTGATGTCTTGACGGTCCATGTTTGTCGTTCTGTCTGAGGTAGTGTAGGGTATTCATGAAATTCCCAACTTCGGAATGGCATCACAATATCTCGGTCAGATTTCAACTTTCTCAATAATAGGATTCTATGTTCATCAGCCAATCTTACATGAGGTACTCTCCAAACAACTTTATCCAACTGTAGTTGCCATTCCAGTTTATCTTCCGTAGTTGCAGGGTCTGCAAGTATCAAGTCCTTATTAGTTGAAGATCTGAGTAATACTAATTCTTGTTTGACATTTATTATTACCCGTTTGTAATCTTCAGCGAATCCCAAAAGCAATCGTAAAGGTACATGAAAATCAAAGTGACCGTTGGAAGCTGGTGTTACAGTGTCTTTATCGGGGGCAACCCATCCGGCGGTGACTATTGAATTCTTCTCATGCGTTGTTAATGATGTTAATCCTTTCAATGTCGTTGTTAAACCAACCTTTTTTGTTGAATCAACCGTCACCCCTGATATTTCATATCTTATTTCATCAAAAAGATATGCCATCGGGTTATTTATAAAAGGAACTGTTGAAGCAGTTTTTCCATCCAATTTTAATACCCGTCCTTCGATGTACAAGTAACTTTCACACGGTAAAGTGTAAATATCTTGTTGTTGAATGGGGATCCTTATTTCATCGTTATTGTTTAATTTTGATGAAGTGTAAGGGTTGTGCGTGTGATATTCCTTCTCCCATAGTGTTTCGTCGAACGTTGGTCCTTGAGATATATCCAGGATATCCATCGCTGTTAAGTTTCAATCCAATCTTCTGTAGAAAACGAATGTTGTCCGATGTTAACTCTTCCAATGTTGAGGAGCTACTGAGCTCCCGACTCTTCCGTTGCGGTTTAAATGATAATCCCATGTTGACTTTTATGTTGCTGCTCTGATGTGTATCCGTATAGTAATTGTTTCTCCTCTAAAGTCAACACTATGACCGTCTTGATCCAATATGTTCAGTACGATGTCTGAAATGAAACTGGTGTTTAACGGTAGGTATATCAAGTTTTGTGGCTTCTCAACAATTTTAAAACCGGGAGCCACTGTTGGATAAAATGTATGTAAAATATGTTGATTAACTCCATCTCTATACGATCCGTGTATAATGTTGCACGTGACATCGATACTATTTACTTTCAATATTGTTACAGTTGAATCACCTGAATGAGTAGTTCCAGGAGTTAAGATTTTCTTTTTTGTATCTGTAAATCCAAGTAAACTGCCAATCGACTGTTCTAAGCTGACATCAATATAATATTTTGAAGTTATTTCTGCTTTTAAAGTATTATTGTTTCCTTTAACGGTAATATTGTCTTTTCCGAGTTGTTTCTGTAATAATTGGTTTATATCATCAATTTCATAAGCTCCAGTAGGAAATGTAATTATTTTCAATTCTGAGTATTTTCCTGCAGCATCCTTAGTTTCATAATAATGTAGTAAATTGTTCTTCCCTTCCGTAACATTGGGAATTGAGTTGTAGGTAGTCAAATCAAGTAATGCCGCTTCCCATAATCGTTCCTTGGATAGACGCAATGCTGGGAACAGCGTACTTTTCAATGTGGATGAATTTCCACTCAATGACACTGTATACGATGACATCTTAAAGCTGACTGACACTTTTCGCTAGAAACTCCAAACATAAATGCCCACATATTTCAGTATTGTTAGGTTGTTCTTTTTTGTAATTGTAAAAAATGTTTTTTGAGTTTCGAAAATAATGTTGAAGTTCTTTTGGCGGTGGTAGATTGCCAAAACTGTCAAAGTAGTAAACGGTTTGTCCGAGCTTTTTATAGCATACCCAATGAGTACCTGGACCATAGGTGGAATCCAAATTTACTATTCCAGTTTCATTTTTCCATATTTTAGTTGGTAATGCATCTTTCATAAAAACTCCTCGAAAGAATGGTATTTTCAAACATTTTACATAATCATTTAACTGATGATTTGTTAAGGCTTTATTTCGAATTATCAATTGATTCTTCTTATTTAGTACACACGGTATGGTCTTAGGTATAAACCTGCTCCGTTTTTTACCATTTGCCAAACAGAAGTCTTCTTTACACTTGCTTTATGAGTTCTACGACGTCCTTTTTTAATGTTTCCACCTCTTTTGGGAGTGCCTCTCTTTGCAGGTCTTCCTCTGCGACGTTTTCCACCACCTAACTTTGCTTTCGTCTTCATGGCTGTAGTTACTGCCCAAGCCGATGCTTTTTCTGCAATACTTGCGTCACTTGATTTTACTCTTTGCCAAGCTTTTTCCGCTAGAATTTTATCTGCTATTGATCTATTTGTTGAATCTTTATACTTTGAATATGCTATATCGTGTTCTTTGCAAGCTTGATCTAATTTATTAATTCCAGGATCTCCTCTTGCTAAACGTTTTGCCAACTTAGTTCCAGGTCCACAATATTGATAACCTCCGGGCAGATGTAATTCGTATGGTAAAGCGTCTATCGCTCGATTCACAACAGCACCAATTGGAATCCGTCTGAGCAGGGATAATGCAGCTGATGTTAAACCACGTCCTCTCTTGCCGCTGTCTTGACGACGACTGAGCGATACGGTCTTCATTATGCTGTTTTATGTAACCAACGTCTTCACTCTATGAAATACTTTTATGATAATGAATCCTTTTTTGTATATTCCATACTTAAATATTCATAAGTTTTACTAGTATCTATCAATGATTTCATCTTTAATCCATTGGTTTCTCTGAGAATCTTCGATTTTATTGTGTTTCATCGATGTTTTAATTAAATGATTGTGCATATCAATAACTACATTACCTACAAGATTCATTACATACTCTACATTAGTAGCATCTTTGTAATTTGTTGGATTATCAAGATTTGTGATACGTTTACCATTACATGTATACACAGATGGATCGTTATTAGAGGTTGCTATAACTTGATTAATAGTAGCAACATCATTCGGAGCTATTCCTGCTGATATGTTAGATATTCTTTTATTTTTTCCATCATATAAGTTATTTATTTTATCTAAAACTATAGTTTGTTTCACAACAACACAATCATTATCATCTTTACCAGATTTTACATGGGTTAATCGTCTACCTCCACATATAAAGTTAACACCAGTAGCTGATAGTTGTGGCACTTGTGTTAAAATAACAGCATCATGTTCTTCCGTGCCTAAACTTATATTTGACAATCTTTTATTTTTTCCATCCCACTTGTCATTTTTTAGTTGTAGTAAGGTAAACTTTTCACTTCCTTGCATAAACTCATCACCTTTCTTTGACACTACCTGATTTTGTTTAACAAAAGCGGATGTTCCTTTCTTTAAGCTTTCATTCATTTGTCTCACGGTAGCAGCATCCGATGGAGTTGAACCATCTTTCAGATTGGACAACACTTTTCCATGACAATCAATAACAGCATCATTATATAAAATACAATTATCTTTAATATATTTTATATTAACACCATCACTTTCTTCTTTAGGATATCCAATATCGTTTATAGTATATTTATAAAAAGAAAATCCATCATTTTTCTTTTCTGGTATTACAGAGTGCAAATAACGCTTATTAATTGTATCTGTATCATCAGTTGGATCTGCCACATTAGTTATTTTATAATTTAAAGCATTGTACATTTTTCCACTTTTAGTCTTTTGCAACAGTAAAGCGTAATCCATCGCAGATAGCAAATAGCCTTTATTAACAACATCTCCATTGTTGACTGGTTTTGCAACATTAATAACCCTGTGAGATTTTGCATCATACAGTTGGTTGTTGTCAAGTTTTAAACTTGTAGATGTTTCCTCCTTCACTGTTTTTAAATTTGTTGCATCTCCATCTTCTTCTGGATCTCTAACAAACTTTAAACGTTTATTATTTATGTTATAGTCACCTTCGGGTGTTTGCGGTAATCCACTTCTTTTTCTGTTTTCTCCAACTTGCACTCCTAACGCGGAGTATCGTCCGAACTTGTCGACGCTCATGTTAGAACTGACACATTATACACCTGCAACTCTTATATATCCGCGGACAATTATACAATTATGCCGCGATTCCTGAGTTCGTCAATCAGAGCTACCCATTCATTATTTAAACCTGTATGACCAGCTTCCATGGCTTCATGCAATAGTCTCATTCTATCAACCAATTTATTAATGTCGTTGTAGTAAATCACATTTGTATTGTATAGATTTTTCATCAATCCTTTACCAGATGTTGAAGTATCTCCTTTACTCTTTTTACCATGTTGTTCAAGAAGTGATAAATCCATAAGTGATAAAGATTTTCTTTTCAGTGTTTGTCTCACCGCTGGTGCAGTACGTAATGTTGGCAATTTTCGTGGAGGAAACAACTTTTTTATAACGATGTTATATTTTGTTGCACGTGAACGATTAATCATTGCATCCTTTAAGTAGTTTCTTTTATGAGCGTTAGTATTTTGTAGAATCTCCTTAAAAACACTTAAATCTTTGGATGAATATCTTAGTGGTATGTTTTTAAAATTAATTCATATAATCCTTTTGTTCCTTTATATCTATGCTCACCAATAATGATGTAATCGTCTTGTGTTATTTCAAGCTTTGAATCGCCAATCTTCAATTCATTCCCATCAATTCTTGCTCCGTATACGTGTGATCTACTCAAATTCGGGTTTGATTTCATGTCATGTAGCATTTGCATTATATATTTTCTTCCAAGAGGTCCATGTTGTAATATATCGCTACTCAATTGAGTTAAATTTGGAATAGATTGTTCAGCTTCAGGTATTGGCTGTTCATCTTCCTTTTCAACAATTGGTTCTTCTTCTTCTTTTGTTTCTTCTTGCTCACTAGCACTTGTATATGAATCATCATCTTCTTCTTTTTTTAATGCTTGTACTTCTTGTTTAGAAACTGGTAGTAAAACATCTCCTTCATAACGAGGTTTACCAATAGTTTCTGATATCTGTTTTAAAGGTTCCGTAATAGGTTTAAATGTAGTCTCTAGAAATTCTTCTCTTTCACTTAAACCCATCCTCAATGCACGATTCTTCATCCTAATAGAATCACTGAGTGATTTTATTTCTTTCAATAGTTTTTCTTGATTCACCATGTTTACACTGTGAAGTTCAACGTGTAACTAGATGTAGCATCGGTAGTTCAACGCATAAATACAAATTTATCCAACCCTATACGATATCTACCATTTTTAATATCTTCTTCCTTCATAATAACGAGAAAGCTATATTTCTCATTCCATGCTTTGCCACACATCTCTTTAAATTTTTCAAATGGCATATCCGCATTTACATGATCATTATATATATGCTTTAAAATTAGTTTCATCTTGCTTGAAGATGATCAACATATTTGCATTGTCTCTTATAAATTGTTTTGGAATTTTACTGTATGTTTGACCAATATAAATGCTATCAATATTATGATGTCTTCCCATAGCAAAATAATTCCTTATTGTGTAATGATTTTCACAAGAAACATCGTCAAATATAAAAATAGAAAATGGTTTTGCTTCATTTGGTTGCATAATTGTTTCACTGGCATTAAACTTGTAAAAATTCACTTCAGGTACACTTGCAAGTACTTTATCCAATAATTGATATTTTGGTTGTTGCAATGATTTTGAAAAAATGTATATATTATTAAAACGCAATCCTTTAGGATTAGTTATAAGGTTAAAAACAACATTAGTTTTTCCACAATTTGAAGGACCAGTTATTAGACATCTTATCGTATTTGGTAGTAATTCACCATGTTTTCTATGATATAACTTATCATTGTCAACTGTCAATTCATCAATGTTATTAATATTAAATCGGTCTTTTTGTTGTACAATCTCCATCTTGTATAAAGGTTAAACACACAATGAGCTATTAAACAACTATACTAAGTCTTTTGAAGGAATCCAAGAGTCTTCACTTTTATCAAACCCTAACCACCGGACTTTAACCATATCCTTTTTCCTTTGTAAAATCTTCTCGACAAGATATACATCACCGACTGTTGATTTCAACAAGTCGTGTCCGTAAAATCCACCTTGAAGTAATTCACCCTTGTTATCCTTTAATAAATAGGTTTCAGGTATAGTTGGTTGCACTTTATAAATTTTAAATACTTCATTAGTCCAATTTGGTAGATATCTTTTACTAAATACACCTTTGTATTTGCTTATACGAACTTTATCGTTGACCTTGAACTTCTTTGGTTGCAATTTTTCCAATTTCGGTGTTGTATTATTTTTAATGCGTTGTAATACAATTTTGGCATTAGCACTATTTACCTGGATAGGTTTCATTCCAATGGTACGATGATATTTGTTGTTATACTCTTTTATAAGTTGTGGTAATATGTCATACCACACGTATGATCCTCGTTTTGAAAATTGTTTATACATCGCACCTATTAATGTTCTATTGAATCTTTCAATTATTGAAGCTTTAACTTCAGAATTTGTAGAATAATGATTTATTTGATATTTCTTCATCAAAGCTCCAAAGTCTTTATTAAAATATTCTTTTCCATCATCGGTCTGTAGATGTTTAATTTTAAATTTATTTCTTTGTATTGTGGTTTCCATAGCTTTTGTAACACTTTTACCAGTCTTGTCCTTCAATGGTAAAGCGTCAGCTATTTTAGTAAAACAGTCTATAATTGTTAAAATATATTTAAATCCTTTGTTTAATTTACTGTGCGGTATCATTTCAATGAGATCAGCTTGATAAAGATCATTAATTCCTTTAATGATTGTACTTCTTCTTGGAAATCTTCTTCTTGCTGGTTTATGTAGTTCATTTACAATCTTGTCCTTCACACTTTCCATCTTCAGATGTTGATTGTACACTGCATGTAAAAATACTGATCCATAGAATAGTTTATTCTCATTTATATAGTTTGAATATAGGTCAAGGCCATTTCATATTAGTGTAAAAAAGAGGGAACATGGCATTGGGCTTGCCATGTCCCCTCTTCTTTACGGAAAGGAAAAAGGAAGAAGGTAGAGGACGAAGAATAGGTTTATTGGTCGATAGGGTTTAGGGAGTAGTGGCCAAATGGTAAAGTATTAATTTATCTTCTAAAATATGGCGCTTGTCATCTTTGTAGCTTAATGCCCACTTTGTTTGTTTGACACTAAAAAGTTGATGATTATAACTTCTAATAGTGTTGAACGTTGCAGTTGTTTCAACATTTCAAACAAACATCTTTTATAATGTTCAAACTGTACGTTCTTTTTCAGGAAAGAAGTTTTTATTCCTTTGGCCTTCTTCGTGACTTGATGTTCGTTCCTCTCGTTTATGTACAGTTGAAATGAATACAGTTTGGACATTAATGCTACAATTTCCATCATTGGCACACCATTCGTTTCATCTTTAAATTTTCCCAATACTTTCTTGTTTCTGTCATAGTCGTAATTTGGATGATCCTTAGGATAATCGGAAAAGTCGAAATCATCTTTATATATAAAGGTGCGTAGATCTTCATACATGTCATTTGTTTTAATCCAGTAAATTAGTGCATCCGTATCCATATATGCAATACCAATGTTCTCTCTTCCATAGTAGTTAACCATCTTCTTATAATGAAACTCGTACATATGTGTTTTTGAAATATCCAAGATTGACATTCCAAGATACAAAGGACGATCCATTGTAACTGACTTCTTGTTCATGGAAATAACAACTAGATTTTCATTAATAATTACAGATGAACCAAAGTTTGGTTGTTGCACCAATTTCTGTAATTTTACTGGATCAGTTACCAATTTGATATCCTTATGTTTCCTTTTGTTTTCCAAAGTCTTGCCAAATATTGCGTTATTCATTAATTTGAAAAAATCTTTTTGAAAACTTGATGTAGCGGTGGCTCTTCTTCTTGTGTTGTTGTCGATGTAAGGTTTTAACCAACAAGATTGAGAAAATTGTAGTACTCGATTAATTTTGTAATTCTCAATCCTAAGTCTAAAGCTTGTTGTATCATCCAGTAGTGTCCAACATATCGAGACTTGTCGGTTAAAGTCATCATTAATTTCGGCCATCTTCCAGTAGGGGAAATTTCAGTCTTTGGAAGAAGTGGTAAATCGTAATGATGATCGTGAAGATGTTCAGGATATTCAAAATCAACATCAAAAATGTAACCAGTTTCACCATGCTTTGGTAAATCCATAATGTTTCCAATCGATTCTGGATCTATCCATTTAAAATTATCATATGGAAGGGGATTTGACATTGCCCATCCGTATAAGTTATTTGCATCGAAATAACCTAGGAATGTTGTTGGTTTTGATGCATCATAATCGGGCAGATACTTGTTATTCGCCTTAACATGTCTGGTTACACTTTGTGTCAATCCCCCTCGAACTCCTGATTCTAACATCAAAACCATATCTACATCAGTAAGAAGTTGTAATTTACAATTTGTTTCTTTCAACATGGCTTGCCATGCTAGTCCAGGTGAAGTGTATGAATGAAGAGGGTCCAATCCATATGCTGCAAAACACGTATTTCTAAATTCTTCCATTATATCACATAGTAAAGTGACATCTAATTTAACATAAAAATCTGAATATTCTCCCAATGTTGTAAATCCTAATTCATTCCATACTTTACATGCATGATCATAATCCTCTTGAGATATGTCCATGTTGTATAATTTACTTTTGAATTCTTCTTTTGGCGGAAGTGATGTTCATTAAATTTTTCTAAACTGTCTATATAATCATATGGGAAAACACCTTTCCGAAGTACGAGATCCAGTTTGTCGTTACTTACAATCTTCTTTGTTTCAATAAAATCTTTCTTCCTTAAATTTCAGAAAGTTTAGACAACTCGATGGCATAAATCGGTAGGAGTCTAAGAATCTTAATTTGACATTTCCAACTGTTTTAGAGAAACTTATAAATTTTTCTGAAGTTTCAGCCAACACATCTATTGAACCATTGTCTCTTCCTAATTCAGGTATTATAAAATGAGCATCATACCCACTGAGGTTATGCAGAACCACAGGAATAAATAGTGGTAAACGATAGCTCAAATTGCATTTATTACAAGCAGCACCCCTGTAATAACCTGTAAGGTGGTCATGATCTTTAACTTTATAATTGTCAATGGTAAATTCATTTTTACATAAGAAACAATGAGTTGCATTTTCATGTTGAATTTCCTCTTCTTCCTCCATCGGTTTTATTGGTACGATATTCGTATATAATCTTTGTACATTTTCAGCTATTAAATATAAATGGTCAAGAAATATTGTTTCCACATTTTCACCACGATATACTAAAGGTTCTGAAGTTAATCCATATTGGTTTAAATGTTCTTCTGATAATGTTGATTTAACCATTAAACAAAAACTATTTGGTTTGTGCATTTGATATTTGACACTTTTTCTAGCTTCACAATTTTCATCTTCTATAGGAATTAGTGTTGATTCAAAGTCCGCATATACAACTATTGGGATACGGTATTGATGATGAACCTTTTGAAATGTAACAAATGCTCTGTTTTCCGAAGGTAAATTAATCTTTGCTTCATAATTATTGTTACATAGCCTTTTGTGCTCTTGTAACCATTCTCTTCCTTGTCTTCCTTCTCGTTGAAAATTAAAACATCTCTTGCAAATTATCTTTCTGTGTCGATCTTTAGAAAGTTGCTTGTTAACAAGAGAGTCGAATTTTTTTATGTACACATAGTGAGACACATCTCCTCGCGTTAGTAGTAGTAAATCCGTATGATCTGGTAGCTCTTCTTTTACAACACGTAAAGGATACACTTTGTTTGAACTATCTAATGCAAAAACATTAATAGATGTACCAGGATTTTTCTTCTCAAATTTTGATATATCTTTCAGTGATACAGGGTAAGTAATTCCTTGAAAATTGTACCTATGTCTTTGATTTTCATAGTGTTGGTTAGGTTTATCAAAATTATTTGGTACAAACTTAGATGTCATTGCATATCTAAAACATTCATTATCTTAATTTTTCACATTAATACATGATCTTGTATCCTTAATTCTTTTGGGCAAAGGAATGTAACTAGATCCCATTAGTCCATATCCATGTTTGTGAATTCTTATATCTAATACTTCAATACTTGTAAGACTTCATCCGGATCCTCTTCCTTCGTGTTCCTGAATTTTGGTTAATATTTCTTCTATACAGTTTTCAACTATTGAATCAATGTCTGAACTTTCCATAATGGTTCGGTTTTTTGTTATAAATCCTCTTGGTGATAATTCTTCTTGTACATTTATAAACATAGCTTCTAGTAGTCAACCAAATTTAAGAAAGTTTAATCTTTTCAATTCTTCTTTTAAAGTTTTACTTATGATTGGTTTTGCTTCTCTAATAAATTCTTCTAGCTTCAAGTTTTCATTTTGAATCTTATGATGCATTACTACTTTACCAGGTAATGCAAATACTTGTAGATTCGGTAAAGTAGTTGAAGATGTTGCTGTTATTTCATCTTGTTCATCTTGTTCTTCTTGTTCTTCTTGTTGTTCTTGTTCTTGTTCTTGTTCTTCTTGTTCTTGTTTTTCTTCTGGGTTGTTGTGAATTAGTTCTTTATGACAGTCTAATAGAATTTCATCATGAAACGATTCCGAACATTTATCGCAACTATACATGTTGAGATGTTTACTCTTCGAAATTTCGCCAAGAAATGAAATGGGCTCTCATGTTCCTCCTTTTATAACGGTTCCCCCACCACTATTTCATCTTCTTCACTATCCAAGGAAATCAAACGTTTTGAACAAAAATATTAACCTTCTACAAACTAATTGTTCATTCATGTTCTTTATTCCCATTGGAGTTTTAGTATATACTTCTTTATATTCGAGCTTTAACGAACTTCCCCCCCCCCAACTAATTCTAGTTACTTTTAGGTAGAAATGGCTAGAGCACAGACACTTGGTTAAACTAAATTTGTGCATAAATTAACTAGAGTTGAACTAAAAATTTGCATAAATTAAAAGTTAGTTCAAAACTAAAATTCGACAGTATTAAAAAAACTCTAACAGTTGAACAAAAATAAACGTTAGTTCAAAACTGAAATTCAACAGTGTTAACCAAATTCTAACAGTTGAACAAATAGGTCAAGGTAATCCAATTTAACGCGAGAACGAGGAATAGAGCACTAAGTGGCATGTTAGTTCATTACCACAAAGTGATCTATTCCTCGCTCTCTATTCTACATCTACTTTTTTGGGTTTACTTATTTATATTAAAATGTTCAAATTTTACTATGTAGAATGTCCATTCTTGCTCTTCAACTCTTTGATTGTTTTTAGCAATTGTAACAAATATTCGTTAGTTTTCACCAAAGTCTTTATTTTGCTACATCCAATTTCAATAGAAGGTATTATAAGTTGTAATTTTATAAGTTCGATCTTTTCTTTCTTGCGAATTTCTCTCTTTATTATGTTGTTCCTTATTTTTGCTGAAGATTTAAACTCCATGTTGTTTCTGCTAAAGCCACAATAATAAAAGTCTCTTCAAACAACCTGCATTTATACACATTCCCCCACCATTTTATAATCCCCACTCCTTTCCCCCTTCTTTATAGAATTTGAAAGGGATAGGGTGTAGGGTGGGGGAAGGGTAATTTTGTTATTACACTAGTTGTGCAAGAAAATAGCCGCCAGTGTCCACACCTTGTTCATAGCACTCCATCATAGATTGTGCCCACTGCAACATGCGGTCTCTGTCATTTGGTGTGACAAGGAAAGAATGACTATCACCATACAATATAAAAGAGTCAATTCGTACATAACATCCTGAGTCCAACCATTTATTAGCTTCAGCCATAAACTTTTCTATTGTGTCAAATGGAAATTGTGGATCAATTGCTATGACTTTACGTTCTTCACTAAGTTCAACAGTATAATCATCATCGTCCTCATCATCTTCACTTTCACTGTTGTTACTTAAAGTGTCTTCAGATTGTTCAAAAACATCAGAAATTTCGGAAGAATTGAAATTTTCATTCAAATGAGGAGGCATTTTGAAGCAAGAAATATTGTAAACAGGAGAGACGAAACGACAAGAGCGGCGTGTAGAAGAAAAATGAAGGAGTGACCTACGCTTGCTCCGCTTTTATAATAGTATGCAAATGAGGGGTAGGAGCTGACCGTGACCAGTCATCGACCCAAAGGAGTGGGGGGAAGTACTTTTCTTACTACTCGGATGGAAGTAGGTTAGTAGGTCACAAGACTTAGAGTGTTAAAAAATAATGGGGGAGAAACACAACGCTATAACGCATTGTGTTTCTCCCCCATTATTTTTTATAGCAAAATTTTGAAAAAACTATGTGAATTTACTTTTTACGCCCCCACCTTGTAATACCATCCACTTTGTGTCTGAGGAGATAGTCTTTAGAGTCTAACTCATGAACAGATTTCTCTTTGCGCAAGGACTCAATTACTTTAATATTATATTTTTTGCCGTTACAACTTGCCAAAATGTGTTCGTTGTCAATAACACTTTCAAAAAAATAAACACAACCTCTCTTAAGCCTATTTCCTTCTACACCAATAATTTTGGATTGGTATTTAACAGTGGGGGTCTCTGTCAGTTGTGGTTCAGAAAGGTATTTCACGACATGTACACGGCAAAAACTTTCGTTTTTAACACATTTCCTCCCACAAGCTGATCCTTTCTTATTTCCCCTAGTAAGCATTTCAGGGCAAGTAGTGGGACGTCTAAATGCCCTACGACGCTCTTCTTGTAATGATTGAAATTGCTCTGAAGGAGCAGGTTTAGGGGCAGGTTTAGGAGCTGGTTTAGGAGCTGGTTTAGAGGAATCAGTTTTGTGATAGGTATGATCTTCAGGTGTAGTAAGTGGTGGGGTAGGAGGCAATGGTGATAGTGGGATGATGGGTGTACTAAGGCGATGAACAATAGTTTCAATTGAAGGGGTATTAATACGGGGAACTAGCTTCTGCGGTGGCGGCATCATAGTTGATGGTGGTGCAGAGTCCTTGAAGGCGAAGGTGAAGGTGGTGAAAAAATACTGCGAAGTCTAGAAGTGTTGGTTGGCGGAAGAATAGCTCCAGAAGTTGAAGGTAGAGATGCAAGTTGATTCTTGTAGCAATCAGGAAAGTTTTTAAGGCGAAGAGTTTTCTTAGGTGCAGTCGTAGTAGAAATTGAAGTTGAAGTAGAAGTAGCAGAAGTAGTAGTTGGCAGAGACGACATGGTTAGAACTCCGAGTACACAGCTTGATGTCTGGAATCAGAATGAAACACTAGCCACAGTCGCCGCGTCTTTTATAACAATATGCAAATGAGAGGGGTAGCAGCTGGCCGAGACTGATTATTGACCTGGGAGGTGGGGGAAAAGGGGAAAGAGAAGGTATTTATTTCAAATAATTCGCATAACTTTTGACTAAAATAAGATAACCAAATTCTTCTTTTACCAAAATGTTTGTCTTACATAGACCTTTTCAATGATGTATCACTTGTCCAAATCCGTCAATCCATTATCAAGTTATAGCCATTTTAATTTTTCAGGTCATGACCGGTCATTCACCCGGAGTAGTTGGGGAAGGAGTGGGGGTAGGAGTGGGGGAAGGGGGGGGGAATCGACTCCATTTTTTCGGGGGGGGGAGGGGGGGATCGACTCCATTTTTTCGGGGGGGGAGGGGGGGGGGGTCATTGACCTTTCAAAAAGTAGGTGAAGGTCACTCAAGACTTATAAAAAACCAAGGTGATGGGAACAGTAATACTGTTCCCACCACCCTGTTTGCCTAACGGGTTCCCACTCCCAACCCACTAGTTACGTTCTGCAAGGGAGTCCCTGGTCCGTCCGCATCAAAGCGTAACGTCCCTGTCCGCATCAAAGCGTAACGCTAAATAGGGAAACTGGAACAGCTAATGCAGAAACGCAACTCTAACCCCACCCAAACTAATCCCACCCATCATATTCCTAAACAAAATGCAAAAACCTAGTCCGCTTACCTACAATTTGCGGATGTCCCACCCCTTCTAAGTGAAGTTCAACTGAACTTCTGAATTTACAGTTAATCTACCCCCTAACATCTAGCTGTAAGGCAAAACAACATTAATTATTAGTACCAACACTTAAAACTAACAACACATCATTATTAAAAACCAAATAATTCAACACAACCAAATACCTTCGTTATTCTTAAATTTAATACACCTTAATGCTAAAAACCTCTAAAAAATTAATACACCTTAATGCTAAAAACCTCTTAAAAATTAATACACCTTAATGCTAAACCAAACTTAAAACTAACATCGCAATGCGCAATTTATTTCTTAAATTAAATACAACTAAGCACACACACACACACACACACACATACCACATTGCATTAAAAAACGCAACATAGCATAAGAAGTTCAAATATATATAGGCCTACTATATATTTGAAACCTCTTGCTGAGTCGCCAACAACCTTTCGCTATGAAAGTTTGTTGACGACTGACGCTAAGATCAGGCTCGTATTGCTCCTCGGATTCTCGAGTAGTGGGGGAAGTTGTTTCACTCCAGTACAGTGTTCAATCCAGTCCAGTTCGCAGCAGTGTAAAAGGAAGGCAAAGGAGTAGGGAGCGGCGCATGCGCAACAACACAAAACCAAGGTTTGAGGTTAGAATTATCCATGTTCAGTAGCGCTAAGGTGAGTAATACAGGACTAGGCGCATGCGCATAGCATAGACTGATTCCGATCCGGAGAACTCGTTGCATGCGCAGCAGGTTTGAGATTAGAATTATCCATGGCAGCTGCCATGTTTAGTCTGGTTTCACCACATAGAGTCAGCAACCGGTAGTGATCGGTCATTGGCCTAGAAGGAGTAGGGAAAGGTGGTGACCGGCCATTGACCCGGAGGAGTGGGGGAAGGAGTGGGGGAAGGGGGGGCTCCATTTTTTCGGGGGGGAGGGGTGGGAGGGGGGGAGGGGGGGGTCATTGACCTTTCCGGTCATTGCCCCAAAACCCCCTACTACTCAGGTGAAAGTCGGTCATCAGTGGCAGCTGCCCGGAGTAATTGCTATAAAAACCAGGTAGTTGGCTCGGGCATCTGCCCAGGGAAGTGGGCCGCTGCTAGGCTATAAAACTAGACTGCTCATTTGCGCCGCGACCATTAACTTACTGGCTTTCATGTTGATTGCATCGTTATAGCTACTACATTATTTACGTTCATTTACTTCTAACCTTACCACATAGTGTTTCATTACTACATATTGTTTAGTTAATTCTAACCTATAACTCTATTTTGTTAGTACATGACATTCTGTTTCATTTATCTCTTTATAACATATTTTATTTCTCAGTCTTCTTTTGACTTCAACATATAACACACCTCCTGTAATGGTTGCGCAGAGTTTAAAATTGAAACTGTTGCGAACACAACACATATTACAAAATAATTCTAAACTTTCAGTTTCAAAGTCTAAAACTAATTTAAGTAAAGTAAGAAAGCGGTACAGTTTTAACCCATTATACTTTTCGACGACTTCGCGGGTTAATGTTGATGATAGTATTATTCATGACATCTTGCGTTATATGTTACACTTCAACAATTTTGAACTTGTTACACCTATCGACTGTGTTCAACAAGTTTTTTTATTTTACCCCCACTATTCCTTATATAAGTGCTCTCACCACAATTCCTACTTTATACTCCTCTATTCTCTACAGCTTAGCTAAGATTTGAGGTTAGAATTATCCATGGCGGCCGTCATGTCTGGTTCAGTTTTACCACATAGAATCGGCGACCGGTTATTGGTCTAAAGGAGTGGGGGAAGGGGTGGTAGGGGAAGGTTGCCATTTTATAAGCCCTCTCCCTAGGCGGCGCTTCTCATTCGATCGCCAACTTTCAAACGATAAACACCTCTCCCATGGCACGAATCAATTATCCCGCTATCACCAACTACTTCAACTTAAAACTATTTCTGGTAATAGTTGGATAGAATTTTTAAAAACTTACTCTGGATGACCTTGACATATTTTCCACATCCCAGTTATAAGTTTGAATTTCAATTTTCAACTAACTCTTAATTTTTCTTCAACTGTTAGAGTTTCGTCAACACCGACAAATTTCAATTTTGAACTTACTTTTAATTTTATGCGCAAATTCACTTCACCCTAACGCCAACACTATCGCAATCTCCACCCCAACCTATATGGCATAACATATAACTACAGCATCTCATATATACCCTCTAACCCCCACCGGAAGCTATGTGACATAGCAGCTGGCGCCAGCTGCCACGTCACGTGGCTCGGGGGGCACGTGGCCGATTTTAAAAGTGGCCAAATCCCACTACTGAACATGTTGTGAGGAACTGGGATTACTTCTCAATATTATCCCACGATAGTGACGGGAGTTAATTACCTTAATTCTAGGGAGTACGGTACTTCCATGAAATGTCTAAGCCGTTTTACCTTTGGTGGGTTGTGTGAGCTGGTTGCGGTTTCACAACTATTCCCAATTTTTTCGAGGTTTATGGTGAAGTGTAAATCAAGTTAGGTGATGAACGCAATCCCGTGAAAAGAGTTAGATTTACTCAATCCCTGTCTCGCTGGCACTTCGACGTTTTAGAGCCACAAAAAGAGTACGTTCCTCCCAATAGTCAGCCGATCCCGGAATCTCAACTAAATACATCAATGCGTAAACGGCGTTGCAGGAGGTGCACAATCAAAGGAAAAAACAGGTGAACTTAAACACTAATTTATTAAAAATTTCAACCAATTTGAAAGTTTCCGTAGCGAAGCACGGGTACTCCGCTAGTTTAACATATACGGTGGCTGCGATTGAGTTCTCAAGTTGCGAAAGTGACAGACACAGGGAAGGAGGCAGGCAGATGACGAAAACAAGCTGCGCGTGCATCCCGAAAGTGTGGTGGCAGGTTGAGTGGCAGTCACCGAGTGTGAAAGGCTCCGTATGTTTCAATGCCCCGCTAGCGACTTGAGTCGCTAAAGAGCAGGGTTGCTGCCACCGCCCAGCGACGCAGTTTTCTCGCGACCGAGTCGCTACCACCAAGGTGGGTCGCTGCGACGCACTAATGTGAAAGGCTCCATAAGGCTCAATGCATTTTCAACAGTTCAAGTGGCCGACGAGTAGCTGCCACTAGGTCGCAGCGACCCAATGTGAAAGCGGCCTTAATATGTATAAAAAATTACACATTATATAGGACCTATTCATGCCCTATTATGTATACCTGGTGTCCAGACCACCCGTAAACCCCTTTTAAAATCTACAAAATTCATTTTTCACTAAAGCAAATTGTTCCATTGTAGGTAAACCAGTTGCGCTTTATCCATTGATGATAATTTCAATGTACAGGGTGTACCAGAAGTAATCTATTCAGACCAGAGGTCATTAATTTTAAATATAAACCCCCACTTTTTATGATATTTTGGATTCTAGACATAATTTTAAGACTATTTTGTGAGGCCTCAAATTAGTGATTTAGTGATTTAGATTTAATGTATACCCGTAATCCTAACGGTTTGGGAGATAATGGCAGTGGAAGTTTTGTTTTTCTCCATAAGAATAACATAGAGCAAATTTTCATATTTATTAACACTGAAACTTTTACCTTTAACATAACTGTATAAACATAAAGATATTTTGTAAGCTCATTTTAAATAATATTTCATCATAAAATACCGATTATCACATAATTAATTTTAATTTTCTATGATACCTTTAAAGTAATCTCCGCCATATTGAAAAATTTATGGAAAAATAGAAGTATTTACGACAAAACTAAAAATTTATGATGCTAAAGTGTTCAAAAGAAGAAACTAAGGCATTCTTACGCTAGGCCTTTTTAGTTTAACAGGAAATTTACAGAGATAATGGATAAGAAATTTAGCCCCATGTTACTATTATGGAAAAAATAAAAATTCTACCTCCATTATCTCCCAAACAATTAGGATTAGAAGTTGTAAAGTTGTCTTAGAATTATGTGTAGAATAAAAAATACCATAAAAAATGGGGGTTCGTATTTAAAATTAATGTCTTCCGGTCTGGGTAGGTTACTTCTAGTACACTCTGTACATTGAAATTATCATCAATGGATAGAGCGCAACCGGTTTACCAATAATGGCATAATTTGATTTTATGAATAATTAATTGGGTTAATTTTAAAATGGGTGTACGGGTGGTCTGGGACACCCGGTATAGTTCCTCCACATATAGGTGTAGCGTTGGAAGGGGGTTGTGCCTCAACTTTTAGAAAAGTTTTAGCAAAAGGGGTAAAACTTGAATACTGATAGTACTTCATGCCCTTCAATCCCTAAAAATGTACGTCACACTACACCTATTGATAAATTTTTATACATGATATTTAACTGGCAAAGGCGTAGCAAGGTGGAAGGAGGGAGTTTTGATGGGGCTTCAGCTTTCCTCAAAATCCTTAAAAATGACCTTCTCATATAGGAATTTTACATCCTTATGACCCTTCTGCCTATTTCTGCATCCTCCAAAATCAAACTATAGCTACGCCCTTGTAAACTGGCTTTAAAGATGATCACCATAAAATAAAAGTAGAGGTGGAAATTAAAAACATTATTAAAACATTTACAATTTCCTGACAACGTAGGCCTACTTATAATTAAATTTTCTCCATTGAATATAGGTTTCATGCATTTATACCTGCTGTTTTAGTTATAAACAGGTCAATTTATAAGCATATTTTGATGCTATGACACAAGTAGGAACATTGTTATTAATGGGTCAGAAACGAACTTTCAGCGAGAAAGTTGTGGTGAGGTGAATTACATCACATTATCAAGAAGTTGACGATAATATGAGTTGATTGTTGGCAATAATATTAATATTAATGAATAGAAATTACGGGGTGAGATGAGTCTCAGACTGAGATAACAGATCTTGTTGATCATTCTATAATTTCCTAAGAAAAAAATGTTGTACCCTATATACATGTATAGATAACATTAACATTTATATTGAAATTTGTAAGTAAATGCAAAACAATGACAAATTAACAAACAGCTTTGTCCACCACCAATTAAAATGGGTCTGAGTAGAGGCATTTTGGGAGTTTCAGGACAAACGCAAATTCAGCGGTTTTTAATCAGTGGTTACGTATTTGTGACGTGTGATGACGTATGTGTGACGTCATACGGTGACGAGGTGGAGTGTGTGACGTCACGGGTGTGACGTGGTGGTGTGACGTCACTAATACGCTATTGAACTTAAAGCAGAGACCAGAGAGGCCTAATTTTCATTTTATTTTACGTTTATTTATGATGAAAAAGTGTTAAATAATTGTCTAAAATGATAATATACATGAATTTACAATTTTTTTGCAAAAAAAAACGAAGAAAAACGAGCAAAAACGAAGTTTTTATAATTTCGACGTGGGTGGTCCCTCTTGGGAGGTTATCTTATCTCTTATCTTATCTGTTATCTTATCTTATCTCTTATCTTATCTTAGATCTTAGATAAGATAAGATAAGCGCGCTGGGGGCGGCTTCGCCCCCCCCAGGCCCCCCCCTTAGTTGGGGGGCCCCCGGGTGTTGCGCCGATCAGGCTAGTAAGCCTTAATTCCTTCGCCCATTAACTTGCAAACGGCGGTAATTGCTAATGCCTTAGGACTAGATCTCAACATAATTCGTTCAATTGGGATTAATTTACAAGGGTTATTTTTTAATGCTCTTTCTTCGTTAATGACTTACACTTTTCTATCAAAACATAGTTTTTTTCATCAAATATAATTATTGAACAATTATTCAACCGGTTTTATGACTCAACAAATCACAGAGGCCGTTTTAACTACCCGGTCAATAAATAACATTCTTCCCCTTTCTATTTCTCTACAAACCCCGCTTAAAAATTATTATTATTTGATGCAAATATTCTATTTTTATTTCTGACCAGTTTCATTATTCTTTTATACACCATCATTTCACTTTTCTCTCTGAATTATTTGATTTATCCTGTTTACTACCGTGGCCTTTAGAAAGGCCGTTTCGGCTTTCTCTCAAAATTTTTACTGCGGGCTTCATCTGTAAGTCTCCGACACTTTAGATTATTTAGTCCGCCACTAATAATTATTTTGTTTCCCCGGACTTTAACTAATATTTTTACCCCGGACAGGTTCAAACATGTTCAAGGTCATTTGGGACTTAGAAAAAAAAGGAACTTGACTGTAGCGGACATGCCAGCCGACCAGCCAAGTATAGGGGCAGTTCATCGTAGCTGGGCAGGCCAGCCGACCGAGTGAACCAAGGTGTGGGGGACCGCAGAAACCGCACTGCGCGAACCACCCGGGTATGTTTGTTTTTGGGGGGTGTGATAGGAATCAGGTAAGGGAACATAGTTTAAGTACCCTTGAGTGTTAGTTAGTAAAAATATAAGAAAGAACCCACGCAAAAGCCATGCAAAGAAAGGACAGTAAAGAAGGCAAGCGCAGAGGCCAAGTGCAAACGAGGGAAGGGACCTAACGGTCCCGTGATCAAACTGATCTTGACGCCCAGGGAACGTCTCACAGCGGCTCCGAAACTTCTCGCCCTCGTACGGAGTAGTCTTTCCCAGGCACGGCGACATTCCTCGGTACAGGGGCGGCGCTCAACCCCGGTGACTCGACGGCAACCTCCGTAGACATCGAGCGGCGCAAGCGAGTTGACCTGCTTGGGTGCACGCTTGGCTTTGGCTCCGAGGCGGTATACCACGTAGGGATGCGCTTCTCCGAAGACAACGCCGAATGCCCGGTGTCTCCGATGGTGTCCGCCGAGTCCCAAAAGTCGGCCGGAGAGGTCGGAGCTGCTTCTTGGATGGTCCCGTGACGGCTCGATCCGGAGTGATGCTGTGGCGAGAGCAGCTCCTGGTTTTATCAACTTTTCCGCTGACTCAGCGAGAAATCGACGTCTCTCATTGGCTCAGCGGCTGGGCCAATCAGAAGCGAGCTAGAGTTTATGACTACCCCACGGCCACGCTGCGGAATTATTCATCACTCCAGCCAGATCCCGAGGATGCCAGCCACAGAGAAGACTCCACCGATGCTTCTGAGGAAACCTACTCGGCCCAAGAAGATGGTTATGCCTCGGAGGGACCCCGTTGCTCAGTTGCCCGCTAAAAACCCCAAACCTCCGGTGCGGAATCGAACGAGGACCAAGCCGGCGTCACCCACTCCAGTTCTGCCTCAGCGGGTTGTCATCTCCTCCAACGCCGTGAGAGCCGAAAGTCTTCTTCGAGAAATTCTTGGGGGGAAGAGAGACTACGCGGAGAAATATGTTCTGCAGGCGGGACCAACTTCAGCTCCGGCTCCCGGGGTCGTCCCAACAACGGAAGGCAGGCCGATTTCACCCATCACGCCCGGTGAACGATGCCGGCCCAAATCACCGTTTCCGGGAGTCAAGACCCACCGCCTGTGGAAGCTCAAGCCCGGGCTTTATTGTCTCGTGGACTTCAATGCGGAAGAGAGAGTGGCCTTGCTGCTTCTGGGGAGAACCGTCGTGCAAACGCCATTACCCACTGGCGTACCTCTTCCACATCGGAGTCCGAAGAAGACGTACTTGGAGATTGGGGTGCCAACCGATGGACAACTGAGCCAGCGAGTCACCGCTAAGTGGATATCAGTTTAATTTAATTGATACCACAAAACGGCCTTTCTAAAGGCCACCAATATTAATCGTTTTGCAATCAAGTCGAACGCTGAACTAATTCGTATCCGAAAACTAATGGACTATTCGATGTGCAATATATTATTATTATACAAAAATGAATATAAAATACAATTCTTTTTCCATATTTATCACGCCACTTCACTCACTTACCTTCGCCCAGAACTTTTAATTGTCTCGGTCAAACCGCTTTATCGGCCCCCTAATTGCTACCGACTTAAAACACAAAGTTTTGGATTAATAATGTTAAGTCTTCAGCTCTAAACACATTATATTTTTATCAACTAACTACCACCGATTTCAGTCAACAAAAGTGTACCGAAATTTGTTATGCATCATAGTGACACAAAGGGATGTGTCTCCTTAACCTTTGGCGGAAAGTTTTTAAACCTCACGGTCAAACTTCTTTATTTGGCTCCCCTGACGATGCCCGACCGTAGTAAATAACGTTTGGCGGAAAACTTTTAAACTTCACGGTCAAAACAACTTTATTTTGTTCCCCTTACTACGTACCGTACAGAAATCGGTTTTGTAAATTTCACCGGTCACGAGATCTTTTGGCGGGATACTTCACTGCTGTAGGGCCATTTCCATTACTTACCGTACTCAAAGCAAATTATTTGTGTCAAAATGAATGAACTCGATGAAGCTGGCAAGATATTTCAAACCTTGTCACCAAAATAAATTTATTCTACTGCGCTAACTACAACCACGCATCCACACAAAATATTTGGCGGAAAATATTTAATCGTCGTGGTCAAACTACTTTATTTTATTCCCCTAACAATGTCCGACCATGTTCTATAAAGATTGGCGGAAAAAGTTTAAACATCACGGTCAAAATCACTCGATTCTTTCCCCTAGCTACGTACCGTACAGAATACTGTTTTAGAACTTTCATCGGGCTAAACATGTTCTGGCCTAAACGATTAAAACTTTTGGGCTAATGTATTTGGTTCCCGTTCCTCCCGACATTTGAAACGGCCTTTCTAAAGGCCACGGAAAAAATGCTGAGTAAGTGTAATTCATGCGCACCAATAGGAAGCCAGAGCGAGTTGACAAAACCCGAGAGCTTGTCGAGCTCCCTTCACTTGTTCCTGCACCGCTGAAGAGCCAAGATGGACCAGACTGGAACGACCTCTGCTCCTCGCCCGATCCTGAAGAGGGCCAGCGACAATTCTGACGGCGTGGTCCACAAGAAGCGGGTGACTTGGGCAGACTTGCCGCCCGTGGAGGAGATTCTGGCTGAGATGACTCGACAGTGGGAGCTCGTCACGCCTATCCAAGACACCTGGGCCGAAATACTGTCAACGACTCCGCAGAAGAAGCTGGCAAGGTTGGAACGGAGGTTTGCAGCTCCACTGGCTCGGTTCAGCTCCTCCACACCTCCAATTCACCGGCTGTGGCGTCTCAATCCAGGCCTCTACGAAGTGCTGTACACCGAGACATCAGGTCGACTGGTTTTCGTGAGGGATTCGACGCAGACGTTGAGGGTCCAGCTGCCGAGATCAATGGAGTGGCCCAGCACTTCTACGAGGTTCCTGAAGAAGGACGAGCCAGGCCAGGACCCTCGCTATCCGAAGGGATTCGCCTACTGGATCTAGTTTCCACCCTGGACAAAACGGCCTTTCTAAAGGCCACCAAATTTTCAAGTCGTTTGTGCACTCATGCAGTAGCTACGTTACTATTATAATGCAGCACCTCATGTGTTAATAATTACAACGCCAAGTAGATAGCGGCTCAAAGTAATGTATTTTGACCGTAAATTTCATTAATTTTTCGGTCAACATAGTTTATTTTAAATGCGCTTAAGGTTTGAGTAAAGAAAATTACAAGTCTTTCATCAACTTAACTATCCTTGTTTCTTATACGGTACGTTGGTGTTGTACCTTAGGGTATTTTCCATTCGCTCTTGATTCCACTGAAGCCAGGAGACATGGACCCTTCAGAGACTACTGCAGCTGTGCAAGCAATCCTGCCAAAGAAGTCCATCTTCGATCCGGCAGACGAGGCTCCCACATCGAGCGCCCCGAAGTACATCGCACGTCCGCTGAACTTTGGTCCCGACCTCTCGGAGTCGTCAGATGAAGAGACCAGGGACTACATCAGAAGGACTGACCCCAAGCTTTCGACGGGAAGTTCGACCTCCGGTACACCGAAAATACGGTTGACGCCCAGGGTGAAGAACGCTCCACGGTGTACCTACGAGTTGAAGAGAGGAGCGAAGAAGGGCGAGGCGTGTGGCAAGTACTGCAGGCTGGGCGAGGATTTGTGCTCCACACACAACCGAGCGGCAAGACCCAAAGCAAGTTTCGACTTGGAACCATTCGCTGAGGGTACAAAATTTGAAAGACTGAAGGTGTCGAAGAAGTATAAACTTCTGCAACAGACCAAAGAACATAGAATGGTCATCTTTCTAGATGAACATAAAATTATAAAGGTAAGACTGCCTAAATTCATGATGCCAATACCCAAGACTGGGTCATATTTAATGTTTAAAAAGAATGTACCGAAGACAGAGGGACGAAAAGCAACGCCGATGTGGGAGTCCGACTAAGCTGGAGGAGCTGGTCCTAAACGGCCTTTCTCAAGGCCACCATTTCATTCACTCGTTTTGCAGCTATAAGTGCAGCCTCTTTTAGACTGACTAACAAAGTACATTATGATATTAAATTAAAAGATTTAACGAGCTCCCAAACAAACTAACATTTATAACTTCTTTTTAAGGAACTTATAAAATAACTTTCTGTGTTCTGTTTCCCAATGATTTTTTTATTAAGAAATATTTGCCCAAACCAAATATTAGTTGTTTGATTAGGTCAGCAAAATGAAATGATGAATCAGCATAGCTTATGCGATTTAAGAAGCTACCAGTGTATTCTGTACGGTACGTTGGGTCGCACTTAAGCGTACCATTCAAATGAAAATGCATGAGCTGAACATGGCCTACGAGATCGTCCACCACCAGACGGCGAGGAGCCACCACATCGCAGAATGGCCATGGAACCAGCGGGCCAACCTGCAAAGAGAAGTCCGGGACCGATCGGACATCGCTCTGGTCGCCAAGGACCTGGACAGCATCGCGGCCGACCCCCGCGGGAAGACAGTCCGGCTCCGGCTGTTGGAACCTGGGGCGTGGGTCCCGCCAACTCCTCTGGAGGATGACATGCCTCTAAAGTCCGCGGTGCTGAAAGACCTTCGGCGCCTACTTAAGATCAGCGGGCGGGTCATCGTCATTATCAAATGCCCGTAAGGGCACAGTCTGCGGACCGACGGGACCACCTCACACAACATCTGAGGGCGGACACAAACGGCCTTTTTCAAGGCCACCATTACACTCAATCGTTTAAAGACTTTGCTGAGCTAACTTATATTGTATTTTTTTATTTAATTTTATATTTGTCGTTTCGACACTATAACCACCATTTCTCGTTTTGACACTAACAGTGCAGCCTCTTTTAGTCTTTGACCAACAAAGTATATTATGATATTAAATTAAAAGATTTAACGAGCCCAAAACAAACTAACATTCATGACTTCTTTTTTAAGTTTCTGTGTTCTGTTTCCCAATGAATTGTTTTATTGAGAAATATTTCCTCAAACCAACATTCACTCGTTTTGACACTATCAGTGCCACCTCTTTTAGTCTTCGACCAACAAAAAACATTATTATATTGAATTAAAAAGATTTAACGAACTCAAAACAAACTAACATTAATAACCACTTTTTTTAAGTTTCTGTGTTCTGTTTCCTAATGTATGGTTCTATTGAGAGATATTTGCTCACACCAAACATTAGTTATTTGAGTAGGTCAGCAAAATAAAATGGTATGCGATTTAAGAAGCTACCAGAATATTCTGTACGGTACGTTGGGTCGCACTTAAGCGCATGTTGTGGTCCATTTTCATTCTCATCCTACTCACCATGGCACCACTTGACATGCCTCCCACCTGGAAGCGATTGCAAGACACGATGGAAGATGTGCTATATGAAGAGTTTGGTGTGGTCGTTGAGGAAGTAATTGCTATGCCAGACGACGATCCTCATGTTGACATGGAAGTTTTCAGCAATTTCGATGAAGCTGAAACATCATCTTTCGCATCGGACATTGATGAAATCAGTGATTTGACCGTTGCTTACCATGTCACAGAGTCCGAAGCCGACAGCATTGAAAATTTCCTTCCGATCGAAGATGGCGAGGGAGACACGACCCCTGTTCTTCCTGATGCTCCTGATGCCAGACGGAGACTATTTGACGGTTGCAGCGATGAGGAGGATGATGATGGTGTCGCATACTTAAGCGATAGTTAGACTTTTAGTCTACTTCAAAACGGCCTTTCTAAAGGCCACCATTACACTCAATCGTTTAAAGACTTTGCAGAGCTAACTTATTTTGTATTTTTATTTAATTTTATCACCAAACATTACATTAGTTATTTGAGTAGGTCAGGCAAAATAAAATGGTATGCGATTTAAGAAGCTACCAGAATATTCTGTACGGTACGTTGGGTCGCACTTAAGCGCATGTTGTGGTCCATTTTCATTCTCATCCTACTCACCCACTGGGCACCACTTGACATGCCTCCCACCTGGAAGCGACTGCAAGACACGATGGAAGATGTGCTACATGAAGAGTTTGGTGTGGTCGTTGAGGAAGTAATTTGCTATGCCAGACGACGATCCTCATGTTGACATGGAAGTTTTCAGCAACTTCGATGAAGCTGAAACATCATCTTTCGCATGCGGGACATTGATGAATTCATTGATTTGACCGTTGCTTACCATGTCACAGAGTCCGAAGCCGACAGCATTGAATATTTCCTTCCGATCGAAGATGGCGAGGGAGACACGACCCCTGTTCTACCTGATGCTCCTGATGCCAGACGGAGACTATTTGACGGTTGCAGCGATGAGGAGGATGATGATGGTGTCGCATACTTAAGCGATAGTTAGACTTTTAGTCTACTTCAAAAGCGGCCTTTCTAAAGGCCACCATTACACTCAATCGTTTAAAAGACTTTGCAGAGCTAACTTATTTTGTATTTTTATTTAATTTTATATTTGCTACAAGCTGCTGCTACAACGAAGTGAAAAATTGGTAGCCGTGAGAAAACGCTGTTTTTGTATAGGTTTTACACAGTAAACCCTTATGGAGCGTAACTACTCTGCGTTGGCATCTTCATCGGACAAATAATCTGCTCCCACTAATCTTTCCAACGCAGCGATCACTCTCTCTTGATGTTATACTAGTTCTGCTTGTTACAGAATGACACTTGTACGGGTTGATTTTCACCGGTGACTTGCCTCCTCGTAGGCAATATTTGAAAAGGTGGTGTAGTAGAGGATATTTCAGGGACCTGTACAGGCTGCTCCATTACGATGTTGTCGCTAGAAAGGTTCGTGCAATAATGATTTTAAAATACATTCATGTTCACAGGTTAATTTGATGAGCCAATGAGATTAAAGGTGCTGATGTCAGCAAAAAATGAACCAATAGGAATTTAGTGCTGAGGTAAGCATTGATATATAAGTAGAAAATTCAAGCATTGGTTCTCATTCCTACTTCTGGAACTGCATACAGCGCATGGAACAGCAATTCAACTACGATGTATTACTGCCATCGTTGTAATGAAGATTTCTCTAACGAAGATTTGTATGTATTGCATTGTGAAATTTATCATAATGCTACGGAAAATACACCGCCCGACTGTGAAGACCATCCGGATTTTGTGCGCTTTCTTGCCGAAAATTCTACGGAGCAGAACAGGCCAAGTGTCATCGCATATGCACCCCCAAGAGAAGATGTGGTGGATCTATAGGAATAACAATACCAATTCGCTTGAACTACAACATTTCCTGACTCTTGTAAAAGATGTCATTGTTGAAAAACTAAATTATGAACTCCACCGATTGAATTTCATAAAAGTTTGGATTGCTATTGGATACAACTTTTAATAACGTTGAAGGAGAACTGTCCAACAGAGGGTTTCTCTCTAGAAACCGCAGTATCATGGTGACCTCAAATATTGATGAAATTATTGAGGAATGTTTGCAGGAACTGTTACTCAAAATAACGGAACATGAAGCTCGAGGATCTGGATGGTCCTTGCTCAACATTAACAGTCTGGATTTACGCGTTCATAAACGTGGATACGGAGATCGTGGCAGCAGTTATATTCCACTGCCAGCAAGATAAAAAAATACTTTGTCATGCATCAATGTTCAAAACAATGACAATGAATGCTTCAGATATTCTAGTTAGCAAAACATCTAGTGAATGAAGGTGCCAAACATCCGGAACGACAAATAGAAGGTATCAAGAACTAATCTGTAGGTATAATTTTAATGGGCTAAGCTACCCAGTGTCATTGGCCGAGATAGCACGTTTTGAAAAACGCAATCCAGGTGTATCTATTAATGTTTTTGGACTCGACAGTAGAAACAATGTGTACCCTTTGAAAGTAGTGACTCGGGAACTTGCAGATCATACAGATTTATTGCTACTAACAGATGGTGATGTTTCACATTATGTGTATATAAAAGATTTTTAATAAACTGATTCAGCAAACAACTTACCAAAAGAACAGTCAAATAACAGTTTGTAAAAGATGTTTCTGTATTTAAAAATATCCCTTTTATTAGAGCGAGGTCATCGTGGCTGACGGAACACTCTAAGCTTTGTGTGAGATCATGCGGCAGTAAAGGTTATCCTGCCTACCACGAGAAATTCCGTTCTGAAAGTTTAAGAACATACATCACCAATATCGAATACCAATAGTCATATACGCCGATTTTGAATCTTCGTTGATACCAGTAGAAAATATAGATCCTGATGCACCGACAGTGGAAAATATCAAGACATGACCAAACAGCTATTGTCTTTTGGTAAAATCGACACTTTCCGAAGAACATCTCCAGCACTATGGTATTCCAACATCGCCAAAACTTTACCGGGGAGAGGAAGCTGCAAAACGCATTTGTTGACGATCTGTACATTATTGCTGAAAAGGTATCCACCCTCTATAGCCACATCGTTCCAATGGAAACCCTGAACCCACTTCAAGAACTGTGTCATTTAATGGAGAACGTTTGTTACTTGTGCAAAAAGAGTTTACTGAAGATAACATCAAGGTTCATGACCATGATCATTTGACAGGCGCTTATAGAGGAGCTGCCTGCAACGCCTGCAACATCAATTTCAAACTCCCAAATTTTTGTACCTGTTGTATTACACAACCTAAGTGGGATACGACGCTCACTTTATTATCCCTGAGCATCGGTCGAGACCAAGGTCAAATAGATGTATTGGCACAAACTACAGAAAAATTTATCAGCTTTTCGAAGAAAGTAAAAAATATAAAATTAATGTTCATAGATTCATTAAGATTATGCCTTTCAGTTTGATGACACTTTCAAAGAATTTGGAAAGAGGAGACTTGATAGAAACGAGGAAACTTGTTTCTAGAAGATAAGTTGGAACTTGTATTAGGAAAGGACGTACTTTCCTACGACTACATAGACTCCATTGCCCGATTTGACGAGACTGAACTACCATCCACCAGAAATGTTTTATAGTAAAGTCAATGAATCACCAGTAGATCTCGGAGGATTATGATCATGCTGTTAAGGTATGGACAGAACTTAACATGTCTACGCTCGGAGATTACAGTGATTTTTATGTGAAACTTGATGTAACTCTCCTTTGTGATGTAATGGAGGAGTTTAGAAATTCCTGTTTGAAAGATTATGGACTCGACTGTTTTTATTATTTCACCTCTCCGGATTAGCATGGCAGGCAATGATGAAAGAAACTAAATGTGAACTCCAACTTTGACGGACATTGACATGGTTCTCATGATTGAAGATGGTGTTCGAGGAGGGCTAACACAATCAGTTACACGTTATGTCAAAGCTAATAACAAACATCTTCCAAATTATAATCCAAGAGAAGATTCAGTATATCTAGGCTACTTTGACGCCCAATAACCTATATGGTTATGCCAAGTCTATGCCATTGCCTTACGGTGGTTTTTGCTGGGTAGAACCTACTGTAATAGGAGACATCGTAAACATCCCAAAGTTCAATGATATTGGATACATTTTGGACTTTGACTTCGAGTACCCACAAAATCTTCACGACCATCATTATGATCTTCTCTCCTACCAAGGACCGAGATTCCTCCAGGAGGCAAACATCCCAAGTTGATGACAACGCTTGAAAATAAAACTAACTACATAGCACATTACTGGATTGTGCAACAAGCGATTGACTGGGCATAAAAATTGTTAGAATTAATCTCGGGTACTTCAATTGTACACAAAGACTTGTTTGAAACAATATATTGATTCTAATACTGCAAGAAGACATCAAATTTCCATAAAAGAATTTTATAAACTGATGAATAACGCAGTTTATGGAAAATGTCTCGAAAACAAAAGGAATCACATGAATCTTAAACTGGTCTCTGACAAAAAGAAAATGTTTAAAATTAGTTCAAAAGCCTAACTTCAAAACTTCTATTGTAATTAATGAAAATCTTGTAGCAGTCTGCATGGACAAAACCAATGTTGTCATGGATCGACCTCTTTATGTAGGAATGTGTATACTCGACATTTCAAAGACCCATATGTATGACTTCCATTACAACAAGATGGTTTCCTATTACGGACGGGATAAAATTGGAATATGCTACATGGACACTGATGGGATCGTCTACTGGATCAAGACACTCGACATGTATGAAGACCTCAGAGTGTTTCCTCACAGGAATTCCTTTGACTTCTCAGACTACCCCATTGACCATCCAACCTATGACAACCTGCGTGAACAAAAAGGTGATAGGAAAGTTTAAAGATGAAACTTCTGGTGTGCCCCTAGAAGAAATTGTAGCACTTATGTCAAAGATGTATGCCCTAAGGATGTTTACAGGCAGAACAGAAAATGACACGGCGGATGAAAACGAAGCCGGAATCATTAAAAAGGCAAAAGGAATTTAAAAAAATTATATAATGAAGAACATGAGATTCGAACATTACTATAATTGTTTATTTAGAGGAGCTGAGTACAATGCAACTTTCAACACCATCCGGAGTTTTAAGCATAATTTGTACAGTATGACAGTAAAAAAAGAAGTCATTGTCAGCCAGAGACGACAAGCGTGTGATCCTTCAAAATAAGATCCACACACTCCTTATGGGCACTATTCATTAACAGAAATGGATTGAATAAGACATTCAAAAAAGAAACGGACATCCACAAAATCTGTATTGTACTGTAAAGAATAACTGTAAAACTGTTAAAGTTTTTTAAAACTTAAATTGAATGACCTTGAACTCATGTTTTTATATCAATTTGACTTAAAACTGTAAAGTTTTTTAAAACTTGAATTGGATGACCTTGAACTCATCTTTTTTATATCAATTTGACTTTTGAAATTCATACAAGTATAATTGAATAAATTACAATTATCGTTCAGTTGTATAATGGACGAAGAATGAAGCAGACCAAATGGAAGAGAGAAAAATTATAGTTGAAGAACTTCACAAACCAGTTCGAAGAAATTTTCCCAGAAGATCAACGGTCGTGAAGGGTATTAATGACTTATATCAAGCTGACCTTGTAGAAATGAAACCATACAGTAGAATAAACAAAGGTTTCAAATACATTTTAACAGTTATTGACTGTTTTACAAAGGTTGCCAGTGCTATTCCCCTTAAAAATAAAAATGGGCCTTCGGTTACTGAAGCTATGAGAAAGGTACTGCAAGCAATAGGAAAACGTATAAAGCATCTACAGACAGACGACGGCAAAGAATTTTTTTAACAAAGATTTTTCTGATCTGATGAAGAAAAATAAAATAAATCACTATTCTACTTTTAGTGAAAAGAAAGCCTCCATTGTAGAACGTTTTCAATCGCACATTGAAAACATTGATGTACAAGAAATTTTCAGAAAGAGGAAGTTATGTGTGGTTTGATATTCTTCCAACCCTAATCAAAGATTACAACAATACAAAACATCGTACTATAGGTATGAAACCAAATCAGGTGAACAAAAAAAATGAATCTTTAGTTTTGAAACGCATAAAGGAAAATACTACGCCGCGGTTAGATAAGAAGCCTCCTCTTAAATTTTCCATTGGAGACCATGTGAGAATAAGTAAATATAAACAGATATTCACCAAAGGATACCTACCCAATTGGACAAATGAAGTTTTCACAGTGCATCGAGTGCAACCAACCTTTCCAGGAACATACATTTTAAAGGATAGTAAAGGAGAAATATTGCAGGGGGGATTTTATGGCCACGAATTGTTAAAATCTAAAACTGGTAGTGTTTATTTGGTTGAGAAGATTTTAAGGAAAAGAGGTAATAAGCTTTTAGTGAGATGGTTGGGATTTGATAAGACCGAAGATACTTGGATAGATCAAAAGACTTACTTTGAAATGGAAAAACCAGTAAGGTCGCAGCATTCGGATAGACTGCCTCAAGTATAACTAACATCATGGAAGTAATCTGTCAAAAGGATAGACTTGACGTCAATGACATTGATTGTTTGACACCGGATATCTTTGATAAGGAAGTAAGTAAGCATGGCACTTTATTGCCCAACACAATGAGATGTATTATTAGTGGACCTTCAAACTGTGGGAAAACCAACGTTGTTTTCAATTTAATAACAAAGCCAAACGGTTTAAGTTTTAACAATGTATATATTTTTTCCAAGTCTCTCAATCAACCAAAATATCTGTTATTGGAAAAGATTATGAATGATGTGCCCGATGTCTCATTGTATAAATTTGATGCAAGTAGTGAGATCATAGAGACCCAACAATGCCGAGCCGTATTCAATTTTTATTTTTGACGATGTTTCTTCTGAAAATCATGACCGAATAAGAACATACTTTTCTATGGGAAGGCATAATCATATCGACTCTATTTACATTGGTCAGACATACAGTAAAATCCCAAAACAGTTAATTAGGGACAATGTTAACTTCTTAATAGTTTTCAAACAGGATGAAAAAAATCTCAAACACATATACAATGACCACGTTGGTGCTGATATGACATTTGAAAAGTTTAGAGAATTGTGTGGGAGAGCATGGAAAGAAAAGTTTGGATTTTTAGTTGTGGATAGAGAGGGCTATGAATAACGGTCGTTATAGATTAGGTTTCGATAAATTTGTCTTATTACATTAACATCTAAATGTATAATCTTCAGTATTTATTGTGACGTTGTAGAGAACACTCGAAACTAATAATGCCAAATCAGGAGGAGTTGCTTAGTGAAATAAAAGTTCTCAGTGACTCTATACGGAAGAAACACCTGTTACTAAAGAAGGATTAGTGGCTAGAAATAAATATTTAGAGGAAACATTCAAACCCATTGTAGATCCTCTGAATAAAATAAATGAAAAAATTAACAAATCTAAGTTTACGGATCAAGAAGAAATAGAAACAGAAAAACCAGTAATTAAAGCAAACTCATCTTCAGAAACCGACAACTCAGAGATCGATTCGGAATTATTTAGTAGGTCAACGCATTCATTGGAAAAAAGAGGATGAAGATGAAGATGAAGCAAGCAGTAAATCAGATGTAGAAACTCAAGATGTAGGCAGTTTACAAGAAGCAGATTCCCCTACAAATATCAGCATTTTAAGTAAAGAAATTGGGAACAAAGGACCTCTTTCACGAAAATATATTTTAAAAATGCTACATGGGGCAAGGGAAACCGTCAAGATACCATGTATATGGAGCTCGCATGGATAGAGATGGTCTTCGAATGGGAGATAGTGTGATAGAGGTGGATGACAAAGATAATATTAAAGTAAAAGATCAAACTTTTTAAAGGCACCGCTGGACTGTTTGAGTTAATCTTTAAGTCGTCTCCCCATAAATATTCCAAGAGGGATTTAAATAATTTTAAAAATATATGTTTGTTAACTAATTCCCATAGAAAAGGTTATTCTTCAAATGCACCTATTCATAGAAATAAATCATATATGTACAAGGATGTAATTGCAAAGCTATTTTCTAATATTAGAGGAAAACCTTCGAAAGCTAAAGGTAAAGGGATGTCTATGAAATCTGCCTATGATACAAACATCATATATTATAATAATGTGAATAAGCTCGTTGACAGAATGCGGTTATTATATGAATCTATTCAGGCTGGACATAACGGGCTGGATAACGAAATGATTGCCTTAACTGAAGAATTAAAAAGTAGAGGATACATAGCTTAAGGGTTCAGTCTAAACATGAGTGTTGACAAGTTCGGTCGTCATGAAAGCTCTTTGGCCCGAGAGGTTTGGAGGGGTCCACCTGGTGAAGGTTTTCAATTGACTAGAGATGGAAACTATGATCTAAGAGGGAAACGTTTGTGCAACATTGCGAATCCCATTTCTAAGGATGAAGCAGTAAATCTTGGGGTTATTCATACATTAACGTTAAATTGCAAGAATGGTGAAGAAATGTTTGATGCCAAATATAAAAAAATTATAAATGTGGCGAATGCGGAAAATGATACTGATGTTGTAAATAGAATATTTGTTTTGGAAGAGATATACAAACTAAAGAAAGATATTTATGAAAAATAGATAAATTACAGTCTGGGAGGAATCCTTTCGCCTTTTCACGCGGAGGCAGCAGTGAAACCCCTACAAACAGTGTGAATTCAATATATAATACGAAGAGCGTTCTAGAAAAACCATTACCATTGCTGACCACTAAGGAACTAACACGTTAAAACTATCATGCATAGGAGGAAGCCATTTAGTAGTGATCCGTCACTCATGAGAAGAGGAGGTGGACTCACTAGTTCAGCAGTAGGTCTTTTCAAGAAAGCGTTTGCGACTTTACCTTCAGGTGCACTAATAAATACAGCTATCGACGCACTTCCAATAGAGCTACATTTACCTGGAGGTTATCAATACTGTGGTCCGGGTACGAAATTACGGAAGCGTTTAGCCCGTGGAGATCCTGGAATAAACAAATTGGACGAAGCCTGCAAAGCGCATGACATTGCATATTCAAATTACTCAGATTCGGAAAGAAGATCAATCGCTGATAGAGCTCTTGCTGAGAAAGCTTGGCAGAGAGTAAAATCTAGTGACGCAAGTGTTGGGGAACGAGCAGCTGCATTAGCAGTGACAGCAGCTATGAAAGCCAAAACAGCAGTTGGAGGAGGGTCGAGGAGAAGGAAAAGAAAGACAACACGAAGGAAAAATACATCCGGTGGAGGCACAAGGAAGAGAAGTAGCACTACTAAGAAAATAAATCGTAAAAGGAAAAGGTGTTCAACATGTTCTAAAAAAAAGTCAAACGGAAAAGGATTATACCTAAGACCATACCGTGCATATTAAATAACAACAAATTAATTTTGCCAAATAAAGCCTTGAACAACGAGGAGCTTGAACGCTATGCATCATGTTTGAAAATACCTTTTTTCAGAGGTGTGTTTATGCGGAACGGGTTGCCGAGAAAAATCTGGAAAAATGAAGCCGCAATCGTAAATCTTGATGATATTCATGGTGCTGGTACCCATTGGGTTTGTTACAAGAAATTATCCGATTCTGTGTTTTATTTTGACAGTTTTGGGAACCTTCCACCTCCAAAAGAATTGTACGAATATTTCGGTTCAGTGCCTAAAGTGTATTTTAATTACGATAGAAGACAAAAAGAAGAAACATCAGTATGCGGACATTTATGTTTGGACTTTCTAGCCACAAGCGTCAGTCAACTATAAGATGTCTTCCTGTACTGTAACAGTTACAGGCACATCGTCAACTTTGAGGAGTTCACTATTTCCACCATTACACCTAAGAGAAGATAAACAGTGGGAGATTGCACTTTTGGATTTTACAACTTATAACTCAATTCCAAACATAATAGAAGGTGTCAACAACAAATTACACTATACAAAAAATAAAACGGCTAAGGATCTCACTGAGCTACCTGAGTTTTTTGCGATTGAAACTGGTGCTTATGAAATAGCTGACATAAACAGAGAGCTCCAAAATAAGTTGGGAAAGGATGCAATTGAACTAAGGGCTAATAACAACAATTTAAAGTGTGAAATAAAATGTAAATTTTATTTGGATCTAACTCAACCGGCATCGATTGGCCCTTTACTTGGTTTTCCACCCCAAGACACAATCCTTGAACCAAATATGTTTCACACGAGTCCAAAAACTGTAAACATTATCAAGGTTAATACTATTAATATTACATGTAATATTGTTCAAGGGGCCTACAAAGATGGTTCAAACCAACATATTTTACATTCATTCTATCCAACCGTTCCGCCGGGATTTAAGATTGTTGAAAAGCCTCATAATCTGATATATCTTCCATTAAACACCACTCACATTTCAGACATCGTATTGAACGTACTAGATCAAGACGGTGACGCTGTGGATTTTAGAGGAGAAGTTATTACATTGCGCTTACACATTAGACAAGCACCATAAAAGAACGATGGGACTTGAATTTGGATATAGCACCAAACAACATTCGAACAGTTTCAGTATATCTCCTAACGCGGAGAGGTTAACCAGAGAGAACACTAAATTCTTAGAAGGACTCGGTTTTAAAGTTAATGAAAATGGACATACTGGATATAAAACATGGACCGGTTTTCGACGAAACACTATGGGAGAAAGAGTTTCACACACACAACCCCTACGCTTCATCGAAATTAGGAAATAATGATGAGATACGAATTCCAATACAACATCAAGATGCTTATACCTTACCATCTGAAAGTTATATTTATATTGAAGGAAGGGTTTTGGCAAAAAATGGATCTACGCCATCTAAAGTGCCATTTATTAACAATGCAATGGCCTTTTTGTTTGAAGAAATTCGGTATGAAATATCAGGCATTGTAGTGGATTCGACTAAAAAAGTCGGTGTGAGCAGTACGCTTAAAGGTTTGGTATCCTTATCACCTAATGAAATAAACGCATTAAAAACAGCCGGGTGGATATTACCTAGTGCAACCAAAGTAAAACCTAATGCAAGTGGCTATTTTGACTTTTGCATTCCGTTGCGGCTTTTACTAGGATTCGCTGAGGACTACAGAAGAATAATCATTAATGTCAAACAAGAATTGGTCTTACTGAGATCGTCTTATGATACAGATGTTATAGAAGCCGATAGTGAAACAACACCTGACAAACTTGAATGGAAATTGAATTTGGATAAAATAGTTTGGAGGGTACCTCATGTACGGTTGGCCGATGAAAGGCGAGTAAGCCTATTGCGGATGTTGGAATCTGATAGGGATATTGTGGTTCCATTTAGAAGCTGGGAAATGCATGAATGGCCAGTCTTGCCAACAACTCAGCGTCAAACGTGGGCTGTGAAAACATCTAGTAACCTAGAAAAACCAAGATATATTATTTTCGCTCTACAAACAAATAAAAGATCTAACATAACGGCTAACGCAAGCAAATTTGACCACTGTCAACTTACAAACATTAAACTGTTTTTAAATTCACAGTTCTTTCCATATGACAGCCTCAATGTTATGTTTTCTAAGGACAGATTTGGGATTCTATATGATATGTATGCAAGATTTCAGTCATCTTACTATGGAAGGACAAACTCACCTCTCCTCCAACCTGATTCATTCAAGAATATTGCACCTATAGCAGTCATAGATTGTTCGAAACAAAACGAATCAATAAAGTCGTCAACAGTAGACATTCGCATCGAATTTGAGTTGGAAGAAAATATTCCTGACCAAACTACAGCTTATTGTTTGATACTACATGATACAATTGTAACATACACACCACTAACAGGCGTGGTTAGAAGAATAATTTAGATTTTTTTATGACAGCATGCAGCTCTTACACATATTTACCCCCACCACAGATTATAAAAGAGAGATTGCTCGGTGAGAAAACATTAGTATTCATCCTGACACCAGCAAGTCAACATTGATGGTTAACATGGACAGTGTACTATCTACTATTCCTGACGATGAATCAACGACAGGATATAAAGCACTCGAGACCACGCCACCAGCTATGACATCTGCGTCTGAAATATCGGCACATGATTTACCAGCATCCTCACAAACTAGCGAGAACTCTACTAAAACAACTGAAGATGTTTCTTTTGAAACTGACAAAAACTCACTAGAATCTCCATCTTCGTCAACAATAGTTCAAGACTTACCTACTAATCCATCAGAACATATTCCATTACCGGTTGACAAAGTACCGATTACTAACACAAAGCCAGCAAAAAACGAAGAACAACCAACTGAAAACTCCAAAACATCTACCGAGAAGATTAAGAAAGAACTGTCTGATTTTTTATCATTGGAAGGAAACGATCAGAGAAAAAGGAAACGATGTGACAATGAAGATGATGATGAAGAAAATATGGAAGTGTTGATGGATGTGTTTTTACGCTTAATGTACCCGTTGAATCAAAACATGGATAAATCTGTCACCGTTGGGGTTTTCAAATCGTTAAACTTCAATCCTGCAGTACTTATTAATCACTGCGGAAAAGCCTCGTTGCTTCTCACGTTGGATATATGGGATAAATTTACTAAATACGTATCTATCATTGAAGCCTATTTATTCAACAACTTGACAGGAAGAAAAACTGCAATTGGATTCGAAGATTCTAATTTGGAAATCGATAATATAAGACTTCGAGGTACCCAATTTGTGAGGTTTAGAGATCTTTCCAAACACAACAAGAAGATCCTCATGACTTTGGAAGAATTTCAAACTCTGTCAAACCTAACACCTGTAATAATCCGGTACATCCAGCAACTTACTACATATACCCCTCTCATATTTGATTATCTGAACACTTCGGTGAACACAAATCCAGCTGTGCCACTGCTATATGGACCGATAGACCAGTCTATATACAACAGATTACCTCAAGAGGTGTCGTTCTACAGGAAAACTGTATTTTTCTTTAATAATCGTCGAAGTGAAAAAACCACAGTGAAAGTTTCTCCAACAAAGAACCAGCAGGAGAACATTGTAAATCAAGAAAAGTCGTAAAAATGATTTGAGTGATTGTGTCGTAAAGTGCTCTCATTAGTAGCACTTATACTTTTTTTTAAACAAAATGACGTGACCTTGAAACTGTTCAGGTTTGCACATATTTGTAGCATGATTTGAGTGATTGTGTTGTAAAGTGCCCTCATTAGTAGCACTTATACTTTTTTAAAAACAAAATGACGTGACCTTGAAACAGTTCAGGTTTGCACATATTTGTAGCGCTTACACTTTTTTAAAAACAAAATTATATGACCTTGAAAAAGCTCAGTTTTGCAAAAGTGCTATTGTAGGTATTACTTATACTTTTTTAAAAACAAAATTACGTGACCTTGAAACAGCTCCAGTTTACACATGTTATTGTTCTTTTCACCAACTATATATTAAACAAATGTTGCTACATGGATGCAGTTGATTGTAAGATTCACATTGAAGAACACTCGCAAAATGAATAATTATAGCTGCAGCGAAAAATGTTTTATATGTCCAAATTTACAAGTTGACGGAATAGCATGTAGAATATGTGAGTGCTTCAGTTACTGTAGATGCAATTGCAAATCATTTACAATCTCACCCCCAACTTTGCAGATGTTAAAAATCTACAAGACTCAACACTACTTCACCTGTTGTATGGACATGTGTTACAAGTTTAATGTACATGATTTTACCCGCTCATGTTCAATGTGCTACCCTAAAGCATTCTGTGAATGTGTATTAAGGTTTTGTAAAAACAGGAAAGATTGGGAATCTTAAAAACACCCCTCCCCCACCACCAGCACATACAAACTGAAACTAAGAATTGACATGATCATAAAAGTCAAGCAACCTAATATTTTCTCTCAGTAATCTTTAGTTACTCACGAACAATGGACCGAACAGTTCGTTTTGTTGATAATGTTTCCATGTCTAAGAAGTGTGTGGTGGAATTCCAAGCTTTCAGAAACAACGATGACAGATTTATCATAAAAGAACTAGCATTTTTTGACATAAATACAAATGTCGTTAACTACTTTCTTTTTAAACCACCGTTTTCTTTTAAGAAACTAAACCGAAAAAGTGCTAGAACAAATTCGTGGCTAACGAAATACCTTCATCACATCACATGGAACGAAGGATTTACACAATACAAAGAGCTGGATAACATAATGTATCATTATTGTCAACAGTATGACGAAATTTTTACTGCTGGTGAATAAAAATCTAATTGGATCAGAATGTACACTACGTCTGATATAACAAACGTTAGTTTGGATAAAACTTATGCTACGGACTTAAATGGTCTTTGTATCGGTGTGAAAAATCCTCAACACAAAATCTCCAACTGCGCATTGTCGCGAGCATACAGGATTGGTCGACTTATATCAAGTGGAGGGGGAAATCCTTATATACCGGTGTAGATCCATCCTACTATCATTCTAACACAGGATCTCATCCAGTAAACATCATCTCCACTATGGCTTCAAGTTCTCCATTGCAAGCTCTTGCGGACAGATTCAACCAACATTCTAAATCTGACCTTCTAACAACAAAGAAATGCAGCGAACTTCAAGAGAAGAAGCATTATGCAGTACATTCAATGAAAAAAATGGACACATCGGTTGGTGAAGCTGTCGTCGCTGTTCTTGGAGATTCGCCCTACAAGGAAGGAGACAAACCCAAGTTCCAAGTATACCTTCCGAGACGATTTGTCAATGTGCTCATGAACGAAGACCTGGACTCTATCAAACCCGGAATTTTTTATATAGTTTCCCATGGACCGTCTGGGAACAACTCTACAGAAATTACGATCCATTTGAACACACCTTTGTAAAATGATCTAAGTTCATAGCTTTGTAAATATTCTTTCATTCTTTATTATTTAGCATTGTTAGTTCTCATATTATGTATGTCTTACGTTTTACTGTTATTTGTAAATAAATCTTTTTTAAAAACTCCAACCAATGACCTTGACATAGTTTCTTCAAGACATTATAGCCCCCCCTCCCACTTAAATTTATTCATCATAAGTAATCAGCCCATCACCGCAACCTTAGAAAAAATATACACGTCTTCTGTACGGTACGTAGGATATACACGTCTTCTGTACGGTACGTAGGTAGGGGACGTTATAGATTGTATATGTAGTACTGACTACAAGCTTCATTCATATACTCCGCTATCCTACAACCACATCAACATGAAGTTTCATCTAGTTCTGTTGGACGAAGTGGATTTGGGAATGTTTCATGAAACACTGTTTCGTCTGATGAGTGGTGATCCACCTCTCCGTTTAAACATTACAATTGAGTTTGACGATATAACGGTTGAAGAACCAAATTCATCACAATCACCGCCAGGATCTCCGATAGCATCATCTTCACCATATGTTTCGAGTGATCAGCTACCTGTGAAGACAGAGCAAGAGTCCTCGAAGTCCGGGGATGATGTATCTCCGTGATGTTATGTTAAACTGGAAAAACATTAAATGATTTCTAACTACTAAAGTGTCTAATACTTAAAAATGTTTTTTTAAAACTTCTTTTGAATGACCTTGAACATGTTTGAACTTGTTTTATTTTATAACTCTCTTCCCACCGTATTCTGTGCAGTACGTAGGTAGGGTACGTTAATGGTTCATGGTATTTTACTAGCTAAATCCACTCAACCTCTACAACAACATACTCCACAGAAACATGAAGTTCCAACTTGACGCCTCTGAATTCGACATTATGGATGCAGTAATATGCTATCAACAACTTTATCGTCTGTTAAGTGGTGATGATCCGCAAGATTTATATATAACACTCGAATTTGTCAATGAAACTTTAGGTCAGTCCGATTCCACCCATCCTTCACAAAAAATTCAACTGGTTCTGTCAAACTTGGCTGATTTGGAAAGCTTCCATGGATTACTGTTTCGTCTCGTGAGTCGTGATCCTCCGCTGCATTTGAAGATAACAGCCGAGAGTGAATATGGAGTTTCTAACGAGTCCAATTAATTTCAACCTTTTGTTCAATATTTGTAAGTTATAATTAAAAATATTTTTTAAAACTTCGTTTGAGTGACCTTGAACATGTTTGGACATGTTTGAAGTCGCCGTCAAATTTAGCTAGACGGGGTCAACGCTAAACATTGGTTTTCATTCAGAATAACGTGGCATTGGCGTCCGATTACGAATCAGTGACGTCACACCACCACGTCACACCCGTGACGTCACACACTCCACCTCGTCACCGTATGACGTCACACATACGTCATCACACGTCACAAATACGTAACCACTGATTAAAAACCGCTGAATTTGCGTTTGTCCTGAAACTCCCAAAATGCCTCTACTGGTCTGTGTGAATGGTCGAGATTTTGTGTTGACCAATTTTTTGTCGGCCGATAGTTATCGTTGTATGTGGAAGAGACCTTAGTTAAAATGAAATTGTTTTTGTGACATTGGAGGCCTGTTAAAGCGGAGGCCGGTTAAGAGGAAGCCTAATGTATTTATATTTTCTGATCCAGTTCAAAGAATATTCTTTCCATATAATTAAGTTACTGAGGAAAATATTCTTTGAACTGGATCTGATAGGGTCAAATATAAATACATCAGGATTTCTTTTAACTGGCTTTAATAGGCCTTCTATGTCATTAAAAGAAATTTTTGTAACCAAGTAGACCTAAATCCATTATTATAATAGAAGGGTCTAGTCCAGGGTCAAATGGTTGGTTGCCAAGTAATCCAGCTGCAGCACTCCGGGAATTGAACAATTAATTAGCCATGGACATTTCCCATCTAGCCGACATGTGTCAACTGGTTTTCATGTTCTCTATCACTAAAATATCCCAATTCAATTGCCAATTTCATGACGACGCAGTACTAAATGTACCGTTTTGGATAGTGATCTTTCTGCTCATTTTGCCCTGTTCCTCAATGTCACACCCTCAATGTTACGGTCAACAGACCATTCCTCCACCATAGTGTCCCATTTCCGCCCTATCACCTTTTGTGAGAGCCAATTTTAGGCTAAAACATTAAATCAGTGATATCATCCATTAAATGTATTTTCATTGCTAGCAGCGGTTTATCTGTTGTCTCAACTTCATTCAATTCCAGACCTTTGACAAAGGCTATTGCAATACGGTGTATGAACCTCGATAGTTCGACACTTTATGGACTTAGAAAGTGGCGAACTATCGAAAATTCGAAACTATAGGGAGTTTGTGGGAAATGTTAATATAGGGAGCATAAAAATCTGTTGAATTTAAGAAACACTAAATAAATATTAAAAAAACATGACTTAATTCAACTATAATAGGACTATAGCCAAAATTAAAATCATTCACCATTTTGTTTACATTTTGAAAGTCCCCAACATTGACATTAAATCAATTGTAATGACATGCTAAGTTTTCATTTATACCTTTACAAGTTGACTTGTCGAACTATTTATAAGGAGTGTCGAACTAAAGAGAGTCGAACCAACAAGGTTTCTCCAACCAGGGCCGCCGAGAGGGGGGGGCAGTTTGCCCCGGGCCTCAAGAAACAGGGGGCCTCATCTTCAGTCATTTTTTCTTTTTTTTTTTGTAGCAAAATTTAATCTTTGCATAGGCTATGTAGTAACACCATGTGTCTTACTATAAAAATCTATAAATGACCTATAAAAATCTTCAAACAGTAACAAAGTATAGCCTATGACCTTATATACAGGCCTATCAAATGACCTGTATATATCAATATATATCTGTATATAAAATGGCCTTATATATCAAGCCTGTATTATGAGCCTCCGTGGTTTTAAGCTCTGTGTCGGTGAATAGATGCCGCGGCCCCGCCGCCTCGTGCTGTGCCCGGTATTTGACAGCTATACCATTACAAAAATATTATATTTTGCATCAGATCCTTCACGGCTTCGACTAATATTTTCGTGTCTGCGTTTATTGGTCCAAGTATATAAGATAAAAAAGATATATAAGATAAAAGAGATATATAAGATAAAAGTGTCTTTTAAAAATGTCATAAATGAATTTGCCATATTGAAGGCAAGAAACAAACGTTTGCGAGTTGGTTAGTTTTTGTGAACGGTACTTAGTTTTGCTTAAGAACCAACACTGGATTATCTAATGGCTTAGGAGTGTAGTTGAGGGTTAGAATCGAGTAAATAGGACCTTGCGTAATTCTTTCAATTTTATAAATTAATTATAAAGCAAAAGCAACTAATTATAAGTTCAAAAAGCGTTTAGTAAATAAAAAAATGTAATTAATTAACAATTTTAAAATAAAATGCATTTTTATAATTTTCTTGTAAGCTTAGCCATTTTAAAATACTTAAGTTAGGCCTAAAACCACTTAGTAGCTCTCCAATAAGCAATCTCGAACGAAGCCAAAGTGCAAGTTTGATCAAATTATTTCATGTAGTAATACATGACCTACAGTAAACCTAAGTACATTTTCCTATCTATATCTTAAAATAATAAAAATAAAATATTATTATGAATCACTTAACAAAAAAAAGCAAATTGTGTGCATAGAAAAAAAATTTGCAAAGAAATAAAAATGTGTAGCCTATATTGCATCTGGTTCTAACACAGACGGCGACGGGCAGGGATGCACCGAGCGAGGGGGGGGCCTCATACCGGAACTCTGCCCCGGGCCACAAAAATTCTCTCGGCGGCCCTGCCTCCAACTCTCAAGATAAATTTTTGTGATATCTTTTTAAGCAATTTTTATTATACGTTTTCTGATTTTTAGCAATAGCGCCAAAACAGTAGGTATATTTAGTTAACCCATATACAATTAGTCTTCAGTTTTGGTCCTACTGCTCTTTGCCCTAAGTTCCTTTTAAACATCAAAACAAATTTTCATGTTTTTTTTATATTGAGTTTTTATTTTAAAGTTGAGGTCCAGTGACTGAGTGGTTGGTACCGTAAACATTTTGTTTAGATTTTTATGTAGGCTAGAAGAAGAAAATAACTATTACAGTTCTACTTCTACCGATCCAATCGAAATTAGGGCTGAACCTTAATTGGTTTGGCTAATTTTAAAAATAGACGGAACTTTCAAATAATGACAGTTAGAGAATAGCTTACTTCTGCAGTTTACTCAAACACGGTGTACAATCAGGGCGTACAAACTCAATGACAATCGATTGAAAGCGATTGCATTAAATAGTAGAAAATACTCTTAGAACATGGTTGGCCTAAATAAGTTTCAAAAAAAGGAACAAACCACAGAAAAGCGACCGCAACAGTGATGAATCATGGCCAATAATCATAAATATTCTGGAAAATCAACAATCAGGATTCCCTCACTTTTAAGAACCTCAGGAACAGTCGGTTTTTTATTTAATTTTTTTAGTGTTTTTTGTTACAAAAGGTTTTAAATATGGTAGATTTACAAAATAGCAGGACTTTCCTGTCCACACAATAAGCATTGGATAAAATATTATCGGACGGAACCAAACAAAATATGTGCATAGCTTCCTCTAACCTGACCGATCCTAAATGCTTTTCAGGCCTACAAAATGAGTGACAAAACGTTAAAGGCAGTTTGTAACCAACTAAATAAGGAATATTTTTTCTAAATGTAGTGTTGTTTACTACTTATTATTGCATAGGCCATAGAAAACTGTAATTTGACATATTTAAACGTACTTCAGTTAACCAGCCAATTCGTTATCCAATCGGGGTCTGGTCCTGAAGTGGCCGTTTAAGTGAGGGTCCACTGTACTGTAAATCAAGTTCCTATATAGTATAGTTTGGTTATTTGGAGGGCTCGACAATACTGGTAACCCTCAATTTTAATACCTTGTAAAAAATAAAACGGTTGGGCCAAGCATGAGTTTTAAGTACAACCATGATGTATTAGTGGTGGGCTACATTTCCGTATACGCCCAGTGGAAATATCAATGAACCCGATATTTTATGGAAATAAAAAATCAAATTGTAAAAGAGTATCATTGTAAGTATCAAATGAAAAATATTGATTCCATAAGAATATTTATATTAAGGATTACCGACTTTTTTTTAAAATGTGACTTCATAAACAAAACCATTTAACCTGATCCAAAATAAAATAATTGAAACAGACCCAATACAAATCATGATAACAGCATATATAGATGACAACTTAACTGAAAACGTTTCCTAAATAACAAATACAATCACTGTGGGCTTAGCGGTAACTAATTTTTCCTATTATTTATATTTTTTATTTTCAAATTTATACATTCAACATCAAGTATAATGTAAAATGACTTAAATTTAAAAAAATTAAAAAGCTACTAATCATACAGTATAAACTAAAAAATTTAACAAAATAAAATATAGACCACCTGACAACAAATATCTGTGATTGTTTTCGTCACATATGGCTCAATGTTGGAAGGTTAATGATACCAGGTAAACAGTAAAAATTTCCATTTATGAACTTATAATAAGAAATTTTACATCCTTGTAATTTCAGCATCCTCCGGAATCAAATTGTAACTAAGCACCGTTTTTAGTATGGGTCTACGTGTATGGCTTTAAGAGTAGGTCGATTTTGTCGCAAAGTATGATAAAAGTACTTTTACAGTTACGGTACGGTATATAGTTTATATTTTTGTTAATGTTCCTGCCCTATTGGCTAAGGAAAAAATTACCATGCCATACCTATAGCCTATAATAGCCTACTTAATTTTGTTTGTTGCCTATTCTCACATTTACTTTCCTTTAAGCCTACATAGTTCTTCTTAGTGGAGTTTATCTTTACAATAGGTTAGATTAGTGTAAATTTTGTTGAGGTCAATCCATTTGATAGAATTTTGGATACTATACGGGCGAAACTTCATTATCCTACTCCACAGTTATTATTGATGTTAAAATTTCGAATTTTCAATAATATTGCTATTTTATCGATGATACAATAAGTTACTACACGATACGAATGTGACTTTATTAACTGATTTAGTTTTGTTCTAAGATAATCAAAAATACCTTTTGACAATAAAACAAATATATTGCAAACAAGTACAAATTTTGAACTAATGTAGGCTAGCCTTTAACATTATCAAAGAACAATAAAATATACACTAACTTAAGTTATTTAACCAAATTTATTTTGTAGCCTAATTGTATCTTAATTGTGAGAAGATGCACACTTCATTAGATCTAAAACTGTGTCACACAAATGATGCCAAATATGAATTAGAGAGGTATTTTTCTCTTTTGTACTAAGGGAATTAGGCCTATGCATTTTAAAATTTTTAAAAAACCATTAATTTTGATAAACATCGCTGTCCATAAAAGTGACGGAGGTTTACGGTTAGATTATTATTACGGTTAGGTTTGATTATTATTACAATAATTTCAAATACTTCTTACCTACCTCAATATCGTTGTTGATTCGATTGTTTTCATCACACAATTTTAATCGCAAACTCAAAATGTTAACAACTGTAGTAACGGTGGAGTAGCTTAACAAAGTTTTGTTTTTTAAGTTGATTCAATATTTATACCGATTTGATGCAATGAATATATTTTCATTTGATAGTTCCACCGGGCGTATAAAGAAGTGCAGCCTAAAGGTGTGATAACACCAGAGGTTGACAACCTAAGTTGTCGACCTAAGTCATAGCCTAGCCCTAGATATGCTACATAAGTCAACAACTCTTTTTAGTTCTTTGGCAAAAGTAAACATCTTTTGATTGTCTACCTACCTCTGGGCTAAACACATTTTAAGGTAGGCCTAGCTACATATTTCTTGAGAGAAACTTTTGGTCTAGGCTTAAGGTAGCATAGGCCTACCTATCTGTTATAGCCTGTCCTGTTGTAATAATTCTGTAATTGATGATGATGAAATGGGCCCTTAACAAGTATAATCAGACACTTCTAGGCCTAAGCCAACCAATAAATTATGCGATTATGCCCTATACAACAAATATAGCCTACCTAAAAGCCTACTCACTCTATAAATTAAGTTATATCACAAGACTTTTTGAAAAGCAGGAGGGGCCTAGGCCTATTGATATTTTGAAGAGTTACTCTATAGTGCTAATCACAACTTCGTGTGGGGACATGAATTGAATTAATTTGAAAACTGGAGAGTAATTTGACTGATGCTTTGACATATTCATAGAATAATCTGAGGTAATTCTAGACCTACCATGAGTACAAAATTTGCATGGAACTCTGCACTCCTAAGTGAAAATTGAGACCTAAACAATTTACGTACAGTACAAAGGGGTGTCATGAATTTACTTATTCAACTTATTATACGATTCAACTTATTAAAACGTTAAAAACTTATTATACGAACTGCCGAATAGGGATGATACATAACTAACCTACACACACACCCACACCGACCAGACAGTAAATAAATAAATTGAACTTGACTCTTGTTTACACTGTTGTGTAGCCGCTGCCATCTCTATATTAATCGGACGGACATCTGACACACACTGTTTTATTTAGATTTTTTATTTATTAGTGTTTTTATGTGTGAGTTTAAATTATTGTTAACCGCTTTTTTTGTAAAATTTTCTTTTTATAATTGTTTGTTAACATAAAATTTATCTTTGCAGTATTCATAACCTTTTTTAAAATATTTTTTAAATAACAAATTGTATTATACACTTTCGACAACAAAACAACAATGCCACCGTTTAACATACCCTAAACAGTTAAACACCGCTTATTACAGCCTCCAATGCATTTCTTATGGGAAATTAAATTACGTCTCATTAGTTTATTAGTTAACAGAATAGCTTCAAAAAAGAAAGGGAATCTACAAATTACGCCTAAAATCTACTGTGAAAGTTTGAAGTCGATCTGAGGCCTCCTGCGAACGTAATCGTTGGACATTGAAATCGGAATTTATCACTACAGTGAGGTTGTCAACAGTCATGTATGAGGATTCTCTCCTCTTCGATCCGTTCATCCAATTACAAACTTTAAGGACTTGTAGGTCCCCTCTTTTTAATGGACAATTTACCAATTCACTTTAGAAACAACTTCACGCCGAACTCTATCCAATGGCACTAAAATCGTTAAAATCTATTGCAAATTGTAGGAGGAGTTTCTTGTACAAAACCCCGTATCACGTATTAAATATGTACAAATTTTTTGTAAATCATTATTTATCTTTTTTAATCAGTAATTTTTTACCTTTCTTGTCCTCAATAACAATTTAATTTTTTTAGGTAATGTAATGGGCAATATACTGTAGCTGTACTGATCCTAACCAACAAATCTTAAATGTTAAATGATTTTTTTGTCCCTTATACGGCAGACTGCAAAGGTGCTTTGTCAAAAACTAATTTTTGATCAAGATAAAACGATGTGTTTTACCATACAAACCTATGGAGTTTTAGTCTATGTATCCGACTGTAAAACTTTAGAGTTGTAAATAATAAACAATAAAAATAACTAAATAGTTACAAAATTATGTTTTTTATTTTAACGATTTAGCATCCATTAACCAATTAAATCCATTAAATTTCTTATGGTGTTTTACATCACAGTAACCACTGGGAGTTCCAGAAGAATAATGACTTTCTACAAATAGAAACATGTTATATAATCAAATTTTACATGCATTAGGGTATTGTTTTCATGGGTTTGTGAGATTATATTATAAGTTCACATTTTTTGGACAGCTTAGTGTCACAATGTTAACTTAATTAGCTTTTATTGACAGTTTTTAGTGAAATTTAAAAGGTTTGGCGTATTTGTGGGAAGGGAGGAGGGAGGGAGGAGGGGGTATGACCTTATGAAAATCTTGCCCCCCCAATCAGAATGCTGAAATGACGCCTATGCCTTGCTGTGTTAATTACCTGCTTCACCAGACAAATAATTAACACAGCAAATCGTGGACTTCAGATGAGGCACATTTCAGTTCACGGTGCTACAAGCAAATTTGTCTTTAAAATGTTTAATAATTTTCATTACATTGGTGTTTTGGTTTCAAACTAACTTCAAAGTAAGCTTATCGCCTTTGTGTTATAAAACATTCACTACACAACTGGCAGTAACCGCTATCAGACAGTTTATCTACTGAAACAATACCGATCGAGTTCACAACCGGAATGTTTATGATGTCAATTATACAGAGATAGCAATCGTCGCTGAGTGCCTAGCGCTGACGGCTGACGGAATAACCGCTGCCTCAGCACCGGAAGTGATGGTCGCCATAATTGCTGCTTCATGTCCCAGATATTGTTCAGAACCAATAAATGTCGAATAGTAACAATCCGCCATTAAGTATATGTTCACCTCTCTATTTCATGCCATGATTTTAGATAGCATTTGAATTTATTACTGTCAACGCCTTTCCCCTTTTTTATTGCATAACAAAAATTGTCGTCTGTTGACGTTCATTCCAAAAGTTTATTAGAGATGAAAGGCTATCGATTAGAAGTAAATTAGAAGTTTAAATCCTAAAAAAGTATAATTGTAGCAAATTTCCCTATAGGGAACATTTTATCACGGACACGGTAAGACCTAAACCCAAGACCATGATACTTTTTTCATTTTGAGGTCCCTAGAAACCAAAAGACCGTTAAAACTCATATACATTTGATAACTTGATAATTTTCGAACGGAGCTCCAATTTTTATTAAATTTGCTACAAATGTGTAAGGCAGGTTTCTTTAGGTTGTTCGAAAATCAGCATGATCGGACCATAAAAACGGGGTTTCAAAAAGGTCAAAATTGGATTTTTGTCATTTTTTATATAAATTTTTTTTAATTTATAGTTTTAACTAACACCAATTAATGAGCTTAAAGTTACATACAATTTAGTATTTTTAATGATTAACATAGCTTAAGTGGCAACGGAGAAAACTAAAATCAAGTTTACCATATTATTCTTAGAGGAAATAAAATAAAAAATTATTCTTTTTTATTTTTAATAAAATTTAGTACATATTTTCATTTTATGATGAGTAATTAATATTTGCTCAAACCCCATGACAGCAAACCTATGTATTAAATCCTATGTTATTTTAATGGAAAAAAAACTATACTGTATAACGAAGCAAAAGCAATAAGAAGCAATAGAGAGAGGTATCTGAACATAATCAACTGACAACTGACTCTCTGCATTTGTCATTTTAATGTTTACATTTGGTAATTTATAAACAGATCATTCCTTCGGCATTTTAGCTCTCGCTATGCATATTTTTAATGTTCTTAAAACTAATGATATCTGAATTAATGTGATTATTTTGTAATTATGTGTAATTAATGTCAATAATTTTTGTAAATATGATGGAATATTTTATATTTTTGTCTGTATTAATAGTTGCATTTTTACATAACTTAAATTTATTACTCACTCATAGAACTAAATGTTTTGTTGGTTAAACAGCCATTGGAAATTCGTTAAGTAAGCAAGTCTGCTGCGACGGGGGTATATTAAAACCATAGATTTAATTTCATGAATGTATAGATCGTAATATCATGAAAGAAAGAGAGATTATCCATTAAATTTGCTAGTTCAGACGAAATATTTGTATAACAGTTATACTGTTGTATGTGCTGAAAAATACTTTTTAACACACCTCAAGTGTTTCTAAGTTTAAAATTTCAACGACTAAAGTACACTTGTTCAAGAATCTCATCATGCGAATGTGACAAGGAAGGCTATTATATTTTTATAAGAAAATAAATAAGGCAAATTGAAGTCTTGGATTTAGTTCCCGAAACTTTCTATTTTGAAATTTAAACCTCTTATAATTATTAAACCAATACATGGCTAAAAGAGTTTTTATTGTTGTTTTTTGTTATTATTGGTTCATAAGGAAAAGTTGGGCATTTTGTCCAAGCCCCCGGAAGGACGGGATATTGAAGGAAGAGAAATTGTGTTGGGATATGGGAAATCATACAGACGTTTGACCATTCAGAGGGCCAAGTCCCGTGCTCCTGTGACAAATGATTTTTAGACTCAAACAAGCGGACATCTCTCTGCCACCTAAATAAATGGCCAACCAACCAACTATCCATCAGCTGAAGATTTCCATTTCCTCCTTGTAACATCAACCCCCTGCTGTCTAGAACATGAATGGATCATGAGGGAAGGGAAAGTGTCATAGTGGGCTTACCACATGTTATGACAACTTCGTTTGCTGTACCCAATGTCAAATTCGCAACTAGTATAAACCAATTTTAAAGTTGTCCTAGGGTGTCTGTGTATTGAAAATGGAAATATTCCGCAGTTAAACTGTTGTAGGCTAATATCTTCACACAGTTAATAATTCTGAAATAAACAAAACCCCAAAATGACTGAAGAATCTTAATGTTACAACACACGTAGTATAATCAAGTTTAATCTTACAGTAAGATGTACAATGTATTTTCACTTAGCATCACTTTATATTCACTCTATTCAATAGAGCCACGCTGTGGCGGCACATTGCTCGGTCCTCAGTCACTTGAGGCTTTGTTAAGTGACGGCCCCAGAACTTGTTACCCCGTCCCAAAAGTAACCTTAGGAGAAATGTTCCCTCTTACAAGATGCTGAAATATCAGCTTCATCTTAGAATGATCTTAGAAAGATCATTCCTATATGCTAATGAAGATCATTCCTATTCCTAAAAGGGAATTCTGCTAATTGATTTTATACCCAGTCGAAAAACAATCAATATGAAACAATATAAGTGAAATACCAACCAAATCTTTAATACGTATAAGACCAGATCAATCTTAGAATTGAGCTAATCTTAGAAATCTATACCAAATTTCGTTAAAATTTTGACATCCCTTTCATTTGTTATCGGTACCACGGGTATCATAAAAAATTTGATGAGTTAAATTCAGGGCACTATCCATAGTTTAGCTGTGAAATGTCCCCATTAGAATAACATCGCTATTGGTTTGAGCATATTCGTTAATGTAAATAGCTGTACAAAGGTGAAGTTTTGGGTGATTACTAATAATTAAAATATTGGATTGGTTGGATGTAATTGATTTATAACTAGACGTCACATTTAGGTGAGACATGTCATAGTTCAAATTAAATTGTTCGATTTTAAGCGACACAAGTACACTAGTAGGCCTAATTTATTAAAACCATTATGTAAGACAATTTGGAACTCGAACATGTTTGTCACAAGTTAAATTATTTTGTTTACAGTTTAAATTTTTCCCCCACCCCAATATTGCCGAGGGGGATCAAGTTAATAGAAAATAAAAATAACAACCTATACAGTATTTTGATTTGGAATGCTACACTTTTATCTGGTGGACAGTTGCATTGCCTACTAACTTAGTAAATTCTCTTAAATTTAAAATACATCGATTAGGACTCTTAAAAAAATAGGTGGCACATGAGATAAAACGGGTACAGTAAAGTGAAAAAATGTTAAATCATATTTACTTTTCATGTACGAAATCTACTGCTACAATAGGGAAGTGTTGAAAACAAAATATTGGCTTCTAATATATATTGTTATTTTACACACTAAGTTATTAATGATCAATTTCTTTGGTTAATTCATAAAATTCTCCTCACATATAAATTCTTAGTTGAAATAATAAATATAAAAAATATATATGAAAAATAAATATAAATTCGTAGTTGAAATTATTTTACTTTGTACGAAGTTCAATTATTTTAATGCACAACATTGAAGAGAAGGTATCGTAAGCGGAACGCTTGTTTAATAAGGGATCATTACAGTGCAAAATAATAGCCAATATGGGAGGGAATGAGCAGCAGCTTGCCGTAAAAGAAGCTCAACTATACTGCATACTGCAGCCTAATCCGTGCTGCAGTCTAGATGCAAATGTTGTATCACAGAGTAAGGAACCTTTCTCTGTGGTTGTATGGAACATAAAGCCAACTGCGCAATTGTGTCTCCAAGTTTTGTCCCTAACTTACTTTGACTCTAGTTAAATGTAAAACCAATGACCACTCCTACAAATTTTATGATTTAATAGCCTTCTGATGGAATTAGGAGGACGGTAAGAGAGCGTTAGGGGTCAATATGAAAACTCTTTCAAATTGTAAATCTAAATAGTTTTATTTCAATATTAACTGATTTGGTTGCATGAGGGATTAATGAGTTAATGTCACAATAATAATTACTAATATTTTCCACGTGAATCGCAATCCTCCAGTAAATTGACTACCTACGATTTTGGCATGTTCATAGTAACAGAATATAATATTGCTTTACTTTAATTAGTACTTTCGTTGTAGTTACATAGTATTAAGAATTTAGCTCGTATCAGTGTGCTTTAATAAGACACAAATAAAAATAAAAATTATAATAGGACTACATTTATTTTCAAACCATCAGGTTTGTGTACATTTCAGACCTATGTTTATATTAATACCTTAAATATTCAATCAATTCTGGACGGTAGAGACCGACCTAGCAGAAAATTCTTGGTTTCAAATGGAAATTTTAAAATAACACGTGTTTAAATCAATTATTTTCGTTACTGTACAAAAATTAAAACGTTAATTTTACTTTAAAGCGGACTTTGGATACTCATATATGCTCTTGTAATGCATCAGTCTATTCAATTGCGTCGACTAATGCTACTGATAACTTTTATCTGATGTTGTAAGATCCAGTATCATTGTGTAAAAATTACACTTGGCAATCAAGGAACCAATTACGCACTTTAGGATCCAATAAAAGCTGACACTCAAGTCATCGGAGCGACAACAGCTGTCGCTGACCGGAACTGATAGAGCGGCCATTATTGTCGCTAACTTCCGTACAATATATTGCTTTGTGCCTCACCAATACACTTCTGAAGCCACTTATCACCGTTCTGTGGGGATTTTAGGACAATATTGTTCTTCATGAGTGAATTATTCATTTAAGATCAATATATCACTATTTTGTGACAGGGACCTCTCATAGTGGGTATTTTAACCTAAATATGAATATGTTTTAAGATGAGTGTAGGATGATTGTGTGAACCTCGCCATGCTGTAGCTGTAGGCCTACTGGGTATAAACATAATACTGTAATTACATGTGAACGGGCGTCCTATTGATCATGAAATCTCAGATCGTTTTTTTACAGGTTTTATTTTTAAATACATGTAAATGTAAATTATACCTGTAGAATCCTACTTATGCCAGAGCCCTAGATGTATACCGGTACATCATATGATAAAAAATCTCTAGTGATTAACATTACAACTCAAGTTTTGACATACCAATAAACAAACCTAAAAAGCCTGAACACCGTTGCTACGAAAAATTTCAGTTAGAGGGTGATCTAAATTCCTATATAATAAACGAATATTATTTTTTAACTTTAATATTACTGTTTGCACGGTGAATGGGCCTACATAATAGCAACACAGTAATTTCGTTTTGTGATCCATCTCGAAGATAACCTATACCCTACCTTCGTCTTTTTTTTTAATAAACCTAAAAATATGTTGTAATGTTACTGTGGGAAAAGTTCACCTACAAGGAAAGTTACAACCTGCAAACCCTCCCCCACAAAGTTGCTTATGATGGAAATAAAAACACTCACATACTCAAAAATCTTTGTTAAGTAACATTTTAGTCGCAAAAAAGGAATTATATAGGTTATATAATAAGTTTAATATTTGGACATTACATCAAGCAACAATGCCGTCTTTGCCGTGATTACCAAATGGTAAATGAGCTAGGTTGTTTTACTGTACGCTAACGCTACCTATTGGCGACGAAAGGAACTACCTCCCAGTGAGGTAACGACAGTACAACGCGAATGTGGTCGTAGTTTGAGGTTTCTCCGCTAGATCGCATGTGCGTACTCAACATCTACAAAAGCGGTAAAGCAGTACAGTACTGAAGAATGATAAACAAACTTGTTCGAAATATTGTAACCACGACAATTCTAGTGATATCTATTAAGGAGGTTTCAATATTATTAAATTATATTTTGTCAAAATATTATGTGCTTTCAAATCATAAATAAATTTAAATAAAATATACCAAATTATCATGTGCCTAAACATGGTTTCCACGAACACCTAACTGATTTGATTATTTACTCTGATGAATGGTTTTTAATTTATGGAAAAAAGGAGGCCAGCTGAAAACATCTTTTTAGATTTTATATTACTTTTAAAATCCAGTAGTATAAAAGTATACCAAATATCAGTTTGAGAAGGTATATTAGGAATATATCAGTCAAATTTTATTAATAAAACACATTTGTATATGAAACATTTATATTTACACGAAATAATGAATAGGCGGTACATTTAATTGATTTCGTGATAATTTTTATGTTGTTTATTTTTTTATTAGCTATAAAAACCAACTAAATTATAAAAAATTTAATGGACGTACCCAACGAATTATTGCAATTAAAACTTCGCTAAGTTGGCTTGATTATTGTCGATTACCCTTGAACTGTAATAAATTGAACAATCAATCAACTGCACTCTGGTTTCTATACATAGGGCCTACATATTCATTCTTTCAGTAGTATATTTTATGATACATGTTATTAATTAAAATTGTTGAAGGCTGTAGTTTCAACTTAAGATTTGTAGGCCTTGGAAGGATTTAATAAAGCATGGGTATAAATTTTCAGTATTTTGTATACATTTTTTAGGTCACATCATCGCAATGTGATCAACATCTCCGAGGAACAACAATATCTGCCATGTGTTCGAAATATTCCACTTAAGGGAGTGTGCCGCCATGTTGGATTTATTTACCATAAGAGCAATGCTAAATTTGTCCCCGGCATTTGTCATATAATTTCTTTATCTTTTGTCCGATCATACGGGTTTTGGGCAATACATGGTTTCGTACTCCCCTTCGGCCTTCTCCGGAGGCCATCAAACGATTATCTGGAAACTTGTTTATAATCTATACATATTTAATACGCTAAGGGGTTTTTTGTCTTGAGAACTCCTCCTACAATTTTCAACCGATTTTCAAGTTTTTGGTATCGTTGGATAGGGCTTGGTCTGTAGTTGTTTCCACCAAAAACTGATGAGAATCTGACTCAAAATAAAGGCGTTATCCACCACTGAAATCTCAAAAATTCCCATTTAAATAACATTGGGATTGAATAAAGCATTTTAAACATCTGTTAATAATCAGCTGTAAGTACGTGTAGTTTTGGTGATTGCAGATATTCACAATATTGGATTGGTCGGACGTCAATGATTTAAAGATAAAAGTAACATTTGTATTGTATTAAAATAAATTGCTCGATTTCGAGCAACACGTTTACTAGTTTACTTAAATAGTGCATTAGGGATCACATACCTTAAAAATGAAAAAGTGAAAAAGCAACTTTCAGTGACCCGTAGAACATTAACTCAATTTTTCCTATTTTTGAGAAGAATTGTTTAGTACTGTACAAATACAATTCTTTTTTACTGATATATCATGTATGAAGGACCTAGATTCAACCTATATCTAAAATAGAGGCATATTTTCAGTGTTGTACAGGAGTAAAGATGATTCTTGAGGTTTTCATGTGAAATACAGGACAGAACATGGACAGGAACAGACTAGGATACACTAAGTGTTATAATCACAAATGGTCGAATCCCCTTCCTGTTACAATAGTAAAGAAATGATAATTTTTTGCACATAATCACTGCTACTTTATCGGAGTTTGAACTTATTAAATTAATCTTAAAACAGAAATGAGCCATGAGATGTGTAATGCTATATTTATACTAAACTCTATACTGTATTACTAAAATGAAGCCTTTTTACTTATTTATTGAGTTGTTTATTTATTATTCCATCGGTTAACACCTTCACAGAATTTTTATTTATTTTCCGGTTACAGCTAACAAGATGGCAAGAACATAATGTTCGTAATAATTTATAAATAGCACAAACAGCAACTTTTGCTAACTAAGCTAATACGACTAATACTATAGACATACTAAAAATCAGGTATAGCAATGCTTATAATCACAATACTACAAACAACAATAAAATAGAAATAATTTAAGTTGAAAAACGAGCTTGAAAAAGTGATAAATTATTAACGATCGACAATTAATTAACAAAGCAAAAGAAACAAAATTATCAATGAATCATTTATTGAACAACTACAATTTACAATGTTTTTGTTGTTAAAGTACTTATTTTGTATGCAGATTATTAATGTAATTATTTTAAAATATTCTATTAAAAATTATCAGAGATTTGATTGTTTAGGTTGGGGTTAAATAGCGACAAAACATAGGCATAACTTCGGATACAATAAACATTCTAAAAATGGCAATAAAAATAATAAAAAAACGAATAAAAAATTTTGTTTCCCCTTTTTTACAAAAATGTTAAGTGTGGGCTGTATATCTCGCTTCCACTGTTACGCGAGATTTAAAGGCGCTATAGTCAGTTGTGTACCCTAGATACACCCCTTGTAGATTAAGTGATGTTAAAAATGAAAATTTGTGGATGACGACTGGACCTCCTTTTCACACTTTGAAATTTAATCGGTCCCTCTAAGAACTGATAAAGAAACAAAATAATAGGCCTACTCATTGTAAAAAAATTCAAGTTTTCTTATACATACGGCCCCTTATCTTATAATATTAAATAAACAAGACCTATTATCGTTACATTTTAAAACACTCCTTACATTTTCATTTTGTATACCGTTGATTCCATCGCCCGTAACATACTTCACTCAGCACAACCACTCTCAACACAGTAGCGCTTGATGACTGCATTGTATGCAAAGGTATAAACAGTGCAATCGTAATCGTAGATGTAGCCTCCCAGTGGCAGTAGACAATCAATTGCCCAGTCTCAGTCTGTGGTCCGTTTATGCAACATCAACCTGTCCTGTATCGCGGGCCCCGTGCCAAGACACCCACTGGTGGAGAAAGTAGAAAGACTTGTGCGCACTCTGCCGCCACCGCCAACCTGGTCAAGGCCTAACCTTGGACCGGTAACCGACAGGTCCCAACACGTCCGAAACATCCGGATGGCGGTTGGTTGGGCACAGCCGATCAGATCAGGTCCCGTCTGGAGTCTGGACCGCAGATGCGAAGGCTGCAGTCGTGACAGATTTTTCGTCTCTGTCTGCTTTCTCCATACGATCAATGTTTCCTTCGGTAATTTACAGCTTGTTATTTATTTTTATTCCCTGAGAAAATTAATAAATTATGCTACCTAATTTCTTTTGATCGTAAACTTAAACGGTCAAGTTCAGACATTCCAACTTCGGAACTGTGATATAGGCTATCCGTGTTGACTTTGATCTTGAGGAGAAATCAGTCAGAAACCCGGAATTAGTCGTGACTCATACAGTTTCATCGAGGTAAAGGAGTGAAATTATGACGTATACATGCTGTTGTGTAGTACCTGGGGACCGAGCATTTGCTCGGTACACTCAAATAGTAATATTCTTTATGGTAATATCAGTTACAGAAAAAGCGCTAAAATCCCCAGTGCAAAAAGGCTTAATTCTTGTTAAAAACGAGCTCATTCGCTCCGCTCACTGGGGTCTAGGTATATGGGTTGAATAATCTGTATCAAGTGGATTCTAATTATTTAGTTAACAGCTGTTTTCATAATTCTTAATAATGCTTTTATTTTTAGATATAAATGCAATTCTGCAAATTGATTAGTTTTTAATATTAACGTGTACTTTATGTACTTTTACATGACTTTTATTTATCCAAACATTTATAATCAGGAGTATGAAGTACGATTACAATAATTTAATAACTGGCTGCTATGCAGAACCACATATGTGTATACTGGAACAGTTGTCTGCACTTTGACAGTTGAGTCAGCTGTTTTCATTATTTGAACTCCATAAACCAATGTTAATTTTTTTGTTATTTAAATTGAAGAATGTAAATAAATAATTATTTTCTCAGGGATAAAGACTTGTATTTATTAGCGAATTTCCCTATAGGGAATACGCTATTACGGTAGTAGCCATGGTAAGACCTAAGCCCAGGACCACTTTACTTTTTCATTTTGAGGTCCCCAGAAGCCAAAAACACCATTCGTTCATTTTCATATATATGTATATATATATATATCTATCTATATATCTATCTATCTATATATCTATATATCTATGTGTCCGTGGTACTGATAACTTTTGAAGGGGACCTCCGATTTTGATGAAATTTGGTATGGAGGTGTAAGACCAGGTCTATTTTCATGAGTTCGCGAACCAGCATTGTCGGGTTATGGGAACGGGGTTTTATGGGGTTTTAAAGGGATCAAAAATGGGTTTTTTGCATTTTTGGACCTTAATTTTTAAAATTCATCAATTTTAACTGAAACCATTTAAAAGAGCTTAAAAAAACAAACAATTTGGTATTTTGAATTTTTATCATAGCATAACTGGTTACGGGGCAAATCAAAAAATGTGTTTTCCATGTTATTCTTATGGGAAATCAAGAAAACCCTATATCTTGCTTATTTATTGACATAACTTAATCAAATTTGGTATGTACATTATCTATTTAAGGTTTAACTTATACTTGCTTACAAAACCCATATGGCGGCAAACCTACATACTCACCCCATGGGGTTTATGGGGAAAATAAAAAATTGCCAGAGTTTGATACAATTTTGTGCTTACATTCACCAATTATTGATTAACTTAGATTTTCTAACAACACCCCATGGCAGCAAACCTACATACTCGATCCTATGGTGTTTTTATGGGGAAAGTAAATAATCTGAAATTCCATTGGAAATTCGCTGAGTACGCAGGTCTGCTGCGACGGGGGTATTTTATTTTTATCAAAGAACTAAGTTATTTGCAAAGTTTGAAGAAAATCGTTTGAGCAGTTTTTGAGATATGTGCGTGCAAACATCCGAGCATAACATCCGTACATTTTATATACATACATAAATACATACAAACATACATAAAAATATACCTTACTGGTATTAGAGTATAGGATAAAGCACAATGTAAGTACAACACAAAATTAGCTCTTTTGATACTAATATTCTTATTCAACAATGTTTTAAAACACTTGGTATGTAAATTTTTGTGCGAGATAATGTAATTTTTTTGTGAAAGATAAAGAATACTAAACCCTTTTACTATAACACACTAATCATTATTGAAATTGATTACAACTTCGACTGTCTAGACAAATTTATTCGTTGAAATGGGCCAATAAAAGTTGATTTTGCAACAAAATTTAATAATCGTTTATTAAAATTGTCTTAAAACGTGGATAGAACTTGTTATAAGTCTTAGGAAATTATCCGTGCAGGGATATACTGTAGTTAAATATCTTTTTATTTCAAATTACGTGGTGGTCGATCACTTTACGTGGTTGCAATATCGAGTCCCGTTTCAATATGTGATAGAAGCTGCAACATATGTTACTGTGATGGTTAAATGGAAAGCGTTGAGAAATCCTGAAGAATTCTGAAAAGGAAAAGACAGTCAAAAATAGACTCAAAATTCATCGACCAATAATATAAATAAAACAAATACTATTTCAGAAAATTGCAAATTGACAAGTAATGCCGTGTCCACATCCGGAAACCCCATGGAAACAAAAATGTTAGTAGACCATAGGTATGAATCACTTGGTCCTCATATTCTCCAATTGTCTGTCGCTGAGGCGAAGAGCGGCACAAAACAGCTGAGTCACTCGCCGCCTGTCGCGGCTCGACTTGACCACTCTCACGTCGTGGTTCTGCCAGTCATCCCGCCCGTGACGTAGGATCGGCCGCTGACGAAAACACCGATCCAAACCAGTAATGCGAATTGCGTGGAACATTTACTTAACATATTAGTACGTTTCTAAAACTGGCCGAACGGTGATGTTAGTCTTTGGGAAACACAAGCTGTGATCATGCACTTTACAGGGTACGTGAACGAACTTGTCTTCTTTGACTTGGTTACAATGATTTTCTCGGCATCATCATTAAAGCATTTTTTAAATAAATTGTAGTGATCGGTTGTTTTTTTTTCGTGGAAGTATCAACACTTGACTTAGAGGAAGAGGTGGTATCATGGGCACCCTTTTTGTTTTTTAATTTTAAAAATCAAAATAATAATTTAATTGAGTTGAAAATTAAATTGTAGATTAATATAACTTTTGCTTGTCATAATATGCTGTTACTAATGTAATATCTTTAGGCCAACTAATAAATGAATTTAAAAAGTTTTTTTTTAATCGAGGTACGGGGCAGTCCATAAATTACGTCATCTGAAAATAGGGGGGGAGGGTCGAGACTGAAAATGATGGTAGGGTGATGTGCAAGGGGAGGGGTCGGATTTGATATGACGTCATTAAAAAACGAAGTTTTATATCTAATTTTGACAGCAAAACAATGATAAATTCGTACACAATTCAACTATTATAAAATAGTTATCTAATAAACTACATTAGACTAATTTTAGGCGTTGCTTTATATCTTATTTAAGTTAATTTTTCCATTAAGAAAGTCATTTTGGCTTTATTTCTGGAGGTAAATTCAGATATAATTGGTCAGTCAATGTCTTTAGTTTATCAGGTAGCGTTCATCGTCAGACCAAGGTAAGTAGAAAAAGCATTATTTTTCCTTAAAACGGAGGTTTGTTAAAAATGACGTCATTTTTCTGAAAGGGGGGGGGTCAGGCAAATTATGATGGTAGGATGATTTTTAGGGGGGGAGGGTCCAAAAACTGCCAAAAAGCGATGACGTAATTTATGGACGGCCCCTACCGTACACTTCGAGAAAATTTGATCATGTGATCGTAATATGGGCACAATGGTAAAATCTAATAAAAATCTGTTTAAAATGTATTAAAAATAGTTTTATTGAAAAATACAAAATAAAAAGCCTATATTAAAAATAATAATAATAAAAATGATAGTTCATATTTCTGGTGATCTTATACTGTGTTTTTATCGCAGGGACCGGAACGGGAATACGCTAAATCCTGGTCTTTATTTTACCTAACGCTTGATGTTAAATATCATCATTGGTTGAAAGCTCAACTAATTTTAAAAACTGAATCTGGAATCGAATGTGTCACACACAGATCTGGCGACATACAATAGGCCTAATATCCTACGGCCTACTATGAACAACTCATAAACAACTCAACTGCCTAGCTAAACCGCTCTTGCCATAGCTTTACAATGTTAATTCCTAACTAGTAATTATTTAGTGACAGTAATATAATTCTCTATGTCAAATTCAATTTTTTGTACATAAATAATTAGGCCTACTGTGTACATTTTCGCAAACATATTCCTTTTTTAAATGAACAGTGGTGTGATAACACAAAAATAAAATTTCACATTTATATTCACCGTAGTCAAACATGAGAAGCCTTTCAAAAGGCATCCCGAATTCGTGAGTGAGCCACGCCGCCACGCGTCGGTTTAACCACCATTGACGTCAGTGTTTCGCGAGATTTAAGACGTCGCCGAGCAAATTGGCGAGAGGAAAAGTACAAGCAGGGCCGTCGTTACCGTAAAGGAAACTTAATAGCGCAACGCGATCGCAGTCCGGTCGCGAGAACGGGCGACAAACTTTCCGACATTGTGTAATAGTGAGTGTGAGTTGTGGCCGCGGCATGAATGAACTGTGACGTCACGAGATGCAAAGCATTCTGGGAACGGCGCGACGGCGCGCCGGTCGATCAGCTGTGACTCATATTTGGCGGGAAACATATGTGGAGCACCGCCACCGACTGCTGTTACTACTGTAGTGTGTAGTTTTTGTTGATAGCTGACGAATTAAAAAGAAATCAGCTTCCGTTTTAGTTTTTGTAGGTTTGACTTCAACGCTGAAAGCAATTTTGTCGACCAAATCATAACAATTTATACTTTTTATCTCGGCTTTTCACACATTGCAACCATGAGCACTCTATTGTCCGGAGATGACTTGTTGCCCAGTGAGAGGCTTGCGGGGTGAGGGGGAAGCTGAATCATGCCTTTGGCCAAAACAATTTGCTTTTTGTTTTTGGTTTTTTTTATTCCACCATATTATGTTAAGCTATCAACAAAACCAAGAACATACAGCAACAATACGATGTTTTCTTTTATTTTTCAGTCAGCTGTCTTTCTTTATCTACATTGAATTATAGGCTAAGTGGTTTGTCAACAAAGATAATTGTTTACTTTTTTAGCAAAATTTTTTATGTAGTATAGTACAATCTAAGTTTGTTTTTATTCCTTAGTTAACCAAATGACCGGTAGGTTTCGGATGTAAATTCCCCTCGCCCCCCAACCCCCTCAGTGGCCAACAAGTCATCTCCCGACAATACGTTTACTTAAAAAAATATTCAGCAAAGAAATTTGAAATAAAATTGTGATCGTTGAAGCTAAACTTGAATACAGGCCTACATTTTCAGCTACAACCCTACTGTTAAACCCGAGGTAAAAACATTCATAGGTGATTTAACTCGACGATGTAAAATTGCTTTTGATTAGTTTGCTGTTCGGTAATGAAATTACGAAGAATTGCTTTCATTTACAATATTGTCGTTGTCCCAGATTGAATACAGCGGGCCAAAGACCCCACCGCAAGTATTATAGGACTTTACCCTTTTTATTTTAGTTAAGACTTGAGGATTGCGGAACTATTATATAACTTTCGTATTTTTATACTTTGTTGCTTGATTTCGTGGTGGAAGTTGGATTTGCATTTTGTGCCCCTCTTGGTCTTATAACGTATATAAGATGGACCATCACAGACAAAGTAATACTGTACGCTATAGATCCTCACCCTACGGAAGCACTTTTTTCATTAATGTATTTTTGAATTCAGAGAGAGTTATTGTGGGTTGAGGATCACGCTATAGATCCTCACCCTACGGAAGCACTTTTTTCATTAATGTATTTTTGAATTCAGAGAGGGTTATTGTGGGTTGAGGATCACGCTATAGATCCTCACCCTACGGAAGCACTTTTTTCATTAATGTATTTTTCAAATCAGAGAGGGTTATTGTGGGTTGAGGATCACGCTATAGATCCTCACCCTACGGAAGCACTTTTTTCATTAATGTATTTTTCAAATCAGAGAGGGTTATTGTGGGTTGAGGATCACGCTATAGATCCTCACCCTACGGAAGCACTTTTTTCATTAATGTATTTTTCAAATCAGAGAGGGTTATTGTGGGTTGAGGATCACGCTATAGATCCTCACCCTACGGAAGCACTTTTTTCATTAATGTATTTTTCAAATCAGAGAGGGTTATTGTGGGTTGATGATCAAGCTATAGATCCTCACCCTACGGAAGCACTTTTTTCATTAATGTATTTTTCAAATCAGAGAGGGTTATTGTGGGTTGAGGATCACGCTATAGATCCTCACCCTACGGAAGCACTTTTTTCATTAATGTATTTTTCAAATCAGAGAGGGTTATTGTGGGTTGAGGATCACGCTATAGATCCTCACCCTACGGAAGCACTTTTTTCATTAATGTATTTTTCAAATCAGAGAGGGTTATTGTGGGTTGAGGATCACGCTATAGATCCTCACCCTACGGAAGCACTTTTTTCATTAATGTATTTTTCAAATCAGAGAGGGTTATTGTGGGTTGAGGATCACGCTATAGATCCTCACCCTACGGAAGCACTTTTTTCATTAATGTATTTTTCAAATCAGAGAGGGTTATTGTGGGTTGAGGATCACGCTATAGATCCTCACCCTACGGAAGCACTTTTTTCATTCATGTATTTTTCAAATCAGAGAGGGTTATTGTGGGTTGAGGATCACGCTATAGATCCTCACCCTACGGAAGCAATTTTTTCATTAATGTATTTTTCAAATCAGAGAGGGTTATTGTGGGTTGAGGTACTCAATAACTACGGTACTTTTCAAGTTCTTCATTGTTAATTTGTCGTTGCTCAATGGGTGTGTAGATCCAGATCATGTTGACAAATCTTTCACAGAACAGTTCACTAAGGAGTCATTTACAACAGGTGGCAGAGGCTGAGGTCATTAAGAGGAATCTGCCACATCAACGCTCGTGTATACCGCAGTAACGGGAGTCGCCCTTGCCGCCTCCACCCTCCACCCGCTACCACAACACCCGCGGCCGCCCCCGGCACGTACTGCTGCCGTGGCGATCCCCAGGGAACAATCACATTCCTCGGCGGAGTCCCAGTGGCCTGATGCTCGTTCCTGGAGCTCACCGGAAGTGGCGATCAGCGGATTGCTACTATTACCGCGACCTATACGCATCGATATAAACTACAATATATCGATAGTGTATATCGGTAGTATATATCGATGCCTATACCATGCCAGTACACGGTATCGGGCCGCTGAACATGCGTGTGAAAACAATATCTACCTATGTAAAGATGTTGCAAACATATATTCAGGGGATTAATCAAGATAATGGTTCTTTATCAAATTACGTTAATTTCCTAGTTATTTGTATTTTTTAACACAGGCCTACTTCTAAAAGTTTTAAAAATTGTTGGCAAAGAGTTTATGTAAAATGAATCAATCTTGGTAAAGTAGCCCTACTTCAATAAAAAAATTACAAAGTAATTATCCTAGTTTTCATGTAATAATCTCATGGAAAGTAGTCTACGTTTTATACTACCTATATAGTGCCATTACGCTAGTGTAAAGATTTTCATAATTACATTTACTTAACAAAATTTTATGTTTGAGAGTTTCTGACTACCTGAACCAAGTTGAACGCAAAGTAGATAGCCTAAAAGTAACAAAACTACATTATTGCAAATATATATTTTATTTTTTACCATACCGGTTTTTTGTATCCTCCTAAAAAGGTTGGAGGATTGAAGAATGGTTTTTTGAAAAATAACCAAATAACCTACAAATAAACTCTTTGGGGGAGTGCCTTAAAACTGCAAATTTCACACATTAACAGGCAATTTTTCTTATCCTAAGAATTATTTCATCCATACTAAAATTGATTTTTTCGTAATTTGCTGCATTTCCATTATTTTTTTATCGTCTCAAAAACCATTTAAAATTTTGAAATTATCCTCATGCTGGCTCTAACCTATTTTATTTTATTATTTTCGTACTACTTTTATTTACATCCATTAGCACGACGTATTGACAGTAAGCTGTTGCTGTTAAGATACGTGGGTCGCTACCCAGTGTAGTTCCTGGGACTAGACTAACTACTGTCTCGTGGTCTAGACCGGTCTGTTGGTCTGTGGTTTTCGTTTCGCAGTACGGGCTGTCACTGATGTTTATTATTAGCACCCCAACTATTATTGGTCCCGACTGCTTCTATTTCCGTCAGTCCGCCCTCAGGTACGGTGCAGTAGAGCAGTGCAGTGACGTGTCTTGCGTTATAGTGCGATCAGTGATTTTGCGGAGTTTTTTTATATTATGAATGTAAACCAGAATTCGAAAACACCTGCGCTGTGATTGTGAGAGGTTGTTTAAATTTTATGTCAGTGGATTTACAACGGAGGGTCTCAAAAGTGTGCTAAAACTGTGAAGTACCTGCTCAAATAGAAAATAGTGACAATATCAGAATCAAATAACACTTTGGTAAGTCCTTGTTTCTTAGCAGATTAAACAACAGAGAATAAAGGGTGTTATTTCTTTGTGGCATCGATGCTCTTTGGTAACTTTGACTTTAATATCAAACTACCGGCACCTTCCGTGCTGGGAACATCGGAGTTCTGCACCTGGGCCAAGGTAGCCGCATGGTCAACAATATAAGAAAAAATGAAATTACTTTAATTTGTTATTGATACTAAAATAGTTCTTTTTTAACAAATGACCCTATAGGGGATACGCTATTAAGGTAGTAGTCGTGACAAGACCTAAGCCCAGGGCCATGATAATTTTGAGGTCCCTAGAAGTTAAAAACACCGTTCATTAAAATTCATACTATATAACTATATATGTATCCGTTAAAAAGGTAACTCTCAAACGTAACTTTTGTTTTCTTCAGGCTGCATTCTTCAGGATGTTTGAAAACCAGCATGATCAGACAATGGGAACGGGGTTTTATGGGCTCGAAAAATTGTTGTTTTTTTTTTAGAATTTTTCAACTGTAATTTTTTTAATTTTATGATTCTATCTAAAACCACATTAAATAATAAGAAAAAAAAACCATTCCGTATTTTTAATCATTCATCTCCATCTTCACTGGTTATGGAGAAAATAAAAAATATGTTTCCCCATGTAATTCTTATGGGAAATCATTAAAACCTTCTATGTTGTTTATGTATTGACATATCTTGATAAAATTTGGTAAGTACTTTCATTAAGAAGCGTTTAACTTGTATTTGCTTATTAAACCTCCATTAGTGGCAAACCTACATACTCTAACTTTCATGGTTTTTACGGTCAAGTAGAAAATCTACGCTAAGGGTTTTTTTTTTTTTTTTTTTTTTTGAAAACTCCTCCTACAATTCTCAACCGATTTTCAAGTTTTTTGTGTCGTTGGATAGGGCTTAGTCTGTAGTTGTTTCCGCCAAAAATAGATGAGAGTCGGGCTTAAAGTAAGGGTGCTATCCATAAATTAAATTTGAAATTTTTCTATTAGAATAACATTGAGATTGGTTTGAGAATTTTAAATATCTGTTAACGTACAGCTGTATTTTTTGTGATCACTGATATTCACAATATTGGATTGATCGGATTTAATTGTTTTAGAACTAAATGTAACTTTTGTAATGTATCAAAATAAATTGCTCGATGTTGAGCAACACGTACACGTATACCAAAATTCCATTGGAAATTTGCTGAGCAAGACATGGGTCTGCTGCAACAGGGGTAATTGTTTTATAGAGAATTTACAGATTATTGTTCACACTACTGTTTTATAATTTATAATTAGACTTGTATTTAAAATTGCTTTAAAAATTATATGAATTTCATAAAATCCTCAAATATGTTTTCTTTAAATGTTATAACTTTTCTAAAATTTGAGTCTATCGAAATTAATACAGTCATGATAAAGATAATGACTGAGTTGTAAATGATAAAGATAAAGCCTGTAAAAAGAATTTATGTAGTTTAGGTAAAATGCATAAACATCTAAGAGAGAAATTTGGATCCTATTAGAATAAACAAAAAACACACACATAGGCACACAAACCATACCAAGAGAAATTATTATGTATCCAGTTGGAACAAATACTTGAAACACGTTATTTACATAGCTTAAAAGTAATTATTGGGCCAACAAAATTACGCATTAGTAGTGTGAAATTGGGGATGCTGGGCCAGTTCAAGGTCACCTGAGGGATGACGTCATCGAGGTCAATGACCTCACCGATGACGTCATCGATGACGTCATCGATGACGCAATCGATGACGTCATCACCAATGACGTCACTTCCATGACGTCACACCCATGACGTCACAGAAATGACGTGCTGATGACGTCATCACCCCTTACGTCATCAAAATTACGTCACCGACGCCACTAAGGTCAAGGTCAAGCCGAAACCTAAATTTTTTTGGCACTTTTGCCGTTTCTCGCACTACGCTCCGAGTTTGAGTCCGAGTCCTCGTGACCTTGACCACTTGGAGCGAATATTTGACGAGAAACGGCAAAAGTGCCAAGTTAAACCTGAGTTTCTGACATGACTCTGCCTAAATGGGCAATCGGTAATCCCTCAGGTGACCTTGAACTAGCACAACACCCCCAATTTCATATTACCGTGACCTTGAAAACCTAACAACGGAGCGCCGACACCGATGCGCACCCCACGACAGCCACCGAGTGACTGACTGTCAGGCTCCGTGTACTCTAGGTATATGGGGAAGTGGAGGGGGAAATCTCAAGGTCATCCAAATGGAGTTTTAAAAAAGTTGAAGAGTAGAAAGACTACTCTTGTGCTTCCTGGGCGACTTCATCAATTTCCAACGGATCTGTAAACCAATCCGATCTGTAGCGGCAGGAGTCCAGAAAACAGGTGCACCACCCCTCAGGTTGTCCGTAGCACTTCCGACAATTGGTAAGATTGGAGAAATGAAATTTAATACACCGCTGCGGACAACAAGTGTAAAAGTAGTTGGATTTGTAGATTTTGAAAGTTTGTAGTACCGGTGGTGGCAGCTGTTGGTTCTTGCATCTACACCTGCAACATCCGAAGCATTCACATTGCCGGCAGGCCAGCCCGTCCACTTGCCATCTTGGTAGTAGGAAACACTTGCCCTCGCAGCAATAGGTTGTCCCTGTCTCTTCCTCCCAAAGCTTCTTTGCACAATGGATGACGCCTTGTATCTCCAAACACTTATGCTCGCAACATGAGACACGCTTAGTTTCCATACTTGATGTTGCTTCGGCGAGGGAGCAAGATGAAGTGATGCCGTGGTCAGCGGGAATGGAGCTTATATAAACTAAGGTGAGTGGAGGGGGAAAGGTCAAGGTCATCCAAACGGAGTTTTAAAAAAAGTTAAAGAGTAGAAAGACTACTCTTGTGAGTCTATAGCGATTTCATTGATAGTGAGTGCTTCTGTATGCCAAGTTGATCTGTACTGACACGCTTCTAAATAATGTTTGCAAAAACCTGCAAAATGATTGTTGCACATTTTGCAGCCAGTTAGCTGTCTTAGTGTGAATTCCATGCAACGTTCAGGGCAACAAGTGTACTTATGCCCTCTCATCTGGTACACATGGAATGTCTTCAACTCTGGTTTGGGCTTCTTCCAAGACTTGCACTTGCACATGCACTGACCAAAAGCTTCACATTTTCTACACGCCAGGCCATCCACCACATCAATGTCATTTGGCCATGAAAAACATTTCTGTTCGCAACAGTAGTTGAGTTGACTCTCCATGTTGCTGTGGTGAAGGTGCGCGATGAAATGATGCTGCAGTCATTGAGAGTGCACCTTAAATAAACTCAGTGGAGGGGGAAAGGTCAAGGCTATTCAAACGGAGTTTTAAAAAAGATGACTAGTCATCCTCCTCCTCCTCCTCGTCCGTTGTACTTGGAGAGCTGTCAGACGAAGAGCCCCGCGCAGGTGCTCCCCAGATGAAAAACATATCAATTTTAAAACGAAGACCTGGATCTTGCATCATCAACTCCTTTAATTTATCACATACTAAGTCAACCTTGTGTAAGGTGTCAACAATAAGCTTCCAATTTGTTGGCTCAATATAACTTGTAGTTGAATCAGCCTCGCTAATAACCACATCCTCCGGCCGTATTGGAGTGTAAAGATGTGTAAAATCCCTTGGTTGAAGCTGAGGCTCAAGCTGGCTGGAAGTGGAAGGTTGAGTGTGGACCCCTGTTGCATCGAAATCCATAGTCATCCTACATTCAATGTTAGGGTTTTCGTTTAAAACATATACCAATTTTTCATGCAACATATCCACTTCTGCTGAATCTTGCAGATGAACATTCCAAGAAAATGGCCATTCTTCATCCGTAGTTGAGTCAACTTGAGAAAGAGTGCTGTCCGCCATGATAGCTAAGCAAGGAATGAGGTGAGCTACAGACCGTGGTAATAGTATTGAAAAGTAGAGGGGGTAAACCAAAAGTATGTGGAGGGGGTATTCTCAAGGTCATTTAATTTGGGTTTTAAAAAAAGGAAATAGTGGAGGGGGAATTCTCAAGGTCATCCAATTTGGGTTTTAAAAAAAAAGGAATGAAGGTTACTCCTCTTCAGCCTCGCTGTCTCCCACATCTTCATGAGCCTCGTCCCCCACATCTTCTTCAACATCAGACTCACCGTAAGGATAGATTGGCGACATAGGCGAATATTGTGGAGAGTGTTGACCGTTGTTGTCGTCCCCTTGCATTCTAACTTGGGACCAATCATATTGTAAATTCATTTGAATTATCATCCCAGGGTTGTCCCGCAGTATTTCTTTCAACCGTTCACAAATGGTTTCCAAATAGTGAACACTGTCGATGGAAAGTGTCCAACCTGTACTTGTTTCAACATCAGTAGTTGAGTCAGCTTGGCAGATGGTGTTGTCTGCCATGGTTGCTTGTCGGACAAGGAATGACGGTTGATGTGATGCTCATGCAGGAACATGGCGAAGTGGTGGGAGGCTTGGTGGAGTAGTGGGGGAAGTTTCAAGGTCATCCAAACGGAGTTTAAAAAAAAGGAAAACTTACAAAGTAACATTGAAACCTTCCAATTGATGGTGGCGGGCGTTTTCTTCCGCAACCTTGCCGACACATGTAACTATACCGTACAGGATGAACAGTACAACCATAATAAGTCCAAACAATAAAAGATAGCCGTTCACTATCATAATATTTTCTGAGTGGATCTGCTTTCTTCTTATCGCCCTCTCCTGCATCCTCTTCTCCAACTCGTGGACGAAGTCACAACATGCGTGAGGACATCTTTCATCTGTTGGTAGGTTTGCCATTGTTGATGTTGTCGGTTTGGCTGTTGAAGATGGAATGAGGTTTCCAAGTGTGATGTGCCATGTACATTAATAGTCAAGTGGTGGGGGTAGCAAAGCAGTGGAGGGGGAAGTTTCAAGGTCATCCAAATTGTGTTTTTAAAAAACCTATCTTGTTACTGAGCTTATAAGTCAGTAACAAGATAGGTGTTTTTGTTCTTTTACTTCTTTAATATAATGAAAAAATATACATATTCTATTATTGTAAGAACAAGGAAGACAACTGCTAGTCAGCTGAAGTAGTCCAAGTTGTCTGGCTCGGTCTTCATCGACGCCGGTGAGGAAGCTGTCGAGGAGTGTCCAGGCTCTTCCTTTGGCTGCCGGGTGTTCCGTATATTGCAAGCGTAAACCTGCACGTTTATACGGTAGCCTCGTGCCACCATCAGCTGCAACTCCTTGTACAAGTCGTTTAGCTCCTGCTGAGTCTTGATGCTCACCTCCTCGTAACTTGCGCAACTGACGTTCAGAGACATCTTGATGTTGCTAGGTTGGCTGCTGGAGTAGAAATGAAGCCTAGGCACAGCGCTTGGAGGTACATGAAAAAGTGGTGGGGGGTAATAGTGGTGGGGGTATGGAAGATCCAATTAAACAGTTCTAAACTTTTTCCATCGATACAATGGAATGGAACAAATAGCGCAGGTGTCCTTGTAATTTTCAAATCGAAACAGTGGTGCTAGAAATCCGAATTGTTTTATACCACCATCCTGTACGAATCGCCGAAGGTCTCTGACGGCGGCCTCGCCACAAGGCCTACAAAACTTTTCCCCATCGTGGAACTTATACCAGGAGTATTCCGAATACCCTGTATTTTCCCTCCTGTAGCGTTTGACATCTTCTTTTATTGTTAGTGGGATATTGTCTTGTAAACATGTTGGGAACAAGTCTTTGTGAGTTATAACTCGTTGTATGCAAAGCTCGTACAAGGTGCTCATTGTTTGCTAGTTGGCAACAGACTGACCGTTTTTCGCATCCAAGCAGGTTTGAATCCTAGTGCGGTAGTGGGGGTAATTACAGTAGTGGGGGTAATTGTGAAATGCAAAGGTCAAAGGTGAAGGTCACCCGCGAAGTTTAAAAAAAAATGCAACATATCAATACGTGAAGTCTGTCACATATTGATATGTTGCATTTTTTTTTTTTTTTGTCTTTTATGATTCGTTTATTTATAAAACATTACAACAACAAAATATGTACAACATTAAAACTTAAATCTAACACTGCTGCTTGTCAGCGATGTGGATGGTCAACTCTGTAGAATTGCTACCCGTGCAGCCGTGGGACACCAGGTATAGACACCCGGGTTGAATAGAGCGAAGATCCTCGTTTTGTAGAAGATGGACGAATCTCTTGGGCAGGTACACCTGGAAATTTGGTTCATCCCCCGGAGTAAACGGTGCCTCGCTGAGACTGCAGCAGATGGCCTCCCCAACTGTAGTCTCCATCTTCTTCATAGCATGGATTATGTAGTGCTTCTCGTCTTTTAGTTCCGAGCACTTCTTTACAGGTAATATTGTTGACTTGGAGTGAGCATTGAACTGCTCGACCAAAGTCTGAAGGAACTGGTGAGACGCCATGGTCAGGTTACAGATCGTCTTCTTGCTCGGAGATGTTGTCGTCTCGGAATCTCGAGTAATACTCATGCCAGGTCCCAGTCTGCTCCCCACTTATATACTCTCCGTTACCCCCACCACTCCCCACTTCCCCATTTTGAAGGTAAGAGGCGAGTTTATAGGCATTTTTCAAAGCGCAATGTCTATCTTTATCATGTTCAGGGCTTTTTGTACAAATACATATGGTTTCCAGCATGTATTGATAATTCTTATCCAATTCCACATCATTAACCGGAACATGAGTAAATCCTTCGATCCATCTTTTCTTTTCCAACCCCTTTGTGTAAATATTGGTAAACTTGTCTGAAAAGTGATGCATAATGTGATACAAGTCCGTGTAACTTGTAAAACCATCATACCAATCGATATGATGGAAGTGTTTTGAAATCCATCTGTTGGTAGTAGCGGCTTTACTAGTTAAAGACGAATAAGAACATGGTGGTTTAAATAAAAACGAATAAGGAACACTTGTATTCATGTCCAAAAACACAAGTTCTTTTATAATGAATCTATCATCATTACCACGAAACGCTTGAAACTCAATAATACCAGGCTTGGACTTTACTTGTTCTTCTTCTCCCTTGTCCATTTCGAAGGTCACACGTCTGCTCATTACGAAGTCAGGAGGTCAACTGATTTCCACACCACGGTAGGTACTACTTTTATACCAGGCCGTACAGTTGTTGGCGCGTTGGTGTATATTTAACGTGGGCACCGTCCCCAATAGGCCTAACCCCACAAAAAGTTGGTTTTTGTTTTAAAAACTAACCATTGTCATTTAAGTTTCCATCTTTATATTTTCCTTGTTTTCGTTTTCATCACTAACACTTGATTCTTCTCCTCCATCTTCCTCTTCTTCCTGTTTTACTGATTTCTTATGTAGTTGAGCGTACTTTTCCAATTGTCTCCACATTTGTACTTCATGAGGAACTCTATTAAATATAGAAGTATCCACAGGTCCGTATATTATAGGTGCGTCCGGTTGTTTGTCCAAAGTGTCTTCCAGATAATCTTTAATAATCGAACTTGAAAACACCAGTTGTCTCAAGTATCTTGTTATAGGTTCGGTAGCACAAGTTAAAATGAAAAACTCCTCTCGATTAAGTTGAATTTTGTTATCATGTCTTGTTGTGTCTCTAAACCGCAGCTGATGATCACCACGTTGTTTAATAATATCGATTTCCACATTTGAATCCAAAAGTCCTACTCTTGTCTTTCTTCCAAACATGTTACTACTTAAATAGCATTCTAGCAGATGCAAGTGTTTCATAAACGATTCCCAAGCACTGTCCGTAAACAAAATCATTTTGGGTCCGTGAGTTAAAATTACAGTAGGGGAATAATCTGTCGATTTCATAACACCGATTAAAACACTTTTGTCCAAACTGGAAGAGATTGGGTAAAATATTCGCAAAAATACCTCACTCAATATGTTTGGAGAAATATTATCTTCAATATCCCTTTTTCTCTTTTGTATAGTCTTTCTTCTTTTACCTTTTTCTTCAACATTATTACTGGCGTGAAGTTGTCCGCAAACGTTTTGTTCACCTCCTTCCTGGTGACCTTGAGGATCTAAAAACTCAGATATCTCCTTCTCAATATCTACCACATTTTCAGGTGTACCACTAGGAGAAGCCATATTGAATACGATGCTACCCATACAACAGTAGGCAACAAATTGATGAGGAGCGGCCTGTACGCTCTGCTTTTATACTCGCGGAATGAAACAAAACCGGTTTTTACAGTACATTCTTAACAATTCCAGTTAAAGGTGTGTATGTTACAATTTTGTCATGTAGAATTAAACAGTATGCAGTTGTATTAGGCGGTATAGCCGCGTTGAATTCCATTTCTATTTTTATATCCACACTTGATGATTTTACTGATTCATTTTGTTTAGAACAATCAATTACAACTATTGGGTAGGCATCGAAATATTTTGAAGGTGATAATAAAGGTGTATTTGCTTTACCGTAATATGAACTTTGGAATCTTGCGTACATATCGTACAATATACTGTATTTCTTCTTAGTGAATGACACATTTAAATTGTCGTATGGAAAGAATTGTGAATTTAAATAAACTTTAATATTTTTCAAGTCACAATGATCAAATTGTCCTGCATGTTTAGTAATGTCGTCTCTTCTACCTGTTTGTAAACCAAATATAATATACCTGGCTCGTTCTACATAATTTGATGTTTTAACAGTCCAAGTGTGTCGATCCGTAGTAGGTAAACTGGGATGCTCATGGAATTCCCAACTTCTAAATGGAATTACAATATCACGATCGGCTTTTAATTTTCTTAAAAGTAGCATTCTATGCTCGTCAGCTAATTTAACATGTGGAACTCTCCATACAATTTTGTCTAATTTTAATTTCCATTCTAAAGTCGCATCAGTCGTATTATCTGCAGCTTTAATAATGTCTTTATCGTTAGAAGACCTCAACAAAACTAATTCTTGTTTAACGTTTAATATTATTTTCCTATAATCCTCAGCAAAACCAAGCAACAAACGTAATGGAATATGAAAATCAAAATATCCATCTGAATTTGGAGTGATCGTGTCAATTGTAGGTAATACCCATCCGGCAGGTTTAAGTAAATTGGTTTCATTAGGTGATATAGATGTTATCCCTTTTAAAGTTGTTGTAATACCTACTTTTTTAGTAGAATCAACTGTTACACCTGATATTTCATATCTAATTTCATCAAAAAGGAAAGCCATAGGATTATTTATAAATGGAACTGTTGTACCAGTAGTAGTACCGTCCTTTTTAGTAACTTTTCCTTCAATATACAAGTAACTTTCACATGGTAGTGTGTAAATGTCTTGATGTTGTATGGGAATACGAATTTCATCGTTATTGTTTAATTTCGATGAAGTGTAAGGGTTGTGGGTGTGATATTCTTTTTCCCATAGGGTTTCGTCGAATGTTGGACCCTGCGCTATATCCAGTATATCCATAATCGGTTAATTTTAATCCAACTCTCTCTAAGAAACGAATGTTCTCGCGTGTTAACTCCTCCACAGCTGAAGAGCTACTAATGCGGTTTCCCGTAGGTTGTTCGCTTTTAAATGTTAAACCCATGGTTTTGTATTAAAGTGTCGATTTAAAATGTAATCTAATCGTAATAGGCTCTTCTCTGAAGTCTACCAAGTTACCGTCTTGATCCAATACGCTCAACACGATGTCTGAAATGAAAGTGGTGTTCAACGGTAGATATACCAGGTTTTGTGGCTTTTCAACAATTTTAAATCCAGGTGGTACACTTGGGTAAAATGTATGTATGATATGGGTGTTAGCCCCATCCCTGTAAGCTCCTTGTATAATGTTACAAGTTATGTCTATACTATTGACTTTTAATATTGTTACTGTTTTCTTACCGGAATGTGTTACATCTGGTTCTAAAACAGGCTCATCGTTGGAAAATCCTAATAAATCACCAATTGAGTTTGGTTGAGTAAAATCTATATAATATTTGGAAGTAATTTCAGCTTTCATCGTATTATTATTACCTTTTAATGTTATATTGTCTTTTCCCATTTTAGTTTGCAAAAATTCATTTATATGATCAATTTCATAAGAACCTGTGGGTAACCTGCACTCTTGTAAGTCTGTAAATTTCCCACTGACATCTTTTCCCTTATAATAATGCAATACGTTATTTTTACCTTCCGTAACATTGGGAATAGAGTTGTAAGTTGTAAAATCCAATAGTGCCGCCTCCCAAAACCTTCCTTTTTGCAAGCGTAACGCTGGAAAAAGGATACTTCGTAAAGTGGACGATTTTCCTGTTAATGATACCGTATAGGAAGACATCTCAATAGTGACTGATACTTTTAGCTAGAAATTCCAAACATAAATGGCCGCATATTGAAGTATTATCAGGTTGTTCTCTTTTATAGTTATAATATATGTTTTTAGCAGATTTAAAGTAATTTTGAAGTTCTTTTGGTGGTGGCAAATTACCGAAACTATCAAAATAATATACATTGTTATTTAGTTTCTTATAACAAACCCAATGGGTGCCAGGCCCTTCAGTATTATCCAAATTTACAATTCCAGTCTCATTTTGCCACATTTTCTTTGGTAAACTGTCTTTCATAAACACACCGCGGAAAAATGGTATTTTTAAACAGGAAATATATTTAAATAATTCAATATTGGTTAATGCTTTATGTGGTATGACCAATTGATTTCTTTCATTTAATATGCACGATAAGGTCTTAGGTAAAGACCTGCCCCGTTTTTTACCATTGACCACACGGTGGGCTTCTTCCTGCCTTTTCTTGTAGATCGTCGTCTTCTTTTTATATTTCCTCCATGTTTTCTTGTGGTTGACCTCCTTTTTACTCTCCTTCTCCTCCTTCTTCCACCTCCTACTGCTGTTTTAGCCTTCATACCTGCTGTTACTGCTAAAGCTGCTGCTTTTTCTGCTATGCTAGCGTCACTTGATTTTACTCGTTGCCAAGCTATGTCCGCAAGCTTTTTGTCAGCTATTGATCTATTTTTTGAATCGGCAAACGTGGAATATGCGATATCGTGTTCTTTACAAGCCTGATCTAACTTGTTTATGCCAGGATCGCCTCTTTCCAATCGTTTTTTCAATTTAGTTCCTGGTCCGCAATACTGATAACCTCCTGGTATATGAAATTCGTATGGTAATGCGTCTATTGCTCTATTTACTATGGATCCTACTGGAATTTGTTTTAAAGCTTTACTTAACAGAGAAACCGCTGTGGACGTGATCCCACCTCCTTTTCTTGCAGTGTCTCGATATGGACTGATGTACTTGAACGTCATTATTGTCCTTTTATAATGGCAATGTGCAACTCATGTGTTAACTCTATGACAGGTTGCACATAAATGAAGTCATTTATTGAGTTATTTACTTAAATATCAATATCACCCCAATCTGATGATCTAAACTGTTTCGTTTTAGGGTTAATAAAGTATTTATTATAAATTTCTCGTTTAATATACTCACCTCTCATGGATTCATCATAAGTATTATGACCTGATTTTCCTTGAAGAATATCTGGTGTAAAATGATTGTGTAAATCAAATATCGCATTACCTAAAACTTTTACAAGAAAATTAACAGTGACAGCATTATCTACATGTTCAGGGTCTTTAAGGTTTGTTATACGTTTATTATTACAATTATACACTTTACTATCCTTTAATGATGTTGTAATGGTCTGTCCTACAGTTGCAGCATCATTTGCTTCTCTTCCTTGTGCCAAGTCTCTTATCACTCTATTATTACATGTAAACCATCTAAAATATCGATCTGGATCTAGATGTACGGTTTGTGATAAAGCAGCTGCATCATGTTTTTCATAACCCCATCCCATATTTGATAACTTTTTATCCATGCAATCCCAAGCATTATTTTTGTATGTTAATAAATTAAATTTTTCATTACCTTGAACAAATTCATCCCCTTGCTTCGATACTACTTGATCTTGTTTTACAAAAGAGGTTGTTTCTTGTTTTAAGGTTTCCATCATTTGACCCACTGTTGCACCATCTGATGGCGCAGAACCATCTTTAACATTTGCTAAACAATTATTAAAACAATCTATAACCTCTACATCACGTATGATGCAATGATCTTTAATATATTTTAGATTTACAGCATCGTTTTCAGTTTTTGGATAACCTATATCATTAATAACAAATTTATAAAAAGAAAATCCATCTTTTGTCTTTTCAGGTATCAAAGAATGTAAATAGCGTCTATTTACGCTGTCTTTTGCATCTTTAGGGTCATCTACGTTGGATATACGTTTATTGTTGGCACTATACGTTTTCCCATTGAATTTTAACGTATTTTTTAATTCAGATGACAAATAACCTTTGTTTATCGCATCACCGTTTTGATTTGGTTTACCAACGTTGATAATTCTATGATCTTCTGCGTCATATGTGTTATTTTGTAGTTTTAATGTTGGCGATATCTTTTCCTTTAATATTTTTAAGTTTATTGCATCGTTTTCATCCGAAGGATCTTTTATGTTTTTTAACCTTTTATTACTCATATCATAATCTCCATCAGGTGTTTGTGGTAAACCAGCACTTCTTTTTAAACTATTCGCATAATATAACCCATCCGAGGAGTAACGTCCGAACTTGTCAACACTCATGGTGCAACTGAATAGTACTCTAGGAAGTAACGCATTTTTATGAGATTACCCCACGGTTTCGGAGTTCATCCACTAAAGCCACCCATTCGTTTTCCAATCCAGTATGACCCGCTTCTTTAGCTTCATGTATTAGTTTCATTCTATCCACCAATTTATTGATATTATTGTAATAAATCACATTTGTGTTATATAATTTCTTCATTAAACCTGTACCTGTAACAGACTTACTTCTTTTTCTTCGTTCCTGAGCACTTACATCCAAAGTGGATGCCATAAATCTTCGTTTTACAGGTTTTCTTTGTGTTAACGGCATTGTTTGTCTTCTAGTTGGTATTAACTTGGATACAAATTCTTTATATTTTAAAGACTTAGATCTAAAAGGAGGCTGGTCAGGTAAATACTTTCTCCTATATGCATTTGTCTGTTCCAAAATATTTTTATATGCTTCCATGTCTTTTTCTTTCACTAACGATACTGAAGGCTTATTTTCAAATAATAATTCAAATAATCCTTTTGTGCCCTTATACCTTTGATCACCAATAACAATATTATCATGTTCGTCAACGTTTAACGGGCTATTACCTATCATTAAACCATCTTCTGTTAATCTCGCTCCATAACTATGGTAATTCTTATTAGGAATTGTTCCAGCTAACATTTTTACCATATATTTCCTTCCTAAAGGTCCTTTGTTATGAATGTTTTCACCCAACAAGCTTATGTTTGACGGTCCTTCTCTTGCCTCTTCTCTTTTTTCCTCTTCACTAGCAGTTGGTGCTTCTTCTTCAGGTCCCCTTTCACTATATCCTGGTGATTCTAGCTCTCCTTCAGATTCTGCTCCGGTAAAGCCACTATATGTAGAGGATTCCGGGTCTTCATCACTAAAACCTTCATATTTTACACTTTCTCTTTCAAACTTTGTGATAGGTGCAATTGCATCCCCTTCCAATACAGGTTTAGCGAATTTTTTGTTTAATTGTTTCAAAGGTTCAGTAATAGGTTTAAAAGTAGATTCAAGGAATTTCTCCCTCTCGCTAATACCTAGTTTTAATGCTCTGTTTTTAGCCCGAATAGAATCACTAAGTGATTTTATTTCTTTTACTAATTTTTCTTGGTTAACCATGTTTGTAGCAAGACGTGTTGTACAACAATGAATGTTTTATACCATGTTCAATGTATTAATATAAATTTATCAAATCCTATCCTGTATCGACCATTGTTTAGCGGTTGTTCCTTCATAATTGTTAGGAACCCATACTTTTCAGCCCAAGCCTTTCCACATAACTCTTTAAATCGTTCAAATGTCATATCCGCATTTACATGATCAAAATATATATGTTTTAGGTTGGTTTCGTCCTGTTTAAATACAATTAACATGTTTGCATTGTCTCTAATGAGTTGTTTTGGTATTTTGCTGTAAGTTTGACCAATATAAATGCTATCTATGTTGTTATGTCGACCCATAGCGAAGTAATTCCTTATTGTGTTTTGGTTTTCACAAGATACATCGTCAAATATGAACACGGAGAATGGTTTAGCTTCTTGTGGTTGCATGACACTCTCGCTTGCATTAAACTTTAAATATTTAACCTCAGGAACATTATTCAATATCTTTTCCAATAATTGATACTTTGGTTGTTGTAGTGATTTTGAAAATACATATAGATTGTTAAAACGTAATCCTTTAGGGTTTGTAATCAAATTGAATACCACATTAGTTTTTCCACAGTTGGAAGGTCCGGTAACCAGACAGCGCACGGTGTTTGGTAACAGATTGCCATGTTTCCCACTATTAAATTCTGAATTATCCACTGTGAGTTCATCTATATTATTAATAGTAAAACTCTCCTTTTGTGGTATTATCTCCATCCTTTGTAATGGTTCAACCTAAAATGATTCTCTATCGTTATATCAAATCCTTTTTAGGTATCCAAGAATCTTCTGTCTTATTAAATCCTAACCATCGTACTTTAACCTTATCTTTTTTCCGTTGCAACACCTTTTCAACTAAATATACATCGCCTACTGTTGATTTTAACATTTCATGTCCATAAAACCCTCCTTCTAGCAATTGTCCTTTATTATCTTTTAAAATATATGTCTCGGGTACTGTAGGTTGTACTTTGAATACAGTAAAAACCTCATTGGTCCAATTTGGCAGATATCTTTTACTGAATACACGTTTATATTTACTTATTCGCACTTTATCACCCACATTAAATTTTTTAGGCTTTAGTTTTTCAACCTTTGGTTTAGTATTCATTTTTATACGTTTTAATACAAGGTTTTCATTTTTACTAGTTACTTGGTTTGGTTTCATCTCGATAGTCCTATGAAATTTGTTATTGTAATCGTTTATAAGTTTTGGTAACATATCAATCCATATGTGCGATCCTCTGTTGGAAAACATTTTATACATTGCACTTTTTAAAGTTCTGTTGAATCTTTCGATTATTGAAGTTTTTACCTCTGAATTGGTTGAGTAATGGTTTATATTGTGTTTTTTCATTAAATTTGCAAATTCCTTATTAAAATATTCTTTTCCATCATCTGTTTGTAAATGTTTAATAGTATGTTTGTCTCTTTGTATAGCTGTTTCCATTGCTTTTGTAACACTTTTGCCACTTTTATCTTTTAGTGGTAAAGCATCTGCCATTTTTGAAAAACAGTTAATAACAGTCAATATGTATTTATATCCTTTATTTTGTTTGCTATAAGGAATCATTTCTATTAAATCTGCTTGATATAAATCATTAATTCCTTTTATCACCGTATTTCTTCGTGGAAACTTTCTTCTTGCAGGTTTATGAAGTTCGTTGACAATTTGTTGCTTCAAGTCCTTCATATTGCAGGTTTCAATGTTTGTTGTATCACATGTATAATCACAATGAATGTTGTTTTAAATATTCACATCATTTATATGGGTCAAGGTCATCCAAACTTGTGTAAAAAAATGGGGAACACGGCGTTGGACTTGCCGTGTTCCCCATTTTTTTACGGAAGGAGAAAGGAATAAGGTCGAAGTTGTAGAAGGACGAAGAATAGGTTACTAGTTGATAGGGTTTAGGGAGTAATGGCCGAAAGGAAGAGTGTGGATTTTGTCGGGCATAATATGTCTTTTATCATCCCGGGCTGACAGTGCTTTTTTAATTTCGGTGACACTGTAGACTTGATGCTTGAAGCTTCGGATATTGTTGAATGTTGCTGACATTGTAGTATCTTCAAACAAACAAGTCTTGTAGTGGTCAAATGTCACGTGTTTTTTCAAATAAGATGTCTTCACTCCTTTTGCTTTCTTGACTGTCGGTGTGTTGTTCTCGTGGTACATCTTAAATGAATACAATTTCGCCATCAACGCTACTATTTCTTCTAAAGGCATTCCATTTGCTTCATCTTTAAATTTTCCAATTACTTTTTTATTTTTTTCATTAAAATTTGGATGGTTCTTCGGATAGTCAGAAAAGTCGAAATCTTCTTTGTATGGAAATGTCCTTAGGTCTTCATACATGTCCAAAGTCTTTATCCAGTAGATAAACGCGTCCGTATCCATGTATGCGACTCCAATGTTTTCCCTTCCGTAGTGTTTAACCATTTTGTTATAATGGAAATCATACATCAGGGTTTTACTTATGTCCAAAATCGACATACCTATGTATAACGGACGGTCCATGACTATTGTTGTTTTCTTCATACTGACGGCGACTAGATTTTCGTTTATAATCATGGATGTTCCAAAATTTGGTTTTTGCACTAATTTTTCCAATTTTCTAGGATCACTCACTAATTTTACATTTTTATGTTTTCTTTTGTTCTCCAAGGTCTTCCCAAAGATGGCGTTGTTCATTCATTTATAGAAGTCCTTTTCAAATGCTGTTGTCGCTGCAGCTCTTCTTGTAGTGTTGGAATCAATGTATGGTTTCAACCAACAAGACTGGGTGAATTCAATTGCTCTATGAATTCTCACTATACGTAGACCCAATTCAAGAGCCTGTTGAACTACCCAGTAGTGAGCCACATACCGATCTTTATTCTCCAACGTCATCATCAATTTTGGCCATCTTCCTGTCGGTGAAACTTCAGTCTTGGCTAGGAGAGGCAAGTCGTAGTGATGGTCATGAAGGTGCTCCGGGTATTCAAAATCACAGTCCAAAATATAGCCTTTTGGACCATCCTTTGGAATCTGTGAAATGTCTCCGATGGTGGCCGGGTCGATCCATTTGAAGTCAGCGTAGGGAAGCGGATTTGACATTGCCCAACCATAAAGGTTGTTTGCGTCAAAGTAGCCAAGGTAGACCGATGGTTGTTGCTCGTCGAAGCCGGGGATGTACTTGTTGTTGGCTTTGACATGACGTGTTACAGCTTGTGTCAAACCGCCCCGTACACCAGATTCCATCATGAGCACCATATCAATATCCGTTAGAAGTTCCAGTCGACAGTTGGTTGACTTTAGCATAGCTTGCCATGCTAATCCTGGAGATGTGTACGAGTGTAGAGGGTCCAGTCCATAGGCGGAGAAGCAGGTGTTTCTGAATTCTTCCATCACATCGCACAGCAGAGTTACGTCCAATTTTATATAAAAGTCAGAATATTCCCCTAAGGTTTGAATGTTTAGTTGGTTCCAAACATTACAAGCATGATTGTAGTCTTCAATGGAGATTTCACTTTCGTTTAATTTGCTGTTGAAGGCTTCAATAGGTGGTAGACTGGTTTCTTCAAATTTTTCTGTAGAAGTTATGTAATCGTAGGGGAACACTCCTTTACGTAATACTAAGTCCAATTTATCTTCAGGTACAATCTTGCTGGTTTCTTTTAGGTCTTCTCTTCGTAGATTCTCAGACAATCTGCTCAAACTAGATGCCATAAATCTATAAGAGTCTACAAAGCGAAGTTTAATTTTACCTACTGTTTTTGAGAAACTGATATACTTTTCCAATGTTGTAGCAAGAACATCAATTCTACCATTATCTCTTCCTAACTCTGGAATAATGAAGTGGGAGTCGTAGCCGCTAAGATTGTGTAACACGACAGGGATAAAGTGGGGCAGTTTGTAATTTATATTGCATGAATTACAAGCAGCTCCTCTGTATAAACCTGTCAGGTGATCGTGATCTCTTACTTTTGGATTTTCTTCACTGAAACTCTTCTCGCATAGATAACATCTTGATGTCAGATTATATTCTTCTTGTTGATTCTCATTCAAAGGTTCCATAGGTACGACATTACCATACAAGCGTTGTACCTTTTCAGCAATGTCATACAACCGGTCTACGAAATACTTAGCGGCTTCTTCACCACGGTAGAGTATTGGAGTGGATGTTAAACCATAGTCTTGCAATTGGTTTTCAGACAAGGTTGATTTCACTAGTAGACAAAAACTGTTGGGTTGATGCAACTGATATTTTGTTCTTCTAGTCACTTCACCGTCCGGCAGCTCCTGTGGTACTAACGTAGATTCAAAATCTGCGTAGATGACTACTGGAATCCGATATTGGTGAACTGTCTTGTTAAATTGGATACACGCTCGAGATGGTGGTGGCAGACTAATCTTTACTTCATAATTTTCGTTACAAAGTCTTTTGTGTTCAATCAACCATTCTGATCCTCCACGTCTTAGTTCTTTATATGTGAAGCAGAAACATCTTTTACACACTGTTAACCTACTTTTATGTTTTGATAACTGATTCCATACCAAGGCTACAAAGTCCTTTATCCATACATAATGGGAAATTTCACCCTTCGTTATCAATAGCAAATCCGTGTGGTTTCTTTGCTCGTCTTTTACTACCCGCAAAGGATAAACGTTGTTCGAATCATCCAGACCAAAAACATTGACTGAAACGCCAGGATTTTTCTTTTCAAATTTGTCAATGTCTTTTAAGGTAACTGGGTAGGTGAGACCTTGAAAGTTGTAGCGATGTTCATTCTCGTAATATTCTCTACCAACTCTACAAGGATGATCTTTAACATATTTGGTTATCATTGCATATTTAAAACATTCATTACCTTCATTTTGCACATTCCTACACGAGTTGGTGTTTTGGATTTTCTTTGGTAGAGGGATAAAACTACTACCCCTTAAACCATATCCATGCTTATGAACCCTTACATCCATACCTTCAATTGATGACAAAGTCCATCCAGATCCTCTCCCTTCATGTTCTTGAAGTTTGGTTATAAGTTCCTCCAAGCATTCTTCAATTATATCATCGATGTTGGAGGTGAAGGTAAGGGTTCGGTTTTTGGTAATGAACGCTCTCAATGCTGTTTCACCATCAGTATTGTTAAACATAGCCTCTAACACCATTCCAAATTTAATAAAATTTAATCTTTGTAGTTCTTCCCTCAAGGTTCCACCAACAAGTTCCTTAGCCTGGGTTATAAATGTTTCCAGTTCCAATTGAACATTATTAATTTTGAAATGTGTTACAACTCGTCCTGGCAAGGCCGTGGTGTGCAGTTGTTTCACATCTTCCAGTTCTTCTTCAGTGTCCTCTTCTTCAGTGTCTTCTTCTTCAAAAGGTCTTCTAGCAGTAGATGGTCCAGCACCAGCAAATTGGATCACACTAGGTCTTCTTCTTTGCATTTGCTGTAGATAGCTGTCCCAGTAGTCCGTCTGCTTCTGGTGCTCTTCCAAAAACCGGTCAATTGAGTCTAAGTCTATTTCATCCATGGTAATATCTTCTTTTCTATCTTCGTCTTCATGTAATTCTCTGTGTATGGTGAAAAGATCTTCGTCTTGAAAGATTTCCCCACAAATGTCGCAAAGAGCCATTTCAAACAGTTTGGCTTTGAATGCACACTCTGTGAATGTCCACGCAATAATGAGCAGCGCACTCCACCGGGACCCTTTATATCCGAGGCAGATAGGTGGGGAAAGTGACGTCATATGGAAACAGGTTATCACTCATGTGCTAAATTTAGCCTTTACACAACCGTTTGTAATACATTTATCAGTAGGCTTGATAAAGTGATGATATTTGGTCTAGATTCAATAATTTGTACAAGTTTTTTCAAAGACGTCTGTTTGAGCAAGTTTATGTAGGTCAAGGTCATTTGGAATTATTATTTTGATCGGGGGATAGAGCACTAAGCAGCATCATTTACTACAAAGTGCTCTATCCCCCGCTCACATTCTTTTTTTAACTTTTTGTTTAAACTTTTTACAAGGGTGAAACATCACCATCAGAGTCGGAATCATCCTCATCACGGAATAGGCAGCGATGACAATACATAATTCTTCTGGCAACTAACATCCTATCCATTGGACGATGGGGAGTGTCTTGTTCTTGTTCTTCTTCTTCAATTTCCAATTGGAATTCCATTTCCGACTCAGATGACGACTCTAATGTTTCGTAGGCGTGCAAGTCCACTTCATTGTCCGTTGAACCAGATTCGTCAGAGTCCGTTTCAATATCCATTATTTCTTCCTCCTCTTCCTGATCAACCGCAGGTAGTTGGTCCTCTGCTTCTATAACTTCTACAGGTATTACCTCCAGAATTGAAAGAATTCTGTCGCGATGGAACACGGTGTTGTCAAGTGGAGCCATGGTATGAAAGTGGTGTATCTATCCAATTGGTTTGCCCTTTTTATACCCCCACCAACTATACATTTTATGTGGGTCAAGGTCACGTAAAAATACCCTTTGAGCGGGGGATAGACCACTAAGCAGCATGCTAGTCCATTGCCGCAAAGTGATCTATCCCCCCGCTCTGTTCTACACAACCTCAATCAAGTCCAAGTTCGAGTCCTGTTTAACACATTTTATTCTAATTCCATATCCAATTTAAAAATTTCAATTTCACAAGGTTTACATTCCTGATGTATCAAACACTCCAGCTCCCTAAACATATCGTCCAGTTCGTCCAAATTATGATGTCCTACTTTTAACACATGGAGGTGGTTCATGCTTTGCATTGTAGCATGGCCATCAACAAACAAGTTTCTTTTCCACGCTAACATAAATTCGCAGTTTTCTTGAAAAATCCTTCTCACCAAACACTCATACACAGCCGTCAACATGTCTCTACAGTTTTCATAATGCACCATCACAGTATACCTGTCCAAGTTAGCACCAAGAAGAGATCCACTCATTTTTATAGCGTTCTACTGGAAAGTCCAAAGCAGAATGAAGTCGGGATGTACAGACCCCCTCTTTTATACCAGTTAACCGGTTGTCCTTCGTTTAAAGTGGGTCAAGGTCATTCAAAAGTACCCTTTGAGCGGGGGATAGACCACTAAGCAGCATGCTAGTCCATTGCCGCAAAGTAGTCTATCCCCCGCTCTGTATTCTACACACACACACACACACACACACACACACACATGTCCCTGTCTTTTCATTACATACCTAATATATATTCACTACCTTCATCGTCACTATCACTCATCACCGTTTCTACAAACTCCACCGGATTAAAGTTAAATTGTTTCAATTGTTCTTTTAAGTTTTCAATTTGTTGGTCCTTTACTTCTAAAACACTGTGAAGGTGTGATATATAGTCCGCTGCCTCGTTGATGCTTGTACTCTGGGATCGCCTAACTTCAAGCTGGGAACTACACCCTGCAGCCTGAAGTACGCCATACGCCTTTCTTGCTCCTGCCGTTGACCAGGACTGAGCAAGCCTTGTCCGTCTTGGCTCACCTCCAGCAAGGTCCGTAGCATTGGAGCTTTGCAAGCGTTTGCCCGAGCAACAGTTATGCTATGGAATGGTCGAGCAGGTCCACGAGTAGCAGGCAGAACGTTGGCAGCACGCCTTCTTGAAGAAGAAGCCCGAGAAGTTTTGCAGTTGGAAGCCATGTTGAAGTGCGGTATTCAGCTAAGCGATACAAAGCAGAATAACCAAACTGCACATCAATACCCGTATATATACACTTATCAGTGGTGGGGGTACTAGCTAACCTTGGTAAAGTGGGTCAAGGCCATCCAAAAACATTACCAGAACGGGGGATAGATCACTAAGTGGCATGTTAGTCCATTGCCACAGAGTGATCTATCCCCCGCTCTGTATTTCACATTCACGCACACATTCATACATACACACAAGTCCCAGTCCAAGTCTTTACCCACACACCTATCCACTCTCATCCTCACTATCATCACTGTCCAACAGGCTTTCACACTTCCTAATCAGTTTTTCCCATTTACTCCGGATATGAAGTAGCTCACTGCGAGTATTCTCTAGCATTCTGTCCCTTTGCTCTATGACTTCGTCGTACCACTCGATGATGTTTGGTGGTGTCTGAGTTGATGCGTCCCTCGTGGTTGGTTGAGAAGCTCCGCTGCTTCGCAACTCCTTCCTCACAGGACCAAAGCCGGAGAATCGGACACGACTCCTTGAAGAAGGCCCCGATCGGATTGGTCCAATGCTCGGGCTGGAGTTGGAGGCGGCCGGGCCAGAGGTAGAGGCTGGGATGTTCATAGCAGACATGGTGGTGTTCAGCTTAACGGTGTAAAGCAGAATGAGAGGACGGTTGATCACCACTCCTATATATACCCGTTTTTAGTGGTGGGGATAACACAGTGGGGGGGGGGCAAAAGAAATTTTGCTTAGTCTTCCCGGTCATCAGTTTTACATACCTTTAGCACACCCATTATTTTTGTTTCTTCAATAACTTTACACACCTCAAACACCCAAGCAAACAGCTCATCTATGTTGTTATAATTGATTTTTGTCCAGTGTTCATACTTATGAGTTTGGTTGTTTATAATACATAAATAAAATGTAGACCCATCTCGTCTTATAAAACACTCAACTTCCATTCTATGCCGTTTAGCACTTCCCAAGCATTGTGTTGATCTATAAAGAAGTCACCACCTTTGTAATTGTACCGTGACATGTTTATTACAAAGCACAGGAACAGACTGAAGCAAATGAACGGCTCATACGAGCTTGGTAAGAGCGTTAGAGTGGGGGTATCACGTGATACACAACATTAGTTGTAAGGTTAGCACTTTATTTTAAACAGTAATTTATGTGAGTCAAGGTCATTCAAACTTTGAAAAATTTTTACCTCCAAACACTTGTAGCAAGCTACAAGTGTTTGGAGGTAGGTTTTAATTTGTTAAAGATTTTTGTAACTTAGTCTTCACCCTCAAGGACACGGTTTGAGATTGTCCCAGTGACTTTACATCACCGCCAGGTTAAAGTATTATACAAGTCAAGTATTTTTTTTTTTTTTTATTAGTTGACTTGTGTAATACTCCTCTCCCTTACTTTAAGAGGGTTAGGACTAAATTTGGAAAAAATAATTTGGAAGAAGAATTTTTGTTTTTTAAATATCGTCCAACACAACCTAACAATTTAGAATTTCTTTTGGTAGGCCTACATCCTAATCCATTTCCCACACAGATTGGCATCCTTCCCTTCGTATTAGATAGCCTTTTTTATGGATGAAAAATTGTCTTTGTACCATCCGAACGGGTACTTTCATTGTATGAAGGCTGCCATCACCTTTTACAATGATTTCTACTTTGGCATCAAAAGCTCCATAAGTTTGAGCAATAAAATAATATTTTTCATCCACTTTAAGTCTTCTAATATCAAGCGGTTGCGGACTGTGGGGATGTCTGGGTTGGGATGTTTTAGACCTAATGTTGTTAAGACTGTAGGGTCTTACTCTCGGAAGATTGATTTTTTTGTTCAAGTGCGTTTGGCAACGGTCTTTATCTAAAACAGCAAACTTCTGACAGCAAAGAACCCCAAAGTCTTTTGACATCCACACGTAATCGCATTTATTACCCTTGCCAGCAGGGAGTTTAACACGCTTACGTTTTTTTGTTGGACGCTTTACTGGAGTGTTTTGGAGCTCTTCCGGTTTAGGCTGGCTAGAAGGGATGGAGGTGGGAGGTGAAGGTTTAAGAAGGTCAAAAGGTAGGCTGCAGACAATTTTGGGTGGGGTAGGTGAACGGGTTAGGTCGATTGAGGGAAGTTCGGGGGAGAAGATTGATTTACGGGGTGGTTTGGTTGGTGTAGGTGGCATGGGGGATATGGGTGAGGGACATTGGGATTTGGTGTAGGATAGGATTTTCTTAGTTCGACTGTAGGGGGTTATCCTCGACCTTGACGCCTCTTAGAACACCGCAGACTCCGATCCCGAGTCCGATAGCAGAGAGAGTGCTGGAGAGGCTATCAGGACTCGTCCGCTGGGGTTTTTTGAAGATGCCGCGGGTGCGCCAGCCTCTTCCGAAGCCGCAGGTGCGCCAACCTCTTCCAATGTTGGTGGCAATGGTGAAAGGCTGGGCATCGAGGCAGGCTGCGGTGGCGGTGGCGGCGGCGGCGGCATCGTCAGGAAGCTCAGAATCTGTGATGTCATCAGGTATTCCAGGATCGGAGCGGAGGACGATGAGGGCTGAGGCGTGTTGGCCGAGGTTGAAGCTGATGGGTAGTTCTTCAGCTTAAGTCCCATTTTACCCATTGTAATGAATGGAATAAATGAAAGGAATAAATGTGAAGAAAGAAGTAAGTTATAAAAGATCTCAAGTGCAAGAGAGAACCTGTCCGTATGGGAGCTTGGACCGGAATGAGAAGTGCGTGCAGCCCGGCCGCCTTATATCCCCACCGGGCCTGCCACGCCCAGGATATCAGGGGTGGGGGTGGGGGTGGGGGGGGGCTCGCACTTTTTGTTGGGGGGGGGCTCGCACTTTTTGTCGGGGGGGGGGTCGCACTTTTTGTCGGGGGGGGGGTTCAATTTAAAACAATAAGCCTCACTTAATGCGTTTATGTTAACATCGCTGAAGCCTCCAAAAAAGACACACTTATAGACGAGTCAAACCTTGTGTGTTACTTGACTTGTACATTTTTTTAAAAGAGCTTAATATATTTACCGTGTTAATAAGACCTGACTGTTAAAGAATTTTGAAAACTTTTATATATTTAGGTCAAGGTCACGGAAAAACTTTAAAAAAATTAAGCCCCACACCCCCGATGGGGGTGTGGGGCACTTGGGTTGTCATCGCTGTAGCCTCCGAAGAGACCCAACTATGACAACAAGGCAACATCCAATGTCGTGTTCCCTTCGCCACGCAAGACTTGTAAACATTTACTGCATTGTCTTTTCAATAGCTAACAAAACATTTACTTAATTTTGAGAGAGGTTGAGGACAGCCCTAGTGGCTTACGTCCTCGGTCCGAGTGCAGAGGCCGCCGCAAATTGGCCACAGCTGTGGTCTGCATGCCAGCGTACAAACGGACCGGTTCCCAACCCAGCCGCAATATTGCATACCTGAGAGGACCCATGCTAAAATTGGTTTAAAATTGTTTTACACGGGGGTCTACTCCCGTACCCTACCTTTAATATTTAACTTTATCAATGCAGTAAATTTTTATAAATCTTTGTGGGTCAAGGCCACACGGACATTAAAAAATTTCGGCACCCGTACATCCATGGCGAACCACGAATGTTCGGGGGCCTTGGGGACTAAAAAACACAAATAGCTAATAAAGATTCATTTACATAATTTTGAGTTTCCAGAAGGGAAACAAGAGGTTGAGGACAGCCCTAGTGGCTTACGCCCTCGGTCCGAGTGCAGAGGCCACCGCAAATTGGCCACAGCTGTGGTCTGCATGTCAGCGTACAAACGGACCGAGTCCCAAACCCAGCCGCAATATTGCATGCCTGAGAGGACCCATGCTAACGTTGGTATAAAATGCTTTTACACGGGGGCCTACTCCCGTTCCCTGTCTTTACAATTTACTTTGAGCATTGCAAAAGCTCAAGGAGGGGATTGCTAAAACAAGCGTATACACTTTAGAAAGATATAACACACTTACAACACAAAATTGAGCTCAACGTAGTCAATGCTGGAACAAGCACATACACATTAAACACATATAACAAACAAGACACAAAGGATAAAAGACACACAGGAGACATAGGGTGCAAGTAAAACACTGTCATATAAAACAATTCGCAATACCCAAACGCAAGCGCAATATCTTACAACTAATACAAGTCTTAAAGTTAGAGTAGACTTCGCTAAACACTGAAGGCGCCATTCAATGTTTAGTGATGCCTATGGCGGTCCGTCCCGATCGTTCACGTTCAACGCGCGGGAGCGGACTGCGAGCCGGCTCTGGCCGGGCCCCCTTATATCCCCACCGGGGCTGCCACGCCCAGGATATCAGGGGTGGGGGAGGGGGTGGGGGTGGAGGGGGGGGTTGGAATTTTTGTCGGGGGGGGGCTCGCGCTTTTTGTCGGGGGGGGGGGGGTCGAGGTAAGTTAAGTGGGTCAAGGTCACCCACAACACTTGTACTCTAAGTGTTGGCTATACCCCCACCACAACTGGGTCCCTAGGCTGCACAACACCGCTTCGCCAGTATGTCTCCGGCTTCCATGCGGTGCGTCTCGCTGTTCTCTAGCTCTCTATATGTAAGTAATTTTACAAGTTCTGAATGTAGGTCACTACACTTTAACTCTGGGACGATATCGACTTGTAGTATTTCAGTGTTTTGACTCAAGGTCATCACACTTTAACTCTAGCACATCGGTTATCGTACCAGAGGTGCTTAATAACCTAACTTGTAATGTTTAGGGTGGCGTTTGCACGCCACGTAGTATCGCCATGAGTGTCCAGTCCAAGTTATAAGTTAAATTAATTTTACTGTAATCTTTTCCATTTCCACTTCGTTTTGCCAAAGTATAAGGTGTCGCTTAATAAAGTTGTATTTCTCTAAAGTTATAGGGGATTGCAGGGATACAATTAGTTTATTTAGGAGACTCTTCATCTTGGAGTTTAACACAATTTCCACTTTGACTTTGCTTCCTCGGCTCTCACAGCCTAAGCTGTACAGAAATGTTTCTTCTAGTGCCAACTCGGGCCAAGAGAACAGTGTGTTCACTGTAGGACAGCTCATGGTGAAGTGATGCGATACTCCAGCGTACCACCTCACCTTCCCCCACTCCTGCTGTTTCCCCCACCTCTTTTCCCTTGACTCATGCGCTACAAGCAGTCTCTCAGTATTGTGCGGACTTTTGTGAGGAGAAGCCATGTCGCGGGACACTTTAGGTAAGAAACTTAGCCGTGTTAAGGCTTTATTAGTTGCTCACTGTCCACCACTCAAAGTTAAGAGAGTTTCGACTTTAGCTAAGTGGCGCAAACTGTTGCGCGGACACCCTAAGTTTTATACAAAACAGACTAATGTCAGTTTTACTGATGAGGATTTGTTTAAAATATTGGATGAAATGACTTTTCCTTGCAAAATTCAGTTAGTTACTCCCATTCCTGACAGTTTAGAGTCTTAGTCTCTCAAGCCGATATACCTAGAGTACACTGAAGCTGACAGTCAGTCACTCGGTGGCTGTCGTGGGGTGCGCATCGGTGTCGGCGCTCCGTTGTTAGGTTTTCAAGGTCACGGTAATATGAAATTGGGGGTGTTGTGCTAGTTCAAGGTCACCTGAGGGATTACCGATTGCCCATTTAGGCAGAGTCATGTCAGAAACTCGAGTTTAACTTGGCACTTTTGCCGTTTCTCGTCGAATATTCGCTCCAAGTGGTCAAGGTCACGAGGACTCGGACTAAAACTCGGAGCGTAGTGCGAGAAACGGCAAAAGTGCCAAAAAATTTTAAGTTTCGGCTTGACCTTGACCTTGGTGGCGTCGGTGACGTCATTTTGATGACGTAAGGGGTGGTGACGTCATCAGCACGTCATTTCTGTGACGTCATGGGTGTGACGTCATGGAAGTGACGTCATTGGTGATGACGTCATCGATTGCGTCATCGATGACGTCATCGATGACGTCATCGGTGAGGTCATTGACCTCGATGACGTCATCCCTCAGGTGACCTTGAACTGGCCCAGCATCCCCAATTTCACACTACTCGCATTTAGTATCAACTATACAACATTAATTTTTCTGTATCAAAATAGTCTTCTTTTCTAACTCAATTATTACAACTCCAATTAAAAATGGTGTTTGTACCCATAGGCTACATTTTACTTCTGTTAAAATATTATTAAATAAAGGTTTGGGATTTGAAATCGTTACAAAGTTACAAATTGAATTAGGTACTAAAAAAAGTATACTGTTATGTTGAGTGAAGTGTGAACATATTTGTCTCCAATGTCATTATTTATACATTATCTATAATCATTAATACTTCATTAATACTACAGTATTTCAAGAGGAAATTTTTTGTAGTACATTAAAACAAGTATGATTTGAATCAGTAGGCCTATTTCGTTTTTTCCCCCTAAGGATTCCACCTAAAAGTCTTCATAGCCTTTAAGACTAATTTTTTTACTTGCAGTGAGTTTTCAATCACATTTTTTTCTCATTGTATTATTAGAGACATTCTCGTCAACCAATACAGACGGTGTAAAACCATTGTGCATTTTCTACTGAAATGTTCTAAATAAGAATTGTGTGAATAAAGCAAATTGATTGATTGATTGACACACTCACGATGACTATATAAAATAAGTTAAATTTAACTTTAAGCAAATCTTATACCTAACTTCCTTAACTTACATAATCACTTAACTTACTATTTACTAAACTTCATATGATAATGAAAGATTTAAATCAATCTATCTCCAGAAGTTAAGACTACATAATTGTATATCAGAGATTATACTCTAAGCGTGGTCTCTATACTATATAGAGGCCGAGTTGTTCTTAAATATACGAATTTAATTCTTTCATCAGGACACTTCAATGTGAACCGAGTATTAGTAAAAATTGAATTAATTAATTGATTAACAATATACTGTGTCAAGTTGCTCTGACATGTATTTTTTCACATTCTTGGCATTTTATTTGTAATGAATGGTAAATTGAAATCAATGAAAGGAAAACGGTTCTAACCATTCAAAATCTTATTTAATAAAAAAATATTTAAATTAGAAATACGTGAAAATGTTGCAGGGGCGAGGTATGTAATATAGATGCTGCTGATCAATTGCCTATCCCTAAAGGAAGGCGCGCTGTTTTTATAAATATATGATGCTGCCTTAATAACTGTCTTGAAATTGATGTTTGCTTTCTAAAAAAAAATTAACATGATGCTGCCTTAAAAATTTCTTTAAATTCGTATTTGTTTTCTTAAAACATTTTAATAATTTATGCGTTATAATTTCCACGTACTGTATTTTACCCCTAATTTTTTAGTACCGCTAGTTTGTGAATAATTTAAAGACTGATCAAAGTGGCATTGAACCAAGTTGTATAGTTTTTCATTGTTTGAAAGAATTAAACCATTAAAATGTGTCGGCCTAAGAACAACCGTTTATGCATAATCTGAATAAATTTTTTTTACACAATAAAACTTTTAACGACATTGAATGAGATATGTTAGGTTTTTTCTAAAAATTGTAGTGAGTATATGAATTACTTTAGTAACAATTTCGTATATACAGTATTCACTAAACTGTTTTTAGTGAATAGTTTAAGCGAATAGTTTTTTAGTGAATAGTTTTAGTGAATAGGATAGTTTAAGCGAATATCCCCTACAGGGAATGCTGCGCAATTACGGTGGTAAGCATGGTAAGACCTAAAGCCGTGACCATGTTTGTTTTATATATAAAACCGCCGGGGTTTGATGGTGTTTTCAAAGGGTCAAAAAGAGGGTTTTGGCTTTTTAAACCTCAATTTTTAAAATTCAACTATTTTAACTGAAACCATTTAAAAGAGCCTTTAAACAAATTTCAGTATTTTGAATTTTTAACTTAGTGTAACTGGTTAAAAATGTGTTTCCCATTTTATTCTTATGGGAAATCAACGAAACCCTGTCAATTGCTTAGTTATTAACAACATTTTATCAAATTTTGTATTTTTATTATATAGACAGGATTTAATTTATACTTGCTGGCAAAAGCCATAAGGCCGCAAAACTACATACTCAACTCCATGGGATTTATAGAAAAAATAAATGTCAGATTCTATAAGACTTTTTTACCTTTATAGGTCTTTATAAGAAGTGTTACCTTTAACGGTGATGGGTTAACATTCATTTTCTAACAATACCTTACATGTAGCAGCAAACCTAAATTCTCATCCCTATGGTGTTTTTATGGGGAAGGTAAAGAATCTGAAATTCCGTTGGAAATTCGCTGAGTAGCCCTCGGTAGGTCTGCTGCAGTGGTGGGTATTTACATTTATTAGGATAGTTAAACTCAGCAGTATTCAATTCTATAAATTAGATTTTGCCGACAGTTTTTACTTATTATGTTTGCAATGACAGTGAAATTGTTATGATATCAGATACTCCATCCAAAGTTGCAACGTAATTACTTATGAAAAAATAAAGATTAATTTCTACGAATGAAACGCATCTCTAATTCTCCAGACAGATTCATTTTGACGCGTTTCCCCTCCATTTGTATATAAACAGTGTTATCAAGCAGATGTCAGAACGCCTACATATTTCTCCGCAGTGTTGGTAGGAGTTGTAGGCAGCAGTGTTGATAGTGTGGCAGTGGCAGCGACTACGCGACGGTGCGGTGGCGGGCCGTCACAGCTGTTGCGTCACCGATCAGCTGTGGCCCTGACGTCACAGCTGCCACGTCACACAGCTGATAACACGCAACAATGTGATACCGATACCGCACGCCGGCAACGCGCTTCACAGAACTGGCGGGCAAACCCTCGCTGTCAGCAGACCTTTGGCTTCGGCGAATCGAATTGCACCTGGCTCAAGGGAGGAATGCAGGATGCAATATAATATAGGATACGCTTTGGGCGTAAATGTTATCCTGTTGTTTTTATCTAGTTATGAGGGAAGAACTCTTTGAAATGCGAATCAATTTCTGATTTATATCAATCAAAATCTAAAAGAGTAACATTTTATGGAGTTTGTCTTTATGTGCAGTAATTTCTTGGTTTCTTCCTTCGTTCAAAGATTTTTCGTCAAATTATACAATTTAATATTGGTTATATAGAAAATTTCTGTTCAAGTATGGCGTATCAGATTTCTTAATGCTTTTGGAGATAGGCTACAGTACTTTATTTGCCTATGTGAGTCTGAATCTGGAAGTTCATATGCGGGGAATATACAGGGTGTCTCGGAACTCTCTGGAACGCTTTTGAATATTTGTTCCTTGCATCTAGACAAGAAAAAACATCATAAAAATAGGGGTCGAAAATCCATCGTTAAGCCGCTAGCCTCTATATTTTTTTTTCACATAGAAAATTTTATTTCCGAAACGAATGATTGTATTCAAATCGCATTTGGTAGAATTTGGTAGAATACCAATGTTTCAGGGGAAAATATTTTTCTCTCTATATTTTTTTCAAAATGGCGGCCAATTTAATTTTTAAAACTCAAATATCCGAAAATCGGAAAATTAAAAAAAATTGCTAGACACAAAAAAGTTGTCAAATTAAATTATCTAACCAATTACCAAGTTTGCAAGGATTTAACATAAAATAACAGAGTTATTTGGATTTATCTTTTATAATGGCCTTAATTTGCATTATTTATAATGCAAAATCAATGTTTTTATGGAAAAAAATCAAAATAACTCCATTATTTGTCTTCACATCCTTACATACCTGGTACCATTTTTTAGATAATTTAATTTTTCTACTTTTTTGTGTTATGTAAAATGTTTATAAATTTTACCAATTTTCAGATATTTGAGTTTTAAAAATTCAAATGGCCGCCAATTTGAAAACATACAGCGGAAAAATATATTTTTCCCTGAAAATTTACATTGGTATTATAAAGATGCATACCATGAACTTAATACAACTATCTGTGACGCGAATAAAATTATTATGAGGAAAAAACAATATGGCGGCTAGCGGCTTAGCTAAGCATTTTAGACCCCTTATTGTACGATGTTTTTTTTCTTGTCTCGATGCAAGGAACAAACATACAAAAGGGTTCCAGAGAGTTCCGGGACACCCTGTATTTAACAGACTATATACAGTCCACAAAATGAACTATGCAATGAATGAATTTCATTATTCAAAATGAATTCAAGCAATTGCGGATGAAGATGTAGTTACGATTTGCTAACTTATTTTATTTCACATTATTAAATTGTTTATGTACAATTGATAGGTCTAATTATTTCTTTAAAATATCGTATACATCTAACTAAAAGTATAAGAATTTCAATAAAATAAAAAAATAAACTATTACGACTTGAATTTAAATTCGCAAGACGAGTGAAAACACGACTTCCACACTTTTTTCATTGCAGAGTGAGGGCTTAGAAAAATCAAACTTTGCCCTATGTTGTGGATAAACCTTAGAGGGTTATCAGATGACATTCATTCATCAAAGCCATGATGACAAGCTACCAAACTTAGGATTAAAATTGTTTTAGCAAAAGTAACGTAAAAATAAGAAAAAGTTCCATCCAAAACAATGGGTAATGGAGAAAAACTAAAAAATTTTAAAAGTGCCTTTAAATTTAGAGCAATTCTGGTGTAGGAAAACATTGATTTTTCTTAACTTTTAGGAAAACATTTCGTGATTTAAATATTCTTAAGAGGCTGCAGTACCTCCGCCATCTTGGTTTTTAGTCCCATAAGAACAATGTTAATTATAGGTGTCTTTGAAACACTTTATCTTGATAATCTTGCATCGGATTCGCATGAAACTTGAATATGTTCACAATAATGATATGGTGGTTCATGTGACGTATATAGTTTTTTTTAATAAACCTCCTAAAAATTGTTTAACATGGTTTAAAAATGGTGATAACATGTGTTGTTTTTATTCGTTATTCGATAGGATAATTTTTTTAATTAATTTTCAATCACGTCAAATGAAAGACACTGTGGTAAAATTTAAAATGACATCAAGTTTGTAATTTTCACTAGAAAAACAAACTCCCAGTTATGTTTTAAATTTAACATTGTTCTTATGGGACAAAATACCGAAATGGCGTAGGTATTGATAATAGGACCAACAATGAGGTGCTGGAAACCTAATAAATTTTGAGTGTTTGGATAAGAACCGGAAACTAATAATATTTAAATTCAGATATTTTTAAGGCTTACTTTTGAATCTTGACGGGCCTTATCCGCAAATCTCCAGAATGTCGGCTTACCTCCTTTCAATATAAAAGTAATGAATATATCCAAAATATATAAATATAGGTCGCCCTAGGTTCGTGGTTTAATAAAAAAAAAAAAGGAAAGTCGGTAATAGTGTGTGAAAACTCTAACGGTTTAGTGCAGTAGTTTTTGTGAACTGAACAGAAAGAAGAGAAGGAAACTTAAATATAGAAACTATTGTGAACTTCGGACATTCTGTGTGGTAACCCTTGATTGTTCTTAAAATAAAAATTATAAATAGGTAACTTGAATCTTTTATGACTGGCATATCAACTTTCGGTGGAAAAAATGAAACACGCAATATGGGTTCGTATGGAATGGGACCCAAATTTATTAGTTTCCGGTTCTTAATCAAACACTTAAAATTTATTAGGTTTCCAGCACCTCATTGTTGGTCCTATTATCAGATGGCCGTTGCGCATTGGACCTCAGCTAACTCGAGGAATTCCCCTGGTCCCGGGACACGAACTCCCATTGTAGTATCTCAACATCATCACTTGCGTCACCACATTACTGGTGGCGTCACAGTAAAGTGTTCTACGAGGGTTAAAAATACTTTTACAAGCTTGGACATCCTATTAGAGGCCAGGGGCTTTCCTTGTGAGGTGCTTGTGGTTCTGTACAAGGTGCTTAGACGCAAAATCGTGACTAGCAAAACCAGAGAAAACTGATTGACAAATGATTGGAAACTGCATTTTGTTTTTTTCTGAGCTCGTGTTAAAGTGGGTTCGTATCAATTGTTTATTTCTTACGTTCTAAAAACTAAAAAGTTCTAAGAATGCGACTTAGACTTTGACCTACATTTGAGAGCGAATTGTTGAATATTTGGCCAGACATCTGAAAGGAATTACTTTAGATTTGGCCTCCGTATTAAATAAGGGTCTCATCCTCTGAGTTTGAAAATAGGTTAAGTTTTTGTTGGAATTTGTAATGCAGAAAAATATTGAATAGGAAGCTTTAAAACAACTTGGCCTGTTGATTTCTATATTTCTGAGATGATTTCTTTATTTCGCGTGCAGGTAGCCTATGATTCCAGACAAAATCCTTTACCCATGTTTTATCACTTTGCTTTGAGATCCTTAAATAAAACAAATCCAACCCCTTTTGTGATGTGTAGCCAAATATCTAGTAATATTTAGATATTAAAACTACAAACAGTAGGCCTATTCATGCATCAGGTTTAGTAATGCTGTGTTATTATAAGTACTTCCAGCATACACGTATATACACCAATACACCTTAATACATTAATTTATTTTTGTTCCTAACCAAGACAATCAATCCTGACGCTCCTGTGACGGACCAATAGGTGTTGGTCATATTCCTTACTCATGCTTAGTGTTAAGCATAATAAATACAATGTTAAATGCTAAAATATACAACCTTCTAAAATGGGCTTTGGACGAATTAGGGGCATGAACAACTAAGGGGGCTTGGGGTGTAGCCCCCCCCCCCCAGGCGAGTAGTAGGTGTGAGTCTAATAAACTATACAGCCCTATGTGTACTTTCTATAATACTTCTGTTTTTATGGGATGTACAAACCCGTTGACCATCAGAACATTTTTCCCCTTTGCTTCAAAACATAAGATTTTCCATTCCCTCTCCAGGACACCTTGGAATAAACCACTATTTTAAAATTAACGAATAATAGTTTTAAAACCCAACACCCAACCTTTGTTAAATTAGGGATTCTCGGAAATTCTTATATCTCTCCAGTTGTAGGAACGCGCATGATCAAATCAAATAAATATCCCTATCGCTTGCATACACCAACTTGTTCAAACGGTGCTTTAATTAACAAAATTGAATTTTTTTTAGTACTCAACATACAGTATAACATTAATAATGTAAATTAATTTATTTCAATACAGTACCCAATGTAAACCGTTATTTAATAAACCCAGTCGGACACATCTCTCTCATCTATAGGGGTGGAATATTCTACCGTGGAGTACCGCTGCGCGGCGGTCAGCCGCCGCGCCGACCACCCCCCAGTTGGATCAAGTGGTCTACTTGAGCAGTTTCGTTTTGAGGCAAAAATTACCATTTTCTGAATTCTTTAGAGATATAAATTCAGCAGTATTGTATTACGAGATACCAAACGAACAATCAGCCTACCGCTGGGCCGACCGCCTAGGTGTTCGCGGCGGCGCGGCGGCGGCGGAGAGTGGCCGGTGGCGGTGCTCCGTCCTTCACCTGTTTGGCAGCACGCTGCCGGCACCGGGGATTCCCCATGACTCACCCTCGCTGCTCCGGGGGCCGCGCTATCGACCGGGTACCGCTAGCCCGCGCCTCGCACCCGCCAACCGGATGGCATTGGGAGAAAGTATCCGGTGATGGTAATTCAGAATCTCACCTGTGTCTCAGCCATACAAACAGTTGTTGTAATGTTCGGGAGGTATTGCGCCAAATGTGTAAGATTGGAAGCTACCCGAAGTAATTTCAGCATCTTGTATTACAAAAACTCTCTCATGTTGGGAAAATTAATGTCAGACAATTCACTCTAAGCCCATTCATTGTGAAGGCCATGAATATTTTTTACCCTAAATCTAAATTGTCATTATATTTAGTCGTTATAGCCTTAGTCGAACCTAAAATAGGCTTGAGTTGAGATTCTACTGTTTACCACAGTGTTTACACACGTGGTTGGTTGTAGCTTGGTCGTTCACCATCCGACTCGACCAAAACAACTATTAAAGGATGGTTTATACTAAACTGCTTCATGTAACTGACACTGACACAAATATTCCTTCAGCAATAAATGAAAAAAATCAATTTAACGGTAACGGCACCCAACAACATTTCGTCACAGCCCAGTCTGTCCCTTCGCTTCGCCTCTTTAGCAAAGTAAGCCTACTGCGTTTACTACTGAACCTACAATATAATTCCCGCCGTTTGACAGTTTTTTGTCAAAACATTATTTTTTCGCACTTTAAACTTCGTATATTTTGATGAAAACTTTCACAGACACGGGGACTGTGTCATCTTATTGGTCTTTTGATTTATAATCTTTAGGGTAAAATTGAGTTTTTCATATTTTTTGGGGTTTTGGTGGCACCTTTGGTTAGAATGAAATTGCGCCCCTGGCCGCCGGTAAACAGCTTCCCCCATTGGCGGTAAAAAGCTCTCATGCATGATCGACGGAAAAGAGCGTCCCGAATAAGCACAAATAGCGCCTATGATTAGCGGTAAAGAGCGCCTGGATCGGTGGCAGTAAAAATCGCCCCTATTGTTGGTAAAAAGGGTGGTTTCAATAGGATGTAAATAGCGCCAACGATCGGCAGTAAAGAGAGAAAGAGTCAACGATCAGAGGTGAAGGGCGCCAATAAGAATCACTTGACAATGATTTTTTCTTCATATCTGAAATGGATCTTTGCATCTTCACAATGGATAATTGTTTTGCAAATTTTGTTACAATTAATTATGTATAGTTGTATTTTTTATTCCAAGTGCTTTACCTAATAATAAATCAGTAATCAAAATCAATTTTTATCTTAAAAGTTTTTTTGTAAACAGTGTTTAGGGCTAATAACGTGGCTCGAGTGGTGTCGGGTGGGAGGGGGCGGGGGCGCCTGTCATTGAAATGACGCCGATTCCGCAGTATACCCACACACAGTGCTATCCACGCGGACCGTTTGGAGCTCATTTATAGTTCAATCCAGTAGTATACATCGATGCACTAACTAACCCTAACTCTATAACTACAAGTACTTTATGTTGTAAGGCCCATTGATGGATCTCTCATACCGGCAGTGTAAAATTCTCGTGCGCCCCTTATTTGGGAGCTATTTTCTCCTTTTCTCCTTTTTCTCTGCAACAATGTTATGTTGAGCAGAATTTTGTATCTTCTTTCATCGAAGCATACCCTCTTGTAAACTTTTTGCAAGATGATGCTTTATGTGCCAGACACTAATTAATTACTTTGTAGGAAACCAACATAAAAATTATCAAAAGTTAGAACAGCAAGGTGGGCGAACTAATTCATTCGTTGCCCCGCCAGGGCCGGAGCCTGGGCCGTGAATCACCGGATTCCGGCCGTCTCAACCATCGATTGCCGCGATAACAAGGCTGCGGTAGAGGTGGCGGTGGCGGGTGTAGCGGCGGCCCACCCGGTCCGCTCCCAACCGTTTCCGCGCCGCCCAATTACCACGGAGTGACCGAGGTTGTCGGCTAATCGGCGAACCGGGGAACCGCTCTTTATGGAGATGAGTCCGTGGTTTACCCTTGCCGCCCTTTCATCTGGTCCTCCGGTGGTCCCACACTTGTTAGCACTATGACATCACCTCGGCCGCCGCGCCACCTAACACTCTCGCTCCAGATACATCGCTTTTGAACATCGTAACTTTCCGGATTCCTGATCACCTGTCGGATGGATTTTATTTCATTCAACGTTAATGTGTGAACGAAAATCATAATGTATGAAACTGTTGTTGTCTGTTGACAAGTATTGCAAACCATTCGGAAAAGAATAAACATGTTTTGTAATTTTCTCATTTTTACTTGATAGCTCTTTAGACTACCACGGGTTACAATATCAACCGAGAAGAGTCTTCTTCACCTCAGGGCTAGTAGCGCAGCGCAATTGGATACTGTACCGGTTCGCAAACGACACGCGGCTTTTGGGCTAAACATGCTAATTTATTCCCCTGTTTCGAACGCCAATTTTCAACAGATTTTCATTGAACTTGTTAATAATTTTGTTAAAGCCCTCATACCTTTAAAGTTTAAATTATTTTCTCGGGTATAAAAGCCCTACACAACACATTAATCCACAAGAAAACATTTAACAATAAATTTCGAAAACACCTTACGAAAAAGAGGAATGCAGAATCATGTTTTCATTGGTTTTGACCTCACGAATAATAACCGCAGTATTTTTAGGGGAAGCTCGATTCTAACCACCATCCCCATTCGGTTTAAATAAAAAATACGATCACCTGAGAGAACAGTTTTGTCTATCATCTATACTATTGAACTAAAATATCAATATTATTTCATGTAGGCTAATAGTGAAATATGTAATATCCCGTGGAATTCACCCATTTGTATGGTATTTTAAAAAGTAAATCTATCATATCCATTGAGTACGATGATTAAGATTCATAATTTGATGGTGTAATCGACCCAGCCCCATTTTCAAAAACGCGAAAACATGACTAATTTGACACATGTCGTTATAGTCATATTTTATTTGGTGGCTTTTAAAATCTTTAAAAAATTCATATCCGTATTGCTCCCTATTTTGACACTTGAGTTTGTCGCCTCTCTGGAATCAGTTCCGGAATGATTCAGTCTCGTTAGAGCGTCGTTCTATGAAGTCACGTCCACGTCACGGCCTATTCTAACGCCGCTGGTCAAACATTAATCACAAGTTTGGCTCGCGGGGAGCGCCACTGAGACGTCCACCGGCGACAGCTCGTACATGGAGGTCGGCTCCGGCGGCAGTGCAGCGATCTGCCCAAAAAGGAAGGCGGGGATGCTGCAATGCTGCTGCTGAATGGAGTGACACATCATGTCCTGGAATTTTGGCGGAGATCCAAAGTGTAATAACATTACAGGTTGAGTTGCTATGTGGTCAATTCAATCGTTTACCTTAATTGGTAGGCACACAACTCTCCTAACACGAGATAAAAGGTTTTTTATTCAAAGAAGCTACAGTTTGGAAAGAATAAGAATCCTTTACTGTCGTTAAACACAGCTGTGTAGACATTATCAAAATATTTGGGACACGACCTACAAACTTGCCACTTGGTAGAGTTAATTCACAAGTTATTTATCATTAAAGTGCACTTTTATCTTGGGATTACAGTTTGTTATCATCCCTTCACACCAATATTTGAAGAGTAGATTTCACGAAAGAACGTATTCTGTGATTTATTAATCAATGGTATTTTTGTCATATAGTAAGTTTTAGCTTCCTTATAAAAAAGTTATATATCTTACTTTCAATTCGATTGGGTTTGTGCTTATTAAGTACATATTAAGTAATAGATAGATCGTTTAGATCCACAATTTCAGTCATATATAACTTATATAAATTTTACAATTAATTGTAAACTTAATTGCGATCATTCATGAGCGACCATTACGGATTTTGCAGGCATATCGCATTCGCGACGATCAATTTAACTCTAAGCCTACATTTCGGTGAGACGATTGGTTTTCCAATCAATAGAGGTTCAACAGTCCAATCTGAAGAGGCGACTGTTCCGGACGCCCACCGGCAGCCGTAACAACGTCGTCCCACTGATAGATCAGCGACTGGTCGACTCATGACATAAACATCGTTTAGCTCCACTCAAGTCGTCGCTGACAAGTTTTTATCTTTTCACCGCCAATGTTGGCACCCTGCCCAGCTGTCCAGGTGTATCGTGTGCATATGTCAGGTGCTAAATTAACTCCTCAACTACTAAATGGCTTATTTACATTCACTCTCTGCTTCTTTTTCTCCTCGTTCGCGTTTTCTTTACAGTAATGTTCTCACTTATTAACTCATTCATGCCAGTTTTACAACTTGGTTATTTGATTGCTGGTTTATGCATCTTTGAGGTTTATCTTTCGTTGAATGACTATGTCTTTGCTACTACAGTAGTGTTATCCCCAATGAATGAGACTAGTAGGGTAGACTGGAGTAGCCTACCTTACCTTAAACTTTATAGCTTAGTTTGGGAATTGATAAAGCATTAGAAGGTAATTTTGCGACAAATTTAATAACTTTTACAGATCTATGCTCCATATTGGTAAAATCACACTATCATAAATTTGAAGGTCCGTTTTACGAAATTTAGAATAAAATATAAAGTTGTAGCAATACCGTGCAATATTGAATGTAAAATTGTACAACATTGCTTAAATAAATACACCCCGTCGCAGCAGACCTGCGTACTCAGCGAATTTCCAAATTAGTAATATTAATTTTGACCAGCTAAACTTGTAAACAAAATTTCATCACGTGCTCATAAATAGGGAAATAAATGTCTATTCTCCTTAAGATAAATATAGGGAAAGATTATGCAGGTATGCTGCCATGGGGGACACTAAAAGAAGGTTTTTAGTATAGAAAAAATTTATTTCGACCATATAAAGCCATATAGTAAGTTTCATCAATATCTGTCCATAAATAAAAGAGTTTGCCTCTTCTCCATATGATTAACATGGGAAAAGAGTATGCAGGTTTGCTGCCATGATCAGTACAAAAACCGAGATTTTTTACCTTAAATTGATGAATCTCAACCAAATGAAGCTAAATACCAAGTTTCATCCAAAATTATTAGTCAATAAGTGAAATATTAACACATCCTTACTCTCCATAAGATTAACATTGGAGCCCCAAAAGACAATGTACTGTCTTTAGACTTTGTAATATCCCGGTAACCAATGAAGATAGAGCAAAGCTTCCAAGTACTAAATTGTGTGTTTTTTTTAGCTAAATCCAATGGTCAAAATAAAAATTTAAAATTTTTAAAATTTACATATGAAAAATGCAAAAAACCCATTTTTGGGGTACAAAACCCCCCAAAACTACCCCTTCCGGTAGGTCGATATGTCTGGTTTTCGAACTCATCCGAATAAACGTAGGATTACACATCTCTACCAAATTTGGTGTCGATCGGACCATTTTTACAAGAGTTATCGTGTCTAAGGACACACACACACACATATATATATATATATATATATATATATATATATATATATATATATATATATATATACATATATATATAAAAATTTTAATGACTATTATTTTTGGTTTCTGGGCACCTTAAAACGAAAAAGTAACATGGTCCCGGGCTTAGGTCTTACCATGAGACCTACGGTAATAGCTTATTCCCTATGGGAAATTCGCTAAAAAGACCATGGAATTCGAATTACATAATAGCCGTCACGTGCATATGCGTATCTACAAGCTCTCTAGCTGTCTCTGTGTGTTATGCATTGTTTCTTTCTATGTAAAGCACTACCCAACAACGTTTATGACATTACTAACATATGCTCGTCCTCAGACCGCTCTCTCTTTCTCTTAAGAGCCATCTTCACCCCTGTGCCAGTAGCCCATTGTTGCGCAGTCGGCAATGCTAACCAAACGGCTTTTAATGCCAAACATGGTATTTTATTCCCCTGTTTCGGACGCCGTTTTTCAACCGATTTTCTTTAAACTTGGTAAGTGTTTAGTTGAATAGTTATATTAGGCCCCTCGCATACCTCGAAATTTTGAAAATTTTACAAATATTAATAAGGAAAAACGAGTTACTTTGCGACGTCACAGAGAGTAGGGCTTAGTATTTGTTAAATTTTCAAAATTTTTAGGAATGAGGGGCCTAATATAATTATTCAACTAAACACTTGCCAAGTTTAAAGAAATCGGTCGAAACAAACATATTGCCGACTGCGCAACAATGGGCTACTGGACCAAAGGTGAAGTTGACTCTTAAGCAGTTAATTATTTTAGTTTTCTATATCACATTACAATTAACCGTGGTTTTTATATGTTTATTAATTACAAGTCACGAATAATGAGTAGAACATTGTGCATTATCCAGTTCAATAAAGAGAAAGTTATGTGACAAAACTATTGTCACTAAACCTGTTAAAAATGCCTGTTAACATAATGAACCGGTTTATAAATAGCCATGTCCACAGTGTACACAGTGAGACGTTAAACACTCTGTCAACTACGGCGCGAGTGTGTGTATGTGTGTGTGCGTGTGTGTGTGTATGTATCAATTGCAACAATGATGTCACCGCCAAGCCTCGCTGAGCAGTTGCTGTCTTAGGTGAAATTCTATCTTCACTTGCATTGTTGTTCATTGCTCATTCGGACTGTTGTTATTCACTTTCAATTATTAAACTGATTTGTGCAAATTAACTATTAAAATAACTATTATTACTAGCCGTCAGAGTGAAATTTTAAAGGTTTAGGAACACAGCCCTTCAAGAGAGCTTCCATAAATAGCTTATGGAATTCAATTCAGAAGAAACTAACTGAAGCTTTACGCTATCAAGCTGTCTTGCCTTGTTTATTCTACAACCTATAGTACTTTATAATGATACCACGGTAATGGCTGTTGCTTGCCAAAGTTTTAGAGGTGATTAGTTTTGACGAATTGATTTGAATGTGAGTTTAGATCTTTATTGTTATTGGTACCACAATTCTAATCACAGCCGACAGCCCATGAGACATTTGTTCCGTTCCCAGGCGGTAGGCCTACACGGTGACGGTATTTAGACCGACAATTCCTCCGCCAACCTTTCTCCCGCTGGCGCTGCTTGTAATCTCACCCAGCTATCAGCAATAACTATGATTTACTCTAATCTGTTACAGAAATATTTCCGGCCGAGTCGCATAGTGCACCGCCCACTAACTAAATTAGTAAGGGCAGTCTTTGCATTTAGAGAGTCCCTGGACCTTCTGCATTAATGGATCAGATTTTGTGTTAATATTAAAGAGAAATGAAAAAAGTCTAGTCTTGTCCCTCGCTAAATGACAGTAATGTTATTATAAAGTACTATCTAATAAACAGGAGCCAAACTGTGAATAATATTGGAAAAAATAACTTGTGGCAAGTTTAGATGTTAAATTATTCAATTCAAATAATTATTTTAAATGTCAAAAATGTTTCCTATTCAAGTCACTTTCTATTTTATTTATTTGAATCCACAGTAAACATAATAAGCTACATATCCAAAGTCCAGCATGGAGGACATTTCTCGTTTGACGTCACCGGTCCGCCGGTTCCAAGACGCAGCACGCAGTATCTGCCCGGGTTCGCGGAGTCACGTGACGTCACGGCTGCAGTACGCCTGCGCTGTGGCCGTGTCGCAGCACCGCGCCGCCAGCGCCGCCGGCAGATCTGCGAAGTTCACTTTCACCGGCGGATGTCCGCGTGCGTTCCTCGACACAAAGACTCAAGGACCGCGACAATGGAGGTGAATCAGAGGACCGGGCGTGAGGCGGTGCGGTACCGCGGCCGAGACCGCGACTGTGACCGCGACCACGACGGCGAGGTACCGCGTCCGGTCACATCTGCGGGCGTCACGTCCATCATAATTAATCATCATGGGTGTCCACTGCGGATGGGTTACGATCGATACAATGTTGTCTTCACAATAATGGGTCTAGGAGAGCGGGGTAATACCGTGCACTAAATCAATAATATTTTTTATCTTTAATTTGGAAACTTCAGTGAAAGTGGCAAACATCTCATTTTGAAGAAAATTTGATTTGCCACAAATTATCTATTTCATATTTGAAATTTCTAACTAACTTTGAGTGCTAAGCCCATTTAACAAAACCTTCACACGAAACGGTATTGCCCCAAGGGCCAATATTTATTTTTTTAATATTTTCAATATTTTTAAATATTGAATTAACAAAAAAATAAGAAAATATAAGCTTACAATATTAATCCAAACAATACCCATAATACATTTTTAATATAACAATTAAAAATAATGTAAAAATAGAAAATTGTATTTACATTTTTTGTTTTTTAATATTGAATTAATAAAAAAAGAAAACACAAGTTTACGTTAAAAATACCACGTAATACATTTTTTATTTGTAATAAACACCTAGCACACTGCACGGCATTGCCCCATGCAAGAAGTACGGTATTGCCCCAAAACGACATGACGTAGCATTTCGAGCATTTCCAACCATAACCTAAAATAAAAACACTTTAGGGTTTGTGTTTGGTGTTTAAAAATAGCGCAAGATATGAGCTATTCAATACCACTAGTTTGAATACAGTAAGTAATAGCAAGTTTCACTTACATCAGCTTAAGTAAGTCACTAAAGTTAGAAGGAAAGTTGACTGAACAATAAAAGTTTTTGTCACACACGCGTTTGTCAAGATGGAAGCTCCCCGACTGTCTCTATCGGTTTCGCATTTCTTCTGCTAGATAGCAGCACGTCCTAGCGCTCACTGCATCCTTCATCAGTTTGTCTGAAAATACGGTGTACGGTATTGCCCCGCCGTCCGATATTCCCCGCTCTCCCCTATACCTTGATTCGATGGTGTATAGAAGTAAATTGTTAGACTTTCGAATTATTAGGCCTATATATCATACAGTATACTGCAAATAATAAATGTCCTACAGCATCAACAGTAGGTATATGCTATGACCAAGCATTACTTTTGGGAATAATCTTTGGTATTGCGGGAAAAGTCCAAAATGTCATAGGCCATAAATGGATAAGGTAATGTAGTTAAAATTTATCAAAATCTCCATTAAAATTACTGCATTTTTGTCTAGATGGTAAAATAAAATTTTGGACTGAAAAAAAGTCCAGTCAGGAAATACTTTGTAGCGTATGACTTCTTTTTGCAATGAGAAAATAAATGTTTTTTATACATACGAGTTATACTTCCAGATTTTAACAATTGAGCACGATGTTTTTTTTTAAGTTATAAAGTGATTATTTTTGTCCAACTAAGTAGCTAAAAAAGGACAACATGGACACTTAGAAGAGCTGTAGGGGGTAAACCAGAGTTTTCTCATTCATGGAACCCAGTTCCAATCGATTCTCGTGTCCAAAACTCCCATATAACAAAATATTCAAAAACTAGGTTAGGACGGTAAAACTCTACGCTTACAAACAGCTTCAAAAGATTATGTGAAATATTAGAACCTACAATTATTTTTCTATGCATATCAATGGCAACCCGAGGCGCGGTCGTGGTAGCTACGCCCTACTCCTAGGCCGTACTCTGGTTGTTTACTCTCGCTTACTGACCTTCCTGCTGGTACAGTCTGCATTTTTTGGAGCTATACGTGTCATTACACACGTTATTACTCTACCTACCCACATACGGCATATACGTTGTTTTCCAAAGATCTTGGTTCGATTCGATTAAAACCAATCCTGTTGCATCGCTTTTCTTTGGTAAAAATATCAGGGGTAAAGGACGTGTAGTTTACACAAACACAAGGTTTACATAAGTTTAAGTAATGACAAATGCACAAGTAATTGCATAAGAAATGTTCAAATGCAATAATGTTAATTCATAAGAAACACATAAAGAAATTTTAATGTAACAATGCAACTTTTTGTACATAGTAATATTCTGTTCTTCATTTGTCAAAAAGTTACGGACTTTTTCATTTAATTTTAGAGCATCGCTGGTTAAGATGGTCCCAAAATGATTGTAGATATTTCTCTTTAATGATATGATACTTTTTAATCGGTCATTTAAAAAATCAGTGCAATACCTTAGACTAAAGAGAATTTTTTTTTTTTGTAACTTGATTTTTTTACGTTAGGAATTTACCTACTCCGCTAATATTCTTGACCAACGTTTTGTTTTTATCGAAATACAAAAAAGTAATTCAATATTTGTTTTATATGTAATTATATCCACTTACAACGGGAATTTTTGAGATGGAATTTTTATTAGTACAGTAGAATGCTAACACATACTTGAAAGTAAAATTTGCAGATAACCTTCGACGTCAGTGGTATGTTACTTTTATAAGCCCATATACCTTATCAATATACTTAACACCCCAGGAATTTTGGGTAATTTTTCATTGTACGTTTACCTTCCAAGTTTTTGCCCATCGTTTCCTCTCAGAAATACTACAAGGCTCAACGTTGTGGTGCCAGGCTCTCCTGCATTGCACCTCTCTCAGCAACCACGGACGACGTAGCACTATGACGTGACGGGGCGGCATGTCTCGGGTGTCCTACAGGTGCGCGCCGTGTAGGAAGTCATCCTACATTTCCTCTGACCCTCTGCACCTAGCGCGTCCTCATTAATGACATTCTGTTTCTACAACAACTCTAAAGGGTTTATTTATGATTCTTTATGTCGTCGGATTTATAATTGAAATTTTCTGGTCTTTTCTCGCAGTTTGTAATACTGTAACTATACTTTATTTTTGTTTTTGAGGTCAGTTAAGTCTCGCTTCCAAGAGCATACAAGAATTGAAAATACTGTGGGAAAACTCTTAAGATTTCTTGATATTCGCGTTCATTGATGGAGGATGACACATGATTCTAAAGCCAACCCCTTATTAGCGCAAACTGGCATTTTTCCTTTATAAATCTTCTGCAAATAAAAACTCAAACTAGTAGAGGAGTTTAAATGGAACTTGCAAATTTAGGTCCAAATCGTTACTTTCTATAAAGATTAATACCTACAATTTTTCGGACCGTAAAAAGAGAACAAACTCCGCTTCTATGACGTAGGTGTAACCCCTCAGAGTCCATGAGATGGAAAGCTCTGAGAAGGGGTCCAAAGTCCGACAGAATGTAGAGACGAATCTCTTTCGACGCCTAGAAGCCTCGGTCCTCCGGTCAACGCGTGTACGGCGCGGCGTATATATGCCACTGGTGGTTGCGCCAACACAACCGAGAACTTAAATCTATACTACTGGGAAATGCGCACTTTTTGACCGAAATTATTTTTGAAAAATAGTTGTTTGTTTCCTGATATAACACTTAATACTTATCATCTATGTTCTAGTCTAATGCATTAAAAATAAAATAAAGTAATATGTTTTGATTTTACATACAGGGTGATTGATATAAGTGTGCCAGCTGTTTTACTTGCAAACAGTAAGCGACATTGAAAAAAAGTTAAATGGTAACCCCAGTGGGCTTTTGATTCTGCATTTTATGATTTTTTTATGTCCGCCATTTTTTCCTGTATGGCGGCCGACTTAAAATTGTTAAACATAACCTAAATTTTCAAACCATTTTTTATTTTACACACAATTTTAAGACTTTTTAAACTTAATTGTTAGTGCTACAATAAATTAAAGTTAGTTTTTAGTCCCATAAGAATAACATGGGGCAAACTTTGCCCATTTCTCCAAAACAATTCTCTAAAATAAAACATTACCTAGAAAAAAAGTTTTTAAATTATGTTTTAAGAACATTTTGCAGATAAATATTATCTCTATTATAATTTTTATGATGGTAAAATTTTAAAAATATCATATTCTACTATAATCGCGATATTCCGAAACCTATCGTTTTGCTGCTTATTGATACACACTTATCTCATGAATCCTTGCATCCATTGACTTGAATTGTTTGTGACTGTCCATTAATACTAGGATGTGGCTACGAAATACAATTAATATTAATAATGTAGTGTTTACAGTTAGTCTAAGAAAAAAAAAATATGAATAATAATTAAATGTGACTTTTAAAATCGCATCATTTAAAACTTTTCTAGAAAAAAAAACTGTTTTTACAGGTATTATGTTCATTGTAGTTCCCAGCTCTCATGATATCATCAGGAACACATTATAAAAATTTCAACATCATAGGTATAATATTTTGGCTTAAAATTGGACCTTTAAGTAAACCAACGTTTTCCTGCAGGAAAAGAGAACGGAAAAGCGCTTCTCATTAAAGAATACCTGTAATAAAATTTTTCGGACCTTGAAAGAGAATAAACTCCGCTTCTGGGACGTAGGTGTACCCCCACAGTCCATTACATGGGGAGCTCTGAGAGAGGGGTTTTAACTTCTTCAATATCAAGTAGAGACGAATCTCTTTCGAAGCCTAGAAGCATCGGTCCTCCGGTCTACCAGTGGACGGCGCGGCGTATATGCCACTATGCCACTGAGGGAGGGTTGCGCCACCACAACCGAGGTCTTAACTTTATACTACGCTTGATAAGGAAAAATGAATCTTTCAAGATGACATGAAGCACAATATTAATACAATTTCAATTATTATTAAAATAATTTACTGGGATATTTTTAGTAATCAATGAGTTTTTTACATTATTTGAAAAAATAACAAGGATTCCCACCGTCCTTTGTTGGGTGGTAGGTTCTTAGTTTTTTCAATGGATATGTTTTTTACTTTTTATCACTGGACTCTCGACACACTCGTGTAAAATATATACCTCCGTGGCAACAGACCTGCGTACTCCTGCGAGTCTCCAGTAGTATACTATATTTATTTGTTCCCCCATAACACAAATAAGGATGTAGGGGAGAGCGGGGTAATACCGGACGGCGGGGCAATACCGTACACCGTATTTTCAGACAAGCTGAAGGATGCAGTGAGAGCTAGGACGTGCTGCTATCTAGCAAAAGAAATGCGAAACCGATAGAGACAGTCGGGGAGCGTCCATCTTGACAAATGCGTGTGTGACAAAAACTTTTATTGTTCAGTCAACTTTCCTTCTAACTTTAGTGACTTACTTAAGCTGATGTAAGTGAAACTTGCTATTACTTACTGTATTCAAACTAGTGGTATTGAATAGCTCATATCTTTAACTATTTTTAAACACCAAACACAAACCCTAAAGTGTTCTTATTTTAGGTTATGGTTGGAAATGCTACGTCATGTCTCTTTGGGGCAATACCGTACTTCTTGCATGGGGCAATGCCGTGCAGGGTGCTAGGTGTTAATTACAAATAAAAATGTATTACGTGGTATTTTAATTATAACGTAAACTAATGTTTTCTTTTTTTATTAATTCAATATTAAAAAACAAAAAATTTAAACAAAATTTTCTTTTTTTACATTATTTTTGAGCGAAGCTCCTATACTACACTCTGGCTTTTTATTTACAAGTACTCCTCCTGAACGGCTGGAGTGATCCTCACGAAATTTTACTCGGCCATAGTAACCATCTATGGGAAGGTATAAATCTGAAATGGTCCAAATCGGACATAAGGGTTCTGCCCTACGGCCCTTTAAAGTTACCATGTTATTTTAATGGGAGAAATATTTTATTTGGTTTGTTTACTGTGTGTTGATTATACAGCTGTTATAAAAGGATCAAATTTAACTGCAGACTGTTACTATCAGCTGTTTGTGAATACGCAGTAGTTTTATATAAAATTGTTGTTTTGTTCAATTTAGTGGTTTGTTTACGTGAATGAAATACAACGTTTACAGAGAGGAGGTGCAAATCTTGGACGAAGCACCATTTAATATCTTGTAAACATATAATACCTCGTCGCAGCAAACCTGCGTGGTAAAAAATTATTAGAGTATTGCAGATTTGTGGCGATTAAGCGCAGCGAACAACCTAAATCTGGCGACGAGTGTGTGCAGCGAATTAGCCCCAAAAAGGTGAGTGAGCACAGCGAACGAACTAAATTGACGGCGAGTGACCGCAGCGAACGAGCCAAACCCTGATGGCGAGTGAGCGTAGAGAAAGAGCTCACTTGAATTACCTATAAAACATTTGCTATTATTGATTTAAAAAATAGTCGCTCCGCTCAATATTGCAAGCAGACAACTGCATTGTATACCTAGTTAATTTTGATTACAAAAATGTACTATGGGTGTTGTTTGGATTATATTGTAAGCTTATGTTTTCTTCTTTTTTTTTGTTAATTCAATATTTAAAAAATATTTAAATCTAATTTTCTTTTTTTTACACTATTTTTAACTTGTGTACGGTATTGCCCCGGCACTTGGAGCAATACCGCACAGTGTAAAGTTTTTGTAAAATGGGCTTAGCACTCAAAGTTAGTTAGAAATCCCAAATATGCCACTTTCACTGAAGTTTCCAAATTAAAGATAAAAAATATTATTGCTTAAGTGCACGGTATTACCCCGCTTTCCTCTACTGTAGTTATGCTGCCATGGGGTGTTGTAAGCAACTATGGGATAATTTCCCTTCCCAGTGTAGTTCAATTCTAAATTACGGTATAATTTTTTTTTTTGTAATTTTTTTGCATAACACCTGATTTTTTTAAATTTTACCTTTTTTTTAATTGGTAAGCCTAATTCCAATTCGTGCACTAAACCCAACGAGTTTAAATAGATATAGAGTGCTCACCAGATAGGGAAAAGTGTCCCTTTTTGACTTGCGCCATGTTACCCACGATTCCCGCCGTTTCCTTGGTAACCAATCCTTTGTTTACACTTTTCCTACAGTAATTTACCATTTTATCCACACTTATCCTACGTTTCTATGGTAACCAACTTCAATAGCCTGTTCACAGACCATCAAATCAAACTAATTTAAAAACAAACAACAAATAAACATATGTTTTAAAAATATCATCAGAAATTTTTGAATCTTGTAGCAAACAATCAGAATAGATAAAACTAGTAACCAAGGAAACGAGAGTAAAGTGTGGGATGGTTGCCAAGGAAACGGCGGGAATCATGGGTAAAATGTCGCAAATCAAAAAGGGACACAAAATTAACATGTGATGAGCACTCTATATCTATTTAAACTCGTTGACTAAACCTTTTGCCCGACAACAAATTGAGTAAATAAATTTACAAATACGTTTAGCAAGTTAAAAAAACATATCGTAACACGACGTATAATACTACCTACATTGTTTCTCCCGGAAGAAGTAGTATAAAACAATAAACACTGTGAATCAATCCGCGTCTTCCTCCTCGGGCCAGATATGACATAACAGCGGTCGCGATTGCACCAGCAGCAGCAGCGGTGATAGCGGCAGTGATAGCAGCAGTCAAGGTCCCGTGACGACGCGGCGGCGGCGGCGGCAGACACAGACGCTGTAGTGGCTCATCGGTTCCCAGTACCCCACAACACTACCGAGAACCAGTAATGGCCCACCATTCATTCTTTTCATTCATAACTCCACACTGTTTTGGATTTTCTCATGAGTAACACAATTTGAATAGCGCCGGACCTCCTGGCCTTGCTCATTGAATAATGCAGTGCCGTAGGGCTCGCTTGCTAATAGGATACGTGTGGTTCAGCATGGAGGGCTCCACCGGTGTGGGACAACGGAGTGACGGTTACGCCTAATGGTCTCTATCTATGAGAGTAATAATGTACGATCGAGTTATAAATAAATCAAATGCATACAAATTGTAGGTCCATTAACAAACAATGTTGTAATGATACCTTTCCAATTTTTATGTATTGAATTAATAATTATGTAGGCCTATACTTATTATTATCTGAAAATTTTTATAAATTTTGTCTTAAAAATATATCATAATATACTATTTTGAACTTTAGTTAATTTTGATTTAGTTTGTTTACTTTTGTGGATAGTATTTAGGTTATTACTTTCATTTCTATATTTTGTAAAATTTTCAACATAAATACTCAATGTGTCAATTGTACTTTATAAATTTTATACACTAATCTATTTATCTATACTTGTAATACGCTAAGGGGTTTTTTTGTATTGAGAACTCCTCCTACAATTTTCAACCGATATTCATGTTTTTGGTGTAATGGAACAGGGCTTCGTCTGTCGTTGTTTCCACCGAAAATTTATGAAAATCTGACATAAAATAAGGGCGCTATACAGAAATTAAATTTGAAATTTCCCTATTAGAATAACATTGGGGTTTGGTTGAACATTTTAAACATCTGTTAATGTACAGCTGTAAATACGTGTAGGCCTACTGTAGTTTTTTTGTGATTACTGATATTCACAATATTGGATTGGTCGGATGTCCTTATGATTTAGAACGAAGTTACTTTTGTATTGCATCAAAATAGATTGCTCGATTACGAACAACGGTAAATTAGTTTTCTTTAAATGGGTTTAATACGCAGTTTAGCAATTGGATCATTAACCGTAAAATATTTTAATATTTTTTTTTTATATCTTTTATCTTTTTAACCTATAATCGTATCAATTATCATCATTATTATGTAAATCCCATATTGTAAAATTGATCAGTTATAAAAACAAACATTTGGTTATAATATTTAATTTGACTTGAAAAGCCTTTTACGACGTATTGACTCGGGCTAGCCTACACTTAGATCGCGTCACAATTTCGCTCCTCGCCTCGCGTCAGTCGCCCATGTGATCATTGTGTGTGCTCAGTGTTTTCCTACACATCAAGATAGGTCAAGGAAGATTTTCGCGGCTCGTGTACTCTGCGGTGTTTTTCCTCGGATAATTGCTGCGTGTGAGTCAAGTCTCAGATCGCTTTACGTAAGCGGGGCCGCAGCGCGAGAAAGCTGCCGGAAATGCCTGGAAATGCGCGAGCCGCCGCGGCCGGGACCGCTCCGTCAGGGTCGCCCAAGTGGGGCGCGCTCACGCACTGGTCGCGCGTAAACACAACACCGACGAGATCAAAATAATGTATAGAGAGACCAGACCAAGCGATCTAATAGAGTACATCATCTAACTCCGCCATCTGTTATACGCATCTTCCTTTCCATCCATATTTTATATATGGTATATTTTTCTATGGCCTCCATTTTGTTTGAAAAAGATCAAAAATATCAGTGTTACAGTCATCAGCCACTATCCTACGACTTTAAATCAAATTATTAATTTTGTAGTTTTACAATTTACTAACGTGAAAAAATCTGTGCTTGGTGTTTATACGAGATTCCTTCACAGAAAAAATGTTTTGTTGCAGCAACAAAATTGTTTTTGTTGCCACCGTTTTGTTGAGGGAATCAAATAAATTGGTCAAACCAACAAAACCGATGGTTTGGATCAACTAAATGGGTTTGGTTATAACATTTGGTATTCCCAACAAAGAATGTTTTGTTGTAGCAACAAAATCTATTTTGTTACCCTCGTTTTGTTGAGGGAACCAAAAAAATTTGTTAAACCAACAAAACCAATGGTTTGGATCAACAAAATGGGTTTGGTTATAAAATTTGGTAATCCCAACCATTACCAAATTATTTCACGTCAAATAAACGTTCAACGTCAATTAGTAAATTATTTCATATTTGGGCTAACTTTTTTAGTTTTAACCATATTCTGAACAGAGGTCAAGTAAAAAATGGGTAATTAGTAAATAAGAACTCGTACTCTCACTGCCCCCGTGGTTCAATTGGATAGAGCGTCAGGTCATAAAATCAGAGGTTGTAGGATCAAATCCCGACTCAGGAGGAAACTTTTTGCTTCGTTTTATTTATATTTTGTAAATCTGTTGGTTAGCATAAATGCATTGATTCATGAATCTCGATTTAAAAATAATACTTTGCAAAACTTAGGCCAACAAAATGGGTTTGGTTACGGTGACAAAATGTATTAGAATTTTGTTGAATTAACAATAGGCCTATAACTTTTTGCTGCAATTAAAAAGTTTTTGTTACTTTAACCAAAAATGTTTAACCAAATAATTTTCTTAGCCCAACAAAAAAATAGTTGTCCGTATTTCAACCAAATTTTTTTGTTGGGACAACAATTTTTTCGTTACCCCAACAAAACAGTTTTTTTTCAGTGTTGACATTTTGAAAATATACATCACATCTCAATTACTCAAACTAATAAATAAAATTAAATCAATCACCTTTGAATTCGTAACGTTCTAATTATTCTTAAACCGAATGAAAAGATGTTTCCTCATGTCAATTTCATCAGGTAGAGGTTATGGCAGTGTAAGGATAATACCGAGAACTCTTATAGAGTTCTTTAGGCTAATATGACCTAACTATTGAGTATCTATTGATGAAATATGGGAACGTAGTTTTAATGTTAAAACAAAGTTAAACGTCATATTAACATGCTTTTAAAGCAGTTCCAACCATTGTAGGCCTACTCCTTTATACTGTCAGTGTATCCTGCTTATTGTTTAACATAACCTTCTTTTTTCTTTATTATGAACGTGAGGTACTATCGCTGGGGTCCTTTAATCTTTAATAAATACGAAAACATATCTTCGATGCAAATTTCATCGGCGTCCGCAGTATACCTTCTTTGCGGGGGTAGGCCCTACGACTTGTATCTCCACCGAATTAAGGCGGGTGAGTATAGGCCTACAGTAGTATCCGCCGAGAGGCGACGTTTGACGACTGACTGACAGCTAAAGATCAATGATACTTTGCTCGTTTAAAGAAGTGAAACTGAAACTAGAACTGAGTAGTTTTTAGGTTCGAGTTGTAAAATGTGTGGGGTCTATTGTAATGTGCAAAATTGGTGGATTAATTACAGTTTATTCAAAATATTGAAGTAAATAGCTTTTCGTGCCTACCTGGGATCTTACTTTGTATGATTTTAGGGACGTATTTCTAAGGATATCAAATAATTTTGGTTGTACCTCAAATGAATTAAAACAGTAAACACTACTTTTTGCAAATTATAATTTTAACAATTTAGGGTTTTAGTCTAGATTGATCAGACTTTTACAGATGTTATTTTGACGGTTCAAAAGGTGCAAAATTATAGTACACAAATATTGTAGGTTATATTTAAACAATAGTTTGACAAACTATATTTTGGTTTTGCTTTATGAAATTATTGTGTCTTTTGTACGGATTTTAATCCGAATTTAAAAGATCTTTTACAACTTCCAAAGAAAGTTTAAACCACTTTTGTAAAGGGCAATGTTATTTATATTCTTGGACTGAATAATATTGCAAAGTTGTGTTTTCCATTTACAGCATTTATATAGGAATTTAGCATTTATACAAATATGAATTTTAATTTACTACTCTTATACTCTTCCATGTAGGGTATGTTTGCAGTCAACTAATACAGTATAAACATTCAATACAAAAAGTTCACATTAAGTTGTCTGCAGTTTAATAACAGCTTTTAAATAGTTACTTTTGACCGCTGTACTTAGGATATGGCCTAATCATAGTTTAGTGTTATAGTGTTACAATTCAGTAGCTGGAACTAAGTCTAACAGTATTTATTTTATTAAAAAAAGGAGCCATGTATTGTATTTTAAAAACCTTAACAATGAATTACTACACAAATTTTATTTATTTATTGTTTAACTAGGTGGCCCGTGCGCAAATTGCGCATTTTATGATCCTGTATATGAGTGAAACTCACCTACAGTACCTGAATGTTGATTAAGAAGTGACAAAGATCTATTTTTGTTTACTATCTGGCTTTAAAAATTCATATGAAAGTAATCAGCTGTTAAATTACAATTCACATCAAAGAACTTGCAATAAAAGTTGGTCAACATTTTAAAGCGCCCTCTAGAAATAAATCAAAGGCCCTGGGGGCGAAGCCCGAAACAATATACCCTTTTTAATTACTATTCGTCACTGCGGTATATCCTAAGCTTTAAAATGACACCTCAATCTTAAAAATCGGTTCAGTAGGTCGAGAGAAAAAGGGACGTAACAAACGAAACCCTTATAGAAATAAGAATATAGATATTCAATAAAATGTGGGCTACAGATTACATCAAAGAAGCTGTTACATATTTTATAAAAATTATATACGACGCGTTATGTTGGTCATAATGTAGATGGAATAACCTAATTTACACTATAAAACAGACTTCATCCAACTTTTGAGTAATTTGTCCCTTTATTGGTATAACCTTTTACCGATAGAGATCATATTTAGTTTACAAATTATAAGACATTATCACGTTTTCCATAAAATGTTCATTAAATAAATTAATAAAGGTCGAGTTCAAAAGGAAGCACAACGAATTAAGCATTTACAGTATAAATTTAAAATTTCCAAAACTCCATAGTTCCCGTACAGCCACCATTTTGTATTTTTAAAGGACTAGCTGGAAAAAGTTAATCAACTTTTTATAATTCATATCATAATTTCAAAATGGTGGCTGTTTAAAATCCTTAAATTGCATAAAGACTATGTAAGGTAGCAAAGTTTATGTTGTTATGTGTTTTATGAAACATTTAATTTAAAATCCAACGATGTAAAAATTATGAAAGTTGGTTCATAAATAAGCGAGATAGAACGATTTTAGTACAAATAGTCACGCATCTGAACTGGTTGCCGTGCGAAAAGCGAGGTCGCGGCACCAGCTCAACAATTTTTTTTTTTTTTTACCAAAACTGCTTCCGGTGAAGCGTTACGACAGTGACTAGCCTCAGATAAATTATTGCTCTATCTCCCTTATTTATGAACCGATTTTCATAATTTTTATATCATTGGATTTTAAATTAAATTAAAAAAAAAACACATAAGAATATAAACTTTGCTACCTTACGTAGTTTTTATGCAATTTAAGGTTAAAGATTTTAAACAGCCACCATTTTAAAAATATGAATGATAAAAAGTTGATAATTTTTCCTACTAGGTCTTTACTTAAAAAAGCTGTGTAGGCCTACCGACTTTCAACTCATTTCGTCAAGCCATTTTTAAATAATAATTATTCTTTAAAAAATACTAAATAGCGGCTGTACGGATAACTATCTAGTTTTAGAAATTTTAAATATGACATTTTGGCTTGTCTTATGTCTATGAATAATACTTGTAAAGGTCGGTAGAGAGTTCAGAGACACAAACAACAAAAAATATAAGATTTCAAAAATAAACTAATAAAGTGAATTCTTTTTTTGCTCCATAATTTACTAACTTTTATAAAAAACCGACACTCACGAAATTACGAAATAATAGCGGGTGATTATTTATTTTAAGCGTATGTTAGCGAATTTCCTTATAGGGAATACGATATTACGGTAGTAGCCATGGTAAGACCTATTTTAAACATCATGCAGTTCAAAGAAAAATACTTACTGTGTTTCCTGTAAAGTGGACAAGAAACGCAATTGAAATATTAATATCAATAAAATATTACAATATTTGTTTTTTATCATGGCTTTCAATCTTTAATGTATTACAGCCTTTTGATTGAGTACCCTAATTAATGTCGGACCCATTTCTCTAATACATGTTGGGATCATAAAAAACTAATGTTTTGGGGAGTTCAGGAAAAATCCCAAATCATTGAACAGTGATAAATTACTTTACCTGTATCTTTAAAATTTCCCATAGAAAACAAAACATCTCAATGCCTAATGAGAGGGACTTGTCACTCAAACTTTAAGAGGCAGACTCTGACACCCACTTGAAACATGACCAACATATTGTTTTATTTTGAGTCGTTTGGATAATTTTTATAGTTTGTTGAAAGCGTTGTTTTTAACCTGTACAGTGCTTTTAAATTGACATTTGTTTTACTAACCTAATCAGTTATAAGTTACCTAATGTTGTAATTTATCTGGCCTTCTGGAGGAGTGCTAACTTTTAGTGTAGGATTTTAATTCTTAAAAAAGTGCATCCAAATACCTCAGCTATTTTTCTAATAAAGCCTTCCTCTATACTGTAATAATGAAATATATTTCTACAATAACGTGTGCTACTTCATTGCTTATTTTAGAAAATTATACGTGCACATTGCACGATTCGCATCCTTTGTTCAATATTATTTGGGTTTTCTCCGAAACACGTTTAGTTTTTTATGGTTTGGAGAGAAAGTAGCCTATTTATGAAGTTCAAACAATTGAATGTCAACAATCTTATTAAAATCTGTTTTATCACAAACAAATATTTATTTACTTACTGTAATAATTAGCACTATTGTTCCTACTCTACAAGGAAAAGTAACAAAAAATCCGAAAGTAGCTTATAAACTACTCAACTGTTAAATATAGGGCTATATCAAAATGAATATTCAGAATAAATATGAAAATTTTCTTACCTATTTGAATAAAGTTTCTTACCAACCTGCTGTGAAAACAAATTATTGATAAAAATATATTCCTAATAAAATTGGCTTTGATATTCGCAATGACTTGGATTGGTAAATACCTCAAATAGAACTATAAAATATAATTCCGATTTATACATTGCACTTTTGAAATGCCGGCTATCCCGTGAAAGCAGAAAGTGTACAATCTAAACTAATTAGGACCGGGTGTGGTTCGGATAGTCAATTTTTCGAGTCACACACGAAAAAATCATTTACCATTTATAACCGCTAAACATTTCATTGACTGTTTTAAACAAATATATTCATCCAAATACTCCATAGGCATCGATAAAAAAGATCAAAACAAAAAATAGTTCACATTTATTTGTATCTATATACTGCAAACGATTATGCAGTTTTTAGTTTCATAATAGGTTTTTTTTTCAGAACCAAACATTGAACTAGTAAGCCGTTCAATGATTCGAATAATTGTTGGCTGTTCGGATAGTTGGCTCTATACTGTAGGCCTATTAAAAATCTAAGAAATAACTAGTGTTCAAGAAAATTCTTGAAAAAAATACAATAATATATACATGCATAACTTATAAAAGTTTCCATTAAAACTGACAAAAATTTTTATTTTTACTAAACAGAAAAAAGAATTTAAGATCGTTGTCATAATGTAGAGTTCCGTGTGCAAAGCAATCCCTCCGTGTGTAAAGCATTATGGTAAATCATTGAAAAGCGTGATTCTGGTTAAACAGTTATTATTTCCATAAGACATTCCGCTTATCAAATAACTATTCACGAATTCACGTGTTTTTGTTTGTTATTGTAATACCGTAATACTTATCATACATTTCAGTTGTTGCATAGTATATCTATCTATATATATAATACGCGATGCCCTTTTTTTGTTAACGCTTCTCCTCCCTTATTTCTGGACCAATTTCAAAGTTTGAGGTGTCAAAAGAATGGTCTCAGTTCGTAGTTTTGCAATAAGGTTTTAGATTTTTTATATTTTAATTCTGAAGCTCACTGGAAGCTCTCAAAGTTCATTTTTTGTCCATAAGATTAACATAGGGAACAGTTTATATTGAATTGCTAAATAAAACAGCTGTTGATAGTTAAACAAACAAACACATATGTTAAAAGCTTAATAGAAGCAAATTGAAGTGGTACTGAAATATCAACATAATTTCATACTTTAATACGAGGAGTGTCTATTGTGATGTTTTAACTTTTTCTAAAAATGTAGCGGGTAGATTTTAGTTGATTTTTTTATTTACGTGTATTAGGGAACAAAAATAAGTTAAGTAAGTTAACCCTAGACAAATACATTTCTCTGCAAGAAAACAAGTTTGTAAATTGAGATATTTGACATGGATCTTAAATGGGTTGTCCGTTTTATTTTGAAACAGTAACGAAAGCTAACATATCTATCTATCTATCTATTCTATATCTATCTATATATATAACACGTGATGCCCTTTTTTTGTTAACTCTACTCCTCCCTTATTTCTGGACCAATTTTAACGTTTGAGGTGTCAAAAGAATGGTCTCAGTTCGTAGTTTTGCAATAAGGTTTTAGATTTTTTATATTTCAATTCTGAAGCCCACGGGAAGCCTTCAAAGTTCATTTTTTGTCCATAAGATTAACATGGGGAACAATTTTGTATTGAATTGCAATATAAAACAGCTGTTGATAGCTAAACAAACAAACACATGTTAAAAGCTAGCTGAATAGAAACATTTAACTAATGGTATTGAAATATTTTACACAATTCCATAATACAAGAAGTGTGTATGTAGTGCAAATAGTGTGTTTTACCTTTTATTCAAATGTATAGCTGATAGATTTTGCTTCAACTTTGTATTTGGGCACAAAAATAAGTTTAGTATCTTAACCCCAGAAAAGTTCATTTTCCTATACAAAAACTAGTTTGGAAATTGAAATTTTTTACGTGATTCTTATGGGTTATCAGATTGGTATGGAAAAAACAACAAAAGTTATCAAAATTTAAAATAGAACAACTAATGTTTGCGCTTGGGTTTTCAAACTGCTGTGAACTAGGAAAAGGGATAGTTGGTTGTTGGTGTAAACTTAATAACATATTTACTGTGCTACTATAACAAATTGAATGCAGAATGTTACACATATAAAAAACCTGTTTAAAAAAGAAAACATTTAAAAGGTTTTTTACCACCAGTATAGATAACAAGCTTATTGAAAAAGTGTGTGTATAAAGAGAAGTTTTAACCAAAATATGAATGCCACGTCAAACCAAAATGGGCCACACCAACTAATAAGATGTAGATTTTCTTAATTTTTGTGATTTCTTGGTTTAAGTTCTGTTATGTCATGTTAAAGAGGATTTAGTCTGTTATAAATAGTAATAGTCTTGGCTAATTCTGTACCATAGGTAGATATTTTTATTAAATTTTCCAATCCTTTGTGGGAAGAGTTATATTAAAAATTATGTAATACCACGAATGGCCAGATAGTAATATCATGAGGAAACAAGATAGCTTAAAAACCAGTAGGGACAGGTTAGCAGATAAGCAAAATTAGCAGATAAGCAAACCCTCGGACTGCTTTCTGTAACGAGACAATTTTCATTCGTGAGGCCGCCGTCGTTGAGTCCTGGTCATCTTCGAGACGCCCACGTTTCACTGGTCTACGAAGTCTTCCCTTCACCCGAAGGTACCAAACTCCACTTTTGTAGAATAATTGTAGAATTTCAGGCACAACAAAACATCAGTATTTATATTTAAAAAAAATTATTTGTTTATTATAATTTACAAGGAAGTAGAGTAAAAAAATGTTAAATGGCATTCGTTGGTACTGAATTAATAAATCATTTTAACTGGGGAAATTGAGAGTTAGAAATGTTAATGTTAAAGCACTTTTAAAATATAATTCTACAGCGAGGACTGTGCTATTTTGTTAATAGGGCTCACGATGGAGAGGGAACTTCAGGATAATTCTTCGACCCTCTAATCCTAACCTTCTAAATACAATAAATGTTTTGAAAAGGAAATTAGTAAAGTAATTGTTATTAACAAAAGGGTAATTCATTAACTTCACACACGCCTCAGTCTATGCTAGGTAATTTAATTTTGCAGTTTTAGAAATGTTATATGTCAGGATGTATAGATTTTAAGTTTATTCAATAAACAAGAATTTGTATCACAATTTTCACAGATATTATTATTTTAACGTAAAATTCCCAACGCCCACTTTGTACCAGATCAATCCAAGCGAAATTCTAATTAAGATGGTAAAAAGGTCTAACTATATTGGATTGGACTAGAAATGTTGTTTCTCTAATTTTATAATAATAAAATAGGAGACAATGACGGTACAAAATATGCGCCACTCTGCTAGTATCTTCTTAAAATATAAGAAATCATGAAATTGTGAAATTGTGTAAATTTATTCAGTTAAATTAAATTTCAAACATGTCAATTAAAGTAGACCTCTTGTTAAAGGACGAGCTAATTTTTGAGCTAGGTATCAGAAATTTAGAGCTAAGCGAAACAAGCAATGTCGTGGATTTAAGAAAAATGTTAAGACAAGCTGTATCAAATAACATTCCTGTAAATTATGAATCAGTTAAGACGAAACTTGAACCAAATAATGAAATAGACGTAATTAGCAAAAAGATTAATTTAATGGAAAATAAATGTGCAGAATTGTCAAAGGACAGTAGATCAATGGAATTAGCTAGGCAGGAAACCCGTATCAAACATTGTATGCATAGATTAAGTGCCTTAAGCAAATGTGAGTTAACAGAGAAACAAAAAGAGGAGTGCAAATCGTTGTTAGAAAAATGTAAAGTAATAAAAACTAAGTTTGAAGTTCTAGGGTTTGATAAAAGCGTGGTGGAATTATCTGTTCGTAAATTAAGTGAGTCGAACATAGAAGAGGAAAACTTTGAAGATGTATTTTTAGATAAAGAAAAGGTAACTGTATCATCCGTCAAAACCCCTCCATGTCCGGAAAGTCTAGCTGAACCGAGTAGGTTAGACAATCCACATCCCGAATCTCACACCTGTGCATCGACTCACTCCACCCCCTTTAACACCCAGTTGTACAGTAAATTACCTAACCCATTAGAGGGTTATCTCAAAAGTGTAAAAATATGTAACGGTCTGGTTAATAATGATTTAATTCAGTTCATAAAGGTATTGTTCAAAGTTCAAAAGGAAACTAGACTTACAGACAAACAAATTTTAGAGATTTTTATGAGTAAATCACAATCGCCACTTCTAGATGTTATATTAAGTAACCTAGAAAATGACCTAGAGACAGTTAAGCAGGAATTACTTAAGTCGTTTGTACCCATAAGTGTTAGAGAGGACCTGATCAAACAACACGTCACACGTCATCAGGAAACAAATGAACCCCTGCCACTGTATATAAATAGAGTTAAAGAGTATGCTAAAGTGTTAAGTTGTTCATACACAGAAGCTGAACTGGTAGAGTTAATTGTAATTGGTCTAAATCCAAAATGTCGAGTTAACCTATCCTTAGTAAAAAAATCTCAACACTATTGCAGATTTAGAAAAAGCTTGTATTCATAGCCTAAGTATTGATGTAAAAAACAACTTACGGTGTAGTGAAGAACGCAGCATCCCAGCGAGGCGTGAACCTCCGCAGACAGTCCATAATAGGGCACCGTTCACAAAAAAGTGTTTTGTATGTAACCGTGAGGGACATTTAGCCAGAAATTGTTATAGGCAAAATCAGCAGTCAAAAAACTAGTTTGTAGGGAAAGTTTTTCTCATGTAAATAGTAAACCATTATCATGTCATGTAAATAGTTTTGTAAAAGAAAAGTTTTCCCGAAGAACCAGTAAGAATGTGAATAAAGAGTTTTGTAACGAGATTAATTTGTCAAAGAAACAGTTGTATAAAATTAAAAGGTCTCAGCGTAGAATCATGAATAAAATCAATTTATCTAAGTCATGTACAATGTCTGATTTGCCTATGGTAGCGGTGCAATTAAGAAATAAATGTAAAGCCGATATGTTTTCAAATGTAAACGCGCTAATTGATTCTGGAGCCTGTTTAAACGCTATTAGTGAAACGTTATATAATAAATTACATAAGAGGAAACTAGTTATCAGTATGGATAATAAAGAAATATCCTGTATTGCAGCTAACAATAGCACAATCCGAATTTTGGGAGAATGTGTAGTAAAAATTAAAATAAGAAACTTTTCTTGGTATGTAAAGTTTGCCGTTATGCAAAGGTTAGCCTGTGAAATGATACTAGGAAGTACATTTATAAGAGAAAGTGGAATGTTATTAGATTTGAGTAGGAATTGTTGTTATTTCCGATTCAACCCAAGTGTCAAAGTATTGTTAAGTGGTAAACAGAGTAAGTTAGTTTGCTTATCGAAATTGAACGAAAATGTAAGTAAGGAACACCACCTAGACACCGGATGTCCCGACATGAAACCTTTTGTTGATCATTTAAGTAAAAAATATTCTAAGGTATTCACTACAGATATAGGGAAAGTACTCAATTTTGAATATAAAATCCAGCTTAAAGATAATGAAATTGTAAACCAGCGTCCGTATCCAGTTCACCCTACCAAAATGAAACAAATGAAGGAAATTTTGTCTGATTTACTTAAGCAAAATATAATTAGGCCTAGCATAAGTAGCTACAGTAGCCCTTCATTTCTTGTATCAAAGCCCGATAAGTCAAGTAGACTAGTTATCAACTATGCAAAGCTCAATGAGAAAATTGTACGTGTAAATCACCCATTAGGAAATTTAGATGAATTTTATCAATATTTGCAAAATGCCGAGGTGTTTTCAGTAATAGATTTGTCAAACAGTTTTATGCAAATTCCACTAAGCGAAGAATCCAAACACCTTACAGCCTTCAGCAATGGAGTCTCATTATTTGAATTTAACAGAATCCCATACGGGTTACATTGTGGTTCAGGATTACTAAGTGCTTATCTAGATAATGTTTTCAGAGATGTAAAATTTGATTATGTACTTAATTTTGTCGATGATATACTTGTGTTTTCAAAGAATAAAAAGGAACATATGAAACATGTAACCGAGGTGTTAGATAGATTAAGCAAACACAACCTCACAGTTAACCCTAAGAAAGTAAAGTTGTTTTATAATGAAGTTAGTTACCTAGGGAATTTAATATCAAAGAATCAGATAAGAGTAGATCCGAGTAGAACCGAAGCTGTACGGAGATTTAGTACTCCCAAAAATAGCAAAGAGGTAGGGACTTTTATTGGTATGATAAATTATTTTGCGAAGTATATTAAGGATTACAGTAAAATTGCAGCTCCATTAAATGACTTAAGAAAAAAGAGAGTTAAGTTTGAATGGACGAAAGAATGCGAAGAAAGTTTTTGTAAACTGAAGGAAGCAATTACGAATCCTCCAGTACTTGCTATACCAGATTTTAATCGTCCTTTTTATCTATATACGGATGCCGCACAGAATGGTGCAGGTTCAACCCTATTACAGTGTAATGAAAATGGCGACAAAGTACCTGTAGCATACTATAGTAAGAAATTTTCACCTTCAGAAGTCAATATGTCAGTGTATGAAAAAGAGGCGTATTCTGTATTTCTAGCAATTAAGAAATTTTACATGTACCTAGAAATACAGCCGTTTTATTTAATAACAGACAACTCAGCACTCAGTTGGGTACTTTCACATTTTAAGAAGTTAAATAAATTATCGAGATGGGTAGAGCAAATTATCGCCCTTCCTTTTAAAGTACTTCACGTTAAAAGTAAAGATAATCCAGTAGCAGATGCTTTGTCACGACTTAATATGTCCGATAGTGGAATTGAGGTCATTGAAGTAGATTCGGATCCTAGACAAATAAATGTAATAAGATATAAATGTAAGAGAAAGTTCAGTTCTGTGAGCAAAAAGCAAATTAAACATGTTGTGAATTTAGTTTCAGATATTCCATTAGCGTACGTAGATATTTCCGAACACCAGAGATTAGATCCAGAATGTGCAGAAATAATTAAAAGTGTAAAGAATAAAACCAATAAGGATAACTTTTATATTAAGAACAACACACTAATGTATTGTAAGCCAGGTAACAAAGTAGGGAAAATTTATGTGTCTAGTAGTTTGCTAGATATGTTGTTTAATTACTATCACACTTCAAACTTTGGAGGTCATCAAGGTCAAAATCGTACAGTACATAAGGTCTTAGAATATTTTTACAGACCTAATTTAATTTCAGAAATGCGCAAAAGAGTAAAAAATTGTCAGATTTGTATAAAAGCAAAACCTCCTCAGAAACGATTTCATGGTGAATTAGTGTCAGCTTTAAGTAAGCAGCCTTTAGATTGTTTGTACATAGACACAGCTGGACCACTTGTAAGAAGTAAATTTGGAAATAAGCACATTTTAATCGTAGTGGATGCATTTACAAAATATGTTTGGTTAATCCCTGTCAGGGACATCACAGCGCAAACAATAGCAAATAAACTGGAAAATGTAATATTTAATAACTTCAGTTCTTGTAAGAAACTTGTGTCCGATAACGGATTTTGTTTCAGAAGTGTAACTTTTAAGAAACTTATGTTCAAATATTCCATAGAACACCACAAATTAATTCCTTATAGACCCAATCCGAATATTTCGGAAAGATTTTTAAGAGATGTAAAACAACAAATAAGAGCGTATCACCATGACGCACAAAACAGCTGGTGTGTAGATTTAAAGTATATTCAAATTAGCTTAAATACGTCACTGTGTGAAACCACAAAATGTACGGCATTTGAACTCATGTTTAACCATAAGCCAAATCATAGTTTAAGTAATCTTTGGAAACTAAATGATTTGTTAGATGTAAAATTAAGTCAGGATGAGATTAAAGAAAAGTTTTCTCAAGCTATAAAAAATTGTAAACGTTCAATAGGCCACAACCGAAATAGGCAAAGATATAAAGATGATAGGATAAAGCATCCATTCAAAGTAGGGAGTATTGTGTATTTAGAGAATCAAACGCTTAGTAAAAAAGTGGATAATTACCAAGCGAAAATGGATTTCAAGTACACGGGTCCTTATAGAATAATCTACTTTATGTCTCCAGTAAGTGTGTTAATCCAGCTAGAGGTTAATCCGGAAATTGTAAAACGCGCTCATATTAGCCAGTTAAAAATTCAAAATAAGCCCTGAAGGTGTAGAGGTGAGAACTGACCAGGATTGTATATAGTTGTAATATAAGTAGATTTAAGCCGGCATGTAAATATATTAATTTTGATCGATCACAATTGTAATTAATGTAAGAATAAAATAAGTGATTTTCATTGTATATGATTCACGATTAAACAACTATTCTAGATTAACTTTATGTTAACTAGAAATCCAAGCAACGAACGTGTCAAGAAAATAAAAATAAGTGTGTAATTCTTAAAATGCTAGGGAACAAAAGGACAGTTTACAGCATTTGTATAAAAAGAGTTTACAAAACCACAAAGTGAATTTTAAGTGTAGGGCATATGTTATGTCGATACATAAATTTATGTAGTTAGGAGGACAAGTTATGTAAGGCTAATTATGCTGAGCATGTAAAATAGATATTGAGCGAAGAAATATTAAAGTTCGAATTTTCTAGAAATATAATAGTGGACGAAGGCAATTAGGTCAGGGGAGATAGGCCCGTTAGACCGCTTGGTGCCTGTTTGTGCAATAGATAAGGCGAGATAAGGCGATCGCAATAGAGGCGATTAGCTCAAGTTAAACGACTTAAAATATTCTGTAAAAGTTTACTTCCTGTGAGCTATAGAATAATCGCAAAGATTCTCTTTGTGGGGTTACACAAAAATGTTTTATTCGACAGAAAATATTAATAGCTATTATGTAACAAAAACAATGTTATTTTGAGTGTTATAATAAAAGAAGGATTGTTTATTTATTTAAGGTTTAAGGCGAAAGTTAGAGCCAAAAGATTATGTCGTTAAGGAATATTATAAAGGAACTTTTAGAATAAAAAAAAAAACTGTTTTTGGTTTTATTTGAGGTGCAAAGCGACAGACAATCACGACCACTGAATGAATGTTTGAAATTTAAATTGTATGAAAGCGGCCAATGAAAGGACTTGCGTGTATGTTGTATGTATGATGTCACTAAACACTGTTCACGGTTCACACACTTGACAAGCACATATTCACTGGACGATTAATTACACACACTTAACACTCACTACCCGTCGCTAAGGAAATTTTGAAAGAAATGTATAATTTTATTTGTTTGAGGTAAATTTAGATTAGTTTAAGGTACGGTAATCTTGTTTTCGTTGTTCTGGTAGGACACTTAGAAGTATGAGAACACTGTTATGTCGTTAAGTTAGAACAAAGTTAAATAAAATGTATTTAGCGAGGTAATTGAAAAATTATAATTTAGAGCGGGAGAGTAAAACCGCGTGTCACTTGTTCAAATGTACCGAACAAACTGAATTTTAAAGCATAGACTGAGTAAAAAAAAATAGAATTACTACAAAGGGGAATGGTCATAACATAACAAAAAGAAAGAATTCAAAATATCCCGTCCAAATCCATTCCTTTCCTTTCAATTGCAACGGAGAGGATCTTCCCAAGGTCATCGCTACTGTGACTGCGCGTGCGGGCGCTGCCTACTGCTCGTACCACGTTCAGTTTGTTCTTGTGAAACGAACATTTCTACGATTGAAGACGTTTTAAGATAGAAGATATGTTTTGAAAAGACTATTTACATGTGAATTGACTATTATGTACCATGTATCTTGTAATTTAAGAGTATTATTTGCAAATTTGAAAATTTAGGAAATTGGTAAAAAGTAGGAACACACAAATGATTGTCAAATTTTGTGGGGAGGGAATAATGTACCATAGGTAGATATTTTTATTAAATTTTCCAATCCTTTGTGGGAAGAGTTATATTAAAAATTATGTAATACCACGAATGGCCAGATAGTAATATCATGAGGAAACAAGATAGCTTAAAAACCAGTAGGGACAGGTTAGCAGATAAGCAAAATTAGCAGATAAGCAAACCCTCGGACTGCTTTCTGTAACGAGACAATTTTCATTCGTGAGGCCGCCGTCGTTGAGTCCTGGTCATCTTCGAGACGCCCACGTTTCACTGGTCTACGAAGTCTTCCCTTCACCCGAAGGTACCAAACTCCACTTTTGTAGAATAATTGTAGAATTTCAGGCACAACAAAACATCAGTATTTATATTTAAAAAAAAAATATTTGTTTATTATAATTTACAAGGAAGTAGAGTAAAAAAATGTTAAATGGCATTCGTTGGTACTGAATTAATAAATCATTTTAACTGGGGAAATTGAGAATTAGAAATGTTAATGTTAAAGCACTTTTAAAATATAATTCTACAGCGAGGACTGTGCTATTTTGTTAATAGGGCTCACGATGGAGAGGGAACTTCAGGATAATTCTTCGACCCTCTAATCCTAACCTTCTAAATACAATAAATGTTTTGAAAAGGAAATTAGTAAAGTAATTGTTATTAACAAAAGGGTAATTCATTAACTTCACACACGCCTCAGTCTATGCTAGGTAATTTAATTTTGCAGTTTTAGAAATGTTATATGTCAGGATGTATAGATTTTAAGTTTATTCAATAAACAAGAATTTGTATCACAATTTTCACAGATATTATTATTTTAACGTAAAATTCCCAACGCCCACTTTGTACCAGATCAATCCAAGCGAAATTCTAATTAAGATGGTAAAAAGGTCTAACTATATTGGATTGGACTAGAAATGTTGTTTCTCTAATTTTATAATAATAAAATAGGAGACAATGACGGTACAATTCACTATGTCGACTACTAACTCATACTACTAAAAAAACAGCCGCAGTGAGTGCTGCATAGCTCACACAGGACCGGAGAGTTGTAAATTTAAATATCAATTTTTCTTTTGTTGTGATTTACGTTATTTGGGTGATGAACTGTATAGATCCCACATCTGTGAATTTATTCAAAATTTTATGGGAGTTTAAGGCAATAGACATAAGAACTCCATTGCGTAATTCAAGCTAATTTCGACCTAAAAGAACAACCAACAAATCCCAACACTATCACATTGGGAAGTTCGAGAATTATTGATGAAGATCGATTGAATGAATAATAATATGGTGTATTCTGATTTTCACTACAATTTAATTTTCATTCAAAGTAACTCGGCAAATTACTATGGAGCAAGGTTTGATCACCAGCTATACCCTTGATAAATGCAGCGCATAGCGCTGCACAGGCCCCCTAGTATATATATATAATACGTGATGCCCTTTTTTGTGAACACTTCTCCTCCCTTATTTCTGGACCAATTTTAACGTTTGAGGTGTCAAAAGAATGGTCTCGGTTCGTCGTTTTGCAATAAGGTTTTAGATTTTTGACATTTTAATTCTGAAGCCCACGGGAAGCCCTTAAAGTTTGTTTTTTGTCCATAAGATTAACTGGGGAACAATTTGTATTAAATGGCAAAATAAAACAGCTGGTGATAATAAACAAACACATGTTAAAAGCTAGCTGAATAGAAGCAGTTAAACTACTGGTACTGAAATATCAACACAGATCCAGACTTTAACACAAGGAGTGTCTATTGTATGGAACAAATGTGTGTTTTACCTTTTCCCTAAAAATGAAGCAGGTAGATTTTGATTGAACTTTGTAATTATGTGTATTTGGACACAAAAAATACGTTTAGTAACTTACCCCCAGAAAAATTCATATTCCTGTATAAAAAAAGTTTGGGAATTGAAATTTTTGACGTGGTTCTTTTATGGGTTGTCTGTCAGATGGGTATTGAAACAACAACGTAAGTTAACAAAAATTGAAACACTAAATGTTTGCACGTCGTCGGTTTTAAAAATGCTGATAAGTAGGAAAAAGAATAGTTGGTTGTTGGTCTTAAATTAAAAATAACCTGTTTACAAATTTAATGCAGAATATAAAACATCTGAAACAGCATTTAAAAGTTTGTTACCACCAGTCTAGATAACAATCTATTGAAAAAAATTTTTATACAAAAAGAAATTGTAACCAAAATATAAATACCACATCAAACCACAATGTGAACATAGCCAAATCATACCAACAAAGATGTGAATTTTATTAACTTTTGTGATTTATTTATTTAAATTCTGTAATGCCGTGGAAAATTAAGTTAAAGAGGTTTCGGTTTGTTATAAATAGTAATAGTGTGGACTTATTAACCATGTCTACTACTAACAGACTAGATGTATACAGTAGGCTACTAGACTACAAAAACAGTTTGCAGTGAGTGCTGCATAGCTCATTCACTACCGGGTAGTTGTAATGTAATATTTATTTTCCTTTTTTTTTCATTACGTTCTTTGTGTGATGAGCTATCTAGATCCAACATCTGTGAGTTTATTCTAAATTTTATAGGAGTTTTTAGGCAGAGGCTATAGGACAACTTGGCATAAGAACCATCATGTAATCCTAGCTAATTAAGATCTAAAAACAACTACCAATAAATCTCAACACTATCACATTGGGAAGTTGGAGAATAAGTGATTGATAAGAGATTGATTGATGAAATATCAATATAGTGTAATCTGATTTTTGCTATAATTTAATTTTAATTTAAAGCAACTCGGTAAAATACCTTGTATAAGAATTATCATTTAAGCATGGCTGATTTGGACCAAAAAGGACAACCACAAAATTTCAACACTATATCACAGTAATAAGTTGGAAAATAAGTGATGAACATTGATTGATCAAACCCTGACAAGATGGAAATTAATTTGCAGTAAGATATTTATGAAAAAACCGAAGTAAATTACCATGGAACAAGGTTTGATCACCAAGCACTCTGAAATATGCAGCGCATCGCGCTGCACAGGTAACCCTAGTTTCTTTACAATGGCTGAAAATGGAGTTTTGCCGGCCTCTTTGTTTCAAGTGAAATAGGGCAGAAAATTTTCGGCCCTAGACCTCAAAAGATTTTCGTTGTAAGAAGTGACGGTTGAAAACAGGTGATATTGATGTAGTGTGCTGAAATGTATAACTATTAATAAGTATTATTATTTTGGGCGATTAACATACTGATGTTCCTAATCTACATCTTGGGATGCCCTATGTTTAGTGTTCGAGGTCAAGAGCCCTGCTTCTTACTATTTTTATCTCACAATTCATTCTGTTTTATCTCCGACTTAATTCAGCAGTTGTTAAATTCTGGTGACACATGAGTATGTCATCTGTCAAAAGCTGCAAGGAGTGACTCAAGCCTGAAACATGTGTAACGTTGACACCTGCTATACGCTAGGTATACAGTAATATCCACATCAGAGAGCTTGTCGTGTTGTGCACTATTCTCTGTTGTGCTAAAAAATCTCGGTGATGTACGGTACATAGGAAGCTTTGTTGTGTAGGTCTATTTACTCATTTATCACTGCAATAAAACAATCTGTTCAAAGGTTGAAATAAAAAAATATGTAGGTTTATACCAAGGAACACTTGGCACTGAGCACAGTCTTTTGACTCTTAAGTCCGGTGGAAATGTTCTCGAATAGGACGATTACATCACATTTCTAGGCAATTTCTCTTAAATCAGCAAGACCGCACTTGGGGTTATCATGTCATCAACTCTCTAACATGATCTTCTAACTATGACTGAACCTTTATCAAAACCACTGTCCCCAAAATTATTTTGACAATGGCTTATCCTACTGGTGCATTCAACTTTGGCTTGGCACAAGTGTAAAATTTTTATATATTCAGAATATGTTCAAGAAATCGGTCAAAATTACAGTTTTGGTTAAGTATGCAGAACAAAGGCTGGTATTCTATAGAAAGATTTCAAAAACTATGATGACTTTTTTATATACTAAATTACGTTATGTTTTGCAGGCTTAATTTTGACGTAATCCAAGTGAGAATTCAATATGCCCTGCATACTCGAGGAAAATATTTACACAGAAGAGACTGATATAGTCGCTGATGGATAAGCATGTTGTAAGTCAAGGAAGTTATAGAAAAAGAAAAAAAACTACTGATTAATGATTATAAAATTGAACTTCCACCAACGAGCTGTATTCTCGTATTTTAAGGCTTCAGCTTCTTAGCTATAGTAGTGATGTCATCTGAGGTTTAGCTTGCCACAATCCATCATCATTTGTGATTTCCGCAGACGTCAAACGATAACAACGACACGCTCTCAAGTTACACCTGTCAAGACTTGATAACCAACAATATTCTAAGGCACTATTCGGCACGTAACATTTGTTTGAAAATTATCAGGGCTATTAATGTTGTAAGTAAGGTTTTTACTTATGTAAAACTAATTAAATTTTTGTTAGTGCCAGTAAACTATTTATGCTTATTACCTGCTTTGAGTTTGACGCATTGACAAAAAGGCAAAGTTAGGAAAGGGAATTTACTAAAGAAGTTAAGAAAATTTCTCACTTTGGTTACGAGATCACACCAAAGAAGTCAACAAATTTATTACAATGTAACTTTTAGTATTCGAGTTAGGCCTATATCGTTTATACCTGTTCATACACATTGAAATTAAATACGAGTACAATTTGATTACCTTTTCTACAAAAGAAATATATAGATTTACAGACCCAATCAATGACTTCGAGAACTTAACCTATTACCAAAAATCTTTATTCCCTCATAAATTATTTAGTACTTGGGGGCAGAGCATTTGCTCGGTAAACCCAAACAGTAATATTCTTATAATAATATCAGTTACAGATTGTGCGCTCAAAAGCCCAGTGCTAAAAGGATTATTTCTTGATGAAGACGAGTTCGTTCGCTACGCTCACTTGCTTTTCATGCTGTGCATGTTAATATATGCCTACGGGTGCTATACTCTGGTGTATATTTGTTAAAACACAGGTTGAATCTGTAACACGTGGATTCTAATTATTTCATTAACTGCTGTTTTCATCATTCTTACTGTGTTTTAGTTTTTAAATTCAAATGCAATCCTACAAATTGATTAGTTGTTTTGTGACTTGTATCTATATAAACATTCATAATCAGCAGTATGACGTACGATTTAAAAATGATACATTATTATACACCACATGTTTATACTGGAACATGTGGTGTGCACTTTGACAGTTTAGTCAGCTGTTTTAATTATTCCTTTGTTTTGATTTTTAACGTTTTAAGACCAATGTAAATTTTGTTTAATTTCAATTTAAGATTAGTACCAGGAGGACCGAGCGTTGCTCGGTGAAATATTAGTAAATTTAAATATCAGAATAAACTTTATTGACATTTAATATGCAGTACATAAACAGCTGTTACATTTCTTTTTGAAGTTCTGAATGTACTTCTTGTTTATATGTTGTTAATTCGTTGCCAACATGGCAACCCATAAGCCCAATGTTAAAATTTTGTAATTTTAAACTTTAATTTTTAGCAAAATTAGATTTTCCCTGGGGGCGAGACCCATCTCAATCGTATTTTTAAGGTAAAACTAAGTTTATTCCAAAATTTGAAGGAAATCGTCGGAGCCGTTTTTGAGATAATTGTGCAAGCAAGCAAGCAAGCAAACAAGCAAACATTGCTCGTATAAGAGTATAGGATAAAGGGATCAGATTTTTGCTGGGGATCTGAGACTTGTTTTTATGTTATTGTTATCAAAAAACTAAGTTATCTTAAAAGTTTGGTGACAATCGTTCGAGTCGGTTTTTTAGGTCTGTGTACAAACATACATACATAAAAATATACCCTACTCGTATTACAATATACGATATAAAATCTGGACTTAATTATGTCAATTTTTCAAACGATTGATCTAAGTTTAGTAATTTCCATCATATATTTAACTTGGAATGGGGATGATATATTTTCCTTGTAAAAATTCATGTGTTCAGTTCCAATTTTTATCGTAATCATTTATAAATATTTCTACATATTATTATTATTATTTTTTGTTCCAGGAGATAAGCAGCTTCTATCGCGCTAGAAATTCCAACGTAAGTAATCCCAATCCATTTAAGTTCTACAGTTTGTTAAACCAATCAGCTATTGATTGCTATGCAGTATATTTTTAATTATTGTCATCAAACGTAAGTCTAATGAATTTTGTGCAAAAAGTTCTTAAGATATTTTACACATTTATTTTATTGACGACAGATAACCCTCTTCAACCGTTTAAAAAATAGAGACTTTAAAAAATTTCTGTGGTGTTGCCAAGTTAGGCACCTTCTCTACATTTTGCAGTTTAAAGCCTTAAGAATGGGTAAGTCTAATCAATTTTGTACAAAAAGTTCTTAAGATATTTTACACATTTATTTTATTGACGACAGATAACCCTCTTCAACCGTTTAAAAAATAGAGACTTTAAAAAATTTCTGTGGTGTTGCCAAGTTGGGCACCTTCTTTACATTTTGCAGTTTAAATCCTTAAGAATGTATCTGATATGAAATCTGAAGGAAAATCGTTGGTGGAGAATCAAATTATCTACTATAACTTTTGTATTTGAGATTTTTTCCCATCTTTTACTGTTTTCGTGCTAAATAACCTTAAAAATTGTAAGTTTGGTTTTGGATGTAACACAAGTTATTTAAGAATTCACATAAGTCAAAACCCCTACAACCGCATAGTTGATTGAAAGCTCTTGACCTATAAACTCCAGAAAAATTTACGATATCCTCCCAACCTCCATCCCTAGCACACGTCTTCAAAGTTATTCTTAGAAGTTTTTTTATGGAATGTTATTCCTATGGAAGTAACATTTAAGTTATGAACACATGATTACATTCAGGAAGAATATTGATATATAAAACTTAATAGTAGTTTTCATTACTATGAGCGAAAGTGGCTGTTTTTAGTGCGCAATCGTGTTTTAAAAACGAGGCGCAGCCGAGATAAGCACTAAAAGTACACTTTTGCTCCGAGTGATGAACAACGTTTTTTTTTCATAATGCGGAATTGCCACTTTTAATAGTTTAAAATGTTAACTAAAAAGTTGTATTTTCGAGGCTATGTTTACAAAGTAATATAAAGTGTTTACATTTCTGTTATTTAAAAACAATGCTTTTTACAACGTTTGAATTTTGGTACTATTCAGAGAACAAAAACAGGCTTATTTCGTGTAGAATGACAAACACATTTGTTCTCATTTGAAGTATTAAGATGAGAAGAGGTTGGTAATACAAAACTAAAAGTGAGGCGAGTGAGCGTAGCGATTAAGCTAATCTGAAGGGCAAAATCCCCTTGGTTGGCATTTCAATTTGAGTACATTTGCGAATCTCGAGTAAGTCAGTTAGCTATTAATAAATTATTCATGTTCCGCGATAAGGATTTTGAGACATCTTCATTAAATCTTGTTATTTTAATCGACTAAAAATCTAACATGAATATCCTCAAAGTCTGCCTAGAAGTAATATTTTTTTTTTATTATTGCAATTTTGAATCTAGCTTTTTTTTTGAGGGAGAGGCGGAAAAATGCATTACGCACACAGGTGGCCAGCCTGTAGTGTGGGGCTCCCCTAAAAACGGGTTTACCCACTAAAAAACCTCCTCTACTCTTTAGGAATCTAACCTGGAATTGTTTGTCACATTACGTCAGGCTAGGCCTAAATTTGGCTTACGCCCGTGGGGCTCGCTCCTTATCCAGCCGCTCGATCAAGGGATCTGGGCCACTTCGCGGTCCAGATCGGTTTTCTTTTCCAGGAGGATGCCCCGGACGAACTGTGACAAACAATCCCAGTTGCCCTCATCCTCCAAAATCTTTTGGCAGACCGAGTCCACCGAAAATGCACCAAAGATTTGTGTGGCCTCCAGGCGGGGCCCTTCCCAACGGGGACAGCGGAAGAATGTGTGTTCCGCATCGTCGGGAACACCCGGGCAATAAATGCAGTCCGGTGAACCGGTCTTTCCCATCCGGTTCAGGTACGACCGAAAATAGCCGTGACCTCCCCATGCCGCCGTTCCAACCATGGTTGGACCTGCTTGATAAGTCGATCGTCCTCGGGTGTCGTGCTCCCAGCTGTGATGCCACTGCTGGAAGGTTCGGGAGCGCTCTTCTGTTCTTGCCGTGTCCTTGCCGATCTCGCCTTGTCTCTGATATATCGCTTTCCTCTCCCCTGCCAAGAGCTTGACAGGGATGACTCCGGCGACCACCAGGTTATAAAAATATTCTAATGCAACATAAAGGACAAATCTTACAGTTTGAAATAAAAATGATTTTAAACACGGAAAATAAAATGTTTACTGTATCGACATTTCATTATTACTATGAATTACTATTAATATAAAAATGTGGAGAGTCTCCCTTCTGTAAATTACTGTATTACAATTTAAAGATTGTCAAATTGCTTGGAATCTAGCAATGGTGTGCATTTTTTTACTGAAATAGCCTAAACCTCACGTATTTTGTTAAAACTTTTCTTTTGAATGCGTGGATGAAAAAGTAAGAAAGAATCATAAGTAGAAACTTTGCTCAGCAAAGTACCTTTTTTATTCGCATGCTAAGGTATTCAAGCCACACCACCAAAGAAAAATATCAAAAAATAAAACAGAAACGTTTAATGAACATCTCTGGGAGACCTTACTATAGAATTACTAACAAGCGTTCGGTCATTGACAACAAATAAACCGGTAAGATGACAGAAACATAAACGATCTGACAAAAACTCGAAACCTTGGTCTGGTTCGACCTTGGAGGTTGGAGCCGGCCTAAAGAGCCACGACTCCGACGAGCGGCCGCGGCCAGGTTGGCGCCTGGACAAGCATTTGGTTGCGTCTTCTCGCCACATTATAATTAAAGTTTCTGAGGATATAGCAAAGTCAAGGTCACTAAAGAAATTAAAGTCCACGCTTTTGCCATGTTAAATATATGAAAACGTCATCATACAGTAGTTTGTCATGTTAGGTATTCTGTATTAATTTATTGTCCCCCGTTCCTTTGACTTGATCAAAACTAGAAATTGACTTTCAATGTGAGAATCGAAGAAGTGTGACTTGATTTTCAATGCCTGACTTGAATATGTGTAACTTGCCTTCAATAAAAAAAATCAAAATCAAACATCATAAAGTCATATCATGGCAAATATTTTAATTTGTTGCAAACAATCAGAAATAATCTAACTGATTTGAAGAAAACTAGAACCATTCATTAAGTAAGGTTTAACTTATATTTGCTTACAAAACCCATATGTCACCAAACTTACCTACTCACGCCGATAGTGTTTATGGGGAAACAACAAAATATCAAAATTCTTTAGGAAATTTGCTAAGTACACAGGTCTGCTGCGACGGGGTATTAAATTTAATTGTGATTCTAAAAATTGCCTGATTGTTTTATCATTTTACTTTACTTTTATTTAAATAAATAGTCATATCAACAGTTTAAAGTACTATGAAATAACTGGTAAATTCTTTCCAGTAAATATCATTCAGTAATTCAATTACTGGCTACAAAGGAAAGAAACTACATGTTTATACTGGAGCGCGTGGTTCGTTCTTTGACAGTTGAGTTAGCTGTTTTGATCAACTCCTTTTGCTTAAATTTAAACTCCATAGCAACAGCGTAAAAAAAATTAAAACCATGATTATAACGATGTGAGATTTTTCTAGCATAGTGACTTTCCCAGAATTAACTAAGTTATTGCAGAAAATCGTTCAAGTTGTTTTCGAGATCCGTGTTCATACATACATAATATACTTACAAATACACTATACTCGTATTAGAGTATAATAGGGTATTATAAGGTATATTCAAATGCATCGATAGTGCTTTAATACTTTTCTTTGTTGATTTTTGTTTGGTTTGTTCTTTATAAAGTGAGCACCAATATCTTTTTACCACAGTATTTAGTATGTGTAGACAGATGTTTCTATATGACCTTAACCAATGTATACATAACCGAATAAGTAGGGACATCCTTATGGGGAAGTGAGAACGCCGCCCCTGAAACACAGATAGCACCACCAAGATGGTAATGACTATGCTGATTGGTTGAATGGAAACAGATGACTAGAATAATTTTACAGAGGTTTGTTATTGTTTTGATTTTTTTGTAAACAAATATGCTCATTTTGACATTTGAGAGATAGAAAGAGCGCTTCCCGTGACAGTAAGGAGAAGTAATCCTAGCATAAGCGCTTTATTTTCCTCTGGTTTTCAGGAGCAAAACTAAATTTTTTTTAACATGGGATGTCCCCACTTATTCGGTTCTGTATACATTGCCTTAACTTTACATCTTAGCGAATTTGAATATTCTAAAATTGTTTAACTGTACATTTTTATATAACCGTTTTTCAACGTTTTTTTTATTGACATAACTTTAATATTTAGGTTTACTATCGTAAAATAGTAGTAAAATTTATTCATGTAGGTAGTCAACTATCTGTCCTATTTTTCAACGCAAACAAAAAAAAAATCATAACGCGGTTGTAGGTACTTGGTTTTCTAATAGTAAAACCTAGATAACTCGAGCTTTTGTAATTCTAGCGTTCTTCAGTTTGATTCTTTCTAATTCCCTGGTAAATCTAAAAATATGAAAAGGGAAGCCCTCACTCACTCACTGACTATCTCACTCATTCGTCACAAATTATCCAAGTTCCCAACTAGCTAGAGTGTTGAAATTTGTATACTCATTCTTTAGGCTTAAAATTATAAAAGTCTGTTTATTTTCATATTAATATTCACAAAGGGCTACGCCCTAGACGTCCTCAAACTTCCAATGTTATCCTATGGGAATTAGGTTTGTTTACATATGCCACATGATGATTCATTCAAGCAAATGCTTATAGCCATAGAAGTAACCAGGCATGAGATATAATGTTTATCTATGTTTGTTTTTGTCAAGATTTATGTTAAAAATGTACAATTATTTTTAGTGTGGTGTACTTTGGTTGTATTAAGTGCAAATTACTTGATTTTGTATTTGATTACTGTATATTTTTTAGGTACTGCTAATAGGTACTAACAAATGGTATTGCAAATATATTTTTTGAAATTCTTTAGAGCTCCTCCCCGCAGGTCTTGAAAATTACTCTAGGCCCCACGGGGTTGAAATTTGACATGGAAGTTTCTCTTTGCTCATAGGTGCTCACTAAGAAATGGTTTTGTAAATATACTAGTATACGTGTTGCTCGAAATCGAGCAATTTATTTTAATATAATACAAATGTTACATTTAGCTCTAAATCAATGACATCTGACCAATCCAATATTGTGAATATCTTTAATCACCAAAACTACACGTATTTACAGCTGATTATTAACAGATGTTTAAAATGCTTGATTTAATCCCAATGTTATTTAAATGGGAAATTTTGAGATTTCAATGGTGAATAGCGCCTTTATATTCAGTCCGATTCTCATCAGTTTTTGGCGGAAACAACTACAGACCAAGCCCTATCCAACGACACCAAAAACTTGAAAATCGGTTGAAAATTGTAGGAGGAGTTCACAAGACAAAAAAACCCTTAGCGTATTAAGAGTCTTCATCACCCCTGCGAAAAACGTCAAAAACATGCGTTCGTAGTCCCCTGTTTCGGACGACATTTATGAACCGATTTTATTGGAATTGGTCTCAAACTGGTCAGAAAGAGTGCCTGCGTGGTCCTTGTACCTCATAATAATAAAAAACGTACTCGGTAGTACTTAAAAATACAGTTAAAAAAAGGAGAAAATTACTAGATATTTAACACTTTTTAAATACTTTTAAGAAACATTATCGAACTATCGAGGTACAAGAACCACGCAGGCACTCTTTCTGAACAGTTTAAGACCACTTTCAGTCAAATCGGTTAAAAAATGTCGTCCGAAACAGGGGACTACGAACGCATGTTTTGAGCAAAAACGGGGTCTGAGAATTCGTCCGTTCGAGGCGCTACTAGCCTTTTCGTAAACGTCGTCTTTCTCACTAACACAAGCACACACACACAAACATTATCGCATTATAAATCACTCAGTGATGTTGGGGGACACATTCCTTGTATTTATTTGAATACTTCTTTATCCATCTAAATTACTCGTACAATTCAATTATAGAACACGTGTGTTTATAAAGCACTATGGTTGATTGGCGATTGTTTTTTATGTACTCAAGACGAGCAGTACCTTATTTGCACTATACTGGTTTTTACAGTACATAATACAGAAAACTAGTAATGTGTAAGTTTATTTTCAACTTCTCACAGATGAGATTCAAATTTTAATCTTACAAACAAATAGCCTAAACCGTTCATCGATTTTTCTAATGGCAGTGTTAACAAATACTCACCGGAAGTGCGCGGAATACGGTTCCGCCTGATACCACCTGAAGGAAATCCCTTTTTATAAGGCCGGCGACACACTACTGGACTTCCCATCAGACCGTATATCGGACCAAGCATCGTACCGAACATTATATCGTAAAGGGACGTAAATCTACTCCGAATATTTCGCCGAGCAAGACATCGGACCGAGCATCGTACCGTACATTACATCGTAAAGGGACGTAACGAACATTTCGCCGAGCAAGACATCGGACCGAGCATCGTAACGGACATTGAATCGTTAAGGGGCGTAAATTTACGACGAACATTTCGCCGAGCAAGACATCGGAAAGAGCATCGTACCGTAGACATTACATCGTAAAGGGAATTAAATTTACTCCAAACATTTCGCCGAGCAAGACATCGGACCGAGCATCGTAGGCCTCCCGTACATTACATCATAAAGGGACGTAAATTTACTCCGAACATTTCGCCAAGCAAGACATCGGACCGAGCATCGCACCGGACAAATCCACCAAGCGAGGTGAAGGAAGTTTATAGAGGGATAGGGAGAGCTTGAGTCAGGGCGCTAGATGATGGGTTGGAGAAGGGAGGGGCTTTCCATCCCGAGCGTTCGGGGCCACGCTCGGTACGGCGTTCTTAGCAAATTTGACCTTGACACACTACCGTACATCGGACCGTACACCTGACCAATCCTTTTTTTGATGTTTCGCCCCAAAACAGCCTCCAGTGCGCTCGGTCCGATGTACGGACCCCTGACACACTTCCAGACTTGCTGTTTGTTTTTGCTCGGTACAATGCTCGGTCCGGTGAAAAGTCAGGTAGTGAGTCGCCACCTTAAAAAACAAATCAATCACTCATTCATTACTAATCATAAAATTTTTTCGATACGCAAGAGAGTTGAAATTTGGTACACTGATTTGTTCAGTTCTCAATAGGATAACGTGATGATGAAGCAATTGAAAAGACAAATAAATCTTATACAATTCTGTTTATAAGGGAAAAATTATTTATTTTATTAGGGAAAAATTATCTCATCTGAGCAGCTTTCATCATCATCCGGATTATTTTGTTAGCCTATAGTTGTTCTAATAAAATACTGACATTTGCGTTTGAATTTTCAAAATTATGATCGGCTGATTTCATTACTATATTTAATTACTTTGACTATGTATTTTATTCTTAGACTCTAAGCCAGAGTCTCATTGATCACTATTTAATTAGAGCCTTCCGTGGTCTGAGAGAAAAGAGGTACGGTCGCACATGTCATTCAAATTACAATTATTTTATACTGCTTTACAGAAAAAAACATTAAAAGTAAAATCCAGTGAAGCCATTATGCTGTACAAATTTAACTTACTGTTGATGCAAAAAAGCGGCACCGAAAAACACAGGTAGATGTTTCGACTTTCAAACACTGAGGCTAGAAACATAAATAAAAACAACTTCATGGTCCCAAGCAATTAGTAAACAAAATTGTAATTTTAATTAGGCTATTTAATTAAGTATATTACGAGTTATAACTCTTTCATAGTTCGGTTAATTCGAATAAAATTATCAATATAGGCCCTATACGCAATTTAGCATACATTACAAGAGGTTGATTATGTCCTTTGTTAGTGGGTGTCAACTGTTTTTGGTGTGCGGGGGTTACCTCTATACGTTGCGTCAGATTATTCTAAAGAAAATAATTACTTTAGTTCCATCATTTTAAAATTACTTATTTTGTTTAGTTTTTGTATTGTCTGATCATTCTGGTTCTCGAACTCATTCAAGTAGATACTGCCTTACACCCCTGAACTGAACCAAATTTAATCTAAATCGGATGTTCTGTTCAAACGCTATAGCTAATATAATAATTGAAAACCATTAATTAATTGTAATCGCTGTAAAATGTTAATCGGCTATATTGAAATGGAAAAGTTCGAGCCTAGTAATAATTTTAAAAATACTCTTTAAATGTAGACAGGACAACGCTGCAATAGCATCGGACTGGCCGAACTCTCGTTGTAGCGAGTCTGCGCGTGCGTGTGTGGGACGTCGCAGTCTGATGTTTTTAGAAATGTACCCGCGCCTCACCCCTCGCCCTAGTTGGGCGCACCTGACTGTACTAGGACAGTTGTGATGGAAAACAGAGTGTACGATGGATATTTTGCCAAAGGTGATGAAGACTCTTAAATAAGTACTAGAGATCGCCTCTTCGATCAAAACTTTTTAGATCTGAACCCAAGATGTTAAAAACATTTTATAACTCAAACATCTGTTCTTCCAAATTTTCTAGCAATTGTTTTTACAACAGCTGTCTAATGATTCATTCAATTCTCCTTCCTCCATAAGATTAACATTGGAACTTTGAAAGCCTGTGGGGTGTTGCCCTGGAGTCCGATGTGAAATAGAATGTGATTCTGCTCATCTACAGGACTATACCTTTCTAATGGTATGCGCGGATTTCTCCTATGATGCTCACGAGCTGAGAAAAAAGGAGGAAATGAAACATGCTTGCGTATTAATATATAGATAGATAAATATAGTTTTAAATATGGTTAGTAAATATAGGCCTAGTTTGTAAATATATAGATGTATAGGGATGAAATTAGACATGGACGTTCCTCTTTGCTCTCATTGGTGTTCAATCATAAACGATTTTTGCAAATTTACTTTAGCCTCCTCCCCACACATCCTCAACATTGCCATGGATCCTCCGGGGTTGAAATTTAACGTTTAAGTTCTAAGGTAATGGGTGTTCTCTAAGGAACAGTATTGCAAATATAGTTTTTTATGTTCTTTAGGGCTCCGCCCCACATGATTTCAAAAGGACTGTAGGGCCTATGGGTTTGACATTTGACATGGTACCCTGGCGGAGGGGGGGGGGGTGACAGTAGGAAGGGGGAGTGGAGGAAAGAGATGAGGGGGGGGGGTAGTATAAATTGCTGATCACTGTTGGTATTATTACTTTCCATTACAGTGTTAATAGTATTATTTTTCTAGATGAAAGGGATATGGAGATAATAGCCTACTTTGAAACGATTTGCTAAATCTAACTATATTTTAGCTTTCTCATTGAAACCTAACCTCAGTAAAAGAAGAGGAAAATCGACAGGAATTACTCCTAATCTATCTAAAATTATCAAACTATCACTGTTTTTATAAAGATGTAAACTAAACTAAAATCCAGTCTAACAATTTGCTAATTTCAAGGTTTGAGTGATATGTAACTCCATAAAAAATACATAACTAGTTTTAAGGGAATTTTCTTAAAGTAAATCAAATGGGGTATTTTCATTCTTGTTTCTGTATTTGGGCAATTTGGTGGTTGCACCAGAAACCAAGTAGGGCTACGCATCACGCAAACAACTGCTGTCAGTCTGAGTTATAATGTTGAGACCCTAGATTTTATTTGTGCTTCTTAGCAGTAGAGCTAATTGAACAGACTGACTTAAAAATAATAGTTAAGGTATTTAGTATTTTTGTGTTATTTTCATATAGGCCTAGTATTTATTTCATAAAGTATTTTGGATTATTTTCATAAAAGCGGGATTTGAAATTTAATTTGTTCCCATGTAATACGACTAAGTTTTAATGTTAGTCACTTATGGTTTCCAAGTGATCATAAAAATTCGATAAGTTGAGCTTCACGATCTGCTCCGTATAGTAAAATGGGAGTAAGTAGGCCTACGGTTCGACTATTCCATCAATTCCAAAAATGTTGTCCTCGTCGCTTTGTCCGTGTTGTCTGCCGCGTGCGGCGCAAAATCCTATAATTTACGAGGAGTCTATGGCAATGTATTTTCCACGACCTTGAAATATAGCGGGTAGATTTTGTTTAAAATTTGCGTTTAAGAGTGTTTTAATAAAAAATAGGTTTAGATTTGTCTGTTTTGAACCCCAGGAAAAATCTCATGTTTTTAAAATGAAGTTTGAAAAATGTAAATTTTTAATTTTTGTTTTAAGGGTTGCCATTTTTGTAACGAAATAACAATGGAAGGTTAACAAAAATAAATACATTCTTAATGAAACGGCTGTTAACTGTGAAGAGGAATAGTTGATTGTTGGAGTAATCTTAAAAGCCTGATTAGCATGACTCATAAGAAATTAAATTAAAACCATCGACTAAGGTTTAGACACTGAATTTTACGTTTTATTTTTAACTCCCAAAAAATGCACTAGCAAAAACTTCTTATGAGTAATTCTTATGGGGAGGGGGCCATGGCCCGATTACCACCCCCCTCCCCTCTCTGAAGCCAATGTCAACAATTCCGATCAGCTGATGGCATTCGCAATACAGTACTCTCACGTCCGTCATCCCGTTGTCTGTGTCGTCTGCCGCGCGGGCACGCAAACTCCAATTAGGCACCTCCAAAACTTTCTCAAAATATAATAGTGTTGTTTTAATCTCAATCAATACAAATTAAAGCAAAATAATCCTAAACAATGTCAAACTTTGTATAAAAATAAGTAATTTTTGTACCTAAAATAGAATGTATTATTTTTTTAAGCTCCAAAAAAATTACTGGCCGAAAATTCTCGGGGGGGGGGGGGGCATGGCCCCCATGCCCCCCCCCCTGAAGCCGCCACTGCATGGTCGTGCCTATTTGCTCATTGGTTCTCATTAGGAAAAGGTTTTGCAAAAATTCATTCAGAGCTCAACTCACACTACTTTGTTTCAATGTCACTTCTTAAAGAAGAAGATTTTGTTGCTCTTTAAAAAGATATTTTTACCTAAAAATCAATTCAATCACGGGCGAAGACGTGTCGGGAAACAGCTAGTTAGTCATATTTCAAACATAGTGGGTAAGTTTTGGCTCGTTATAAATTTTCTCTTGTCCAAAATTATTCAGGTTCCACCCAAAAAAGGCTTTTAACCTAACAAAATATTAAAATGTTATGGATAATAAATATCCAAGCTCCACCCACGAGTTATCGAAATGAGTGTCGTCTGGTGATCCGCGGGTGAGTGAGCGAATGCCCGGTGAAGTGAGTTGCCCCGTCCGACCGGTAGACGGCGTGCAGACGCGGCGCTGTGTGGGGTACCCGCCAGTACACAGCATATCTCTCCGGCAAAAAGCCGCTATGTTGCGACCACATTCTCCGCAGACATTATTAATTGTTTGTTTGATTGGAAGCCGTCCTAATGCAGATAATTTGCTGGCCAAGAATGTCTCTATCTGGCTGCGGCCACCCACCGGGCCGTCTGTCACACGCTCCGGAGACGACCGCGATGATGACGACCAACGAGACAACGAGGGTGACGATGGTAGAGTGTACTGGAGAGATGACCACCATTCTACGAGGGTGACGAAGGTAGGGTGTACTAGAGAGACGACCACCATTCTACGAGGGTGACGAAGGTAGAGTGTACTGGAGAGACGACCACCATTCTACGAGGGTGACGAAGGTAGAGTGTACTGGAGAGACGACCACCGCTCAACGAGGGTGACGATGGTAGAGTGTACTGGAGAGATGACCACCACTCTACGAGGGTGACGAAGGTAGGGTGTACTAGAGAGACGACCACCATTCTACGAGGGTGACGAAGGTAGAGTGTACTGGAGAGACGACCACCGCTCAACGAGGGTGACGATGGTAGAGTGTACTGGAGAGACGACCACCATTCTACGAGGGTGTCGAAGGTAGAGTGTACTGGAGAGACGACCACCGCTCAACGAGGGTGACGATGGTAGAGTGTACTGGAGAGACGACCACCATTCTACGAGGGTAACGAAGGTAGAGTAAATTCCGGTTAATCAGGAATTTACAGTCAATACTGGACACAGAAATGAGTTTACTGTTTTACATCAGAATGCGCAAATCGCGACCAATAAAATAGATGAATTATCTCTACTTTGTAATGAGCTCCAACCATCTGTTCTTGTTGTCTCCGAACATGGGTTCACTGACTGTAATATCGATTTCTTCAAAATCGACAATTATGAACTCGCTGAATCTTTTCAACGCATAACTCATAGGGGTGGAGGCATAGCGGTTTTTTGTTAAAAATGGGTTATCCTTCAAGGCAACCAATGTAAAAAAACAATCTTTGGATCGAAATTTTGAAGTATCCGGGGTTGAACTAAATATCAGAAATGTTGGGAAAGTAGAAATCATCGGTCTTTACAGATCCCCCAGTGGTGACGCGAATGTGTTTTTTGAAAAGTTGGAACGTCTCTTTCAAAATTTAGCCTCGAAACATAAATATAATATTATCACGGGAGACTTCAACATCGATGTTCTCGACAAAAATAACCAACTGACTAAGCTTTTTTCCGATATGCTCAAATCGTTTTCACTAAAATGGGCCGTGAACTCCCCCACCCGTGTGGCTCCCACGTCCAGAACTGCCATCGACAATGTCGTCACTAATGTGCCCAATAGCCTGGTTACTGTTGTAAACACGGCTATATCCGACCACTTTGCGCAGGAGACAATTATCAGAGACTTCTTACCGGACCTAAACCCCCCTTTGATTACCATGAAACGAATCACAGGTCAAAGTAACATAGCACAGCTGAAAACTCATCTTTCCTCAGAAAACTGGAATTTCGTTAATAGCTTTGCTGATGCTAATGCAGCGTTTGATGCCTTTCAAGGAACTTTAATTTATTGGCTGAACATCTCATGTCCATTTAGAAAAACTCAAAACAAACCAAAACAAGTTAAAAATAGCTGGATAACACGTGGTATTCTTGTGTCAAGGGAAAAAATAAAGTTTTACTCCAGGATATTTAGGACATCAAATGATGAACGCTTCAGAACCTTTTTCAGACAGTACAGAAAGGTTTATAGGAAGGTAATAAATGCAGCTAAAGCTTATGACATAAATAATAAAATAAAAAATTCAGAGAACATTTCGAAAACTACGTGGAGTGTAATTAACAGCTCAAAAAACAAAGAAACGTCAAAGCCTATCGCACTTCATGTTGACGGAGCTCTAACTAGCGATCCGCAGCTTGTAGCTGAGGAATTCAACTCTTTTTTCCTGAGTGTCGGGGAAAGAACGCTGGATGTAGATCCTGCTCCCATTAACTTGCGCTCATGGCGCGGTCCGGTATCTTCCCTGGTACTGAATCCTGCGTGTGAGGCTGAGGTGGCATCTATAATTAATGATATTCCAGCCAAAAGATCAGACGACATAGATGGCATGTCGATGTGGCTGGTCAAGCAGATATATCTGCCTATTCTAGCCCCGCTGACAACTATCATAAATCTCTCGCTTCAATCAGGAATTTTCCCATCTGCATTAAAAACTTCCAAAGTAATTCCGATTTACAAAAAAGATGATTCCAATATCCCAAGTAACTACCGTCCAATTTCAATCTTGCCAGTCTTCAGCAAAATTTTTGAAAGAATTTATCTTTTGAGGCTTTACAGTTTTCTAGAAAAATATAATGTTCTCTCAGAGAATCAGTACGGATTTCGGCCGGGGAAATCTACAATTGATGCCGTAAATCAACTGATAGATGATGTCCTCAATGGACTTGAGAGGCGCAAGAGAACGCTTGGAGTCTTCCTCGACCTATCAAAAGCCTTCGATTGTGTTGATCATCGGATCCTTCTTCAAAAGTTAGAACTTTGCGGAGTTCGCGGGGTTCCATTGCAATGGCTGAAGTCCTACCTAACGGGTAGAAGCCAATTTGTGCAAGTCTCATCAGCGAGATCGCAGACCTCCATCATTCAACAAGGTGTCCCACAGGGATCAATCCTTGGCCCGGTTTTGTTTTTAATTTACGTGAATGACGTTAGCTCCTCTGTTTCGAGAGGGCGAGCCATACAATATGCAGATGACACGACTCTCTACTTTGAATCAGAATCCTGTGAAAATCTTGAAATTGAATCCTTTATAAATCTGAACACCTGCATTCAAAAATTTCAAACAGAAAACTTGACAACAAACCACTCAAAAACAAACTATATTCTTTTTTCACTACGCGACAATGAGCCTGAATCGGTTCCATCTCTTATGGTGGATGACATCACTCTAAGAGAGGTAGATTCCACTAAATTTCTAGGATTGCACCTCGATAAAGGTCTGAACTGGCAGTCACACGTCAATAGTGTCTGTTCTAGGGTTGCAAAAGGTATTTTTGCCATGCGTAACCTTAAAACATTTTGCACACCTCAAGTATTAATCATGGCCTACTATGGCCTTATTTACCCACATCTCTCGTACGGGATTCGGCTGTGGGGTGGCTGTGCCAAGAGAGAATTCGAAAGGGTGTTCAAACTTCAAAAGAAATCTATTAGAATCATTGCAAATTTACAGCACAGAGAGTCGTGTAGAGACGCTTTTAGGGAGCTCGGGATACTGACCCTGCCTTGCCTCTACATTCTGGAGACAGCAGTTTACTGTCGTTTCCAGTGCGATCTTGTACAGGGCAATTCTGTGCATGGTTACGCCACGAGAGGAAGGGATGTGTTCCGTGTTGGGCAGCATAGGACGGCGGCATCTGAACGCCTCCCCTCTTTTGTGGGGATCAGGCTGCTCAACGCGCTACCCGAACATCTCAAAAATTTGGAAAACCCACTTTCGTTTAAGAAAGTTTTGAAGCGGGAGTTGACGCGTTCTGGGTTCTACGCGGAGGAGGAGTTCTTGGCCCACCACTGGGGATAAAGGGATAAGGGGGGGGGGGCGAAACAAATCTCCAGTTCCCAAGGGGTTTTTTTAGTTTTTTTTAATATTTATTTTTATTTGTTATGTTTTATATTATTTCTCTTTTGGCTGTTTTCTCATGAAGATTTGAATTTTTATTTATAAGAAAGACTACAAGATGTACGATATTTGACGTTTGCTACACACTGTATTAACAATGTATTCTATGGCAATACACCATTATTATTATTATTATTATTATTATTATTATTATTATTATAGTGTACTGGAGAAACGACCACCGCTCAACGAGGGTGACGATGGTAGAGTGTACTGGAGAGACGACCACCGCTCAACGAGGGTGATGATGGTAGAGTGTACTGGAGAGACGACCACCATTCTACGAGGGTGACGATGGTAGAGTGTACTGGAGAGACGACCACCGCTCAACGAGGGTGACGATGGTAGAGTGTACTGGAGAGACGACCACCGCTCAACGAGGGTGATGATGGTAGAGTGTACTGGAGAGACGACCACCGCTCAACGAGGGTGATGATGGTAGAGTGTACTGGAGAGACGACCACCGCTCAACGAGGGTGACGATGGTAGAGTGTTCTGGAGAGACGACCACCGCTCAACGAGGGTGATGATGGTAGAGTGTACTGGAGAGACGACCACCATTCTACGAGGGTGACGATGGTAGAGTGTACTGGAGAGACGACCACCGCTCAACGAGGGTGACGATGGTAGAGTGTACTGGAGAGACGACCACCGCTCAACGAGGGTGACGATGGTAGAGTGTACTGGAGAGACGACCACCGCTCAACGAGGGTGATGATGGTAGAGTGTACTGGAGAGACGACCACCGTTCAACGAGGGTGACGATGGTAGAGTGTACTGGAGAGACGACCACCGCTCAACGAGGGTGACGATGGTAGAGTGTACTGGAGAGACGACCACCGCTCAACGAGGGTGATGATGGTAGAGTGTACTGGAGAGACGACCACCGCTCAACGAGGGTGATGATGGTAGAGTGTACTGGAGAGACGACCACCGCTCAACGAGGGTGATGATGGTAGAGTGTACTGGAGAGACGACCACCGCTCAACGAGGGTGATGATGGTAGAGTGTACTGGAGAGACGACCACCGCTCAACGAGGGTGACGATGGTAGAGTGTACTGGAGAGACGACCACCGCTCAACGAGGGTGATGATGGTAGAGTGTACTGGAGAGACGACCACCATTCTACGAGGGTGACGATGGTAGAGTGTACTGGAGAGACGACCACCGCTCAACGAGGGTGACGATGGTAGAGTGTACTGGAGAGACGACCACCGCTCAACGAGGGTGACGATGGTAGAGTGTACTGGAGAGACGACCACCGCTCAACGAGGGTGATGATGGTAGAGTGTACTGGAGAGACGACCACCGTTCAACGAGGGTGACGATGGTAGAGTGTACTGGAGAGACGACCACCGCTCAACGAGGGTGACGATGGTAGAGTGTACTGGAGAGACGACCACCGCTCAACGAGGGTGATGATGGTAGAGTGTACTGGAGAGACGACCACCGCTCAACGAGGGTGATGATGGTAGAGTGTACTGGAGAGACGACCACCGCTCAACGAGGGTGATGATGGTAGAGTGTACTGGAGAGACGACCACCGCTCAACGAGGGTGACGATGGTAGAGTGTACTGGAGAGACGACCACCGCTCAACGAGGGTGATGATGGTAGAGTGTACTGGAGAGACGACCACCATTCTACGAGGGTGACGATGGTAGAGTGTACTGGAGAGACGACCACCGCTCAACGAGGGTGACGATGGTAGAGTGTACTGGAGAGACGACCACCGCTCAACGAGGGTGACGATGGTAGAGTGTACTGGAGAGACGACCACCGCTCAACGAGGGTGACGATGGTAGAGTGTACTGGAGAGACGACCACCACTCAACGAGGGTGACGATGGTAGAGTGTACTGGAGAGACGACCACCACTTAACGATGATGACGATGGTAGAGTGTACTGGAGAGACGACCACCACTCAACGAGGGTGACGATGGTAGAGTGTACTGGAGAGACGACCACCACTCAACGAGGGTGACGATGGTAGAGTGTACTGGAGAGACGACCACCGCTCAACTTGGGTGACGATGGTAGAGTGTACTGGAGAGACGACCACCACTCAACGAGAGTGACGATGGTAGAGTGTACTGGAGAGACGACCACCACTCAACGATGATGACGATGGTAGAGTGTACTGGAGAGACGACCACCACTCAACGATGATGACGATGGTAGCGTGTACTGGAGAGACGACCACCGCTCAACGAGGGTGACGATGGTAGAGTGTACTGGAGAGACGACCACCACTCAACGAGGGTGACGATGGTAGAGTGTACTGGAGAGACGACCACCGCTCAACGAGGGTGATGATGGTAGAGTGTACTGGAGAGACGACCACCGCTCAACGAGGGTGACGATGGTAGAGTGTACTGGAGAGACGACCACCGCTCAACGAGGGTGACGATGGTAGAGTGTACTGGAGAGACGACCACCACTCAACGAGGGTGACGATGGTAGAGTGTACTGGAGAGACGACCACCACTTAACGATGATGACGATGGTAGAGTGTACTGGAGAGACGACCACCACTCAACGAGGGTGACGATGGTAGAGTGTACTGGAGAGACGACCACCACTCAACGAGGGTGACGATGGTAGAGTGTACTGGAGAGACGACCACCGCTCAACGAGGGTGACGATGGTAGAGTGTACTGGAGAGACGACCACCACTCAACGAGAGTGACGATGGTAGAGTGTACTGGAGAGACGACCACCACTCAACGATGATGACGATGGTAGAGTGTACTGGAGAGACGACCACCACTCAACGATGATGACGATGGTAGCGTGTACTGGAGAGACGACCACCGTTCAACGAGGGTGACGATGGTAGAGTGTACTGGAGAGACGACCACCGCTCAACGAGGGTGACGATGGTAGAGTGTACTGGAGAGACGACCACCGCTCAACGAGGGTGACGATGGTAGAGTGTATTGGAGAGACGACCACCGCTCAACGAGGGTGATGATGGTAGAGTGTACTGGAGAGACGACCACCGCTCAACGAGGATGATGATGGTAGAGTGTACTGGAGAGACGACCACCGCTCAACGAGGGTGATGATGGTAGAGTGTACTGGAGAGACGACCACCGCTCAACGAGGGTGACGATGGTAGAGTGTACTGGAGAGACGACCACCGCTCAACGAGGGTGATGATGGTAGAGTGTACTGGAGAGACGACCACCATTCTACGAGGGTGACGATGGTAGAGTGTACTGGAGAGACGACCACCGCTCAACGAGGGTGACGATGGTAGAGTGTACTGGAGAGACGACCACCGCTCAACGAGGGTGACGATGGTAGAGTGTACTGGAGAGACGACCACCGCTCAACGAGGGTGATGATTGTAGAGTGTACTGGAGAGACGACCACCGCTCAACGAGGGTGACGATGGTAGAGTGTACTGGAGAGACGACCACCGCTCAACGAGGGTGATGATGGTAGAGTGTACTGGAGAGACGACCACCATTCTACGAGGGTGACGATGGTAGAGTGTACTGGAGAGACGACCACCGCTCAACGAGGGTGATGATGGTAGAGTGTACTGGAGAGACGACCACCGCTCAACGAGGGTGATGATGGTAGAGTGTACTGGAGAGACGACCACCGCTCAACGAGGGTGACGATGGTAGAGTGTACTGGAGAGACGACCACCGCTCAACGAGGGTGATGATGGTAGAGTGTACTGGAGAGACGACCACCATTCTACGAGGGTGACGATGGTAGAGTGTACTGGAGAGACGACCACCGCTCAACGAGGGTGACGATGGTAGAGTGTACTGGAGAGACGACCACCGCTCAACGAGGGTGACGATGGTAGAGTGTACTGGAGAGACGACCACCGCTCAACGAGGGTGACGATGGTAGAGTGTACTGGAGAGACGACCACCACTCAACGAGGGTGACGATGGTAGAGTGTACTGGAGAGACGACCACCACTTAACGATGATGACGATGGTAGAGTGTACTGGAGAGACGACCACCACTCAACGATGATGACGATGGTAGAGTGTACTGGAGAGACGACCACCACTCAACGATGATGACGATGGTAGCGTGTACTGGAGAGACGACCACCGCTCAACGAGGGTGACGATGGTAGAGTGTACTGGAGAGACGACCACCACTCAACGAGGGTGACGATGGTAGAGTGTACTGGAGAGACGACCACCGCTCAACGAGGGTGATGATGGTAGAGTGTACTGGAGAGACGACCACCGCTCAACGAGGGTGACGATGGTAGAGTGTACTGGAGAGACGACCACCGCTCAACGAGGGTGACGATGGTAGAGTGTACTGGAGAGACGACCACCACTCAACGAGGGTGACGATGGTAGAGTGTACTGGAGAGACGACCACCACTTAACGATGATGACGATGGTAGAGTGTACTGGAGAGACGACCACCACTCAACGAGGGTGACGATGGTAGAGTGTACTGGAGAGACGACCACCACTCAACGAGGGTGACGATGGTAGAGTGTACTGGAGAGACGACCACCGCTCAACGAGGGTGACGATGGTAGAGTGTACTGGAGAGACGACCACCACTCAACGAGAGTGACGATGGTAGAGTGTACTGGAGAGACGACCACCACTCAACGATGATGACGATGGTAGAGTGTACTGGAGAGACGACCACCACTCAACGATGATGACGATGGTAGCGTGTACTGGAGAGACGACCACCGCTCAACGAGGGTGACGATGGTAGAGTGTACTAGAGAGGCGACCACCACTCAACGATGATGACGATGGTAGAGTGTACTAGAGAGGCAACCACCACTCAACGATGATGACGATGGTAGCGTGTACTGGAGAGATGACCACCGCTTTACTATATACAATACTAATTTACTTGATCGTTTATATTATGTTTACCACCCTACTATAGGCAATACTAATTTACATGACCGTGTATAGGACGATCACTGCTCTACTATGATCTATACCATTTTACATGATCGTGCATAGGATGACAACTCCTCTACTTCGGGCAATACTAATTTACACGATTGTGTTATAAAGAAGATCGCTCTACTTCTGGCAATACTAAGTTAAATGACCGTGAACAGGCCTAGAGGTGAAATGCAAGTACCTTGGACAAAGGACTCATTGTTATGTATTCCTGGTCCACACGTGCTCAATGCACACGGGTTATTATATTTATTACTGCCTACCTTTCTCAAAACGATGAACAATTTTGATCATTTCATTTCAAAGTTAAAAATAATTATTTTACCTCATTGGACTGTACCAATTTTGAGAAGGTATCCTACTTTTGAGTAATTTACATTTTTTCTATAACACAATTTAATCAACAAAGAATATTTAGTTTTCATATTTTAACTATGTAATTTTTCATAATAATCAAGTTTCGAACCCAGTACGGTATCACAATGAGAGTTCAGATTGTAATTTTGAACTCCGGAATTGAAAGATCAGCTATATACTGACACTTTTTAGATGTCATTATTTAATTGATCGAGTCCCGTTATTAAACATTTTGAGGTTTATGGCGTGTAATTTGTATTTTGTAATGTTCCATTAATACTCTTAAACCAATGAGATGGTTAAAGGATAGTGGTTTATTTTAAGTGACTAAACTAATTTTTAGCCACCCTATACGTATAAGGTATGAACACACAGAACGCGGCGCGGCACGGAGCGTCTTCTACTCTATAAGGGTTTCTATAAAAGTTTCGTCTGTTACGTCAATTTTTCTCTCGACCTACTGAACCTATTTTTAAGATTGAGGTGTCATTTTAAAGCTTAGAATATACCGCAGTGACGAATCGCAATTAAAAAGGTCATATTGTTTCGGACTTCGCCCCCCTCGCCTTTAATTTATTTCTAGAGCTTTAAAATGTTGACCAACTTTTATTGCAAGTTCTTTAATGTGAATTGTAATTTAACAGCTGATTACCTTCAGCTGAATTTTAAAAGCCAGATAGTAAACAAAAATAGATCTCTGTCACTTCATAATCAACATTCACGTACTGTAGGTGAGTTTCACTCATACAGAATCATAAAATGCGCAATTTGCGCACGGGCCACCTCCTTTTCTATCTTTTATAATGTCAAATCCCGCGATCGTTGTTAATCAATCCCGAATCCGGACTAGCCAACAACTACACATACACACCAAGTCTGTCCAACGACATTAGAAACTTTAAAGTCTGTGAAAACTGTAAAGAAGATCCAATTACAAAATAACCATCAGTGTATTAAATAAGTACGGTATAGATGTAAGAAATATACCTGTACTTACAATGTTTATGTTTCGCTTGCCACAGTGCAGGCCTACAAAACACTTCGTTGATTAAACACTCACCATCATATAACCAACATTATAACTGCAGTGAGGACGCGCGAAGACGCGTGTTGCCGCTCCAAAAAAATCAAACTCGACTGGTCCAAGTGAAGACGCGCCGTGCCGCGCCGCGTCGCGCCGCGCCGTGCCGCTCTCTGTGTATTCAACTCCATAACAAACTATGTATTTGTTTTTGACGCGTCATGACGCGCCGCGCCGCATTCTGTGTGTTCATCCCCTAACATAAAGTTCCTACTGAAACCCCATTCGGAATTTCACCCGATTATTGCCGGATGTACCCCCATTCCAAAGCGGAGTTATATTTTGACACCAGGAGTGGATATGTTTTATTTGGAGAGGAGAGGTGGCGATAACCTTTGCGATGTCGGGTGTATTTGCAGCCCAGGGTAATGACGAGACAGCTGTAATGATCAATCAGCTGTTATGTCCGGATCAGCTGATGCTCGCCGGACCGTGCGCACGTAATTGGCTCGTGTTAGCCGATCGCTGAGCCCCACTGGTGGGCGGTGCAGATCAGCTGATCACCTGATCACCTCCACGGCCATCTAGAACACTACAACTGTCGGTCTGTGCTAACTATTCGTCGAGCTTCTTGTTAATAAGCAGTCAATCCCACGCGCTGCAACTTGAGTTTATGTTTTCTCCAGCTCTGGAGTTGATTGAATCGATTTTTTAGTTGAAGGCAGTTTGAAATTGGTGTGTAGCATTTTAGTACTACTTCCAAACAAACATGTTCAGCTTCCGGGGATAAACATTTATTGGTCGAGTTAAGATGAAGAACAAATCTAATTGCTTTAGATTGCTGTTGATTCCGAATGTTATTTAAACTAACAAGGAAAAACTATGAATAAAGAAGGTAATGAAACCATCAAGATATAAAGCATATGTTATTACATAAAATTTATAAAGCAACAAGATTACTTCATATGCTTTCTACTATATTTTACTCAAACTTGCTCAAAACACGCATAGCAAAAGACCAGCTCATTCCTCGATGTGAAAACTTGGCCTCCACTGAAATAATGGATCGTGCTCATCTAGGAAAAATTTCTGGTCGAATTTCGAGCACAAGGCGATCTCTGGAATGCATTATTTTGCTACATTGGAGAAGCCTGTTTACAGCATGAATGCTTTGTCTCATAATAGAAGTCGTGAAAAACCAGTGATAGAAGCACTCGCCCATATCCCAACTCGTCCAACTCCCAACTCGCCCATCTCTCAACTCGTCCAACTCCTAACTAGTCCATCTCCCAACTCGCCCAACTCCCAACTCGCCCATCTCCCAATTCGTACAACTCCCAACTTGCCTATCTCCCTCGTCGTCCAACTCCCAACTCGCCAACTTTCAACTCGCCCAACTATACCAACTCGCCCAACTCCAAACTCGCTTAGCTCCCAACTCCCAACTCGCCCATCTTCCAGCAACTCGGCAACTCCCAACTAGCCAACTCCCAACTCGTCAAACCCCCAACTCACCTAACTACCAATGAATAACACACTAACGATTAAAGTGACGCATTAACTTGCCCTTCGTGGAAAGGGCCTTAAAGTACACAATTGTAATATTGTCTAAGTCCTTAATTTAGTTATTAACAACACTGTGTGGTTAACATTCTACACAAGGATCGTCCAACGTAGTCAACAAATCTTCCTTGAATTTCCTCCCTACTTTGATCCCCACGAAATAAAATCTTTGCTCACTGATTTTCAACCAAAACAAGGTGGTGAGCAGATCACAATATTTGCATTAAGCAACACACTGTCGTCGCCCGTCAACAATGTTCGTCACCAGTGTTATCAGTGTGTATCAACGCAGCATCACCACCACTCCGCTGCCGTGGCTTACCTCATGCGTGCTCACTGTCTCACCCCGTGGGAGGTCCTGACCCGAACGCCGTTGTTTGTTCACCGCTATAAATACAGAGATGTGGTGTGACTTAGTGACCAGATGTTCGCAGACCTGTAGCCGTAGCTGTTCATTTCCATTAATTTGCAACCCGGTGAGAAGACAATTGTGCGAGTGACATCATATTGTGGTGCTTCCGCCGCGGCCGCGCCAGACTCGGCGGCACCGCACGGTAGACGTGTACACGTGCAGTGAGGTCCGCGGCGGACGTGAGTCTGGTTACAGGAGCGTGGAGCTGACAAGGACCCACGGCCATCTAATATTGTTCCTTTCCAAATGCCACACCCCAGAGCCCCCGTGCTCGTGCTACCCATGGTCCCACGTGACACCATGACAGGCGACGGTGGGACGCCGCGGAGGAGCTCCGCACGGGGATCTGGGCCGGTTAGATCATACCGCTACCGAATGATTGATCGGCTGTCCTACACCTTCACCCAATTCCACCTATCAGGTGGCCGCCTCCTCGCCACTGTGTTGAAACCTCTGCAACCCTCTTGACACTGTTGCCTGCGACCCACGGATATGGAAATGCCACAAACCGGATGTACGGTAAACAATCGCGAACGCCGAAATCTTCCGATGCTCCACATCTGTGACTCCTACGTACACAGTGGCTATTGTGTAACACCAGGTAGAGGCGGCACCGGGACATCACAGCAAGTCGTAGACTTGATCACTTATGCTGTGCTTTAATTAAAAAGTTACATAAATTTTTGTGAAATTTATTGATTTACTCAAAATTATTCCCATAAGACTGTTGTAAAATAAATTTGAAACGTCCGCTAAGCCTTTAATATTGGCCTAAAAAGATTCATCTTTATGGCATTTTAAGATCTAGTGGCCTGCGAAATAAGAATAACGAATAGATTAATTTATAGGTTTAAACTACATAAAAAACACATCCATATTCATACAAAAAGGTTGAGAATACTTTGTTAATTATTAATCGAACAATCAATAACGAAAAACTTTTGATTTCATAGTCCTTTATACAGTAAAATTTCCTTTAAAATGACATTAAGATAAACATTTTCGACCAGTATTAAAGCCGTAGCGGAAATGCAAATTTAACATAGGTCTAATGGAAATAAAAATCCAAGTTGTCGGGTACTGCAGACTTTTAAACATTAGATCTTTGTATTATCGTCTATTATTGTAGGCCCTAATTGTCTAAAGTAGGTACCTGCTGATTTAAGAGACATCACAAACTTACAGAGGCATAACACCCATTCCACTCTCATCCTTAATTCATAATCGCCCTTTAAATACGCGTTGGTAGTGTCGGTGTCCCAAAAATTGATCAAGTGATTATGGCAGTGATTGTTTTTAAATCAGAAAACATAGGTATCATAATCAAAATTTTGTAAAAAGCTTTAGGGAATGTAAGATATTAGTTGTAGCTTGCAAGGAGATGTCAGTTATATGGTCTACTTTCCCATCCAACATTTTGAGCTAATATAAGCAAATCCCAAGTAAAACAATTAAAATATAAGAGGAAATATAAATTACTAAGCCAATACATGAAAACTTTGAAATTACTATAAATGTAAGAAATGAACTTCGGAAGCGCTACCGATATTTAACTGCCCCTTCGTTCTCTTCATTTTAAGTAATTCAGCCCTTACACAGGAATGTTATGCGGGTTGCGTTTTACACACTTCAGGCTCCTAAATAATTTGTGTTATTGGGTTTAGTGAATTAAATAGCGTTACAAATTAACATAAAATATCTAGATTTGTAACATTCCACACATTATTTTATAGGCGTAATTTTTCTGTTATAAGATGAGGTTTTTACTGGATTGAATATCACTTGTGAAGTAGGGTGAGTACGATTATTCCACTGATTCAGGATCTCGGAATAAATTATGTCTTTATAAAATATAACAATTTTTTTGAAAGAGCATATACATAAAGTGTACAGAGTATGTAGTAGCTAATTATTAATTATTTTAATTATTATCACATGGGAAATTAAATATTAAACATGTGAAATTATGTTTGGAGGTATGTTCAGTTTAAAGTACCCCCCTCTCTCGAGGGAAATAAGAAGAAATTAATTGATAAATTGTGAGATTGAATATGACGCAAATAGAATAATAAAAATACTTTCCTCTGAGGAAGGCCGATAGGCGTTTTAAAATCTTTAGCGGAAAATTAAACAGTTCTTGGAGTATTTGTTTTACAGCCATGATTAACATTAAAAATAAGAATGGTTTTATTTAAATTTATGCCATAAGTTGTACAGATGATATCATATAATCTATATCTATAAAAGGCAAAGCCCTCACTCACTCACTGACTCACTCATCACTAATTCTCCAACTTCCCGACTAGCTACAGTAGGCCTACTGAAATTTGGTATTCTCATTCTTTAGGCTTAAAATAGGAAACTCTGACTATTTTCATATTAATATTCACAAAGGGCTACGCCCTAGACGTCCTCAAAGTTACCATGTTATTCTTATGGAACCAACATTTTTGTATTCTAACATATGATTATTGAAAATGAATTAGGTTTGTTTACATCCTGCCTCATGATGATTCATGCAAGAAAATACTTATAAGCAAGGCAAAAGCATAGAAGTAACCAGGTGTGAGATATAATGTTTATTTATGTTTGACATTGTCAAGATTATAGTGATGTACTATTACTGTCTGTTTTACTTTGGTTGTATTGAGTGGAGTTTACTTTATTTCGTATTTTATTGCTATATACTTTTTTAGTGTTCATAGGTACTAACAAACTGTTTTGCAAATATAGTTTTTGAAGCACTTAAGGGCTCCGCCATACTGGATTCCAAAATTACTTTAGGGCATTCGCGGGGTTGAAACTTTTGATATAGACGTTCCTCTTTGCTCATGGTTGCTCACTCAGAAGCTGTTTTACCATTATAGTTTTCGAATCTAAGAAACGTTTTGCAAATATAGTATTGAAGCCCTTTAGGTCTGTACCCCACTAGACTTTCAAATTACTCTAGGGCCCACGGGATTGAAATATGATGGAGGATTCCTTTTGCTCATGGGTACTCACTAAGAAAAGAGTTTGCAAGTATAATTTTTAAAGCACTTTAGGGCTCTACCCCACTGGATTTCAGAATTACATTATTGCCTTCACGGGGTTAAAATTTGACATGGACATTCCTCTTTGCTCATGGGTGCTTACTAAGAAACGGTTTTGAAAATATAGTTTTCGAAGTTCTTTAGGGCTCTGCCAAACAGGACTTCAAAAACATTTTAGGGCCTCCGGAGTTGAAATTTGACATGGACGTTCCCCTTAGCTTAAGAATTCCAAAAAAGTGTATATTTTGAAATTCTTTAGGGCTCCGTCCCACAAGTCTTGAAAATTACTTTGGGCCCGCGGGGTTGAAAGTTAACATGGACGTTTCTCTTTGCTCATTGTTGCTCACTAAGAAACAATTTAGCAAATTTACTATAGGGCTCCACCCCAAAAAACATCAAAATTACAATAGATGATAAGAGATTAAAATCTACTGTGGATGCTCCGTTTTCCAAATAGGTGCTCACTTAGAAACGGCTTTGCAAATATAGTTTTCGAATTTTTTCACCCCATAGGACTTCAAAATTATTCCAGGGGCTTCCCCCCACAAATCCTCGTTTATGTTCCGTTTTGCTAATAGGTGTTTTACTAAGAAACCTTTTTAGAAATATGGTTTTAGTGAATTTCCCATAGGGAATAAGCTATTACCGTAGGTCTCATGGTAAGACCTAAGCCCGGGACCATGTTACTTTTTCGTTTTTAGGTGCCCAGAGAACAAAAATAATAGCCATTAAAATTTATATATATATATATATATATATATATATATATATATATATATATATATATATATATATATATACATATATATATATGTCCCTAGACACGATAACTCTCGTAAAAATGGTCCGATCGACACCAAATTTGGTAGAGATGTGTAATCCTACGTTTATTCGGATGAGTTCGTAAACCAGACATATCGACCTATCGGAAAGGGTAGTTTTGGGGGATTTTGTACCCCAAAAATAGGTTTTTGCATTTTTCATATGTAATTTTTTAAAATTTTAAATTTTTATTTTGACCATTGGATTTAGTTAAAAAAAAATACACAATTTAGTATTTTAAAGCTTTGCTCTATCTCTATTGGTTACCGAGATATTAAAAAGTCTAAAGACAGTACGTTGTATTTAGAGGCTTCAATGTTAATCTTATGGAGAATAAGGATGTGTTAATATTTCACTTATTAACCAATGTTTTTGGATGAAACTTGGCATTCAGCTTCATTTGGTTGAGATCCATCCATTTGTGGTAAAAAATCTTGTTTTTTGTGTTTATCATGGCAGCAAACCTGCATACTCTTTTCCCATGTTAATATGGAGAATAGGCAAACTCCGTTAACAATGGACAGATATTGATGAAACTTAGTATATGGCTTCATATGGTCGAAATAATTTTTTTTATGCTAAAAACCTACTTTTAGTGTTCCCCATGGCAGCATACCTGCATACTCTTTCCCTACATTTATCATAAGGAGAATAGACATTTATTCCCCTATTTATGAGCTTGTGATGATATTTGGTTGAATGGTATTAGGTTTTTCTGGTCATAATTAAAACTACTAAATTGGAAAGTCGCTGAGTACGCAGGTCTGCTGCGACGGGGGTATTTTATGTTCTTTAGGGCTCCGCGCTACAAGATTTTAAAATTACTGTAGGGCCTACGGGGTTGAAATTTGACATGGTTGTTCTTTTTTGCTTAATGGTTCTCATTAAGAAAATGTTTTGCAAAATTCCTTCAGAGCTCAACACACAGTAATTTTTTGTTTCAATGTCATTCTTATGGAATAAGATTTTGTTGCTCTTTTAAAGATTTTATTACCTAAAAATAAATTTAGTCACGGGCGAAGCCGTGATAGGAAACAGCTAGTTATTGATATAAATTAAAATTGATTGTATACACAGTATTTTAAAATAAAATAGTTACTATATAGAGTAAAATGGTAGCCTTACTCTTTATAGTATTCGTTTCGGTTGAACATAATATTTAAAGAAAAGTGTAAAATTACAAATACTAGCCTATTTGGTTCAGTCAGGTTTAAAAAAGAGATTTTTAATTCTTTGTAGGATGCCACGTACAATAGCAGGTAATAAACTTTAATTACTGAAAAGGATTAATATTTTATTTTAAGTACTCATAACCATTTCATTAGCATTGTATAAGAGTCATCGTCAATTTGTATGCAAGCGAACATCGATTTCTAAATCTAAGGTGTCTAAATAAAAATGCACATGTTGAATTGGAAATTTCTATTAGTAATTCCTTATATTTTTAAGCCACCTATGCACATTGCCTTGACAAATACATAGCAAAATTGTCAATGCGGGCCAATGTCAGAGCATGCTGAGCCACAAGCAGTGTGTTCCGTGTATCCGCGCTGCCTGTCCGGACCCCTGGGAGTCCAACAAGCTGTCACGCCCACGCCTACATCGGTCCTCGATGTCAGAGCATGCTGAGCTGAGCCACAACCAGTGTGTTCCGTGTATCCGCGCTACCTGTCCGGACCCCTGGGAGTCCAACAAGCTGTCACGCACACGCCTACATCGGTCCTCGATGTCAGAGCATGCTGAGCCACAAGCAGTGTGTTCCGTGTATCCGCGCTGCCTGTCCGGACCCCTGGGAGTCCAACAAGCTGTCACGCCCATGCCTACATCGGTCCTCGATGTCAGAGCATGCTGAGCCACAAGCAGTGTGTTCCGTGTATCCGCGCTGCCTGTCCGGACCCCTGGGAGTCCAACAAGCTGTCACACCCACGCCTACATCGGTCCTCGATGTCAGAGCATGCTGAGCCACAAGCAGTGTGTTCCGTGTATCCGCGCTGCCTGTCTGGACCCCTGGGGGTCCAACAAGCTGTCACACCCATGCCTACATCGGTCCTCGATGTCAGAGCATGCTGTGCCACAAGCAGTGTGTTCCGTGTATCCGCGCTGCCTGTCCGGACCCCTGGGAGCCCAACAAGCTGTCACGCCCACGCCTACATCGGTCCTCGATGTCAGAGCATGCTGAGCCACAAGCAGTGTGTTCCGTGTATCCGCGCTGCCTGTCCGGACCCCTGTAGGTCCAACAAGCTGTCACGCCCATGCCTACATCGGTCCTCGATGTCAGAGCATGCTGAGCCACAAGCAGTGTGTTCCGTGTATCCGCGCTGCCTGTCCGGACCCCTGGGAGTCCAACAAGCTGTCACGCCCATGCCTACATCGGTCCTCGATGTCAGAGCATGCTGAGCCACAAGCAGTGTGTTCCGTGTATCCGCGCTGCCTGTCCGGACCCCTGGGAGTCCAACAAGTTGTCAAGCCCATGCCTACATCTGTCCTCGATGTCAGAGCATGCTGAGCCACAAGCAGTGTGTTCCGTGTATCCGCGCTGCCTGGCCGGGGGTCCAACAAGCTGTCACGCCCACGCCTACATCGGTCCTCGATGTCAGAGTATGCTGACCCACAAGCAGTGTGTTCCGTGTATCCGCGCTGCCTGTCCGGACCCCTGGGAGTCCAACAAGCTGTCACGCCCACGCCTACATCGGTCCTCGATGTCAGAGCATGCTGAGCCACAAGCAGTGTGTTCCGTGTATCCGCGCTGCCTGTCCGGACCCCTGGGAGTCCAACAAGCTGTCACGCCCACGCCTACATCGGTCCTCGATGTCAGAGCATGCTGAGCCACAAGCAGTGTGTTCCGTGTATCCGCGCTGCCTGTCCGGACCCCTGGGAGTCCAACAAGCTGTCACGCCCACGCCTACATCGGTCCTCGATGTCAGAGCATGCTGAGCCACAAGCAGTGTGTTCCGTGTATCCGCGCTGCCTGTCCGGACCCCTGGGAGTCCAACAAGCTGTCACGCCCACGCCTACATCGGTCCTCGATGTCAGAGCATGCTGAGCCACAAGCAGTGTGTTCCGTGTATCCGCGCTGCCTGTCCGGACCCCTGGGAATCCAACAAGCTGTCACGCCCACGCCTACATCGGTCCTCGATGTCAGAGCATGCTGAGCCACAAGCAGTGTGTTCCGTGTATCCGCGCTGCCTGTCCGGACCCCTGGCAGTCCAACAAGCTGTCACGCCCACGCCTACATCGGTCCTCGATGTCAGCACTCTTCCGCCACCGGACACCGTCAACTGGTGGGCGACCGACCAAGAAGAGTCAAACTTGTAACCATGAGTTACATAATGAATTGTATACTAATTGATAAAGATGGTAATATGAGCCACTACTTAATTAGTTTTTATAATAATTAGATAATAATTTCGAAAAAAATATTTAAGTATTGCTTTAACTATAATATAGATAGATAGATATATATTTATTTCTCACAATCTTTTCAAATTACAAATTAGTGATACACTACAATGTTTATAGTTCAAATGTTGACATTCCTTGTTCATAATAATAGTACTAGTACTATAACTTAACAAAAAAATAAACGATAAAACACAGTCAAATTAATATTATAAAATAACTAGCTAACAGCCCGTCAAAAAATGACGGGTAATTTTCATGATGGTTATTCATGAATTTGATGTTCTCGTTTGAAAATGGTCACAGAGTTTATTAATACACAGATATATTTATCAATATTTATCAATGTGAACAGTTATATTAATAAGGCAAACATGTTTCTTTTCGTCCTTTTTTCTCAGCTTGTGAGCAACGTAAAAGAAACCCGCGAAAACCGTTTGAAAGATAGTGTCTTCTAGATGAGCAGACTGGTATTTTAATTCACATCGAGCCACGAGGCTATGCCCTAAAGGCTTCGAAAGTTTCAACGTTAACCTTATGGGAGAGGGATAATTGATTGATCATGAAACAGCTGTTGTAATAACAAATTATAGCAAATCAGGAAGAACAGTATGTTTTATATATAATTTTCTTGACTAATTAGCTCAAGATCAACTAAATATTTTTGGCAAAATTTTTTATCAGTGGGCGATTTCCTAGTCTTCTATAATAGGCAAGCATGTTTCTTTTCCTTCTTTTTTCTCAGCTCATGTGCATTGTAGGATAAATCCAAGCATACCGTTGGAAAGGTCTAGTCCTGTAGATGAGCAGGATTCTATTCTAATTCACATTGGACTCCAGGGCTACGCCCCACAGGCTTTCAAAGTTTCAATGTTAATCTTTTGGAAGAATGGGAATTGATTAAATCATTAGACAGCTGTTGTAAAAACAACTGCTGAAACAGGAAGAACAGAGGTTTCAGTCATAAAATGTTTTTAAACTTCTTGGATCCAGATCAACTAAAATTTTGGTCTAATTTCAACCAGGAGGCGATCTCTAATATATCAATAATAGTTTATAAGTTTAAATAGTTTATAATATTTACTATCATATGGTTTTACAATATAGTAGGACTATATAAAAAACATTACAATATATTACAAATATGAGATTACAATATATGACATTACAATATATGAGACTATATAAAAAAAGATAATGATTAAAGGTTTTTAAACGAATTTCCATTTTCTATATTCCAGTTGTATGGCCAATTAACTTATTGGTATAATTTCGTTGACTCAGAGTCCATTTAATATGCCAGAATTCGGAATTTGTATCTTATTTGTTAAATACTCGAAATTTACCAGTCTGATTAAGTGTGTCTTCAACCTCTACCATTTTTACCACTTTACGTTCTTGTTTAACTTTGTTGGATCCACGCAGAGTCTAACGTCCCCATTAATTAGGTTTTGGTATCATCACCATCGCTGAGCACCATTCTGTAGGCTCTACCACAGTGTTTATGCATCTAATTTAACCTTGCTTTCAAGTTCTGACTTGAATTTTTCACGGAATGGTATAGAAGTACATTCCTGGGTGTACTAAGTGTTACTTCATTGTCCTTTAAGTCAATAGTATAGTAGGTTTTCTACCTTCAAAACACTATTCAAAATGTTTATTCTCTGTCTTTTGTTTCCACTTTATTTCCATCTCCTTTTCTCATTCTTGGTATTTGTTCTTTTAAATTTCAAGACTTATTTCTTCCAGTTCATAATTCCGCATTTTCAATTTTTGTTATCCATAGTTTATATTAGTAGGGAACAATAAACCAACTGTTAAACATGTAGAATCATAAGCCTACGCGATCGAAGAAAAATAACAATACTGTATAAGGATGTATGTAATATGACTTAGTTATGAAAATTAATGGATTAAAATACGGTGGGGAGAATTATGTTTATATATTTTAAAACCCAAAGCTCTATAGTTGATAAAGTTTATAGTTGTAAAAACATATGTATAAATAACTCGTAAGTTTAAATGCATAAATTCAATCATCTATATTAAATCACAGAGTAAGTAATACATACAGAGGTAAACTTCTAATGGAAACCGTGTTGCGGTAAATATTTAGTTCATATTTTTGTCAAGAGGTAGCGTTTGCATCGCTATATCTGCTCCAGACGCCTTATCACTGGGGTGTGAGAGAGATGGTGAGAGACGTCACCCAAGGTTGTTTATTAAACAACATCTGGACTCCCGGTGATAACTCACCGTGTACGAATCTCGCTTCGGGTGTCCCGGGCCAGCCAGCCAAGGCTTTTGTTGACTTATACGGTCGCTTATTAACATGTCATAGCGAACGGAATTTTTTAATTTATTTTCTTGACAAATTCAAATAATTTTGGGTAAGCTCGTAGTTAGAAAAGGCCAAATTGATCAATTATTTTTAAATTATTTAAATTTAAATTATTTAAATTTAAATTATTTAATTGTTTTATTATTGTTGTAGAATTTGATAATTTTAATAAATTTTGTAATAGTCATATACAGCTTAGAAAAAAAGTAAGGAACACTTTGTTTAAAAAAAACTAGTTTACACATATTTTAATAAGTAATTTATATTACTTGAATAACCCAAGTTTTTTTACTAAAATCGTCTTTTCAAACTCGAGTAGGCTGTTAACAGTAGGCCCTACTGTCTACAGTAGTTTATTGAATACCCTGAACAGTCTATATGGAGTAAAAATTAATGTTTAAAAGTACGCAATGGTATGTGTGCATCAAAGTGAAGGCCTTCCATTAGTAGAGAACACCGCAAGTCCAATAAATCGGTGGGTATGTCGAAATGGTTGGCGATCAAACTTAAAAACTGCAACATGAAAATCACATTTCAATAACAAATTATTATTGCACAAATTATTATTGCGACATATTCAAACTTTTATGGCCGCGTTGTGAAAAAATGCTTATACAACGACCCTTTTAAGAGTACCCACCATCTTGGATTTTTACTCACATAAAACTAATGTTTAAGTTAAAAAATTAGTCCGCTACCCCTATAATAATGGTTAAAATAGATTGATCTTCAAATCATTTTAAAGGGAACTTAAATACCTATTAGACTATGAAATAAAAGATCGTATACGGTATGTGCCAAAATAAACAGTACTGAAACTGAATCCGCTGGAGTTTGAATCATGATTGATCAGACAAAAAAACGTACGACTGTCCGAGGGTTGCCTCAAACTGGACGGAGGTCATACTGAACATGTTATTAATTCATTTTAATCTATGGTGCTCACTTTTACTAGTATATTTTGGTGAAACTGTTACATGTTTGGCGCTTTATGTATTATTGATATTTTGATTAATAAACAACAAAGTATTTTCAACAATTTTGTTAGAAGGAAGGTGAAAACGTTTTTTATTTGTGTAATCTCGTAAATCGCTATATAATCGTAATTTTTATTTATAGACCCCTTGGTAAAATAAAATTGAATAAGTATGAATCCTTTTGACCTATAAAGGCGTAGTGGACGTTTCAAATTTGACATTAGATTTATGGGAATAAAAATCCAAGGTGGCGGGTACTGCCGACTCTTTAACATCGTTTAAAAAGCTGCAACATGGACTCTATGTAAACTTTCAATACTTTCAACATACAAATTTCATTGTCTTGTTTTTCTTACAATTGAATGGATGTTTTCGCTCCTGTCACATTTTGTTATTTATTCGTCACAAAAGTTTAACACATCACCTCAAAGTAGATTATCTTCACTCACTGTTAATATTCGTCTTGATTTCGTGTAAACAAAGCAGACTTTTTCTTAATCACTACATGGAGAATTTTTCAGAAGAATCTTTTGGAAAATATATCTTTTTTATACATTTCCCATTTTGTTGTAAAGTTTTTGACCTGCTACTTTTTTCCTTAGTATGTAGGACAAACGTCTTTGATTTTAACTCTATCCTATAATTTTGTAATCTATGAAATGAACAAAAAGCTTCTGAGAAAATTCAGCCAACACTCCGTTGCCTGATATACTTAAGTTTTAATTAATACATAATCTTCCCTCAGTACGATCTTATGACTCTTCTTGTTTTAAAATTAACCCAAAACACGTTTTAATGTAAATAAAGAAGGCGTTTCTCAAACCACAATTCATCGCCCTTTGCACCCCTTTCACGATCAGAATATTTTTTTATGACTTCCATACACGCCCAGTTAGCAAACCAGAAAGTTTATGGTTTTTATTACAATTTAAATTACCATAATGATAGTAAAAACCAGCAGTCAATTTGTAACAGTTTGTAAGGTATATAACGCTTCTAATAGAACTTTTAGTCGCTCAAAACTCAAAGCCTAAAAACGTCTCATTATAGTACTACTACTCTAAGTATACTTCTTGTCAATTAGTTATTAATAGTTCTTCAATCAAATTTTATCATCTGTCTCTCATTTTAAAATCAAACCATAACACATGTTTTAATTCAACAAAGCAGACGTTTTTCGAATCCCCATGCTATTCTTATGGAGGAGGTTTTACGTTATTTCTAATTTCCTGGTAACTTTATGAACGCGCCGATAATTTCCCCCCGTAATGCATGGGACCGATACTTTTAATTTGAGACCCCTACCTCTTCCTGCAATTTCATTGCAGGAAAAGTGTTGTTCATCGTTGTCTGATTGAAACATTTCAATCAGACAACGACCCTGAACAATCTGATGTAAAAGACGTTATTGAAGACTTCTCTCAGCATGGGGAAGCGGATGATTCAGTATTAAGAGCTAGTGCCGTCACATATTTGAGTGGAGTGGTTTTACACCATTTGGAAAAGAAATACCACTGTAATGATTGCTCTAAAGCTTTAAGTAAAGAAAACAGAATTCTCGAAAAAAATGATGAACTGTTAGTTCATTTTAAAGCATACAAGACCAAAGTTCCCTCTGATTTTGGTAATTTGAAAGTGCCAGCAATTGAATTTCGAGCTGTAATGGACATTTGCATGACTGTGTTTGAAAACAATATCAATAGACTGATAACAAAAAACAATGTTAAGAAAACTCTGGTTTCTTTATGTGTTTCTACAGTCAGCGAAGAGTTTTCAAATTGGTTAGTCCAATGTCACACTCACAGAATGTTTTGTATTGAAAAGATTGTATTAATTAAACTGCAATATGAGGTTAAAAGGCGCTCATGCCTCTAAGGTTTAACTAAACCAACTCAAAAACGGAAAGCACACGAGATTAATATTGAAGAAGTGCAGAAAAAAAGTAAGGAGAAAGCTGTTTCATTAAGTGCAAAATTAATGAGTTTTTATTTCATTAATTCATTAATGTGTGTTTGAGTGCCGACATGTTGGATTTATTTTCCATAAGGGCAATGCTAAACTTGTCCCCGGCATTTGTCATAATTTCTTTATTTTTGGTCTGATTGATTTAAAATAAATAACGTTTGAATCACAATTAAATTCACCGTTAATTTTGCGAGATCGATTCTTTGTAAATAATATATGAAATTCTGCATACAATGTTTTAAAAGTAGTAAAAAAAACTTGTTTTGTTATTTTAAGTTAGTAAAAACACTATTTTTTATCAAAAATCCCTCTCGCAAACCAAATCTGCCTTTATGAACGCTTTATTAAGAGCTATAAACCATTATTTTCTGATTACAAATAAAAGAGTTATTTGGTTCCCCGTTTAACATTGCTCTTATGGGTGAAAGACGGAATCTGAATTGACGCCAACGCCCTCTTAAATTATGTAAAAAGTATAGTAGGCTATAGCTTAATTTATTATGCACACTTCACCATAGGTGCTCCATTGTTTAATACTATAGTAAACTGTAAACCGTGCAATGATTAGAGCATATTACATTCTGTACTATAGTTATCCTGGACTAATTTTAAGGACTAAAATTGTGAAGTTAGTTCGTGATATGACACTAATAACATAAATATCATTTTTAGGTATTGGGTTCATAGAAAATTCACTTCAAGTTAAAGAGAATTTTATAAGCCATAAAGTTAGGCCTAAGTTTTTCAAGTTAACTGAATATTATAGCTTTGCTGGCATTATTTTAGATTTAAAATTTAATTTGAAAAACATATAATGATGCACAGTGTTTCAAACTTTGTCGAAGTGTTTCAGTACTTCGTGTAAAAAGTTTCATACTGTAAAAATTGGACACGGATTATGTTTTATTTAATTTTATGTATTTAAAAATGTACTGCATTACAATCCTTAAATGAAATTATTATTTTAAAACACTGACGGTGAAAAATTTTAGTTAGCCCTTTATATATTTTTCTACTGAAAAAATCACCTTAATATGATTATTTTGCATTTATGTACTTGTATTTCCCTATAAGGTCTATTTATATTAGCTCACAGAGACATACTTCTACATACATTCTATCGGAAGTGAGCCCAAAGAGATAAATCATCTATTTTTCATTTATATATTGACGTTTTTTAGAATGAATTAAATAAATTAGGTCTATTGCACAGCATAATAAACAATTTACCAATCTTTGTGTTTTTTTTTAAATAAAACTTATTGTTATAAATTATTGAATTTTGTACCGAAGTGCATTCAATGCCTAGATAAAGCCCCACTCACGTCTCATAGCATTATTTGATCATTAATAACAAAGTAAACTCTAGCCACTATTAGGATATCGCGGGCCCTACATCTGCACCAACATCTGCTCCGGCGCCGTGATGTCTGGTTGAGCTCTGGAGCGACAGCGCTGCTGCCATCTAACGGCAATTAGGAGAACTACGTCGACCATCTTTTTCGAGTTCGGGACACCCGGTGTCCCCATCTAAAGCGCAACACTGATCTTCCCTCTGTTAATATTACTTCTCTGTGATTAAATAAACTCTCTTTATAGTATAGCAACCAACATTTTACGAAATCATCAGCTGTTAAATATTTATTTTACCGCCTTAAAAACCACCGCAACGTTACGTGTCCTTGATTTCATTTGTATCTGTCAATTATCATAGCATTGAAAAGTTGTCTGTTTTGATTACAAAAACACTTTGTAAAGCAGCAGTGCTTCAAATTTCAATGTAATATATGGATCACCTGGAGCAGTAAACAAATTGACAAAATCACGTCTTAGATTGGTCTAAATAAGGTCTAATTTTCATTTTGCGGCTTTATAAGGCATTTTTCGAGGAATACCATATTTTTCCTATCATCTAGGAGTCACAGGAAATCTATTGACACCAAAACGGCCTCGATCCGTTCAGTAGTTCTCTCTCTAGACTCTTAAATGCACTCTTTTATTATATAAGATGAAATTAATAAAACAGTTGAACACATGTTGCCAATATATTTTTTATGTCGATTACATTTTTTCGACAGCACGACTTGTCAGCTTTTCATCATTATTAACATAAATTGACAAGTTTTATGGTACACAAAATGTCGCGTACAGGTATTAATATAGATAGGTATTATATAGGTAAGAATCGTTACCTAACGGAAGACACGTTAGAAAGGAATACGGTAGTCACCCAAATATCGATATGGGCTTGGTAAATAATTACAAAAGATTAATATCTTAAACATAAACTTGGCATCTGAAACCAGAAAATTTCGAAAACAAGTTGTAGGTTATGTAATTTGAGCCTGTCGTATATTCAAAGTTGGAGCTCGTATGCACAGAAGAGAGCTCACATTACCAACACCGCATACAATATTTACTTTCCACGAACCCTGACCTATCATTTTGTCGTTGTAAATTGTTTACCACCCTACATTAAATCAATGTTTATAACTACTCTATCCGATTCCATAGCCATTAAGAGTAAATTTATCTAATAGTGGCAGTTATTTAAGCTAAATTGGTGCCTTTCTAAGTTTTCAAAATTAAAGCACAAACTCTTGTGTGGCAACCGTAAACTATCATCCAAACCTGAACCAGAGAGTTCTATAATGGCATTCTTAACTTGATTAAATGTTTTCAAATAATTCACAATACTTTGATACTTTCTTTGAAAAACCTTCACACAGTATGTTGAGTATAAGTTTGAATTTGATGAGTGTCATGGATCAGATGGGGTGTAGCTTTGTTGCTGACAAATAGAAGCTGGTTCATTTGTCAGGATCAATAATTCCAGTATCCACCTTCTAGGGTCCAGTATCGAACCATCAAAAACCGCTAATTTCTCATGCTCGAGCCTAAGGTCTGTGGTATGGCAAGACATTTTTTTATTCATATTATCTACATATACATTTATAACTACAATAGAACCAACTATAGAAATTAGTTGGCAGTCCAAAAAACAACAATCACTCAAAACATTTTACATCATGTCCAAAACAATCTGGCAAATAAATCAAAATCTGATTAATTTTTTTAATTTTCTTTGTGTATTCCAGCATAGATCACTTCCAGGAACGATTCACATCTATAAATATTAATTTAAAATAAAATTTGCAAGCCATATAAACAAAATTTTTTTTATGAAAACTCATATCAGGATAAAAGTGCACTCTAGTAACGGTTTAACATCTGAACGCAGCAAAACACCGCTTTTTCCGACGGCTCTATGCATAAATTTTTGACAAAAGCGGAGTGGTTCCAATAGAGTCCTGCTGTACACCATACAGTTTATTTGGGCACAGTCAGGGTCTATATAATTGTAACTTACCATACTTGTTACTTTCTACACATAACATGCAAAAAAGCCCTTAAGTGCTGAAGACAAGTAGACGCATAGATTAACTGATTTTGAATGTGTCACCTTACAAGCACTTAAATAAAAAAACCATAATGCAGCAACCCTTTTCACTTTCTGAAACCAAATTGGTCTGGCACAAGGAGATGGAGTGACTCAAAGAACATACACAAATGGTTGAACATGACAGCCTCAAACATCCTTGGCAAGTCATGCATGATGTAAATTTGTCTAAAGCTAGGTAAAGCGGTGGATGGGCCTTTTTTATAAAGACACACATCTACAGTTCGGGCAACTTTGAGGAGATCTGAGAAGATTCTACCTGCTGTTCATGCATTCATTCCACCTGATGTTCGTGCATTCAACAACATTAGGCCTAAGTCAAAATAGAACTATTTTATTAGGATTTTGAACCTATACTCTGTTTTAAAAAAATTTTGGCTCTTGCCCTTCATACTGTTATTTAATTAAGTCTGCCATCTGTACATATCGTAAAAATTTTGAAATTGTATCCTACATTTACTAATCCTTGACAATAATATATTCCCAGCTAAACTTGATAAGAACTTAAGGCAGTTCATCTATTGATTTTAGATTACATGGAAAAGGTTCTATAAGGTTAGGATATTTTCCAAAAATTAATCATTGACTTAGTAAAAAAATTGAAATCATTTTCGGACTAAAAGATTGATCAGTGATGTTTCGACCTATATGAAATGCATAGCTGTTAGCACCAGGTAAGCTCTACGGGGATTTGCATCATAAGCAATATTGGCTGAATTTTAGTCCCCTTGTCATCATAATTTTGATGTGATAGTCCCCTATAACGAAGATTTAATAACTTTGTTTTGGAAGCAGCGTAGCCGAAGCAGTGTTTGGATCGCCCCTGCACGACCTCCTAGTCGCCGTAGTGTGTGGCGGTGGCGGTGGCCCGCTAGGGTCTGCTCTAAGCCCACCTACATTCCTCACCTGTGAATCACAAGGTCGCGGCTCTACTCTGGTTGCACCACTTCTCCGCCCAAATTCCCACACTTGTACTATCTCCTACACACCAACCACTTCTATCTCGAGATTAGTGTTTGACGACACGATACCGTTTCAATTTTTGTTTGTTGATACTTGTAAATACTATAGAACAAAGATATCACTCAATTAGGTAATTTCTATATTTACTATTTCACCATGATTGTATTTCTTCATGAAAATTACAGCAAACGTTCGAATTTAAACCATTTTAAGACCATCCTATTAGTTTAATAAAGTTCTGGATTATTTTTTAAAATGGTTTGTTTTTGTTTGTTTATGCAGCATTCCCAACTCATCTTGTTACTATATTAAACAAAAATATCTACTATGAGTTTGTGTTTCCTTGCTGAAAATATTTCAATTTATAAGGCTCAGCTATTTTATTAGAAGTTTTTTCTAAACAAATCAATTGAACTTCCGTACATCATTAGTTTGTTAAGTGCCTTGAAACGCATAAGAACGAGATTTACAAGTGCTTTGTCCACTTTTTAAAGCGTTTTTCTCCTCAAGGAAACGCCCAATGAAAATTCCGGTAGCCCTATGTAATGTTAGTAAATTTACTTATCAAAACAATTAATTCATTACCGTGCCTTTTCAGTGGGGTCATAATTTTTAGGAAATTTATTTTGACATTGTTATAGAACATTGTCTCGTTATTGAATTCATCTGAACGACTTTGGTACTTAACATTAGTACATCGATTTTATATCATCTAACTGTAAACAATTTCTTTTAAGATCTCAAATTTACTTATACATTTTCAAGAATCTCATTGAAAATCCCACGCATCTATGTAATTTATTATTTTGGCAACAATTCATTGCAGTGCCTTTTCAGGGGGGTCGTTAATTTTAGGAAATTTATTGTTTACATTGTCATAGAACATTTTCTTACTACAGAACCATCGTTCATCTGAACGACTTTTTCATAACATTAACATTTTATATTGTTCCTAACAATAGTCATCGATGTTATATCATCCTTGCAAACAATTTCTTCTAAGCAATCAATTTTACTACGTTTTGAAGAATTTCATTTATCATCCCACGGATCTTTCTTATTCTGTATTTTGGCATCGAGATCAGGTTGTTCGAAGATTTGTTACATCATTGAGAGGTCTTTTCCAGCAGAAAACACTAGCCGAAACTACTGGAGCAAAAATTATCTATCAATCTCACCGTACAACATCAACAAACTGTGATCTAGGTGAACTGGATCACGGATTTCCGCAGCGGCCGGAGATCCTTGTGTGAAAGTGATGTTATGCAATGTCAGGGTCTCAGAGAAATTGGCCCAAATATTGCACCAGACCGCGCAATAGACCCACTCCCACTCCACCTGAGCTGAGCTTGCCATTAGCGAACACCGCTGGTGAACGTGCAGTTAAGCCCGCGCCAGATGCCAACCGACATTGACGAGATCAATTTTAATGTATAGACCTACACCTGATAGACTAAAAACGTCATCGTGTCAGCCGATGGCGGGGGTGTTGTGCGAGGTTAGGGATCAACGCTCCAACTGGGTTGATTGCTTTGTATGAAGAACAGTTTCCACACTGTTTTCACTTCATGCTCTGCGTTTAAAATGTCCAGACAGATATATTGACCTACCGGAAAGGGGTAGTTTTGGGGGGGTTTTGTACCCAAAAAATGGGTTTTTTTAATTTTTCATGGGTAATTTTTTTTAATTTAAACTTTTTATTTTTACCACTGGATTTAGCTAAAAAAAACACACAATTTAGTGTTTTGAAGCTCTATCTCCATTGGTTAGCGAAATATTCAAAAGTCTAAAGACAGTATATTGTATTTTGAAGCCCCAATGTTAATCTTATGGGAAATAAGGATGTGTTAATATTTAACTTATTAACCAATATTTTCGGATGAAACTTGGTATTTAGCTTCATATGGTTGAAATCAACCATTTATGTTAAAAAACATCTGGGTTTTTGTTCTTATCTTGGCTGCAAAAATGCATACTACTATTTTCTCATGTTAATCATATGGAGCATAGGCAAACTCTTTTATTCATGGACAGATAATGATAAAACTTGGTATATGGCTTCATATGGTCCAAATATTTTTTATGCTTAAAATCTACTTTTAGTGTTGCCCATACTTGTATAATATTTCCCTATATTTATCATAAGGAGGATAGACATTTATTTCCCTATTTATGAGCACGTAATGAAATTTGGTTTACAGGTCCATCTGGTCAACATTAATATTACTAATGTGGAAATTCGCTGAAAACGCAAGTCTCCTGCGACAGGGGGTATTTCATATCTATTTGAGATTCATATTGCTAAAGGCTATAAATTCATTTTTATGGAAAGCAGTGCAACCCCATACAGATTGTGGACGTCCAGGGGATCATAATGTGATTTCTTGAACCAGAGTTCAACATTATAATCAGCATGCTACTGTATCAAGACACCTTAAGACTCGACATATTGGAGTTTTACTAAACGAAGTTTAACTGTTTAAGCAATATATGTCAAGTCTATTGATTAGAATATATCTGCGATTAGAATAATATATGATGGTTTATTAAACGAAAGTATTAACTAGTCAATTAATCTTATTATCCTTTTACATGCAACGTAGTTAAACACAAAGCGCAATGAGAAAGTTAAATGGCTTCTCTACCGTTTTTTTGCTGTACCTATTTATTTAAGACATAAATGTCCGTTACCGCAACACTAGTTCATCTGGACACTTGAATCTCAATATAAGGGGCTTATAACGAATAGCTGTCTAAACACCGGAGGACTTTGTAGAGACAAGATTCCTCATTCCAGTTGACCCGGCCCGTCCCAGCTACCTGATTGCGTAGCTGTGCTCGCTCACTCAGTCCGTGCAATGCGTGCATTGAAACTGCACTGGATGGCTAGCGATGTTGTACATGGAGTGTTATCGGTGCTGCTCTTTTCTGTTCATGTTTCATTTGTCCAGGTTGTTTTAAATAACTTTCCAGTAGTATTCAGGTCCATCCTTACTCTATGAGGTTCAGGAGTTCAAATTATTTTTTAGTCAAATGCTTGGTATATGTGAGCCGTATTCTAAATTTAGGTTATATTAAAAATAATATTAATGGTGCATCCACAGTGAAGGACGGAAGTTAATAACGGTTGTATGGATCATGTCATATTCATTATTTAACAAACTTTGTGAAATGAGGGATTGGAAAATAAAATTTCCTTATTGAGGACATGGAGTTCGATGTAACACTGTGAATTCAAATTCATTTCAGTCAGCAACAACGCGTCAAATTAATGTTGCAAGCGTGTTTGTGAAATGCCTGCAGACGACATCACAGATCCCGAGAACATGAGGGGTCCCATGCCTCATCCCTGCGGCCCTCCGGTGGCGCCAGGGGGCCGGGAAGTGGCTGAAACAGAGAGTGGGAGTCGGTATCTGGACCACAGGACAATCTTGACCCGCTAACGTTGCGTCATCTACGACCTTCATTGGAATGTGGGGAATGTCCGACAGAGAGGGGGAACGATTTGCATACGAGAGAGTGAGAGGGAGAGAGCTTCCTGTAGACCGCTGGCTCCCCGCCAACTTCCTTCCGCTGGAGAATCTCTCCTCCTGCATTCTGATTGGATTAATTGTCAAAAATGACTTAAGGCTTTGGCTTGTTTCAACTAATGTGATTTTTTTTATCCTCACACAATTTAATTCTGATGTCTTTTTAAAATCTCTGTACATAACAACAATCTATGGTGAGAAAATGGCTCTAACCGGATATTCTGAGCGCTATAGAGTTCAACAGGCGAGGTAAAAGGCCAAGTCGCTTAGTTCTTGAGGAGAGTGCAAGTATGGTAACATTTTCACTTTTTCTTTTGAATGTCATTATATGACCAAGTGATTCCAAGAATAAAGTTCACTCGAAATCCCCGACGACCCACTGACGTCATCAAGGTGGCAGCCGAACGACCCCGAAACTGCGACTGTTACCTATAATTGCATAACTTCTTGATTAGCATTATACGTGCTGGTACTGATATTCAGGTTGAAATAATAAAACGTCTTCCAACACTACTTGATATATTTACACTTATACTGTAATTGTTTACAAGGGACTGAGTCTCTGATTGGGCCTGATGATGACCGGTGTGACTGGTCGAAATCGATCGCCATTATAAGATCTTTTATATATATTTACCGTCTTGTAAACAATTACAGTATAAGTGTAAATATATCAAGTAGTGTTGGAAGACGTTTTATTATTTCAACCTGACTATAATTGCATGTACATTAATTATTATTTGCATATTAAAAATAACCTAAATGAAATGGGTAACACTAAGATCCAAATGTTACCAAATATGCCCAATATCAACATGCATATTGGACATTGTTGAACGGAAAACTCGTCAAAATTTATACAATCTATAAATTAAAATGATCGCTCGAAAATTTGCTTATTTCAGTAAAAGATTATGGTTGAAACTTGTATATAACTAATTTTTAAATAGAATACAGAAATCTAGAGGACTATTTGTTTGTACCATAGAGCCGAAGAAAAATATCAGACGGAAAAGAAAGGGGACCAATCAGGGCACGATACAGTTCGTTCCCCGTTCAACAATAAGTTCATTTGTCATACATAAAAATAAAAATTGCACCTAAACTCATGGCTGTAATTTGATATGGCGCACATTAATATAGATGTTCGCCAAAAAATTTGTTAGCTTTTCAAAGTTAGCATCAGCACAAAAATGTCTGATTTTCATTATTATTTTAATATCGGAAATTGCGGTTTAAAAGTATACCTTCACGTTCATGATTTCAATTTGATTCGTAAAAAGGACTGTTCAGGGAGGGCAGAAAATGGTGACCTGAAATAAATGAATCTGACGAACCGGCGAACGAGGGAACGCTATTTTTAGGAGCTTGGATACACAACAGTAGCCTAGGGGTCGTCCATATTAAATTACATAATCTGAAAATAGTGGGGGAGGGTCCAGATTGAAAATGATGGTAAGGTGGTGTGCAAGGGGGGGGGGGTCGGTCGGCTTTGATATAATGTCATTTTAAATATGATGTTTTATATCAAATTTTAACAGTAATACAATGATAAATTCTAACACAACTCAACTATTATAAAATAATTATCTGTAAAATACATTAGACTATTTTAAGGCGTTGTTTTATAGTTTATTTTTCTATTAAGAAAGTCATTTTGGCTTTATTTCTGAAGGTAAATTCAGATTTGATTGGTCAATTTTTTAGTTGATCATGTAGCGTTTAAAAAGCATTATTTTTACTTAAAACGGAGGTTTGTTAAAAATTACGTCATTTTTATGAAATGAGAGGGGGTGTCAGACAAATTATAATGGTAGGATGATTTTAGGGAGGGGGGGGGGGTCCAGAAATGGCCAAAAAGCGATGACGTAATTTATGGACGGCCCCCTATGCAGATAACTCGTCGATTCATAAAGTCTTATTATTGTTAATCATTTTTAATTTTATGTCAATTTTCCTTGGTGCCTTTTAATTTACATTTCTCAATCTTAGACAGATTGCACTTTAGAAACATTATAAAAGCTATTATTTGTAAATTTAAAATAATGTATACTTGCTGTCCAGAATATCTGGGGGACTTCGCCCCAAAACCCCTCCTCCCCCTTTAGCTGCCTATGATGGAGAGAATGAATGATATCTCTTTAACACAAACACGCTATACTATAGACTATAGGCCTACCTTCCCGGATCTGGAGACGTTGGTGACAGGCAAACTAGGGAAAATGTCTACTACATTACCTTCACACGCTTCACACATTCCACCAGTGAGTTTTATCTTATCGGGGTCAAATGTCAAGTGGGAATAGGGGATGTTCTTCGGTCTTTATGACCCAACAAGATAATGTTCTTCGGTCCACTCTTGTGAGGTAGAGTTATTACTGTTCACAATCTTTAGATATTGCACGACGAAAATGTTCTGTATTTAATTGGCATATATATAATCTTCATTGATATTATTAACAATATTTAGCGTACTTACACTTTAAATTCACAGGTAACAACTACACATCAGGAACGCAGATAGAAATTCAAATTTATGAGGCCAATTAAAATCATATTAGTCGCTACAATTAATATTAAAAATAATAATAAAAATAATGTATTTAACAACAACAGACAGTGGAAGTTTTTGCCTTTTTACAAAAATTACATTTGCTTCAATTCTGTATCAGTAGGCCAGTTTCAGAGTTGTATTTCGCAATAAAGCTACAATTTCGTCCCTGCAGTAACGGTCCACTGAATTAGCCAATCCAGTAATAGCTGTACGACACCAAGTCCTAGTAGTTTCAATCAAACTCAAAACTCAAACTCAAAGTCATACATTCGTCCAATATTTTTTTACATTTTAAACACGTCAATGAATGGTTTATCCATATGCAAAGTTTGACTTCCAATCATATTCATTAGGTATACATAAAATTATTGAATTGCAAAAACAATTGGTTTGAGAAATATTAAATAAACTAAAATTAACATGTTAAGCTACTGCCTATTCAACTCGATAAAAACATTTATGTATAAAATGAGATTTTAATTTTCTTAAAAAAAAGATATCCTGTTTTCATCACGAATTTCGGATGGAATGCTATTAAAAATCTGACACAAGTTCGGTATGGTCCCTTCTCAAATCTAGCAGATGAGTGCTCCAACATTGTCAGCAGGTCTCTTGCTCTTGTTAGGTAGCTATATCCAGTTTAATACTGGTTTTCTTTCATTAATTTTCGTGCACGTTGGAGAGCTTCTTTGGGAAACTTTTCATGATAGGCTATACAATTAATTAATGTTGCCTTTTTAAACTAAACATTCTAATTTATAGTTCATTTATAATTGTAAAACATTAGATACTCCAAATTTTATTGAATGATTCGCAATTAAATATTTTACAGGCGGGCTCTTACTTTAAGGGATTTAAGGGAAGTTTGTCCTACAAAGTAGGCCTATATAGTATGATGAATTCGCAATCCCTTAACGAAGAAGTTAACGGGTAAGAATTCGGAGTATAATTAGAAGGTTCTGTTGATTTATTATATACATTAATTTGCTGGTGATATATTAGTCAGTTAATATCATCAACTGTCAAAAGAAATTCTAGTTCTCTACCGCTCGAATTTCTATCACTTCCAACTCTTATAAAATAAGAGGAAGGAAAACAAAAAAGTTAAGTTTTGCCTAGGTAAAAAAGTATACTAATTAAAACTAGTATTCCAAGAAGTAATATACCACTTTCCGGACTAGTGACGAAATATACTATTTTGTCAATAAAATACTTTGTTTCATCAATTTCAATAGAAAGTTAAATAAGGAATAAATTTTTCACTGGCCGTTATAGTTATAGTTTTTACTTTATCAATATATATTGCTTCTCAAAAAATTTTACAACAAAATTACCCATTCACCTAATATGTCTACATCCTGTTTAAATTAAATATTAAGTTTATATAATCCATATATAAAGTACCTTTCAAAGATAATTATACACTATGAAATAGAAGGTATTATTATACGTAATACCAGTTTAGGCTTTCAACACACAAAACTCAGTAAAAATGTCATTAATGTTATGTTAATGTTATTTGTAGCGATTTTAATGTCATAAATTTTAATACATTCGCCGAAAAGGAAAATTATCACGTATTCATACCATCACGTGTTTATTGACACTGATCAACGGGAAAGTTCTCACTTTATACTGATAGTAAATCGGCAATCTGATATCCCACTTAAAGTGAGAGAGTTAACCTAAAGTGGAGCGGCCAGTTGATTGATACTGTTATCAGTGTGAAAAGAATAGCCCTTATATGTGATAAAACTCAAGAGTGTTGTAGATAGGAGAGTCGATAGCTATTTACTGTTCGCCTCATAGGGTTTTGTTGTATATTGTGGTCAGTCCGTTAACATTGTTATTGTTATCAGTATCAAAAGTGTATTAAAAACATAAAAAGATTGTGTTTTATGTTTATTTATGTCAAGTAATTAAAGCAATGGCTAACAAAATTCTAATTTAATTGGGTATTGACTTCTTACAGTAGGCCTATATATATCATAAATGGAAGTTGGAATGATGTAACATGTAAAGAGTTTAAGCATTCCCTGTAGTCAAAACCCCCCAAACACCATATACTTAATTGAAAGCTATTGACGTGAAAACACCAGATAAATTGCTGTAACATCACATTCTTCAACAATGACACCTTTAACAATTGCCGTGGTGACTGAAAAGTGGTGTTCTTTCTTTAGTTTTTGGCTTTAAGAATGTATCTGATGGAAAATCGCTAGTGCGAAATTAAATTATTTACAACTTTTTAACTTGAGGTTTTGCTTTATCTTTTACCGTTTTCACACTAATTCACAATAAAGTTGAAAGTTCGGGTTTGAAGGTCAAATGTAACAATAAATTGTTGAGGCATTCCGAAAATTCAAAACAACTACAACCATACTTGATTAAAAGCTCTTGACGTGAAACCCCCAGATATGACTATATCATTTCAATCTTAATAGTGTTCTGCCCCAGACATCTTCAAATATACCATGTAATTTTTATGTAAGCAACATTTTAGTGGTGATGTATAGGCCTACATGATGATGTAGGTATAATTAATGTAATATAATGTATAATTAACACATTATTACATTTGGGAATACTACTTTATAAACAGCTGTTCTCATTACAGGTAAGATTGATACCTACTAAAAAAACTATAGGATAGGATTATTACAAACTTATATACGCGAGTGAGTGCAGCGAACGAGCTGAACCTAACGGAGCGAACGAGTTCACCTGAACTGTTTTCATGAGGCGATAAAAATTAAGGACATTAAAATAACTTGAGGAGAGTGAGCGCAGCGAACAAGCTGAACGAGACGGGGAGTAAACGTAACAAGCTGAACGGACGGTGAACGAGCTGAAGGGTCTATTCGTAGGAAAAAGCTATTTCAAGACCGTTGCGAAGCACGGATAAGCCATATTTTTTATAGTAAAGTACTGTATAAAAAACAATTTTTTAGAGTAATATTGCCGCAACAATTTGTACTCACTTATCATGCTATAGCTTCATATGCTTAATACAGACCAATTATAATAGACCAAATGACTTCAAGGTAGTAAATCATTTATGTAATAAATTAACTATGTGCTATAAAAACATTAAATGGAAATATAAAGGGGGGAAATAAAATTGTAACTTTAATCCGTAATGAAATATGTTTTGACGTTTATTAAATATTTTTGCTGTATAGTTCTAACATAATTTTGCTGTATAGTTCTACATAAGGATCATGCTTAGAAAAAGCAATCTCAACACTACAGTTTTGTTAATCCCTACTGTAATCAGCACAGAAACAAATACATAGTTATGCGGATTGTAATGTAACATAAATATGAATGAAGCATCATTCAAGAATTGAATCTTAATATTAATTTGATTAAAACCTGCGTTTGTTAAAGAAAATTTACGGTATAGGTGTCAGTGATTGGAGCGGTATCATCGGTTAAATGCCCTTATACTTTGACTTGCTGAAAATATCGATTAGTTATGTGTTTATATTTTAATCAGACGCCTTGTGATTGTTTTACAGGCCTGATGTTTGTAGCTCTCAAAAGGCATCATAATAATGCAGTAAAAATCAATCGACGGCAAAATTTCGTTTCCACTATACTGTAGCTTAATCATACGATTTAAACTATGTAAAATATTATTTTTTTTAAAGAAAACTATACCCAATTACGTTACTATTCTTATTTTCTCCAGTTCCAGATATGTTCTTTATTTTATGCAATTGGACACATGTAGGGCATGCCTACTAAATTGGAAACAGGATAGACGGGATCTGTTTTAACTGGCAATAACTCTTATCGCAGGTAGCCTACAGTTTACCTTCGCGACGGATTTTATTATAACTCAACTCTTCTAGGTGGCAACTGATTCTCTTAACTAACTTAATCCAACCTAAGCCAATTATTATAAACATATAAATGTTATTTCATGATACTGAACACAGAACAGCCAGCCGTTTTCTGGTCTGTAGTCTATAAAGTCTGTAGTTTATACAAAGTTGGCTTTTTCTGTAGCCAACGAAAGTGCACAGAAAAACATCTGTTAAATTTTTCTGTGCGCTAACCTCAAAAGTTGTTCTTTTCTTAAGCAAAAATAATACTAATACAAACCAAATAAGGCCAATGTAAACAAAAAACGACTTGCAGACTACAATTTTGGTGCAAGATTTTGACATTTATTTCTTTAATTCAACGTATGTATCAGCTGTTTATATAAGGAATATTTAAATTAGGATGGAAAGTCAACTAATAAACGTAAACAGATAATGAAATTTTAATTAATTTACTTTAAAATGAGTTATCCATTTTATATTTTTGCAGTATGATGAAAAACGTTGTTAATCACCGCAACATTTAATCGCTGTTTCCGAGCTCGGCTTCGCCTCGATTTTGGTAATCTACTTTTAAATTATTTACCCATTTTATATGTTTGGAGGATGATGAAAAATGTGTTCATCACTCGGACGGAAAGTGTTTTTTACTGTGCTTAAATCGCTTTTTCCGAGACGCAATTGCGCACAGAAAAAGTCACTTTCCGTCCCAGTGATAAAAACTACTATTGTGGAGAAAGGGCACCAAAGAGAAAAGTTACCGACTCTAAAAGAGGACCTCCCGAAATAACAAATAAACCAAATTAACCATAGGCTAGCCAAACGGTTAGCGTCTTTAACTTTGGTTAAAGAGGTGACGGGTTCGATTCCCAAGGTGGCCTACAAACTTTGATGGGTTTGGACAATTTTCCCAAATTGTAGTTTTCATAACAAGGACGGAAAGTGGCTCGCGTTTTACGATATAGGGAATTAACGCAGAAAAAACACTTTTCGTCATAGTGATGAACAACAATTTTCATCATACTGCAAAAATATATAATAAATAACTTATTTTAAAGTAAAATAATTAAAATTTCAATGTCCGTTTACGTTTAGCATCTCACTTCCATCTTAATTTAATGCTGTGTTCCTTTTGAACAGCTGATAGGGCCTATATATGTTGAATTAAAGGAATGTCAAAATCTTGCATTAAAATTAATTGTAGTCTGCAAGTCGTTTTTTGTTTACATCGGTCTTATTTGTTTTGGATTAGAATGATTTTTTGTTGAAAAAAGAATTTTCCATTAATCTACACACGAAAGTACACTTTCTAAACGTCAAAGTAGCTAATAAAATAGGTTGTTCCCGCTACTGCACGGCAACGTAGGCTTACATAACTTTACCTTTCTGTACATTTGTGGTGCACGGAAACCGTTACGGGATTTTGCGATGCAAAGTGATCAGCTGTAGCATTAGGCCGATCAGCTGTTTCATAACGCTGAGTTTCCGTGCAGGTGTAGGCCTACCTCGACATAAGCACGGAAACTCAGCATTATGAGTTCCGATTCCTTATTTTTTTTAGGCTACCAAGTTGAATAAACAAAAATATTATTGTTGTTCACAAGTTTTTCGATATCTTAATGAAAAAAATGTTCAATACTTGTTCTGCGTGGAGTATGACGAAAAAGCGTTTACAGTAGCCTATGTGCACCTAGCACAAATCTCCATAACAAAAAATGCCTCTGGCACAGATATGAGCAAAAATAAAATAAAATAAATAAATACTGTAAAAGCCGTAAACAGACGAATTACAAGAGGGTATGCCTACAAATAAAAAAAGAATAAAGCTGTAATTAAATAAGAGACAAAATAAAAATAAATAAAGAGTATAATTTTACAAATTAAAATATAATTTTAGATAATGTTAAAATAATAATCAATGTAAGTTGAGGAAAGTGTTTTATAGGCCTTAAAACTTATTTGTTACAAAGTGCTAGGAGGTTTCGAGGTGATTTATTTATTGACCCTCCCGCCCCGGGACCGTTCACAACACCCGATACCGCGGTCGGAACTCCGAAACAGCAGTCGCGAGTCGTGTTAGCTTTAGCGCTTCTGAGAAGCTAACGCGCGAAATTCCCTAACGGAGGTGTGTTTGGCGGCGTGGGCGATATTGCACAAGGCCGTGTGAATCACGATAGCGTACGAGATAAGCGGCATGAATGAAACGTTAGGGTGCCGGTGGTGTGGTGGGGGGGCGGGGCGACGCGCGGCCCCTCCCGTGCACCAATGGGAGCGCAGGGCTCGGCCGGCGGCGGCACCCCATTGGCCGGTGCGCCGCACGGGAGGGGGTGTGAGGTGTTTGATATATGTAAGCGGCGTGGCGGTGGACGCGTCAGTCGGTGTCCGGATACGAGCTGCGATGGATGTGATGGACCGCGATAGCAGGACTGTGAGGATCAGGGTGTGGAGTGCCGCGTCTTGCCGACGATGCTGTGCGCAGCCGCCCACGCCGCAGACAGCCCCGGCGCAACACATCCCTGCCGCCCACGCCGACGCTACGCATACGACACGCACCGCCACCGCCAGACGGAGATCCTTTACGCACAGTGAGTAAACCTTACATGCAGTGTGTTAAATTAGGTTTAGAGTTGTAAGTGTAGGCCTAGTCTGTCTTCGGAAAAGGCATAAAAAACAACCACCAGGTATTACTGATCGGTGACATTCGTAATGGTTTACTTTGATATTATTTTACTATAGGTTGTAAAAAGAATTTCTGGGGTAGGCCTAAATGCATTTCCATATTACATCCACGTGTTTGGGATAAAACCTAAAAACTGCTATGGTTCTCATTTTGTATGCATTTTTATGTTTACATAGGTTAGAAGCTATTGGATTCATCGTTAACATTTAAATTTTAATTGGAATACCGAAAATCTCTCAACCTGAAAAATCTCTGAAAATAGGATCGTGTCCTTTACGAGAGTGAAATGTTTATTGTTATATGATTTCTTCTAATGTAATAAATTTTGTAATCTATTGTATTGTTTTTTTGTTTTGTTTTTTTGGGCCTAATTAATTTCTTAAAAATAATAATCCTTGAGTAAATAGATATCACCTACTGTATTAACTATTAATTATGAACAAAAATAATAGTCTATATAGGGATAAATCTCAGTTTTGGTCCGTTAGAATGGTAGGCCTAATTTAAATAGATCCTCAAGGAATACCTCTTTAATTAATACTTTTAGATGAAATACGTTGTAAAATGAATTGTAGTTCCTCTACAGTAGGCTACGTTCATTGTTGTCGTTGTACAGTATAACATAAATTTAACTTTCTTTTCATCCCATAAAGCTTTTGCACAGTTGAGCCCTATGTAGACTAGACATTCTAGTTACTAACTAAAGTATAATATTCGATTGATATTTTTACTTGCTTTTGAACGTATTTTGCCAAGTAATCATTTACATCGTCTTTAGTCTGAAACATAATATTGTAACATAATGGTGACTACCGTTAAAAAAATATTAAACCTTGCAAAGCATAAATAATCCCTCCCATAAATACAATAAAGAAATAGGCCTATGTAAAGGCTATCTAAGCAAAAAGTTAATATAAATTTATTAATACTATTTTAAATTATATTTCCTACTATTGTATTAATTATACTTTTCTACTGTCAGTTGGCCGACTAATTAATTTTGAAATAGTTTTGATTACCGCACTGGGGTGGTGGAAATTAATTTAATCAACCTTTACAACACGACGCACAGTCACTCCATCAGTGGTTTTATCCTTCGATCGTGTTTGTGCTTGTGGTCGATATATTTAATCAATACCAATATTCATTTAGTTTTACCCTACATTTTTTAATAGCCTATAGGCCTAGTAATGCAATATTTCGGTTGATATTGTTATCGTTATCAGTGTCAAAAGAATAGCATTTAGGCTACTATAAGACTCGCACGAGCATAGGCGTGCGCAGGGTCTGAGCTCTATGGGTGCCAAGTATGAAAATGGCGCCCCCTCTCGCCCCCCTGCCATCCCTCACCAACCCGCCCCCAGGCCTAAATGTCCCACTGCTCTTATTTTCTGTTAAAAAACATAAACTTGAATACCTAGAATTCATATTTTAGGATTGCCAACTCAAAGATAAGAATTACTTAGTTTGAGTTTTAATTAAAGAATTCTATAATAATATTAGGAAGATAGGAACTATTTATCCAATGCGTATTGCCAAAGAAACCAATAGTAAATTGATGTTGAAATCCATAGGCTTTTAAAATAACCAGAATTGTGACAAAATTGTAGATAGGCCTACAATAAAATTGAATTTATTAATGCTTGATTAATCAAGTAGAAAACTGACATTTCTACACCGTCGCAAACGCAAACAGTACGGTATAGCGACGAGCGAGCGGCCCGTACGTCCGCACGGGACCTCATTGTGTTGCCGGTTTTGGGGGCCAATGATCCCTTGAAAGAGTCGGTATGAAACTCGCATTTGTTTAGCGTATACAAATGTGTTGTCTCCACATTCATTTCGTCCATTAAATTGTTTTTTTTTTTCTAAGAAATTAAACGCCGCAGATTTAACAACACAAAAAATAGATGGATTTGTTCCAAATTAAAATTAAAATTCCTTAAAAATCACTTAAAACAATTCAAGTACACTTGAGCAATTGAAGACTGAATATTGTCGAATGCTCAATATTTACCGTACCGTGTAGGCCTATTCATTGTCTTAAGACGATGTATGAAAGTTTGAACTCTCTAATAATATCTTCGTCATACCGGACGTCCCAGTTATCAGCTAAAATAAAATTTTCCCACACAGTCTACACAGGTGTATTGTTGAAAGGAGCTTACCAATTGTTACACATTTAACAACCAATTGTGTACACATGATATTTTAATAACAATATTTTTAGTCAGTATGCAAACGAGATACGGTCACAGTGTACATCTACGTCCCTGTCCCTCCAAATATTTAAAAATTGTCTATGTTTAGAATTAAGTTCTGGTTTGTGAACAAAATTAAGTGGTGCAAGATACCGGAAACGTAAAAAAACAAAAGAAGAAAGAGCTGAACATAATAAACTAAATTCTTATGAATACCTATATTTATTATTTGTTTATAAAACGAATTTTGTTCACTAATTCATAGTTTTTTTTTCATTTTAAACATTTGGTGAACAGTATCGACCTTTTTATGGCCTGCCACAGTCTACGACTAACATGGTACCAACAACGCATGAGCTTGGGTGTGAAAGTCAGTTTTATCACGAGTTAAACGGCAGGGAGCAGGGTTTGGACGGTCGAAAACGAAAACATAATTATGAAGAGCCTACGGTATTGATTACTTTTATTTTCATAATCTAACTTCATTAAACAAAAAAATTACCTTCCATTTCTTCGTTACATGCCACGATGTCATCAAACGCTAACGAAAACATACATCTACACTCCACCTCTGCTGGAAACTAACTGAGAGAGAGAGAGAGAAACTCAAAAGAAAGAGGAAGTATGGAGAGGTATATCTATTCCTGTTGCTTTTGAATAATAAAAGAAGATAAAAAATATTTGATACAAATCCAAACGCAGATATGACATAATGGTTCACTTCCTGTCCGTCCTGAGAAATGGAACGGCTGAGCTACACCACTCGCACGCACATGTTCCTTGCCGAATTTCATACACTAAAAACATCTGACTGATCAATTTAAAGTTTGCGATTTTTAATATTTAAATAATTTTCTTAACATAAATTATGTAACTTAACACCACTTTCCATTTTACTACATAATTTAACTATATTTAAAACCATAATCAATATTTTCGTACAGTTCTTAAAATTTAAGTAAATCTTGTGATTTTTGCGCCAATGGCGCCCCCCTCAGGCCCGTCTGGAGCTTCCGTGGGTGCCGCGGCACCCATGGCACCCATCGTGCGCACGCCTATGCGCACGAGTGACGATAGGCTATCGGCCGGTTGACGTAGATGTTATCAGTGTCAAAGCATTTACGATAACGCTCGTAGAGTGCAGTAGACCGGCCAGTCTGTCAGCTGGGTGTTGTTATCATTATCAAAAGCCTTCTACTATCGACCCGTGCGTGTAGTAGAAGGTAGTAGAACCTGTCAGTCATCAGGTTGTTATTAATTTGTTATCTGTGTCAACCTAATAGCCCGAATAGCCCTTACGATACGGCTTGTAGTAAAAGTGTTGTAGATCGACCAGTTGATATCGTTATCAGTGTCAATGTCCTTTGCGATAACGCTCGTACACTGGTGATCGGGCAGTCAGCCGGTGATGTTGTTATCGGTGTTAAAAGAAACAACGCGTTCGATAACACTCATTGTAGTAAGTGTAGCAGGCCGTCCAGTTAGTCAGCTGATCTTGTTATCAGTCAAGATCGATCGACAGTGTCTAGGCCACCTGTTGAAGGGTCTGACTCAACGTACTTTCTGTTTGGCAACAGCCTTGTTGATGCCGGCCGCCGTTATTCCCGGCTATTTGGCTGTCTCTGTCGGAATGTTTTCCCATCTTGACGCATTAAACGTTTTTTACTCTGAACCATCGCATACGCTGAACAAATTTTTAGTCGAATATATAATCCGCCTTTGTAAAAATCGTGCTTTTAAAAGTTATGGGCTATACTTATAAATTTTACCGCTTTAGTTATCAGTTGGCATTATAAAAAATAGTTTTATTATTGCTTTAACGGTTCTAGTGCCGCTTAATAGTTTGAGCGTAAAACAGTTAAATAATTTTATCTTTGCAATTTCATGGGACTTAGCCTAGCTTGCGTTGATAGTAGGAACGTGTCGGTGAAAATGTGTCATTTCAAAGATTCGAGTCCATCGTTATGTTATTTATATACATGTAAAAGTTATTCGATACCGGATAAAAGTTTATTCCATTTATGTCTGGTTATCTCTAGGAGTTATAAAGACTAATTCATTACAAGATTATAAGAATAATTTTGAACAAGGGACGTTAGTTAAAGTCTATTAGGCCTATTCGTCTACGTGATCTGGAAAACAACTCAATATGAAAAAAGTTAGGCCTAGTTAAATTCTCATAATTTTCTTCATACATAGAAAATAACTTTTGTTATCTTAATACAATTTCCCAATACATATTAAGGTAGGCCTATTGTTAGTTGCAAAAGTCCAACCACAAATATGTCTTCATGATAGTTTTACTATAAATTAATGCTTGGCAATCTGAGGAGTTTGGTGACCGTAATCACCAAAACGTGTTAAGATATTCTTTTTTATAAATTTCCATTGGTTTATGGAGGTGATCCCTATAGAAGTGATATACCGTATCGATTTTATTACAACTGTTTATGAAGTATAGCCTATTCACAAATAAAATAATTTAGAATGCGAGCTTTCCTGTGTTCAACATTTCCATAGTGTTCTTGACGCATCGCGTTTGAGTCAGAAGAGGCCGTTAGTTCCTAGCTCCTGGAACCTTATTGTCATACGCCGCGTCACCAGCGGCCGAGCAGCCAAAGTCAAGATCTGTCGCGGCTGCGATGCCTAATCCCCTCAAAATGTGTCGGGGCCATGCTAATCCCTTGTTGCATGGTTGCGTCGCAGCGCCGGTCCGAAGGGCAGCAGTCCTGTACCGTGGTCTACCTACAAGGGTTGGTGCGGTCCTTGACCCTGCCGCTTCCACGAATCCTCCCTTGGTCGGTGACCGTCTCAAGGTCGCAGTTTCAAGCAAGGCGGTCTGCATATACAATTTGTGAGCGTCGATTTTCAAAATCATTTAGTATTACTTTTTCGGCATTTTTTGTTTACTTGGTTTGTCCCATATAATCCCGGTAGTCCCGGCGTGCCGCCCGGGCGCGCACTGTGTTTTATATCGTTATCGGCATGTTATATTAACCTGCCCAAGGCTCCGACAGTCTTTACAAACGTAACACCAGTACTTTGTCGCGGGTAAGACCTCCTCAGATGTGTGAGGTAGGGAAAGTTGTTTATGGTAAAGCAAGCTTATAATTTCATGTGATGTCGTATTGTGAGTTATTTTACAATTTTCATTGCAGAGACACTAACCTTTCTGTAGTCCTTCAGCCGTCGCCGCAAAATAGTCCTGTAATTTCAAAAGCAGTTAGGCTATAGAAACCGATAAGGGTGGTGGATTTGCAAGTTGCGCATAGCTGTTTGTACACACCAAAGTGACTAAGGCCCCGGTGGCGCTGGCGGGAGGAATGACCCCTGGAATTCTCCGAAACAAACACTCCGGGCCCCGGCAATGCAGGGTGACAGCCTGGAGGTAAACAAACCCTCTCCTGCATACGTAAAATAACCAGACTTGAGGTTTTGCGCCAGGTTTCGGTTCGTTTTGTATGTATATATTATAGACCTACGCAGACTTTCTTGTTTGATTTAAAATGTATTTTTTACTGTGTTTAAGATATTTTTGCGTTCTGTATTATGTTTATTTGAAACCGCACAAACGGTGCGATACTATCCGTAGTATGCCTAATTTGTCTTCGATTTATTGATGTTTTATTGAGGAGATAACACATGTTTCTTTAGTATAGAGTAAACATTTGAAAACTAGCCTACAGATTATGCATTGGACAGGTATTATATTGTTGACTATTTCTCTGTAATTAAAATACCGAAGTAGTTTTCATCACTAGGAGCAGCAAAAGTGTGTGACTCTTGTGGTGCTCGCGATTAAGCATTAATCTTTTTTGCTCCAAGTGACGAACAACGTTTTTTTTATTTTTTATTTTATTTACAAAGTAAGTAATATGCAGTGTTTAGGCCTGCCTACATCTGCTATTTACAAACATTGCTCTTTATATACAGTAGAACCTCGATAGTTCGACTCTCGATAGTTCGACCACTCCTGATAGTTCGACATGGTCCATGACAACTTAACATGTTAATAATGACCGATAGTGTCCATGTTGGAGCCTGACAAAGGTGAAAATGTAAACAAATTAGTGGATAACTTTGAATGTTGTTTATGTTAAAGTTAAATAAGGTTGTGGTTTCACTTAAATTTAGTGTTTTCTAAATTAAAATTATGATTTTTATACTCCCAGTGTTAAAATTTCCCATATACTCCCTATAGTTCGACATTTCGATAGTTCGACACTCTCTAAGTCCACAAAGTGTCGAACTATCGAGGTTCTACTATCGTTTGAATTTCAAAATTCGGCATCTCAAAATAAATAAACGAATTCAAATATACTTAGCAAACAGCAATCTTTTCAGTCATTATAGGGCCTAAAATTTTCCAGCTGATTCAGTCCTAGGACAAAAACGAAACGTTATTGATACTACTGTATTGAATGGGCAAAAAGGAGACTGATTTCGTGCAGAATGATAAACAAATTCTTGAGCAATTTAAACCTTACGAAAATCTGTATAAGTTGTTAATGCCTCTTTAAACGATTCGTCTTATTGGGAAGTTGATTTATTACAGTAAAAGTATTTATAATTTTCCGTTTTTCAATAACATTTCTAGTAACGTGTATAGGGGCATAACTTTGTTTAATTACTTCTCTATGCACATCCTCAGCTTGTCAGGATTAAATCTGATATAATACTGCATGTGATTACCCGTATCAAATATTTACATTATTTATTGCATCTTCTACTCCATGTTTTTCTCGACACCCCCCCCCCCCCCCCTATAAAAGGCGGCAAGTCTGTAGGCCATGGGGTAGGACATAGCGGCTGGCGGCACGGCGAGACGGCACGTAGTCAATACTATGTCAACATCAACAATCATTTACGACTCGGACTGACTCCTTCGCTATCTGTTTGGTAGTCGATCAGCCTAGTCAATGATGTCGGAGATATACTACGCAGTTCTTCAAAATTTGACAAAAAATACATTAAACGATACAGAAAATAATGTTTAGTGAGGTAATGTGTGAGTTAAAAGACTGACAGTATGAACTATAGTTAATTTATTACTCAGATCATTTAAAGTCAAAAACATCTTTATTTCAAGAAACAAGTTAAAATGATTTCGATACACATATTTTTACATGATGAAATAATCCCACAAAGGCATAGCCTGTGCGTGGGACTGAGTCCTTTTATACATTAAGATTAATTAAACTGTACATGTTTCAATTCTGCACATATAACAATCAAACACCCTTAAAAAAGAAAAAAAACAAAAGACAAAAGACAGAATGGCTACAGAAAAACAAGCGCTGTATAAGAAAAAAATTTTTGGTCATATAGCTATTGAATTCGCCAGATGCTTTGATGTATAAGTTTTAAGTAACACTGTTTACTATGAGTTTGAAGTAAACGTGATTCATTTTTTAATTGTGTGCTTGTGGTTTACTTTATCGATTTTCGGCATACGGCACGGTTAACAACTGCGAGCACCATTGTCATTGCGTCTATATGGAACGTTGAAGTGACCAGTGTCAAATATAGTACTCCCAAACTTATACACGCCCTTTGAGTAAAATATTTCTGCACTATGGCTTACAGGTTACCATACGTTTGTTTTATCGCAGGTTTGAAGTTTTCGTTTGGATTAATATTTCACCACTGTTCTGATATCTGCCAAATAATTCGTTCATGGGGAATTTATAATCTCAATCAATAAGTTTGAACGACAGAAAATTCGATATAAATAGTAATCTACATTTGATATGACCGATAACTGTACCGGTATAATTGTGGAAACTCCTTTTTCTAAGTGGTTTCATTTCGTGGTGTAATGGATTTATTTCGCCATTCAGTATTTCACCATGTGCGAATATCCCGCCACTCAAGTCGTTATCTCAAGTTAATAGCTGAGAACTTAAATATTGTATACATTAGATCCCGTTGTCATTCATTATAAGTGTAGTCTACCATTCAATTACAGTACTACTAGTGTAATTGTTGCTCGAAACTCGAGCAATTTAATTTGGGCTATCACATCACAATATGTCATTGCTAAAAATTTTACGTTTAGTTCTCACTATATTAGACTATCGAGAAATTCAATTTGTGATCATATCTAGTTCCTCATCACAAAAAACTATACTCTGCTATACATTGGGATATGCTCAACTCAATCTCAAAATGTTATTCTAATGGGAGTATTACAAATTTTAATGATGGATATCGTCTTTATTTTAAGTCCGGATCTGGTGAACTTTTGGCGGAAACAACTACTTTATAAGCATTAAATTTGTATCCAATGACACCAAAAACTTGAAAAATCGATCGATGATTGCAGAAGTCACAAATTACAATAAAACCCCGTATTGTATTAAATAAATTATTTTCTCTAATTAGTTTCTTTAACACCGCCAGAACCTGGATATGTCACCTGTCACCCGACAGTCGCCTCGATCGCCTACGCGCCGCGACGTTTGTTGTGATGAGTCCACCTGTTGGCGTGTTGTTTGTGAAGGGCCTCATGTTTGGTAACATCCATGTCGGCCACATTAGTCGGCCCAGATGACAACACTGATAAGCCCCTCGTTATACTAATCACGTCTTGTCTCACCGGTTAACCAGTAAATATCAACAATTAGTCGGCCGATGACAATAAGCCCAAATTGATTGGTTTTTCGTTTATTTGGTCAGATTAAGCGATTTTGGTGGGATTAGCTTGTTGACCTTTCTCCGATTTCCTTTCGATAAACATTTTATGTATTTTTTGTTTGTAAACAATTCTTGTTTGTGTTAAAAACTGCGTTTTAAGGGACGCTTTTTATAGCTCTTCCTGTGGTTTTAAAAATAACTGTTTAGTGTGCACATTGCTACACGCTCGAGTCTTGACAATTTATATGAATTGTGTGTGTTCGTGCCGGCTGACAACCATAACCAATTGTTCTTAACTCTCTTAGTAGGCTATGGTCAGGATTAATTATACCTACTTCAACTTTATGTGACCAATAAAATTTAAAACGCATTTCAGACGTAGAAAAAATAATAATGTCTATAGGCGAACGAGAGCAGCTTTCTCGTGGTCTGGTAAATTCCAGCGGCACAAGCCAAAAATGTGATGTGAGTAGACTATTACCGTACTGTCATTTGTCATTTCCACTGCCTTCTGGTAGTTATATTAAGCAAAAAGTGTCCTTCCTGACCGACTTGAACACTTGTTACTTCAACATCCTTTGCCAGTAATTAGTTTATCTTTATTAATTTTTATGAAAAAAAGAACTACTCCTAAAATAATAATTTGAATACATATATTTTGTCAAACTGTGCGTTAACAATTAACTAATAAACGGTATCAGTTAACTGACACATACTTTCTCCCAACAATATAAAAAAGATGTTAAAAGCTTCAAACATTAATTTCTTGATGACTCAGTTGGATAGTTACCGGCTGCGCAGGGCTCGTTTGACCTACGCGCGTCTGTGACTTTTAACAACGTACTGCGTTTACCGCTAAACGAAAAATTGAATTTTCTCCGCAACCACTTGACGTAGAGCAATAATTTTAAAATACTAGATTATTTAGTTTTTTTGAGCTTGATTTAATGGTGATAAGTAAAATTTATTTCAAGACAACAGCTATTTTGAAGAATCAAAAAAATTGATTTTTTAAACACTTTTTACTCCATAACTTTTGAACGCGCATTTTCTCGGAGATGCGGGTGGTGTCATTTTATCCACCATTTTAAGCTTAATAAACCACAAAATTTTAATCAAAATCGTTAGAGCCGTTTTTGAGAAATTTTGATTTTTGACGATTTTTGAGGGTTTTTGGGGGTAAAATACCCTTAAAAATCAAAAATTCAAAAAAATGAAAAAAACGCCTGGAAATATCGTGGATTTGGACCTATAATACCAAATTTCATTAAAATCGGACCATTAGGGCATTCTCTAGCTCTGTTTACATCCTGACACACATACACCACACACACACAACACACACACACACACACAGACATCACTCCGAAAACCACTTTTTTGGACTCAGGGGGAACCATAATGGATAAATCCACCAACAACTCAAATTCGAAAATCTTTGACGAAAACAATACTTTCTCCATATACTATGGTATCAGGGGGAGAAAGTAAAAAGTGATTGAAAGATGTTTCGAATTGATTCACATTATGACTAAAATTACTCCGCGCTATATTGGCCGAAGGGGTAGACGTAATTCTCGAGATTAGCCAAGGGTTTACTTGAGATTATAGTTAGCGACGTTTCCAAACGTTTTTAACAGTCTAATAGCCTATTAGTGTATGGACAATGGTAATTTTATGATGTGATAACTACAGAACTCTCTTTGGGGTCGACACTTGACAGTGTCGTATAGCCCACGGTAGCATCCAACATCTGCTGTATCCGTACCCACTGCCTCATTACTCCCGTAGGCTAACTATGCCCTGTACAGCTGTATAGTGCCCAGAACCACGGTACAGTACCGTGACAGCATGGCCGACCGTAGTTCAGCGCAATGGCCTGCCGCCATCATTGTCCCGCGCTCACCGTCGGTTACTTTACGTTTATTTCTGTCCCATTTCTAAAACGCCGTACTTTTAGCGCGACATTATATAATTTAAAACAAAGAAATAATCATCATAGAAAGAGATCAGACAAAAGGGTCGAGTCGTTAAGCGGCTGATCGAATGGTACGGTAGAATGAGTGCGATGACAAGGCGGCGACCGGACACAAGGCACCCGCCGCTACACAAGGCACCGGCCGCCACAGCGACAACGACACGGTATTGCCACCGGCCCGCTGCGCCGCCTACCCGTATATACCGTGTTGTCTGCATCAATTTACCTGATTGTTTCACTTAAAAATCTTCGTGGTTAAATAAAATGCCGGTGTATAGTCGTGAATTCCGGTCGATCAGATCTCGCCTTCCAGGGGACTATCTTTAGATTAATCCACCAAATACACTGATGTATCTAAATATAATGTTGGAAACGTTTCGGAAATCCAATCACTAACTTTGTCACTCTAGTATTTCGAATTTTTTAATGCATGAATTGATTCGCGTTTAGGTTGTTTTTCATTCTGGCTTCGTGTAAACTCGTAAAATATTATTGCGAATAATAAAGTGATGTCTAATTATTCAAACGTTACAGTTTTTGGTTATCAAATATATTTAAACAGTATATGCAAAATATTGTTTATCACTTTGCACGAAATCAGCCTGTTATTTGCTCTCTCAATAGGTATCAAAATCGTTTCTTTTTTGACCTAGGACTGAAAAATCATAGGTGGAATATTTTTTAGGTTCCAGGACTGAAAAGTCAGCTGTTTGCTAAGTATAGTATCATTCATTTAATAATTTTGAGATGCATAATTTTAAAATTCAACCGTTTAAGAGCATTGTTTGTAAAAAGAGTAACCACTGCATATTACTTACTTTGTAAATATAACATCGAAAATCCAACTTTATACTTCTAGTTAATATTTTTAACGATTCAGTTTAATTCCGCATTATGATAAAAAAAAAAACGTTGTTCATCACTCGGAGCAAAAGTGTCTTTTTGATGAGTAGGCTAATCGTTTTTATAAACACAATTGCTCACCAAAATGACCAACTTTTGCTCCTAGTGATGAAGAACTACTATTTAACTCATTAAGCTATATTTTCTCGGATGTTTTTTTTTAGTTGTAAATCAGTCTTAATTGTTAATTTTCATTTGAAAAAGTGTTCGAAGATCGAAATACACTAACTCGATTTATGGCGTTTGGTAGTAGCTTTCAAGATCATAGAGTAAAGGCCTACTGTTTATTTACCGAATTGATAAATTTTATATGATGCGATTTGTTGCCTCATTACAGAAACATAACATAGTGAAATTAATTTTGGTCGCTTCAAGACGATCAGCGTGCAGGGCCTATATTATCTCGAAAGCGAATCACAGCAATATTTGATATAGCCTAAACTTGACCACAGATCTAGGTGGCTTCTGTAATAGGCATAAGTGGTTAAAACAAGTGGATGTGGTTGTCAGCCGGCACAACACACCCACTTGATATAAGACTCGAGTGTATAGCATTGTGACACCGCAAAAGAACTACCGATACTCCCGTATCTTCTGCTCAGCAGTTACAATGTGTGTGGGAGACTTTGTAGTTCGCATCTGGAGGTCTATGAGCCATCAACCGGACCAGGAGGTAGGCCTATGATCGGTAAAGAGGTTCACCGCTAAAGATAAAAACGTGCGTTCGGCTGGAATCTAGGAGAATGATGAACTAGTCGACATTAGTACGTAATTAGTCGCCAGTTATTGCGGTAGGTCGTCACATGCAGTTTCATTTATTGCTGAGAAAAACGCCAAGAAATCGACCCGTTAAAAGAAGAGTAGTACGGACTTATGTTTTTGTCAATGTTACTTTACGATTACACCGGTGTTTGAAGTCTCCGGCGAGCGCCATTACGCTATTCGCTCGAATTTACATTCCTCCTCTCTGCACTCGAATACGTCACAAATTGTCATCTTTTTTCCTATTTCACCGCGTGTTTATCGGCATTCTCGTGTTTGCTTTATTGAATCGGCCGCGCTAACGGACGCTAAGTGTTCCTCATTCATACCGAGCCACTTTAAATCTTACTGTCCTTTTCTTTCAACGCCCTTTTGCACGGTATTTTCATTGCCGAGTTGAAAGAAAAATCGTCAGCTCGGTTCTCTGTTGGTTATTTAGTTCTTCGACGCTTCGTGTGCGTCAGAATAGTTAATGTGTAAAACAATTATATTGTATGAACGTCCCCACACAGGCAGTTCCCGTTGGAACCTAGACGTCTGTGGGACAACGTGAGCTTATGATCTCACTTGTTGTAGTTTTGAATGTTTCTGAGTTGTTCCGCTGTTGTGTTGCAGGGTTAGCGCGAGGTCCTGACAGTGTCAGCCTGCCTGGTGTTCCTAGTCCGGTGGCCCAGCGCCATGTCCGCCCCCACTGCGCCGCCGCCCCATCCCGCCCTCCAAGCCCCGCATGTGGGTCAACCCCTGCGGCGTCGGCCTGCCCGGCCAGGACCACGACGTCGCCGACTACCACCACAGCTCGAGGTTCTCACCGACAAGCAGATGCTGCAGAACGTCATCCTGGAGGCGCACAATGCCCTCCTTTCCGTCGAGGGCTTCAAACACCAATACGTGAGTACCTACACTAACATTACCTAGCCGATATATAAATATTTCTATAATAATCATACTCTTTATACGCTGTGCGGTGTAAAATTAGTACATTTTTATAACTTATTGCTTTTTCTACTTTTCCAAACTTAATTTTGTCACTCATGACGCCATATCGCACACGGCTACACGACGAAATATTGATGTACGTGAACGTGTATAGCTTGGTTGATGACGATGACTACTTTATATGACCTAAGATAAAATAAAATACAGTAGGGTGAAATCGTTTTATCAAATGAGAGCAATAACAACATTTCACATATAAAAAGTTAAAAAAAATTAAAAAAAGTATAGGCTAAATGTGACATAAAAGTACACACATATTTTAATAATTAAATACTGTATAAAGGAAGAAAAAAGCTAAGTAACAATCGTCATAATATTCACCTCTAAAACAGTTAAATTTTATTGAGAGTGCGTTGCTTTTTAAAGCGATCTGTCATCACTAATTTGTTCAAAATACAGTATGCCCTTGCACAATTTTTTCCGATTCTACCATTAACCATTAAGCTTTCCCTCCATCATCATACTTGATAGCTCCTTCAGCTTTAGCTACTCCTAGGTGTGATTGTGATTACGATTCGCGGGCCGTCGGCCGTATTAGAACAATAGCTCGCGGCCTCCCACCAAGACATTTCCGCAGTCTGGTCGGTGTCCGGCGCAGCGCTGCATAATCAGCTTGATTCGTCCCAAACCATAAACTGGTGAAGGCGACGCATAACAATGTCCGACGAGCACCGTAGACTCCATCACTCCTGCCCAGCCTGCAGAATTCGAGACGTCGCCGAGGAACCGACGACGTGAGATCGACAGTTCTACGGCAATTAAACGTGTAAAGTAGTTACTCATTTGGACCCTGCAATTACTGTAACAGAAGATACTGAAATAACTCAATCTATAGCGTCAACAAAGCATACGCTCGTTATTTTTCGCTAATAACATCTTAAAGAGGATGAGTTGTTTACTGCCATTCATTGAGTCTCATTCTGATCTCAATTTGGACAAAAATGTTGAACAATGTAGCCTACATTTATAGTATCTTCACAAAATCTTTCTTGTCAAAGGGCCAAGAAAATGAGTATAATACATATAAACAAGCAGATCTAAAATAATCTTATTTTATTTTTATAAAATTATCTATTTTTAAAAGTGAAACTAAAACACCTTGTCGCGTAATGGCTTTGTACAAATTTGATTCTCTATATTTTTAATTCTCATCTAAACCTAGGCCCATGTTATTTTAGTTCTATTTCCTAATTTCATTACCACACGAGGCCGTTATGGTCTAAGTTTATTGCCTCGATCCGAGGTTTTCGTGAGACGATCCCGCCTTTAACTCCTACCTCTCGCGTCGTCGTCGCTTGGTGGGGCGCGGCACGTGCTCGCGAATGCGCGCGTACGTCGCGCCTGTGTGTGTGTGTGTGTGTGTGTGTGTGTGTGTGTGTGTGTGTGTGTGTGTGTGTGTGTGTGTGTAGTGTGTGTGTGTGTGCGTGTGTGTGTGAGGCGCGATCGCTGTTTCGCTGAGTTTCAGTCCGCAGGTGGCGACACACTGTCTGCTCCCAAAGCCGCTTCCAGGAACACATCACACCACCGCATACTGCGACTGTGCCGTGTTGATGTGTTCCATCTAGTTCCCACCCGTGTCCGCCCTCATCAACTGATGTTCCTTGAGACCAGAAGCTCGCTGTGAACATAGTACTATGCGGTTTGTCAGGTTCGGCACTACCTTCGGAAAAAAGAAACGCTCACTAAAAATTAGGGGTTTATAGATGACCGTAGCACATCCAGTAATTGGCATACTAAATTAAGATGTTTTATAGACATCGACGTCCACCAAATAGCGATTTGATCAGAAACCTTACAGTTATCAAATCTGTATAGTCTGTAGGCCTATATTAAAAACAGTAAGGTAAAAAAACCTTTGTACAGTTAATTTAGACTTCTACTGGACCCGATTTACTGGGGGTTGTGGCCCTATATTGGCAGGCTTTATTTGTGTTTCGAAAATATTTATGTGAAGTTGGTCAAAAATGAAAAGTTTACTATTCTTATGGATATTTAACATGGAGAAAAGTCAACTTTATCAATCTTTTGGACAGTTTGTCTGAGACTGGACCGATTTAAATGCAGTTGTGACCAATCAAAGCTAAACTTTTCTATATTAGCAGGTTCTATTTTCTTTAACGACTCTTTAATAGTGTAACTATGCGTCATCATTTTATTTTTAGCGAATTTCCCTATACGGAATAAGCTATTACGGTAGTAGTAACGGCAAGACCTAAGCCCGAGATCCAGTTGATAGTAAAGGTCGTACAAAAGAGAGCGTGAGAATTTGTCGCCGGCGTCAAAGAGTTGACGTCTGTTATCCGTCTGTCTTTGTGTCTGTCTTGTCGCGCCTCCTAAGAGTTTAGGCATACAGACGCGCCCTTCCGCCGACCGCCGCGCCGTACCGGATACCGCGCTGGCTCGCTACGGAACTGACGCTTCGCGCCGCGCCGCTCACTGTCACGAAGAAAACATTCTGTTGTCAGATATCAAAATAAGTCCTCGGTGCTTGTGTTTATGTAGGGACTTTGCTGCTTTCCGATCTTTTTCGTTTGCCCTGTAAACGTTTTTGTAATCGATTTATGACTAACTAAAGTGCCTCTGGGTATCGTAGATGAGAAACAGTTTAGAGGTCATTTCTGCCTACCAGCAGGCCGTTAAAGTAAATTTGTAGAAAATCCATCCTACTCTCATTGATTTCTTGCTTGCCTCACTCAAGAACAAGAATAGTTTTGATAAACAATAATTGTGAATAACAAACTATGAATCTGATTATCCATCTCGCCCTCAAACCAGTCTCTAGCGTAAAGTAATGTGTGACGTCGTTTAACCAGAACCATTGCGGTTAGTCGCGGATGTGTTTGGGTAGTGGGAGGGTCAGATTGACGGACATGCCTTGCCGATGCGACGTCACACCGCGGCGGAGGTGACGGCACTGATATCACTGTTATCAGCCGCGGTGACGCTCTGGGCGACCAGAGACTTGGTTATCACTGTTATCGTTATCACACGCGGAGGGTCCGTGCGCATCGATGGGCGATAAACGTATGCAATACTCGCGCCTACCAACAGATAACCGAACGTAACGTCACACTGGAGTGTAACGTCCGCCGGTCCCACGGTGGGGCTGTCAATTATCCGGCGCGAGGCGACATGTCATGCACGGCGATCGCTATTGAGATGTCCAATATAACGAGAGGGGCTTGGCCGCAACAGATTCAATTATCTCTCTCGCGCCGCTCCGCCGCGCCGTTGCGCTTACAAGGCGATGTTTTCGGAGCGCCTAGTGCGTCACGGCTCCCGACACGCATGTCACAATCGTCTCCCGCGCTAACCGATGTTTCACTTTGGGGAGAAACTTGCGTCTAATGACGTTCCGGACTCGCATGCAGGAATGTCGTATCAGCATGTAAAACTAATTTGGACTCGGGCCGCTTCATAGGGGTCAGTTTGAAAAAAAATGTATGAGGAAACAATGATTTCACATTTTTGGGGGTCCGATTTGGGTAGTAAAATTAATTATTAGGAGTCTGCTTATTTTTAAAAGTACTCTTCATTGTGCCAACAGTTTTCAAAAAGACACAGGCTACGCTACGATCACATTTATTGATATCAGACTTCGGGAATTTCCTCAGATAATATTGCATTACAAAAAGCCTAAACGTAAAACAATTTGTGAACAAACCGCGGCAATCATCACCATGGTTGTGTAAAGCACAAACTTCATCCTCAGCAATTCAGCAACCGTTACACTGGCAGAACTGCGTGGGTGGAGGTGGAGACCCAACACGTGGTTGTTTATAACCAGCTGCAGGCAGGCCGACGCAGCACAACATGACACCCTCAGATGAAATCACCGTCCGACAATGATGGGAACCATTCATACAAGCTCCACACATTCTAACATATTGCTGAATGGCTAGTATGGCCCTCTCTCTCGCACACAATAATTATGGCTGACATTTGGTCACAACTGTTTAGTGCAGTGTCGATAATAATTGTGACATCCGGTGTAGGCTAATAGTACAGACTTTCCTTTATGAGCTGAAAGGGGTAGATACGGATGGATAAAAAGTCTATGTAGAAATCGTAACTTACAAGTTGTCCATTTTTCCCAAATAAAAAGCCAAAATGCGTTATTAAAAAATCTTTTGGATTAAATGTTAATATAATGTTGTTGTTTTTGTTGCAGGTCATGGAGACGTTCCAGCAAGAGTTCATGAAGCACCACAATGAGTGGAAGGACCACAGTTATGATTGGCTGCCCAAGTTCCACGTGCCCAAGTCGCTGGGCATCACCATCGATCCTTCACATCTGCAAAATATCCAGGTAATTACCATTAACGCTGTCTAACATTTTTATTCTAATCTATAACGTTTTGGGGATAGGATCAATAGAATAATATGGATATTAACGCCATTTTTCGTTCAATATTTAATATATCGTTCAGCATATAATTTATTTCAAATAAGTTCAAAATAATGTTGTTTTATAGATATGTGACTAATTAATTGGATTGAAAACCCATGAACATGCTATTATTTGAAACTTCGTGAAATTTATCAAAGGAAGGTATTAATTTTCGGTCGGTTTTTTCTAATCACTGTAGGTACTTGTACAGTCAATTAAACCATTTAAACAGTTTATTGCAACTTACAATTATCGACGTACAACAGCAATATCTGCGTTTAAAAGAGTCTTAGCACCTACAAAAGTTTTAATTTTAAATCATATCTCTCTCATAGCACTGTATTAACGTACGGTAACTGATCTACTTAACAACGAGCAATGACGTATCAAGAGTGCCGCCGCTGCCCCCGCCGTTTCCCGGAACACAGATCAAAGTTAGTTAAGTGCTGTCTCATTCCCATTCCCAGTCTCTGTAAACCGTGGCCCACACTTTCGGTATTCCCTATTATTCACAATAGACGTCATTTGCTCTCAGTTCGTGCAAGATTCACTTGTAAATGCATGCAGAGAAGGTCTACACTATCACAGTTCACTCGGGAGATCCCCTTTCCCACTCGCGATGATGGGTCGGGTTGGCCATTTCTAATCGCTTCTTCTTGTTCACAGCTGGATGACTTCCTGCGGGACGCGTACAGGTACCTGCAGATCATGGCGGTCGCTCTGGAGCAGGTCGAGTGGGACCAGGGCGACGGCGGCAACCCCGCCTACCAGGAGAGCTTCAGAAAAGTCATGCAGAGGCTCCGCTTAGTACGTATCTATCCTGTATGTAATAACTTCCTAGTGATATCGGCACTTACCCATCATGCCTGTTCATGTAGAACCCAGCGTAGATGCATTCATCCAACCATCGTAGTCATTTCAGTTTTCCAAGTTCAATTCCTGTTGCAAAACCATTGATCATATCTTGTGATATACCATCCGTTAATATATCTTCATGAGAAACTTGCATGCATGCTCCGTAAAATCCCGTAGTTCTGGTTGTGGAGGTCAAATCTTTCAGATGACACTATATTATAGTAACTATACTATCTTTTACATACCGTACCATTTAAAGTTTAGAATTACTATTTATATAGATTTGTGTATTTCAATTTCCGTAACAGTATTTTTGTGATTCTTCTTGCCTATTAGTACATGTTTTACAGTTCATAAATATGTTTTGGCTTATCTCTAGATTGAAATCATCTTTTGAAAAAGAAATATTTAAAAAAATCTGTTCGTTTACTCTGTGGAGTGTGGGAGTACTAGAGTTGATCGTAGCGTGTCGGTGTGGGGGGGAGAGAGATCCGTCTTCACAACTCATTACCTACTCATGTTACAATATCCGCGAGTGCCTCATGCCTCACCGTTCCACCGGACGTCATTTGACCGTCCGTGTGATTTTTGTTTAGCTAACATCATATATCATATATCAACATAATATATGATTCGTTACAAATGAGTAGGTTTAGTATATATTCAGTGAAGATATTGTTCAAAGTTTATTTTTAAAAAAATGTACTTCTTTCAATGTCCGCCCTAACGGTGTTGTTCTGCCCCGCAGGTGCTGTGCGAGCTGCTGACGGCGATGATCGAACGCAAGGTGGAGCCCCACCCGGACGTCGACCGCGACATCATGAGGGACGAGTTCCGCGACATCGACAGCGACACCAAGCGCAACCTCCGCGACTGGATCATCTTCCGCGACTACATGATCGTGCTCGAGTACCTGATGGAAGTGTCCAACCACTTCGTCGACAACCCCAACCGGATCCCGCCGTCCTCCTGAAGTTCGTCCCTTCTTGGAGCCCGCGCCGGCACATGGCGCGCCCTTCACGCCCTCAGGAAGGCCGCCCTCTCCTGATCTCCCCGCCCCGCCCTCGCCCACCACCGCCGCCCGCCGCCCAGCAGCCGCCCAGCGTAGCCCCAAGAAGGTGTCACGATGTACAGCCCCCTCCTGCTGAAGTACAAGTAGTCCGTGTTATGTTCCCTGTACATATTGTTGCTGTTTAATTGTTATCGCTAAACTTAGTCTAAACCTCCTCGCTGTACAGTCTTTTTTTTAAGTTTTGTTACTGTGAAGAGTTATTTATTACTTTATTGTTTTGTTTTAATTTTACTAGTGAGGATTCTCATTGATACAACGTCTAACACTATGTAAAAACCTAAAAAATTGATTTTTAAATTTATTTTTGCTCTATGATTAAATTTATAATTTTAACATACAGTTTGAACAAAACATTTCATTTTACTCTGTGATTGTATGAAAAAACATTCTCAAACCTTTTAATACAAGTATACTCTTTATGGTAATTTTAGAGCCATTGAACTGAATTAATTGCGTGTTGACTGTACTTAAGCTTAAGTCTGTTTTATTTATTTTTTTTGTGAGCAAGACGTTACATTCGATGTTTCGTGTTTGGACTTGTTATATTCATAGAGAAGCTTTCTCGCTTACAGTATTTTGAAAAGTGTTTAATATTCTCTTGTAGGTCTTAAAATTTTTTTTATGAAGATGAATTTGTGCATCTCATATTTTAATTTTAGTGTTTTAATCGGCTGGTAATTAAGTATTGAATCCATTGACTGGAAAATGATTTTAATTACTCGGCTAGAATTTTCTTTTGTATCCATACTGTGACATAATGTCTAAATACTCATCTTTATTAATTATTATGTTCAAACATAATACTTTTACTGTAATTGAAACAAAACCTAATATTTTGAAGAGTATTTATAATACATATTCATTTGTTGGACATAATAAAAAATCTTTGTTCTCAATTTTAAAACGCAATTTATTTTAATTGATAAAAAAGTTCCTCCAACTTTTCCAACCTGTTGCAATTAAATTTTTAATGTTATTACAGATAAAGTTTTATGAATGTTAAGAGAAAAAAAAATTGGATATGTATGGTGTTATTGGCCAGAATAATGTTAACTGATATGTTCGTGTTCATATTTATGTTCATGGTCCCATTCTTGTTAACATTAGGCTTTATCTCTGTTAAACTCGCTTTGAACTGTTCAAGACTTATAAATATGTTCCTTATCGCTTTCGATGTCTGTTATTTTCATTAGGTTTTCTCTAGTAAGGATTACCAAAGTAGTTTTTGATAACGGTAGTCTACCTTTGTTGTATCCAGACCTTTTAATTTATTGTCTACATTTAATTTAGTTATTTATTTTTTGATAGCTCCTTAGCTCGAACTGCAAGTATGTTTGTAAAGTATTAGATTTAATATAATTGCAATACAAGTTAATTTATGTATTATAGATATATTTATTGTCATCCTTTTATTTTTTGACTGTGATATATTTGTAGGAATATTTATTGATACATATTATAATTTATAATACAAAAGCAACTGTGTTTTCTTTACTACTCCTCATATAAACTTAGGCATTTTTCTAGCCTTTCAGGAAAGTTTTTCTTTAGCTACCCTCTCTTTGTCGCCTTTTTGGATAATACAGTAGTCCAAACCTAGTAGAATGTTCTGCACAAAATTTAGCAACAAAAATGATTTTTCATAGATTATTAGTATTTTTTATCTCAATCTTAAGTAAAAATGTAATCAGATTGTAAGTACTGTATAAGGTAAAGCTATCAATTGAATTCGATCAGTACATAAACAATATTAAAAGTTCACATGTGATATAGAAAAAGTGGAATTCTTTTGCCATATAAGTGAGGGAGATTTGAGTTTTCAAACAATTGCTAATTAATTGTACATTATCAAATTAATAACCTATTATTAATATCCTGCCTTTCTGTGTAAGAGCCAGCAAATCATTGAATGCAAAATTAATTAGCCCTTACTGCATGTAATAGTTATGTAATGCAATCAATCAATCAAAAAATCTCTTTATTGCGACAGTAAACATACAATACAAAAGTTTCACTACAGAAAAAAAGTTCCACATGGGTCCAAGACCTGCGCGTGGAACGAGTTCTTATCGTGTATGTAATTAACAGTTAAAAAAGAGACAAATATTCAGTAAAAATCTTGGTACAGCCATAAACAATTATTGAAATGTAAAATGTGACATACAAAGGTATTACTGAGTAGAAAATGAAAAAAATTCAAATTCAACTACAAACCCAGTTCCTTAATTCCAAATTCCTCAATTACAAACTCAGTTTTACTCGAAAACAATAAGAAGTAACAGATATTTTCTTATAAAACCAATGGTCAATGGTCGATAAAAAGCAAAAGAAATAATTACATAAAAATTGCATAGAAAAATATTCCATATTGGTTTGCATGTTATGATATTCAGACTTTTATTCGTGCTGTGATATTATTTTTTATACTCTTATATACGATACCATTCATATAGTACTGTCATTCGCAATGTAATGTTATTCATACTTTAATCGTTCTTTATGTGGTTTGAGTGTTCTGTCAAATCAAACACGAGTAGACGGGGTGCGCGGTGGGCCCATCCCGGCACTCATCGTATGGGTCTCATCATCAGCTGGCCGGTCGGGAGCGCGGGAAGTGAGTCAGGTAACGTGAGTCAGGGCTCCGGTAAACAGGAGTCACCGCCGCAGCCTACCGTGACGGCGCGGCGGCGTTTCCTACTGTGGCCTACACGTTTGGGTGGCGGATGATATTGACTCCAAGGAGTCACCGCCGCAGCCTACCGTGACGGCGTGCGGCGGCGTTTCCTACTGTGGCCTACACGTTTGGGTGGCGGCAAGTATGTTTGGATTACGTTTGGGTGGCGGATGATACTGACTCCAAGAAGTCACTGCCGCAGCCTACCGTGACGGCGCGGCGGCGCTGCCTACTGTGGGCTACACGTTTGGGTGGCGGATGATATTGACTCCAAGGAGTCACCGCCGCAGCCTACCGTGACGGCGCGGCGGCGTTTCCTACTGTGGGCTACACGTTTGGGTGGCGGCAAGTATGTTTGGATTACGTTTGGGTGGCGGATGATACTGACTCCAAGAAGTCACTGCCGCAGCCTACCGTGACGGCTGCATGCTGAGAATGACTCCCTGGTTGTGATTTATTAGTTAAAATATTTATTAAATAAATAGATTTATTTATTAGGAAGAAATTTTCTGAAAGCGATAATATATTGAAAACAGTATGGAGCGTTATTAATAATCAAAAGAATTCACCTAAATAATAGAATATCTCTCAAATTCAAAGATGAAAATATTAGCAAACCATAAAAATATGTAATATTTTAAACAAATTTTTCTCTAAAGTAGCTGTAAATAATACCACAACTATACCCGATAAAAGTAGGCCTAACAACAAATTGAAATTGAAGTTTTTAGGATCTATGTTACTTGCTCCTGTAACACCAAAAGAGGTATTCTCTATCATTCAATCCATGAAAGGAAAGAAAACTGTCGATTCACAACATTTATCAACATGGCTAATCAAGCAATGTTCATTACATAATTGAACTATTTTAAAAATTAATAAATGCAAACTTTTTTGAAGGTATGTCTTTTGAGAACTATTAAAAACTGCTCGAATGGTCCCTGTGTTCAAAAAAGGAGATCCACTTGAAGCAACCAATTACAGACCAATATCAATTTTATCCGCCTTCAGTAAAATTTACGAAAAACTTTTTTTGAATAGATTATAAGATTATCTGATGAATAAAAATATAATATCCGACAAACAGTTTGACTTTTTACAAGGAAAATCAACAATTGACGCAATTGTTGATTTAATGAATTTTGTTGTAGACGGTTTGGAAAAACGTAACACAACTGTTGGAGTATTTATAGACCTATCGAAGGCATTTGACTGTGTCAAGCATGACATACTTTTAGACTTATTAAATGATATAGAAATAAGAGGTATACCCTATAAGTGGCTTGACTCTTATCTCCACAATAGAAAGCAACATGTTGATATAAATGGTGTATTATCAGATTCCATTGAACTTAAATATGGTGTCCCTCAAGGATCAATCCTTGGACCCATTTTATTTTTAATTGTGAATCATCAATAAAATTTAGCCATTTAACACAATTTGCGGATGACACAACTTTAAGTATAGCCCATAACAATAAAAACTGTTTAGAAATGGATTTATTGAACGATTTAAACACATGTGTTCAATTTTTCTCTGAAATTAATATTAAGGTCAATATTAATATTAATATTAATAATATTAATGTATTAATATTAGGTTAATATTAATATTGATCTTCAGAAATCAACTTAGGGGCCGTCCATAAATTACGTCATCGCTTTTTGGCCATTTTTGGACCCCCCCTCCCTAAAATCATCCTACCATCATAATTGTCTGACCCCCCTCTCTCGGAAAAAATGACGTCATTTTTAACAAACCTCTGTTTTGAGTAAAAATAATGTTTATTTAACGCTACATGATAAATTAAAAAAAAAAAAAAAACCAATCAAATCTGAATTTCCCTTCAGAAATAAAGCCAAAATTACTTTCTCAATGGAAAAATAAACTATAAAACAACGCCTTAAAATAGTCTAATATATTTTACAGATAATTATTTAATAATAGTTGAGTTGTGTTAGAATTTATCATTGTTTTACTGTTCAAGTTTGATATAAAACATCATATTTAAAATGACGTCATATCAAAGCCGACCCCCCCACCCCCTTGCACATCACCTTACTGTCATTTTCAATCTGGACCCTCCCCCCCTATTTTCAGATGACGTAATTTATGGACGACCCCTTATGTAAATCGCGCCACAATCATCCTACACTCATCCTTCATTCATACTTGGCTTTAAACTACCTATTGAGTTAGGTCGCCATTTCAATAAAGGTATAAAGGTATTAAATTTTTAAGGCTTGCCTATCAGCTAATCATGGACCAAATATATTTATAGATGATTATCAATTAGAGGAGGTTGATTGTGTAAAATTCTTGGGAATTAATCTTGATAGAGGGTTAACTTGGATTTATCACATAGACTATGTATCCTCTAAAGTAGCATTCAGCATTTATGTTCTCAGACATCTTGCTAAATATTTTGATGACAAAATTCTATTAACGGCTTACTATGGGCTTGCATATACTCACTTGTCTTATGGAATTGTAATATGGGGCAGTTGTGCTGAAATACATTTAAAAAGGTTATCCACTCTTCAAAAAAAGCTTTAAGGATTATCTTCATATTAAAACGAAATCAATCCTGTAAAGACATTTTCAAAGGCATGCAACTACTCACACATCTTTGCATTTATATTTTAGAAACAGTTCTATTTTCTCGATATAAATGCAAACTACAGAAAGGAAGTGAAATCCATAATTATAATACCAGTTTTAATAATTTATTTAGGTCTGAACATCATAGACTTAACATTCATCAAAATTTACCATCTCAAGCCGGTGCTAATTTTTTTAATCTTTTACCGGAAAATATAAAACAAACAAAAAAATTACGCCCTTTCAAGAATAAATTGAAATCTTTTCTGATTTCTCAATTATTTTACAGTGTTAGTGAATTTATGGACCACGTTAAAAATTCAACCCAATCAAATTAAAATCATATAGTTAAAAAAATTAAATAAAAAATAAAAATTAACCGCATTAAAAGTTAGACTAGGTTTGTACTGTTTATTTTTAATTGTTTTTATATACTTTTACTATTTTATAATTTATGTTTAGACAAAGTTTTATGAGTTATGTACATTGCTCCAACAAAGAACATGTTGTATTGGCAATAAATTGAATTTAATTGAATTTATACTAAAGTTTATACGTTTGGTTGGCGAATGAGACATTCCAAATGTCAACACCGCAGCCGTCACGTCGCGGCAATTCTGACTACTCTTGAAATAATTTTGGGTTGGCACATAAAACTGATCCCCAGTAGTGGCCGCTGCCTGCTGCTGCCTACTGAAGCGGATTATAGAATGCATGTAGTTGGTTAATGAGATTTTTGTAAAATCACTGAGCATCCAACTTTGCTGGGAAACACACAGAATGTGAGTGGAATACTGTATGTTACGAGTTCAGTTGGTGGACGAAATGATTGTCACTTGCTCTACAAGGAAGTACAAGCGCAATAACACAGTTGAAACATAAAAATAAATTACCAAAGAAAAAAATATAATAAAAACCTCTCGTTTCCTGAGACTCCGAGGCTTCCCCAAGTGTTTTTGATAAAAAAGATATCGCTGTTACCGAAATAAAAACGTCATTGTGGTGTGGTACTACTTGACAGGCGTGAGGCCAGGGAATACCGGCGCCATTGTTACTCCGATGCCGTGCCGTGCGCCAACGGAGGACCATTACACAGGGCTTCCCCATATCCTGGACAGACGCCGAGGCACCGTCAACCGACACCGTACCCACCTCGCGGACACAGACGTTCATACACTCGGGCTGGTGAGACGTTCTATCCACTGTGATACTTACTTCCTCTTTCTTGTTGTATTGCTGGAAATTGTCTGATGGCTAATTAGTACTCCATTAATGTCAATTGACAATCTTTTACTTTTAGATCATTAATTTTGAAGTTAGGTGGTGGTGCACAGCAGCCATGAGAGTTCCCGTAGGCCTACACCGAAGTTATATTAAATACCCCCGCCGCAGCAGACCTGCGAATTTCCAAAGGAATTTGAGATTTTGAACTTTCCTCATACGTACCATAGGAATGAGTGGGCGTGCATCAACTGCGCGAATTGACCTGAGCCAGGTAGCTAGGGAGTGCTCTGGCAAAATGAGCCAATCCACCTGCGCCGCATTCCAAACACATCCAAAATGAGCTAGAGGCTTAAGACTGCCCCCCCCCGGACCACATCCAAAAAGAGCTAGCTATTCAACCCTTGAAATCACTGAAGCAGAAGTTTACTAGCCTATTCCACATTTACTGTGTTTGATTTTATATTGAATGTTATCGTCACTAATATAACGAATCTAATGTTGTACTATTAAATTAAGAACTATATTTTAACAAAACGGAATATTTAGTTCAAGATAGAACTAAATATTCCAAATAGACAAGAAGTTGAAATATTCAGGATTTTAAAAATTGACTAATTTTTAGTACTAATAGTGATGAGTAGCCAATATAATAAGAATAATACGGAATATGTTGAACATTCTAATCAGCGACCAAGGAATACTATAGACTGGCAATCCCTATCCTTTAACATTGATAGGTGTTGAAGCCACTTTCTGTTGTTCCACATAGGTGCAACTAGCGGGTCTACTGCTCGCAACGGGCGCAAATTTTAATTCGCCGCTTTTCATTAACACTGTAAAAAATATAGTTATAGTAAAGATAAAATTTTGATATTTTAGTATGATGAACACTACTATATAACTGTGCCTATGGCAATGTTTTTATGTCGAAATTAAAATAATAAGATGAAGAAAAAAATACAAAATTATAGCAAAGCACTTTTGTTTGAAATTCATGACATCAAAAAGTTAGTAAGCGAGGAAGTTTTTTATTTATTGGTCAGGTGAATTTTGTCAGCGGGAAAGTTGTTGGTAAAGACTTAAATCGCAACTTTGTAATTTACATTTTTTTGTAGAACGCTTCGTTTTGGTTTTATTCTAATTCAAAGTTAATAGTTTATTTGCCGACGGGCCGCCTGCCGCGTATTCCTTGGTCGCTGATTCTAATACACTTAAGGCAAATTTAAACCGCACCACCGGCAATAGGTTTAAAACTCGCCTATACTATGAGAATTCACCTTATAGTGTATAGGCCTATATACAAAGTATGGGTCAGTTATCTGATACCGTTTATTTTGTCATATTTTAAAGTTGTGCAGATTAGACTAATGAATGGTTAAAGTTTCCACAACATCCATTAACTGTCGCTGAACAAATTAATATATGCACGAGCTTGTCGAGGAGGCGAGTGAGTGTAGCGAATGAGCTCTTCTTATAGAAAAGAGCCTTTCGGGCTTTAGCGCACAGTCTGTGACCGACATTACTATGACTACAAAGAATTGTTTGGGTTGAGCAGTTTCTCGGCCACCAGGTATATGATTTGTATCAGTGAAAATGCACTCTTTTAAGTCTTACGCATTTGCTGGTACTGTATATCCATGTAGGAATAACTTGGTGGCCTGTGCTGACGACAACGAATCCTGCTCAGGTGCACTGGATAATCCTATTATATCTGCAGGATACACAATTAACACGGCTGGCTGGAGCTGGCTCTTCCTACCAGATAGAAAGGGGAGATTTTACAACGCCCCGAAAATGACCTGAAGGATTAGCTCTTTTTGGATGTGCCCGCTAGGGATGCATCAACTGCGCGAAACGCTCCAAGGGACGATCAGAGACGTGCATTAACTGCGCGAAGTGATGGTTCTATTTCAGTACTGTATCATATTATAAGACAACATAGGATTTTAATATTTGCAAATTAGATTATTTTACATTACATTAAAATTAAACGAAAAACTAAAATATGTTTATTACTTTTTATTTTTGTTGACTTATTTCCTGTTGAATAGATTAGTAGGCCGCTTATAAATACCAACTGCCGTCTTCATGAGGCTATGGATAAATTTGTTGATGAGAAATCTGTTCACCTGATGAAATCAGGAGTAGCTTCATGATTATGTTCATTTCCATTACGGGTGCATGGATAAATTTTGTTGTATTTGAATTTAAATCTAGTTCCCATACGGACGATATATTCATACTCTGACGATTTAAAAACTCTTTGGGACCTTTGATTAACTATTATCTGTTAACTATTAACTGTACTAATTATATTTATTTGTAGTATATATTAACTACTAACTGTATTAACTATTAACTGTGGCCTTAACTATTAAATTTTATACTCTTTCACTGATAAATTTGCCATGAAAAACATACATCCAAAATCATTCCACTATTTTTAACAACAAATATAAAGGAGTCTACTTTTACAAAGCAAACAAAAAAATATTTACAGTTCGCACACTTTCAAAAAACATATAGGCTATTTACGAAAAATCCAATGCAACTGGGTGATGTTGTCCCTTTAAAAACTACACCGTAACGGTCCGAAATAACCAATAAAATACCATGGGGAGTGGAGTTAAGAAAATCACTTAAATATTTACGAATACTAGTGCCAAATCCATGAGTTTGACCACTTTGTGATATGAAAGGTTGGGATGAACCTGTAAACCAGGAGATTTCTTTCGCCGTATACCTGGCTCGGGTTTCGCGCAGTTGATGCACATTTTTGGGGGACCCTTTTCGGTTTTCAGTTGGTGCAAATCGAAGGAATTTTTCGCGCAGTTGATGTGCGACCAAATGAGTACATAAGTTTGCTGCCTTGGGATGTTGATAAAAAATGTTAGGAAATGTAATGGTTAGATACGGTAAATATCAAATTGCATCAATATTCGGCACTTTTTAATTTTCCCCATAAACCCTATGGGGGTGAGTGTGTAGGGCTGCCGCCTTCTGGGTGCTGTAAGCAAATATCGGTTAACCCTGCCTAGTGAATGTACATACCAAATTTTACCAAGTTATGCCAATAAATAAGCGAGATACATCAGGGGTTTGTTTATTTCCCATAAGATTAACATCGGAAACCTAATTTTGGGTTTTCTCCGTAATCTGTTGAGCCAAGTTGAAAATTCAAAATACTAAATTGTTTTTTTTCAAGCTTTTTAAAATGGTTTTGGTTAAAATTGTTGAATTTTAAAATTGAGGTCCAAAAACGCCGAAAACCCATTTTTGACCCCTTAAAAACCCTATAAAACCCCATCCCCATAACACGATCATGATGGTTCGCAAACTAATGAAAATTGACCTGGTCTTGCACCTCCATAGAAAAATTTCATGAAAATCGGGGGTCCCTTAATCTGAGGTACATCTAAATAATCTATTGCATGTTATATTATTAATATGATATTCTTTGTAATTTCTTGTCTTATTTACTTCATTAAGGACTAAACAACAGGAATAAATCTTCAAAATCAAACATCAAACAAACCTGTAAACCCAAACCTCACATGACAAATCATCATATTGTATTAGATAATCTTGAAAGTGGGTCAGACCGGTCACTTTAGATCGGTCTCTCACGTTTAAAAGCCACTTACAAAAAACGGCAGCTAAGGTGAGAACCAGGACTAACATTGTCCATCACCTTGCTGGCTCCACATGGGGAGCTAACGCACAAGTTCTGCGAACAACTGCTCTATCATTGGTATATTCAACTGCTGAGTACTGTGCTCCCGTGTGGTTAAATAGTGTGCACGTTAGAGAGATCGACGTCCAGCTAAACAGGACCATGAGAGCCATTAGTGGTACACTCATGGTGACTCCTGTACCCTGGCTCCCGGTGCTGTGTAATATCGCTCCTCCTGAAATAAGACGAAGGGATGCACTCATTAGGGAATACACAAAGATCTTATCTGCTCCACAGCTGCCCATCCATGATTACCTACCCCAGAATGCGGGCCGATTGAGGTCCCGAAAACCACCTCTACGAACAGCCTCCCAGTTGATGGACTCGAACTTCACCATCCATACAAACTGGACTTCCTCCTGGGACGCTTTTCAAGGTCGGAACCACTTCTTGATAGATGACCCGACCGTAGCGGTAGGTGGTATGAATCTTCCTCGGAAGCAGTGGACTATACTCAATCGTTTCCGCACTGGAGTGGGGAGATGTAATTATTGGAAGCACAAATGGGGAATGACACAAGACCAGTCATGCGACTGCGGAGCAGAGTATCAAACTATGGAACACATAGTCGAAGAGTGCCCACTGAGTGCCTTCCCCGAAGGATTGGCCGGTCTGCATAGCTCAAGTGAAGCTGGGCTGCAATGGCTTAGCGCCCTGGATTTAGCTCTATAAAGAGAGATCTAATTTTTATTTTTTTTTTATTTTTAGCGAATTTCCCATAGGGAATAAGCTATTACCGTAGGTCTCATGGTAAGACCTAAGTCCGGGACCATGTTACTTTTTCGTTTTGAGGTGCCCAGAGACCAAAAATAATAGTCATTAAAATTTATATATATATATATATATATATATATATATATATATGTATGTATGTATGTATGTATGTATGTATGTATGTATGTTATGTATGTATGTATGTATGTGTCCCTAGACACGATAACTCCCGTAAAAACGGTCCAATCGACACCAAATTTGGTAGAGATGTGTAATCCTACGTTTATTCGGATGAGTTCGTAAACCAGACATATCGACCAATCGGAAGGGGTAGTTTTGGGGGGTTTTGTACCCCAAAAATGGGTTTTTTGCATTTTTTACATATAATTTTTAAAAATATTTAATTTTTATTTTCACCATTGGATTTAGCTCAAAAAAACACACAATTTAGCATTTTGAAGCTTTGATCTATCTCCATTGGTTACCGAGATATTAAAAAGTCTAAAGACAGTACGTTGTATTTTGAGGCTCCAATGTTAATCTTATGGAGGATAAGGATTTGATAATATTTCACTTATTAACCAATACCTTTGGGTGTAAATTGGTATTTAGCTTCATTTGGTTGAGCTTAATTTATTTATGGTAAAAAATCTTGGTTTTTGTGCTTATCATGGCAGCAAACCTGCATACTCTTTCCCATGTTAATCATATGGAAAAATAAGCGAACTTGTATATTTATGGACAGATATAGATGAAACTAAGTTTATGGCTTCATATGTTCGAGAAAGTTTTTTTTTATGCTAAAAAGGTACTTTTAGTGTTCCCCATGGCAGCATACCTGCATACTCTTTCCCTATATTTATCAGGAGAATAGACATTTATTTCCCTATTTATGAGCACGTGATTAAATTTTGTTTACAGATTTATCTTTTCAAATTAATATTACTAATTTGGAAATTCGCTGAGTACGCAGGTTTGCTGCGACGGGGTGTATTATTTTAGTGTTTAGATTTTTACTTATACTGACTCAGGTGCTCTGCACCGCAGAATTTTTTTTATTATTCTTAAACCATGGTGGCTGGCTGAATGAGCCATACGATATATATATCTTGAAAGTAAGATTGACCAGGAATTGAAAAGAGAAGAAAATAAATCAAAAACTGTGTTGGGTATTAACAATAATCAAAATCGGGATGAGCATCATGATCTTGACAACTCTAGTGAACATGAAAATTTTAGACTATTTAATAATGACATCGCACCTTTATTACCGGTACATAATGACAGTATTTCAGATGAATGTAACAAATATGAAATCCCCAAAATAAAAATGATGACAGACAGTCATGGTAGATTAATAAACCGGCTTCTTCAAAAGAGATTAAAAAACTCATATAATATAAGTATTGAAATAAAGCCCAATGGCCTCTTAAAAAATATTATTGGAGATATAACAAGCAAAGGAAATAATATGGGGAAATGTGATTACACGTGTATTATGGGAGGCACAAATGACATTGACATTGATGGTAATGAGAATGATTTAATGATTCAGTATGAAGAGACATTAAAGAACACCACAAATACCAATGTCATATTATGTGCTATTCCATATAGATATGATAATTCTGGTTTAAATGAAAAAATAAAATTGACAAATAGAAAGTTAAATGAACTGACTCTAAAATATCAACATTCAAGATTTTTAAAACTGATAGGGCTAAGTAGAAAGTGCTATACTAAACATGGTCTTCATTTAAACCTATATGGAAAGAGAAAAGTGACAAAGCTACTGTTAAGTGTTATTCCTGACACAACCGACTCTCCTATTAGTTATATACCTACAGTTACAACTATTGGTGGAAGTTACAAATTTGAAGAAAGGCTTATATCATATCCGAGTACTTCTAACTACAAGCAAAGTGATTGGTCTTTTACCATCAGAAGAAATGCACAAAGATATTTCAGGAATATGAACAAGAATTATTATCATTCCAATTTAAAGGATCTAAATTATACTCAGAATAATGAAAACCAAATTGAATTAGAAAATAACTGGAATTTTTTAGGGGTGGGAATTTTTTCCAAACTAAATATTTAACCCATAAAATTGGAAAAGTAAAGCAAAGTAGGTCTAATGATATAAGATTCTTAATTTGGAACATAAGGGGATTAGTTAAGAAACTAGATATATTAAGTGTATATTTATTAGAATATTCTATTGATATAGTATGTTTAACTGAACACTGGATTAAAAATGAAAATTTATGTTTAAATCGGATTCCTGGATACAAGATAGTGACCTCATTTTGCAGAAAACACAAAAGAAAAGGAGGATCAATGATCATAGTTAAAAATGATATAATTTGCCATGATCTCATAACAATTAATTCAATATCTGAAGAAATGATTTTTGAAGTATCTGCAATAATGTTAGAAAACTACAATACAATTGTGATTTCAATTTACAGACCTTACAATAAAAACAAATTAACATTCCAAAGTTTTCTTAAAAAATTGGATCATACACTTAATATTTTGTTCAAATTTAATTGTCCTTTATTATTAACTGGAGATTTTAATGTAGATATCAGAGAAAAATCACATGAAACTGAAAGATTATGTAGTTTAATGAACAGCTATGGTCTTTATCACATTGTCGATGAGATTACAAGGCCTGGTAGAATAAAAGAGGGCTCTTGTATTGATAACATTTTTATTAATACAAACAGAGACTTATGTGAATATCGAATTATTTATACACCTGAATCCGACCATAATGCTATATGTTTTACAACTAAAATAGAACACAAAAATTATGTTGAAACTGATAGTGAATATCCTAAAAATATAAGAAGAATAGTTACACAACAGAACATGAACAATTTTGATCAACAATTACGAAATTTAAATTGGTTATCTGTTTATACTAAAGCTGAAGTAGAAGCAAAATCTGATGAAATAATTGGTCTATATCTTAATGCTGTTAATGAGTCGTTTCCATTGAAGTATATTAATGTGAAAGATAAACTGGTAAAAAATAAATGGTATACTCATGACTTGAAAAACAAAAAGATCAATTGCAAACAACAATTTTTAGTCTATAAGCTTAAAAAAACTGATGAAGCAAAAGAATTGTATAGAAGACTTTTAAAAGAATACAATAATGCTATCAAGAATGCAAAAATTGAATATAATAGTCAAATTATACAAAAAAGTTCTAATAAAAGTAAGACAACATGGAACATAGTTAAAAATTTAACAAATTTTAAGAAAAAAGAAATATTCACTTTCCCAAAAACTTTGACAGCTGATGGATTTAACGAATTCTTCATTCAAAACATTGATAAGATGATTAAAACCATACCATATGAAAATGTGATGAGTGGCAGAAAATATTTAGAAGAATTAAATAAGACTCAATGTAAATTTCGGTTTCAACATCTTAAAGTTGAGCAAGTTTATGAACAATTATGTAAGCTGAAACAAAGTACTTGTTTAGATATTTATTCGGTAAATACCATAATTTTAAAACATTCTGCTCCTTACATATGTGAGGTTTTAACAACATTATACAATCATTGTATTGATCAAAGTATATATCCAAAATCATTAAAAATGGTTAAAATTGTACCTGTTTACAAATCTGGAAAAACTGATGATTATATGAATTATAGACCAATTAGCATTGTTCCAGCGATTTCAAAAGTTTTTGAAACACTATTATTTGAACAAATATACGAATATTTTGAAGAAAACCAATTATTTACCAATAACCAGTTTGGATTTAGGAGAGATCATTCAACTACTACTGCCTTGACTAGTCTCATTTGTAACACTATATCAGCTATAGAAGAGGGACAAATAGTATCATTCAGAACGTATGATATATCAAAGGCTTTTGATACTGTATGTCATAAAATACTAGTTGAGAAACTAAAAATTTATGGCTTTGAATGTCAATCTGCTAAATTAATTGAATCGTTTTTAAATGAAAGGTATCAGGCAGTAGTTGTAGATGGCGTGCACTCTAAATTAAATAAAGTTAAAAATGGAGTTCCCCAAGGGTCTGCCTTGGGGCCATTACTTTTTAATATATATGTCAATGACATACCAACATATATCTCATTGCCAGGAACAAATATTATATTGTTTGCTGATGACATAGGAATTCAAATATCATCATGCAATGTAAAAGACATAGAAGCAAAGATTAAAGAGATCACAAACCGTCTAACAGATTGGTGTAAATTAAACCGATTGGTCATTAATTTAAAAAAGACTCAACAAATTGAATTTGGCTATGTGAGAAATATGAAACTAAATTATAATTCAATATCTTTAAAATTTTTAGGAGTTATATTTGATTACAAACTGGAATGGACAGAACATGTGGATTATACCCTCAAAAAGATTAATAAAGGAATATATTGCCTAAGAAGAATTAAAGACAATGTAAGAGAAGATGTACTGCTTTTGATATATTATTCATACATACATTCTATAATAAATTATGCAACAATATTATGGGGACAAGGAATTGATGCTAAAAAAATATTTAAAGTTCAAAAAAAGGCTGTAAAAATAATTTGTGGTGTTAATCAGAGGACACACTGTAAGCCATTGATGCAAAAATTAAATATAATGTCATTGCCCTCCATTTTTTGCTTTCAAGCTTTAATAAACGTGAAAGAAAATATAAATCTTTATAAAAACACCAAACAAGATAATCCATACAACTTAAGAAACATTAATAATTTACAAATTGAAAGAGTTTATTATAAAAAAAACGCAGAAAAGTTTTAAATATCAAAATATTAAATTATATAACCAACTTCCAGAAAAAATTAGAAATTTGAACATAAGAAGCTTTAAGAAAACAATGAAGAACATTTTAATTGAAAATTGCTCATATAATGTTGAAGAATTCTATAATATTAACTTTAAATAATTTGTAACTACAAAATTTTAGTATTACAGTTAACATTGTATATGTCTTATGGCATCTCAAGAATAAAGTTATTATTATTATTATTATTATATCTTGTGATGTATTTCAAAAGTCAATGAAGTAAATTCTACAACATTTTACCTCTGGATTTGAACCATGGTTCTAGAATGGCGAGCGTTGCCATGGGAGACACAGCATGTTGGGTGGCGAACCCTCTGCTTGACTCATGATGTGCGCTTATATAGAACACCTTGCAGTCTCAAGATAGATTGTTTCAAAATTATTCAGTTTTATTCAATTCATTTGAGTATTCAACAATTTATTATTTTCCATCATAAGTCCACCATACAAGTGTTCATGGTGATCCCACAGTTCCCCGCTCTCTGTTCTCTGTTGTGCGTTTGCGGCATTCCCGAGTGATAACAGGAGGCTATAAATCGCATCAATACAGAGGCAAATAAGAGCCCGATCGGTTGTAAATGCCTTACCATTGAGTCATCTTTCATTGGGTGGAGTTTGTGAAAGAGCTTTATAGAGCATTAAATATGAGTATATTAGTCTCGATTATTGTGTTGTCGTCGAATTAAAAAAATTATCGAAAAGGGTTATAGCCAATGAATTTTGTATATGGATAAAACCTCTCCCAAATAACTTGTATAATTAGTTCCACTCATCCCCGAAACGTAAAACCTACCCCGAAATCAAGATGACTAGAACTACATTCCATAAGAGCAAAGGTGTCAATTTCTGCGACAACCGTGATTGTCGCCACAGAGGAAACAACGATTAAAAATGCGTTATAACATCAACATTTTTACTCTTTGTTACTCTTGTTTTATAGGTAAAAACAATTGTTCTTTTTTGCATTGGAGATTGTCTCAACTATTACTAAATTAAGGAATTTCAAAGTAAACTATATAGGGTAGACTACACATGATTGTATATTTACCTCGATTGATAATTTTTAATTTGATAGCTATATACTGGTTTGTTATTAAGTAATAATTTTAATGTAAATTACAGTAATATGGTGTCGTTACGATAAATATCGTATCCGTAGAAACACTGTTTTATTCAATATTTTAATCAGCGGTGTAATGGTAGTCTAAATATTGTAACATAACTTTCGTTTTAGTTTTCACACTCTTCATATCCGGAAAAAATAGTTATACAGCAGACCTTTAGAAAGCAGTTATGTTTTTCCTCTACCGACCTTACCCCGAAATACACTTTTTGGATACACCCAGGCTCTAAACAGGTTGAGCATGCACTGAAAGTCTAACAAAATTTGACTTTGAATTATTATTGAGGACATTTAGTAGATGTAAAAAATTTTACTATATTTCCAAAATGGGCACTACATGGGGGACGCCCCCTAGAGGAAGTCGTAGAGGAAACTGTATTGGCCTATGCCATGTTGTATGCCATTTTAAAGATCTTTGTATGTAGATTCAAATGCCACAAACCCGACCTCTAAAGGTTAAATATAACGAGAGTTATTGCGTTTTGAAATTTCGTCAAAATGCTTTTTATGCAAAGTTTGACTGCCTGCCATTTCTGACTCGATCGTTCATTTGAGGTCGGCTTTGCGGCATTGCTTTCTGTTAAACACGATCCTAAAGCTTACGTTAAATATTTCACAAAAATGTCATGGGCTGTCCCAAATTGGGTTGAATATCATATTGTAATTTTAATATTTCGGACAGCAATCGAAGACGGCAAATGAAGACTTAAGATTTAACCTAATTTTCTGGATCTTTATAAAGGGGGGATAGAATTCAAATAGATTTTAAAACAATGTCGCCAACTCGACCTCAAATGAACGTTTGAGCCAGAAATGGCAGGCAGTCCAACTTTGCATAAAAGCAGATTATCGAAATTTCAAAATGCAATAACTTGTGTTATATTCTAATTTTAGAGATCGGGTTTGTGGAACTTGAATCTACATTCAAAGACCTTTAATATGATATAAAACATGACATGGGCCAATGCAGTCCCCTCTACGGCTTCCTCTAGGAGGCGTCCCCCGTGTTGTGCCCACTCTGGAAATGTGGCAACATCGATTTCTTACATCTACTAAATGTTCCCAACAATAATCAAAAGTCGAATTTTGTTAAAATTTTAGTGCATGCTCATACTGTTTAGAGCCTGGACTATATAGGCTGTAGTTTTAAGCACTTTCGCGTGAGATTTGTTTTAAAGGACCTACCGGCTTCAAATGATTTATTTTCCATTTCTCCTGTAAAAAGAGGTAAAAAGCTATGAAGAGTATTGATACACTCATCCTTTAAATTTTATTTTAAGCAAAGCTGTAATTGTATTTTACCATTCAACAATCGTAGGCAAATATTTATCCTCATAGGTCTAATTTATTAAGTTTTATTTTGTTCACGATGGAGGGTGTAGTATGCATTCACCCCCCCCCCCCCTTAAGCCTTGGCCCTACAATGAGTTGTCCGGCTGAAAGGTAGGTGCAGAGAGGGTAAGGTGCAAGGCGGTGCTGCAGTGTAGACAGTGGAGTGTGAACGATGCGAGCACCAAGGTGGCGACTGTTGCTATCTGATGTCTCCCTATGCTAATACCGGACCTCCGGACCTCACACAGTCCGCACGCTGCCGTTGAGGACGTCCACTCCACACCGCTACCTATACAGTCCTGCGGTGGCAGCGACGGAGAGTATGGTAGACAATTGATAGGGAATTATTGATAGAAGCGGGTTTCATTCAACAATATATTATGAAATTATGTTGCCAAGCAACATCAATTTTTGCGATCATTTATTAAAATCTAGTTCGGCCCGATTGTTCTCTCAGATAGAGACCTTTTGCTTTGCGTAGTTAGTAGCTGACACTGTTGTTCAATTATTTATTTTTACATTATATTATATGCGGCCAATTTGACAATCTATAGCCAAGTTTTCTGCTCAAGATGAGTGAAGAATACATTAATAAAAAATATTCTGAACATGGTGGAGCTAATTCCTTTGGGGTAATAATTCAAGCAGGTATTATATAATTACTATTCTAATATTTCAATTACTATAGGATTATTATAAAAATATTGAATTAGAACTAGGAAGATTAAAAATATTGATTACTTTTAAACATTTTTACTTTAATTTTAATTGTCTGCCTTTACATTGGCCTATTTTACTTGTCGAACATTAAACGCCCTTCGACAAACGGAAAAGCCTTTTCGTTTGTTATCATTATTTTACTACAAGTGCCCCTGTTGTTAGTATTATCATGGAAGCATTAACATGATATTTCTTACCTTCTGCATTCAAAGAATTGTAGAGGTAACACCAGAGGTGGCAAGCAAATGTAGGCCTAGAATGTAAACCGTCTCCGCACATGGTCTCAGCATGTACGGCTCCAGTACAGTACAGTGACAAAGGCTGCCTTCACACAACGTAAACATAACATACTGATAACGGACCGTTGTGTACGTCTGGGGTCACCAGCACCAGCTGGGAGGCTGGCTGATAGCTACAGCTACAACCGGGTCACTCTCTCAACCTCAACCACAACCTGCATAGCATACAGCTACTAAGGCTGCCTCGGAGTCGATTGAGAGGTAAAAAGTAAACTACTGCCATGATTTACACAAATTCGATAAGATACGAGTTGACTTATTCGTTGTTTCTTCATCTGGAGAAATTCAAGATAAATTCAGATAAGTATATTGTAATTCACAATTCCAGAGGAAATTGAATCCTTTTGCTCGGAAAGCATCTAACTTAGACTATAGTAGTCTACTTCATCACTGGTGGCAAGAATGGATTGCCTAACTAGCATTAACTTATATTAATAACAATAGTAACTTTGTGAAGCGTTCATGTTCTACATAGGCCTATACGATGAAAAACGTCATTACATTAATTTTTTACCTAGGTATACCGGTATACCTATAATTAAGAGATGAAAATTACAACTGCCATTCAATTGCCAAATAATCATTGTCTTGATTATTTAAGCAAAACATTTGTCATTTTTAATTACCTGTACAACAACGTCGCCTTTAATTAGAAACTAACACCGACGTTTTCTGACAAAAAAAAAAAAAAAAACAAAAACAAAAAAAAACTTAAAAAATCCTTTACAAAATTAATTTTGTTATGATAAAAATTCAAGGATGCTTCAGTTGATGAAGACATTTAATGAAAGGTTTTGACTAGTTCTGATTCTTTGCCTAAGAGAAGGGAAATTCAACGGTTGCTAGTAGAGGGAAAAAGCCACTTCTAAACCGGAAGTGACGTCAGCTGCCAGGGCAGCTGCAGGGGGCAGCTGGCGCCAGCTGCCATGTCATATAGCTTCCGGTGGGGGGCAGAGGGTATATATCAGATGCTGTCGCCATATGCCATGCCATATAGCTTCCGGCTGGGCAGATGGTGAAATAATCAATGGGGTTTGGAGATGGCGAGAGCACAGGCCCTCGGTAATTGGCCCATAAATTAACCAGGTGCAGCTGGCGAGGGTAAGGTGATGGGGAAGGTTGGAGGGGTTAGAATTTAAGAATAAAATTTATCATAGGCGAGGGTAGGATTCGAACCCGGCCCGCTGGCATGTAAGGCCGGCGCTCTACCATTTAGCTACCGAGGTACTTGGTGAAAAGTAGTGTAAATTTGTCTGATAATATTGTGCCTGTGGTTCGCTTCTTGTCCACCAGAGAGCAGCATGTACTACGACTGCGGCAAGTTTCAAATTCCGCCACCAGAGTTCAGCATGTACTAGGGCTGCAGCTAGTTCACTATTTCTCCAACAGATAGCAGCACGTGTTATGGCTGCACCCAGTTTACCCCAAAATATCCCACAAATTACCCAAATTACCCTGGAATTCCCCAAAATACCCTGCAATTTCCCAAATTTCCTCGCAGTCTTACCAACTTATGTCATTCACTATAAAACAAGAACATATGAAATGCTGGGGTATATACTATAAAAAGTGGATTAAAACCCAAAACTGTTGGCAATACAGTATATAAAATCAACCAACTTACGTCATTCACTATAAAACAAGATCACCTGGATCGCCCGGAACAAGAACATATAAAATGCTGGGGGCTATACTATAAAAAGTGAATAAAACCCAAAGATGGCTGCAGGCTGCAATACAGTATATAAAATCAACCAACTTATGTCATTCGCTAATCAACAGTTATACTATATGAAATGTACCTGTGGCTAGTTCTCAGCGTCAATGGCCATAACGTCAAATGTACATAATCAACGGTTATACTATATAAAATGAAAACTCTACTATATTATTTAATATACACCAATGACTATAATGTTAAATCTAGTTATACTATATGAAATGTGCCCAAGGCTATACTATATATTATGCATTGATGACTTTACGTTAAATATGCGCGATCAATGCTTATACTATATGAAATGCATTCGCCGCTATACTATACAAAATATCAATGAATATAATGTTAAATAAACATGATCAACGCTTATACTATATGAAATGTACCTGTGACTAGTTCTCTGCATCAATGGCTATAATGTAAAATGTATATAATCAAAGGTTACACTGTATAAAATGAAAATGCTACTTTACTATATAATATACATCAATGACTATAATGTTAAATATTTCTAATCTAGTTATACTATATGAAATGTGTCCAAGGCTGTACTATAAAAAGTGAATAAAACCCAAAAATGTTGGCTATACAGTACACAAAATCAATGGCTAGAAGCTGTTAAGCAACCAACAACGTTATCATACTATATACGACGCATACAGTACTATATAAAGTGAATAACATGCAAACTTCAGCTTAAAAAACATAAAATGGCTAATATCTCGAAAACGGTGCGTCCTAGAGGTCCGGGGACCCAAAAAAACTACCTACTACGTAATAGAGGTACCCCCCCAGGGGGTGGATACCCATAATTAAAAAATTAACCAAAATGTTGCTGATTGCATCTAAAAAATGAAGGGACAATGAAGGGGCAAAACTTTGATATTCCATATCTTAGGAACGGCTCTATGTATTAACTTCATAGTTGGTATGTGTGTACACTTACTTGCTGTCTACAAATGCATGGCAAAAGGTATCCAAAAAATGAAGGCGCAAAAAAGTTTTTATTTTATATCTTTTGAATGGCAAT
>CM061534.1:133460691-133647312 GCA_030545055.2 Neoaliturus tenellus
TACAAATAAAAAATGTATTACGTGGTATTTTAATCATAGTATAAACTTATGTTTTCTTTTTTTATTAATTCAATATTAAAAAACAAAAATATTAAATAAAGTTTTCTTTTTTTTTTACATTATTTTAAATTTATATATTGAAAATGTATTATGTATTATTTGGATTATAGTGTAAGCTTATGTTTTCTTTTTGTTTGCTAATTCAATATTAAAAATAAAAAAATAAATAATATAACTAAATTTATTTTTTTACACTATTTTTAACTTGTGTACGGTATTGCCCCGGCACTTGGAGCAATACCGTACAGTGTAAAGGTTTTGTAAAATGGGCTTAGCACTCAAAGTTAGTTAGAAATTCCAAATATGAAATACAAAATTGGTCGCAAATCAAATTTCCTTCTAAATGAGATGTTTGCCACATTCACTGAAGTTTCCAAATTAAAGATAAAAAATAATATAGCTTAAGTGCGCGGTATTACCCCGCTCTCCCCTACCTTCCCTAGCTGACAACTGTTTCAAACAAATGTATAAGTAGCATTCTTTTATTTTTTTAACTTTAAAATTTTTCAATTTAGTTGCCTTGATGGCAACCCATAAGACCAATGTAAAAAATTGCAATTTTTAAACTTAGTTTTAGATAAAAACTCTTTTTCCTGAGATTTAGGCTGTTACTAAATTGATTTTTGGATTAAAACACTCTCAAATGCAAATTTTAAGCAAAAGCTATCCGCTAGATTTTGGGATCGTGGGGAATAAGGTGCATCGCCACGGACACTGCTCGAATAGGACTACCAGAGAAAAGATACAAGTACAACAAAGCAATATCATATTTTTTTTATGTTAGGAATACGTATTTTTACGTAGATTGTATAACATCGGCCTCGCAGGTTACTATAGGCCTATCATCGGTGAGAAAAGTTTATCCTCTAGAAGGAATCCCAACTTGATGACAGTAGTTTGATTGTGTTGAATTCAAAGTGGTGTTCAATCCATCTTGGTAGAATTTTCAATTCTATCTTGAAATTCGTTATAGCCTATTTTATTCCTTCCTGTCTTGTTAAAATCTCAAAATTTTACTAACATAAAAAATTTATACGGAATGAATGTCTATCAGGATTGGCTACCATATAAAAGTTATACTAGCCTAATAACTAATTTAAATTTAATTAAAGTATGACAGTTTGATTCGTAAATACATTACACTATACATCTGTATTCTATAATTTTACTAGCCCATACAAATCCATCACTATAGCTCATTACCTAAGCATAACTGAAGGACAGTATAAACGCTTTAAAGTGAAACAAACTTTATCCTTTTTTAACAATTTTTTCAACAATTTTGGCCAAATTTGTTTGGATTTACAGTTTTATAGAAAAGTTAGATGTTACCTTACATTTACGTATTAAAATATTATTACTGGTACGTGTAGATATTCATAATTCAAACAAGGGCGTTGTTGAATTAAAATAATTCCACTGTAAGAATATTCATTCCAACCCAGACTATAAGAACCAACATTTTCGTTACTAAACTGAACCATTTTGAAAATAAAACTTCCCATAATTTGTAACATAATGTAAATAATATAACTTCAATAAAAACTCAAATATTTTAGAATAATCGTTTGTAGGATTTTTTCATAATATTGTTTACCTACTAGATCAAAATGTTAACCATAAAGATTTGGTTTCCAGAAAAACGATGTATTATAATCGTTAAAATAAGCGAAATAATTTTTTCTAAAGACTTAAGTTCGTTCAGAGATAACCAGAATGTTATTTATGCCACGGAATCCCCCCCCCCCCCCCCCCGTTGAGAAATGCCAAGCACCATTGAAACTAATCTACAAGCTCAGAGTTAACTGTGATGCACTTTCCTTTCAAGTAAATGTTTGCCCTCCCTACCCTTATGGATGAGTTAAAATTTTTTTTCGCTCCAAGGATTTTTTATTTATTTATTTTATTTTTTTTGTTGAATACGGGGGTTTTGGTCACCAGGAATCAATTGGAGCTGGTCCCATGTCTGGGAAAAATTCGGTTTACGTCCTAGAGCCCTTCAAAGTCCCCATGTTATCCTTATAGAGATTTTTAAATTGAAAAAAAAAAACACTTGATAACTGTAGATATAAACTAATGTGTTACATATTTAACCTGTGGTTATGGAAAATTATACCAAAGTGCAGCACCTTCTAGCCTGGCGAGTGAGCGAAGCGAACGAGTTCGTCTTAAACAGAAAAAGGGCGAGTGAGCGGAGCAAACGAGCTTTCTGTGAGAAACGTAAGTAATAATTTTACGACCATAAGCTCGGTCCCCCTGGTTCTAATCTTAAAACAGCCAATTTATGGAATTTATAAAAAAAATCGTGCTACAGATTTGAAATAAAAGGTATATGGGATCACTTTAATATTTTAATGAATACTTTGGAGTAAAAATTTTAATTGACCCGTTTCTTTCAAAAGGTTTATAATTGAAACTGCAAAATTTATCGATGATGTGAAGAACAATGATAATTTATGTCGAATTTTCAAAAATTACAACAATAAATAATCTCAGTATGAAACATCAATCAAGCAACAAATTTTAAAAAATTGGATTTTCCATTTGGAATTAGTGAAGTTGTAAAAACTTCTGATAATAATAGTAAAGCATATTTCTTCACGAGGTTCAAAAATGAAATTTTTGTACGAGATCAAGTTATGATAATCTTATAAACTAATCATGTTCCAGAAAGAATCTTTGAGCGGGTGCCTGAACTAATTTTTTTGTCGTATTATTTAGATAATTTAACGTACCGGTATTGCATTGATTATACGAGGATTTTACAATTCATACCGCCCTCACATATAGGCACACCATCTTGCTATTGAAATTAACAAATAGCGATATACAAACTCAATTGCTCCTGTCCTTAAAACACTCATATTTGTTTGCATTTATTGTTTTATTTTCCAAAAGGCAAAAAACTCAGAAAGCACAATAACAATATTTAAATTCTAAACCGGCATTAGTGATGTAAAATAGACGATAAGACTTATCGTATGTTACTTAGTAAGAGTTACATAAACTGAAAAAATACAAAACTGATCTAAATTATTTTATTATGTAAAAAAATGAAGCTATTTCTTGAATTTTCTTCTTGATTTAAAAAAAATATTACGGTATTAATTAATTATTATAATTCTTACTTGTGTCAAACTATTTCCAATTCTATTATCTCTACCAATTTATACAGCTAAAAGAAAATTAAGATAAATGACGGTTGGTTTTTAAAACTCGTAGTTTGCAAATAGTACCAATCACAGTTCCTTCAAAGTATTCAGCTATCATTGTTTAGCGTAAGTGGATACCAGTGGTATTCTATACATTGCAGGCGTTAAATGTAATTCGACATCGGGTAGACTTAACTAAAACTAAACTAAACTTTAACACTAAAAAAATAATGATCGCTTTAGTAATTTTTTTTAATCTGTACTAAAGGTGATTGAGATTTTAAAATGGAAATCACGAAGAAAGTTTTATCTTGGCATATGCCTCATAATTTATAAGTCAAGTGCGTGTTTCTACAGCGAGATTCATTAGACAGTGGCGCTTTCAAACGGTGTGATCGGTAACTATCTCGTGGAGCTTTAGCCAACCTCCACCAGAATGCACTGTGCATCTTTTCAGAACAACGTACATGTACATGCAAATTTATCTGTGATATGTAATAAGCTTTTTTTACGAAGAATAAATAATTAAGTGTCTGCAGTACCCGACACCTTGTATTTTTATTCCTTAAGACTATTGTTCAATTTTAAACGTAAGCTATATCATTGGTCGAAAAATACATCTTATAAGGACATTTTAAAGGTGGTTTTAATATCCAGGTCAGGCCCGTGCTGGCTCCCTTCTTAGGGCGGTGGACGGCCATAGCCAGAGGGCGCTAGTCTATATCACTAATTTCCTAGAGCAAAACAGAATAAGAGACAAAAAAGTAGTTGAAACGTGATTAAAATGTCACGAAACACACAAAACAACATTCTAATAATAAAGCGACTACCTCAAACTATTAATTGTTAATACATACATTCAATAACACGTTGCAAGAGTTTACTAGTTAATTTCTTAATTTCATGATACTAAAGGCACATAATAACAAAATACTGACAATAGAAAAAACTATTCGGCGACGAGTTCGATCTTCGTTCATAGTTAGTTATTCCCTGTTTGATACTAGTTGCTTGGCAGCCTCCTTCATTGCAGTGATTTAGCCTTCAAATAACAATGAAAAGTAAAAGTGTTACCTGCATTTCTAGATCCCTTAAACAAACATGCCAAAATAAAAAATACACCGGGTGTCCACAGTCTTGCACTGATTAGATAGCCTTGCTGTAAGGACACAATTATAGCCACTCACATCTAACATTTCTTGTTTTCAAGGGACGGTAATCTAGTATTTTCTCATTAATTTGTTAACACCTAAACACGAATGATTGACAACAATGCAGTTTGCACTAAAAACATTAATCGTGATGGAATTTAAGAAAATAATTGTTATTTTAAATTTTGAGTCGTATTATTATTTTAGTTGTATTGTTCATAACAAGTTTTGAAAGAGAAAGAGCAGTAGCCGCCATCATTACGGTAAACTTCAACAAGTATAATTTTAAGATTAACCTTATGGCTAGAGAGATTCTTGCGAGATAGTGTCCTCGGGATAAACATGTTAATTTTTTTATCACTGTTGATTTGCACCATTTTACCCCCGATTAACACTGTTTCTTTGGTAACCATTGAACACTTTGTCCTCATTTCCTTGGTAACCAGTTTTAGCTATTCTAGTTATCCACAACAAGCCTAAAAATACAAATTATACTTTTAAAACATCTATTTGTTGTTGTAAAACCACTTTGAGTTTATGGTCTTTGGGCAGACTATTGAGTTTATTTGAGGTTAGTCACCATAGAAACGACGAACATTTATGTGTAAAATGGCAGATACCAGATGGGAAACTGTAAATAATGGACTGTTAACTCAGGAAACAGCGGGAATAGGGGTAAAATGGCGAAAAGTGGAGGAGGCAAATTTCCTTATCTTTGTAGCACTCTATATCTAGGTTAATGTCGTTGTTCCAGCCTTCACATGAACAACAGAAAAACCACGACACTTAAGCTACCTTTATTATAAAGAATTAGACACTTGCACGAGAAGGACAATAAATCACAGAATAATTCACCACACATGTCACAAATAGGCATACTGCATGGCGTTATTGACACTGATTATAATGACAAATATCAACAGGCAGACGAAATGAAGACGGCAATGGCAGACATCTCATTCCAACCCCACCCCCCCTCTTTTGCCCTCATCACTGGCCAAGGCCCCGCGCGCTACCGTGTGGACCATGAGTTCCATTTAGTAGTAAAATTCAGTCTTAGGCTCGGTATTATTGTCGATTATCCTAGTCCAAGAATGATCCGGATTAAATTACATTAGTATTATTGATTTGTTTACTTAATATGACGTTCAAAGCTGTTACACGAGCCATCTTTGAAAAAAACTTTACTTTTTGTTGTTGGTATTCAGAGTAAAATTGGTCTGTTTCGGAACTGGAGGGCGCCAAAAATTCTCTAAGCGGAGGGCGCACCGGGATTCGTCCCGGTGTCCCGGTGGGCCAGCACGGGCCTGATCCAGGTTACTGTGAAATAAAAATCACGATTATAGACTATTTGTGATATTAAAATACAAAAAAAAAAAAAAAACAAGTCCATCTTCGAACAAAAATAATGAGAATACTTTATTGTTTATTCATCAAACAATCAATAGACTTAGGCCTACTTTTAATTTCATAGTTCCGTTGGACTTGAAAATGACATAAAGATGATTTATTTGACCAGTATTAAGGGCGTAGCAGATGATTCAAAATTAACATTTGTCTTACGGGAATAAAAATCCAAAATGGCGGGTATTGCAGACTCTCATATAATTACCGTAGGCCATAGGCGTCATTTCAGCATTCTGATTGGGGGGGCAAGATTTTCATAAGGTGATACCCCCTCCCCCTTCCCAAAAATACGCCAAACCTCTTAAATTTCGCTAAAAACTGTCAATAAAAGCTAATTCTGTGCGTAAAATGTGAACTTATAATATAATCTCACAAACCCATGAAAACAATACCCTAATGCATGTAAAATTTGATTATATAACATGTTTCTATTTGTAGAAAGTCATTATTCTTCTGGAACTGCCAGTGGTTACTGTGATGTAAAACACCTAAAGAAATTTAATGGGTTTAATTGGTTAATGGATGCTAAATCGTTAAAATAAAAAACATAATTTTATAACTATTTAGTTATTTTTGTTGTATATAATTTACAACTCTAAAGTTTTACAGTCGGATACATAGACTAAAACTCCATAACTATGGAGTTCCTATGGAGTACCATAACATAAATATGGTAAAACACATTGTTTTATATTTATCAAAAATTAGTTTTTGACAAAGCACCTTTGCAGTCTGCCGTATAAGGGACAAAAAAATCATTTAACATTTAACTATTGTTGGTTAGGATCAGTACAGCTACGGTATATTGCCCATTACATTACCTAAAAAAATTAAATTGTTATTGAGGGCAAGAAAGGTGAAAAATTACTCAGTGATTAAAAAAAGATAAATAATGATTTACAAAAACATCTACACATATTTAATAAGTGATCGGGTTTTTGTACAAGAAACTCCTCCCACAATTATTTGCAATAGATTTTAATGATTTCAGTGCCATTGGATAGAGTTCGGCGTGAAGTTGTTTCTAAAGTGAATTGGTAAATTGTCCATTAAAAAGAGAGGACCGACAAGTCCTTAAAGTTTGTAATTTTCCCATTTGATTACCCATCAGTAAGGAAATTGATTGATTTTCAAGTAAAAAACAGTAAAGTGTAAACATCGGACATCAGCGAAAGTACTATATCTACCTTTTCATACGAAAGAGGTTATGTTTAACCAAGGCAAAGGCTCCAGTCTACCTGAGCCCGAACGACGTTACCAAATCGTCACTTAACAAACAATACCGCCTATCTGCAATTTTTGGCGAAACCCGGGTTTTGAACGCTGTGCATTCTGTGGGCGATCGCGCACACTACTAGGGTTAGTTTTCTGACGTTTTCCAATAGATAGCGCTGTTATACTGTTTGGAGCAATACCGCCAATCACGTTTCTTATCAAAATAGCGCCAATCTACTCAGTCGCCATTGGACAGTGCATTGCAACAGGTAAGCTCTGTTTTAACTTTGTCTTTAGAAGCTTGAAATGCATTACTAGAGTACGTACTTGTATATTTATTACTCAGACAATAGTCATGTAGCTTAATATGTCAAAGTAATTGTGATTTTCAATTGAAAAATACTAAAATTGCCGCGATCAAGTTTTGATTGTAGATAGGCGGATTGTAGATAGGCGGTTTTGATTGTAGATAGTGTATTTCCCCTACCAAAATAATAGTAATACCGCCTATGTAAAAATCAGTGATTCCGCCTATCTCAAATAAAAAATAAAAAAACAGTGGCAATACCGTCTATGTACATTTAAAATTATTAAAACTATAATTAAACAACTAATGTCGTCATTATTACACTTTGCTTAGTATAACTTAATATTTTTACATAAAACGTTTCAAAGATTGGTAACACTGCTCTTTTGATTCAGTTTTTTGTCTCTCCTGAAAAGTTTGAGTTTTGCTAGATAGGCGGTATTGTTTGTTAAGTGACGAAATGCCTCCTCGCGGCCGTAGCGTTAGGCGAGTTTGATGGCTGCAGACAGTGCAGAGGTTTACGGGAATCGTGTTTTAAAGTTAACTAATTAAGATAGAGATTGACTCTTAACTTTTTCTAAAAGTAGAGAGACGGATCTCGTCTTCTCTGGTTTTAGAATTTTTGAATACAATTTCTAGTTTTAGTTATAACTGTCTAAAATCATCTGTTTTTAGTGGCAAAAAGTTTTATAGATGCAGAGGTTTACGAGGATCGTGTTTTAAAACTAACCAATTAAGATAGAGATTGAATCTTAACTTTTCTAAAATTAAAAAGACGGGTCTCTTCGGCTCTGTTTTTTTAGAATTTTTAAGTAAAATTTTTAATTTCAGCTATATAACTGTCTTAAAATCATCCGTTTTTCTCGATGCAAATGAAAGGGTTTTTAGAACCCTGTTATCTTTTGCTAAATGCAGCCTAGAGCTACAACTAATGTGTCATATTAAAGAAGAATAACGGTGCTAAATTTCCTTTCTTACACTTTGGTAATCTCACTTTGGTAGTGTTATCAAAACTAATGGAAAACTAAAATAAAAATCGAGAAAACAAATAATTTTAGACAGTTATAGCTAAAATTAGAAAAAAATTGTAGGTATTAAAAAAATTCTAAAAACAGAGCCGACGAGATCCGTCTTTTTACTTTTAGAAAAAGTTAAGAGCCAATCTCTATCTTAATTGGTTAGTTGAAACACACGATCCCCGTATACCTCTGCATCTACAAAACTTGCCCCTAGAAAAACAGATGATTTTAGACAGTTTTAACTGAAATTATAAATTTTATTTAAAAATTCTAAAACCAGAGAAGACGAGATCCGTCTTTCTACTTTTACAAAAAGTTAAGAGTCAATCTCTATCATAATTAGTTAATTTTAAAACACGATTACCGTAAATCTCTGCAGCCATCAAACTCGCGGAACTCGCCTAGCGCTACGGCCGAGAGGCGGCATTCGCTAACGTCTTTCGTACAGGTAGACCGGAGAAGGGACTTCCTGCTACAGATGACGATTGCAGAATGAGTCAATTTAAGAGTTTTGTGTAAATAATACAAAGTAGACATTTTGTTTAAGTCTGATTCAGAAGTTTATAATTGTTATAAATATTTCACCATATTACATAGCCTTTTAATTTCCAATTTTAAAAAAATCACCGAAATTATTGGGGGGGCAACTGCCCCCCCTTGCCCCCCCCAAATGACGCCTATGCCGTAGGCCTACTATGTATTGTCAAATTGCCAAATTGCTGTTTTGGTTGATGATTAGATTTTTAAATATAAACCAAAAATAGTTTTAACCTCTTGTTGTCCGCACGTCTGCATTGAGTTTTAACTCTAATTCTAAACTAAAAAGAATTAAATTTGCTGAAATTCATATTTAACGCAAAACACGACATGTATGTTATGTGAAAATTAATTTAAACAGAATTTCTACAAGTAGTGCAAAATTGAGGATGCTGGCCCAGTTCAAGGTCACCTGAGGGATGACGTCATCGAGGTCAATGACCTCACCGATGACGTCATCGATGACGTCATCGATGACGCAATCGATGACGTCATCACTAATGACGTCATTTCGATGACGTCACACCCATGACGTCACAGAAATGACGTGCTGATGACGTCATCACCCCTTACGTCATCAAAACGACGTCACCGACGCCACTAAGGTCAAGGTCACGCAGAAACTTAAAATTTTTTGGCACTTTTGCCGTTTCTCGCACTACGCTCCGAGTTTCAGTCCGAGTCCCCGTGATCTTGATCACTTGGAGCGAATATTACATGAGAAACGGCAAAAGTGCCAAGTTAAACCTGAGTTTCTGACATGACTCTGCCTAAATGGGCAATCGGTAATCCCTCAGGTGACCTTGAACTAGCACAACACCCCCAATTTCATATTACTGTGACCTTGAAAACTTAACAACGGAGCGCCGACACCGATGCGCACCCCACGACAGCCACCGAGTGACTGACTGTCAGGCTCTGTGTACTCTAGGTATATGGGGAAGTGGAGGGGGAAATTTCAAGGTCATCCAAATGGAGTTTTAAAAAAGTTGAAGAGTAGAAAGACTACTCTTGTGCTTCCTGGGCGACCTCATCAATTTCCAACGGATCTGTAAACCAATCCGATCTGTAGCGGCAGGAGTCCAGAAAACAGGTGCACCACCCATCAGGTTGTCCGTAGCACTTCCGACAATTGGTAAGATTGGAGAAGTGAAATTTAATACACCGCTGCGGACAACAAGTATAAAAGTATTTGGATTTGTAGATTTTGAAAGTTTGTAGTACCGGTGGTGGCAGCTGTTGGTTCTTGCATCTACACCTGCAACATCCGAAGCATTCACATTGCCGGCAGGCCAGCCCATCCACTTGCCACTTTGGTAAGAGGAAACACTTATCCTCACAGCAATAGGTTGTCCCCGTCTCTTCCTCCCAACGCTTCTTTGCACAATATGTGACGCCTTGTATCTCCAAACACCTATGCTCGCAACATGAGATGCGCTTACTTTCCATAGCTGATGTTGCTTTGACGAGGGAGCACGATGAAGTGATGCTGTGGTCAGTGGGAATGGGGTTTATATAAACTAAGGTGGGTGGAGGGGGAAAGGTCAAGGTCATCCAAATGGAGTTTTAAAAAAAGAAAAGAGTAGAAAGACTACTCTTGTGTATCTATAGCGATTTCATTGATAGTGAGTGCTTCTGTATGCCAAGTTGATCTGTACTGACAGGCTCCTAAATAATGTTTGCAAAAACCTGCAAAATGATTGTTGCACAATTTGCAGCCAGTTAGCTGTTTTAATGTGAATTCAATGCAACGTTCAGGGCAACAAGTGTACTTATGCCCTCTCATCTGGTACACATGGAATGTCTTCAACTCCGGTTTCGGCTTCTTCCAAGACTTGCACTTACACATGCATTGACCAAAAGCTTCACATTTTCTACACGCCAGGCCATCCGCAACATCAATGTCATTCGGCCATGAAAAACATTTCCGTTCGCAACAGTAGTTGAGTTGACTCTCCATGTTGCTGTGGTGAAGGTGCGCGATGAAATGATGCTGCAGTCATTGAGAGTGCACCTTAAATAAACTCAGTGGAGGGGGAAAGGTCAAGGCCATCCAAACGGAGTTTTAAAAAAGATAACTAGTCGTCCTCCTCCTCCTCCTCATCCGTTGTACTTAGAGAGCTGTCAGACGAAGAGCCCCGTGCAGGTGCTCCCCAGATGAAAAACAAATCAATTTTAAAACGAAGACCAGGATCTTGCATCATCAATTCCTTTAATTTGTCACATACTAAGTCGACCTTGTGTAAGGTGTCAACAACAAGCTTCCAATTCGTTGGTTCAATATAACTTGTAGTAGAGTCTGCCTCGCTGATAACCACATCCTCCGGCCGTATTGGAGTGTAAAGATGTGTAAAGTTCTTCGGCTGTAGCTGAGGTTCAGGCTGGCTGGAAGTAGAAGGTTGAGTGTGGACCCCTGTCGCATCGAAATCCATAGTCATTCTACATTCAATGTTGGGGTTTTCGTTTAATACATACACCAATTTCTCATGCAACATATCCACTTCTGCCGAGTCTTGCAGATGAACATTCCAGGAAAATGGCCATTCTTCATCCGTAGTGGAGTCAACTCGAGAAAGAGTGCTGTCCGCCATGATAGCTAAGCAAGGAATGATGTGAGCTACAGACTGTGGTAACAGTATTGAAAAGTAGAGGGGGTAAACCAAAAGTATGTGGAGGGGGTATTTTCAAGGTCATTTAATTTGGGTTTTAAAAAAAAAGGAAATAGTGGAGGGGGAATTCTCAAGGTCATCCAATTTAGGTTTTTAAAAAAAAGGAATGAAGGTTACTCCTCTTCAGCCTCGTTGTCCCCCACATCCTCATTAGCCTCATCTTCGTCGACGTCAGACTCGCCGTAAGGGTAGATCGGGGACATGGGCGAATATTGTGGAGATTGTTGACCGTTGTTATCGTCCCCTTGCATTCTGACTTGGGACCAATCATAATTTAAATTCATTTGTATTATGATTCCAGGGTTGTCCCGCAGTATTTCCTTCATCCGTTCGCAAATTGTTTCCAAATAGTGTACACTATCGATCGACAGTGTCCAACCCGTACTTGTACCGACATCAGTAGTGGAGTCAGCTTGGCTGATGGTGTTGTTGTCTGCCATGGTTGCTTGTCGGACAAGGAATGACGGTTGATGTGATGCTCATGCAGGAACATGGTGAAGTGGTGGGGGGTGTGGTGGAGTAGTGGGGGTATTTTCAAGGTCATCCAAACGAAGTTTTAAAAAAAAGGAAAACCTACAAAGTAACATTGAAACTTTCCAATTGATGGTGGCGAGCGTTTTCTTCTGCAACCTTGCCGACACATGTGACTATGCCATACAGTATGAAAAGTACAACCATAATAAGGCCGAACAATAAAAGATAGCCGTTGACTATCATGATATTTTCTGAGTGGATCTGCTTTCTTCTTATCGCCCTCTCCTGCATCCTCTTCTCCAACTCGTGGACGAAGTCACAACATGCGTGAGGACATCTTTCATCTGTTGGTAGGTTTGCCATTGTTGATGTTGTCGATGTGGCTGTTGAAGATGGAATGAGGTTTCCAATTGCGATGTGCCATGTACAAAAATAGTCAAGTGGTGGGGGTAACAAAGCAGTGGAGGGGGAAGTTTCAAGGTCATCCAAATTGTGTTTTAAAAAAACCTATCTTGTTACTGAGCTTATATGTCAGTAACAAGATAGGTGTTTTTGCTCTTTTACTTCTTTAATATAATGAAAAAATATACATATTCTACAATGGTTAGGACAAGAAATACAACTGCTAGTCAGCTGAAGTAGTCCAAGTTGTCTGGCTCGGTCTTCATGGATGCTGGTGAGGAAGCCGTTGAGGAGTGTCCAGGCTCTTCCTTTGACTGCCGGGTGTTCCGTATATTGCAAGCGTAAACTTGCACATTTATACGGTAGCCTCGTGCCACCATCAGCTGCAACTCCTTGTATAAGTCGTTTAGCTCCTGCTGAGTCTTGATGCTCACCTCCTCGTAACTTGCGCAACTGACGTTGAGAGACATCCTGATGTTGCTAGGTTGGCTGCTGGAGTAGAAATGAAGCCGAGGCACAGCGTTTGGAGGTACATGGAAAAGTGGTGGGGGTAATGGTGGTGGGGGTAATGGTGGTGGGGGTATGGAAGATGCAATTAAACACTTCTAAACTTTTTCCATTGATACAAAGGGATGGAACAAATAGCACAGGTGTCCTTGTAGTTTTCAAATCTAAACATTGGTGCTAGAAATCCAAACTGTTTTCTACCACCTTCCTGTACGAACCGTCGAAGGTCTCTGACGGCAGCGTTGCCACAAGGCCTACAAAACTTTTCCCCGTCTTGGAACCTATACCAGGAGTATCCCGAATACCCTCTATTATCTTTCTTGTACTCTTCGATATCCTGTTTTACTGTTATAGGGATATTATCTCGTAAAGCCGTCTGGAATAAAGATGCGTCAGTTATAACTCGTTGTAAGCAAAGCTCGTACAAGGTGCTCATCGTTTGCTAGTTGGCAACAGAATGACCGTTTTTCGCATCCAAGCAGGTTTGAATCCTAGTGCGGTAGTGGGGGTAATTACGGTAGTGGGGGTAGTTGTGAAATGCAAAGGTCAAAGGTCAAGGTCACCCGCGAAGTTTAAAAAAAATGCAACATATCAATACGTGAAGTTTGTCACATATTGATATGTTGCATTTTTTGTTTTTTTTTTATTTTTTTTTGTCTTTTATGATTCGTTTATTTATAAAACATTACAACAACAACATATGTACAACATTAAAACTTAAATCTAACACTGCTGCTTGTCAGCGATGTGGATGGTCAACTCTGTAGAATTGCTACCCGTGCAGCCGTGCGACACCAGGTATAGACACCCGGGTTGAATAGAGCGAAGATCCTCGTTTTGTAGAAGATGGACGAATCTCTTGGGCAGGTACACCTGGAACTTTGGTTCATCCCCCGGAGTAAACGGCGCCTCGCTGAGACTGCAGCAGATGGCCTCCCCAACTGTAGTCTCCATCTTCTTCATAGCATGGATTATGTAGTGCTTCTCGTCTTTTAGTTCCGAGCACTTCTTTACAGGTAATATTGTTGACTTGGAGTGAGCATTGAACTGCTCGACCAAAGTCTGAAGGAACTGGTGAGATGCCATGGTCAGGTTACAGATCGTCTTCTTGCTCGGAGATGTTGTCGTCTCGGAATCTCGAGTAATACTCATGCCAGGTCCCTGTCTGCTCCCCACTTATATACTCTCCGTTACCCCCACCACTCCCCACTTCCCCATTTTGAAGGTAAGAGGCGAGTTTATAGGCATTTTTCAAAGCGCAATGTCTATCTTTATCATGTTCTGGGCTTTTTGTACAAATACATATGGTTTCCAGCATGTATTGATAATTCTTATCCAATTCCACATCATTAACCGGAACATGAGTAAATCCTTCGATCCATCTTTTCTTTTCCAGCCCCTTTGTGTAAATATTGGTAAACTTGTCTGAAAAGTGATGCATAATGTGATACAAGTCCGTGTAACTTGTAAAACCATCATACCAATCGATATGATGGAAGTGTTTTGAAATCCATCTGTTGGTAGTAGCGGCTTTACTAGTTAAAGACGAATAAGAACATGGTGGTTTAAATAAAAACGAATAAGGAACACTTGTATTCATGTCCAAAAACACAAGTTCTTTTATAATGAATCTATCATCATTACCACGAAACGCTTGAAACTCAATAATACCAGGCTTGGACTTTACTTGTTGTTCTTCTCCCTTGTCCATTTTGAAGGTCACACGTCTGCTCATTACGAAGTCAGGAGGTCAACTGATTTCCACACCACGGTAGGTACTACTTTTATACCCGGCCGTACAGTTGTTGGCGCGTTGGTGTATATTTAACGTGGGCACCGTCCCCAATAGGCCTAACCCCACAAGATTTTGGTTATTGTTTTAAAAACTAACCATTGTTATTTAAGTTTCCATCTTTATATTTTCCTTGTTTTCATTTTCATCACTAACACTTGATTCTTCTCCTCCATCTTCCTCTTCTTCCTGTTTTACTGATTTCTTATGTAGTTGAGCGTACTTTTCCAATTGTCTCCACATCTGTACTTCATGAGGAACTCTATTAAATATAGAAGTATCTACAGGTCCGTATAATATAGGTGCGTCCGGTTGTTTGTCCAAAGTGTCTTCCAGATAATCTTTAATAATCGAACTTGAAAACACCAGTTGTCTCAAGTATCTTGTTATAGGTTCAGTAGCACAAGTTAAAATGAAAAACTCCTCTCGATTAAGTTGAATTTTGTTATCATGTCTTGTTGTGTCTCTAAACCGTAGCTGATGATCACCACGTTGTTTAATAATATCAATTTCCACATTTGAATCCAAAAGTCCTACTCTTGTCTTTCTTCCAAACATGTTACTACTTAAATAGCATTCTAGTAGATGCAAATGTTTCATAAACGATTCCCAAGCACTGTCCGTAAACAAAATCATTTTGGGTCCATGAGTTAAAATTACAGTAGGGGAATAATCTGTAGATTTCATAACACCGATTAAAACACTTTTATCCAAACTGGAAGAGATTGGGTAAAATATTCGCAAAAATACCTCACTCAATATGTTTGGAGAAATATTATCTTCAATATCCCTTTTTCTCTTTTGTATAGTCTTTCTTCTTTTACCTTTTTCTTCAACATTATTACTGGCGTGAAGTTGTCCGCAAACGTTTTGTTCACCTCCTTCCTGGTGACCTTGAGGATCTAAAAACTCAGATATCTCCTTCTCAATATCTACCACATTTTCAGGTGTACCACTAGGAGAAGCCATATTGAATACGATGCTACCCATACAACAGTAGGCAACAAACTGATGAGGAGCGGTCTGTACGCTCTGCTTTTATACTCGCGGAATGAAACAAAACCGGTTCTTACAATACATTTTTAACAATTCCAGTTAAAGGTGTGTATGTTACGATTTTATCATGTAGAATTAAACAGTATGCAGTTGTATTAGCCGGTATAGCATCGTTGAATTCCATTTCTATTTTTATATCCACACTTGATGACTTTACTGATTCATTTTGTTTAGAACAATCGATTACAACTATTGGGTAGGCATCGAAATATTTGTCAGGTGATAATAAAGGTGTATTTGTTTTACCGTAATATGAACTTTGGAATCTCGCGTACATATCGTACAATATACTGTATTCCTTCTTAGTGAATGACACATTTAAATTGTCGTATGGAAAGAATTGTGAATTTAAATAAACTTTAATATTTTTCAAGTCACAATGATCAAATTGTCCTGCATGTTTAGTAATGGCGTCTCTTCTACCTGTTTGTAAACCAAATATAATATACCTGGCTCGTTCTACATAATTCGATGTTTTAACAGTCCAAGTGTGTCGATCCGTAGTAGGTAAACTGGGATGCTCATGAAATTCCCAACTTCTAAATGGAATAACAATATCACGATCGGCTTTTAATTTTCTTAAAAGTAGCATTCTATGCTCGTCAGCCAATTTAACATGTGGAACTCTCCATACAATTTTGTCTAATTTTAATTTCCATTCTAAAGTCGCATCTGTAGTAGCATCTGCAGCTTTAATAATGTCTTTATCGTTAGAAGATCTCAACAAAACTAATTCTTGTTTAACGTTTAATATTATTTTCCTATAATCTTCAGCAAAACCAAGCAGCAAACGTAATGGAATATGAAAATCAAAATATCCATTTGGATTTGGAGTGATCGTGTCAATCGTAGGTAATACCCATCCGGCAGGTTTAAGTAAATTGGTTTCATTGGGTGTTATAGATGTTAATCCTTTTAAAGTTGTCGTAATACCTACTTTTTTAGTGGAATCAACTGTTACACCTGATATTTCATATCTAATTTCATCAAATAGGAAAGCCATAGGATTATTTATAAATGGAACTGTTGTACCAACAGTAGTACCGTCCTTTTTAGTAACTTGTCCTTCAATATACAAGTAACTTTCACATGGTAGTGTGTAAATGTCTTGATTTTGTATGGGAATACGAATTTCATCGTTATTGTTTAATTTCGATGAAGTGTAAGGGTTGTGGGTGTGATATTCTTTTTCCCATAGGGTTTCGTCGAATGTTGGACCCTGCGCTATATCCAGTATATCCATACTCGGTTAATTTTAATCCAATTCTCTCTAAGAAACGAATGTTCTCGCGTGTTAACTCCTCCACAGCTGAAGAGCTACTAATGCGGTTTCCCGTAGGTTGTTCGCTTTTAAATGTTTAACCCATGGTTTTGTATTAAAGTGTCGATTTTAAATGTAATCTAATCGTAATAGGCTCTTCTCTGAAGTCTACCAAGTTACCGTCTTGATCCAATACGCTCAACACGATGTCTGAAATGAAAGTGGTGTTCAACGGTAGATATACCAGGTTTTGTGGCTTTTCAACAATTTTAAATCCAGGTGGTACACTTGGGTAAAAAGTATGTATGATGTGGGTGTTAGCCCCATCCCTGTAAGCACCTTGTATAATGTTACAAGTTATGTCTATACTATTGACTTTTAATATTGTTACTGTTTTCTTACCGGAATGTGTTACATCTGGTTCTAATACAGGCCCATCGTTGGAAAATCCTAATAAATCACCAATTGAGTTTGGTTGAGTGAAATCTATATAATATTTGGAAGTAATTTCAGCTTTCATCGTATTATTATTACCTTTTAATGTTATATTGTCTTTTCCCATTTTAGTTTGCAAAAATTCATTTATATGATCAATTTCATAAGAACCTGTGGGTAACCTGCACTCTTGTAAGTCTGTAAATTTTCCACTGGCATCCTTTCCCTTATAATAATGCAATATGTTATTTTTACCTTCCGTAACATTGGGAATAGAGTTGTACGTTGTAAAATCCAATATTGCCGCCTCCCAAAACCTTCCTTTTTGCAAGCGTAACGCTGGAAAAAGGATACTTCGTAAAGTGGACGATTTTCCTGTTAATGATACCGTATAGGAAGACATCTCAATAGTGACTGATACTTTTAGCTAGAAATTCCAAACATAAATGGCCGCATATTGAAGTATTATCAGGTTGTTCTCTTTTATAGTTATAATATATGTTTTTAGCAGATTTAAAGTAATTATGAAGTTCTTTTGGTGGTGGCAAATTACCGAAACTATCAAAATAATATACATTGTTATTTAGTTTCTTATAACAAACCCAATGGGTGCCAGGCCCTTCAGTATTATCCAAATTTACAATTCCAGTCTCATTTTGCCACATTTTCTTTGGTAAACTGTCTTTCATAAACACACCGCGAAAAAATGGTATTTTTAAACAGGAAATATATTTAAATAATTCAATATTGGTTAATGCTTTATGTGGTATGACCAATTGATTTCTTTCATTTAATATGCACGATAAGGTCTTAGGTAAAGACCTGCCCCGTTTTTTACCATTGACCACACGGTGGGCTTCTTCCTGCCTTTTCTTGTAGATCGTCGTCTTCTTTTTATATTTCCTCCATGTTTTCTTGTGGTTGACCTCCTTTTTACTCTCCTTCTCCTCCTTCTTCCACCTCCTACTGCTGTTTTAGCCTTCATACCTGCTGTTACTGCTAAAGCTGCTGCTTTTTCTGCTATGCTAGCGTCACTTGATTTTACTCGTTGCCAAGCTATGTCCGCAAGCTTTTTGTCAGCTATTGATCTATTTTTTGAGTCGGCAAACGTGGAATATGCGATATCGTGTTCTTTACAAGCCTGATCTAACTTGTTTATGCCAGGATCGCCTCTTTCCAGTCGTTTTTTCAATTTAGTTCCTGGTCCGCAATACTGATAACCTCCTGGTATATGAAATTCGTATGGTAATGCGTCTATTGCTCTATTTACTATGGATCCTACTGGAATTTGTTTTAAAGCTTTACTTAACAGAGAAACCGCTGTGGACGTGATCCCACCTCCTTTTCTTGCAGTGTCTCGATATGGACTGATGTACTTGAACGTCATTATTGTCCTTTTATAATGGCAATGTGCAACTCATGTGTTAACTCTATGACAGGTTGCACATAAATGAAGTCATTTATTGAGTTATTTACTTAAATATCAATATCACCCCAATCTGATGATCTAAACTGTTTCGTTTTAGGGTTAATAAAGTATTTATTATAAATTTCTCGTTTAATATACTCACCTCTCATGGATTCAGCATAAGTATTATGACCTGATTTTCCTTGAAGAATATCTGGTGTAAAATGATTGTGTAAATCAAATATCGCATTACCTAAAACTTTTACAAGAAAATTAACAGTGACAGCATTATCTACATGTTCAGGGTCTTTAAGGTTTGTTATACGTTTATTATTACAATCATACACTTTACTATCCTTTAATGATGTTGTAATGGTCTGTCCTACAGTTGCAGCATCATTTGCTTCTCTTCCTTGTGCCAAGTCTCTTATCACTCTATTATTACATGTAAACCATCTAAAATATTTATCTGGATCTAGATGTACGGTTTGTGATAAAGCAGCTGCATCATGTTTTTCATAACCCCATCCCATATTTGATAACTTTTTATCCATGCAATCCCAAGCATCATTTTTGTATGTTAATAAATTAAATTTTTCATTACCTTGAACAAATTCATCCCCTTGCTTCGATACTACTTGATCTTGTTTTACAAAAGAGGTTGTTTCTTGTTTTAAGTTTTCCATCATTTGACCCACTGTTGCACCATCTGATGGCGCCGAATCATCTTTAACATTTGCTAAACAATTATTAAAACAATCTATAACCTCTACATCACGTATGATGCAATGATCTTTAATATATTTTAGATTTACAGCATCGTTTTCAGTTTTTGGATAGCCTATATCATTAATAACAAATTTATAAAAAGAAAATCCATCTTTTGTCTTTTCAGGTATCAAAGAATGTAAATAGCGTCTATTTACGCTGTCTTTTGCATCTTTAGGGTCATCTACGTTGGATATACGTTTATTGTTAGCACTATACGTTTTCCCATTGAATTTTAACGTATTTTTTAATTCAGATGACAAATAACCTTTGTTTATTGCATCACCGTTTTGATTTGGTTTACCAACGTTGATGATTCTATGATCTTCTGCGTCATATGTGTTATTTTGTAGTCTTAATGTTGGCGATATCTTTTCCTTTAATATTTTTAAATTTATTGCATCATTTTCATCCGTAGGATCTTTTATGTTTTTTAACCTTTTATTACTCATATCATAATCTCCATCAGGTGTTTGTGTTAAACCAGCACTTCTTTTTAAACTATTGGCATAGGTAATATAACCCATCCGAGGAGTAACGTCCGAACTTGTCAACACTCATGGTGCAACTGAATAGCATTTTAGGGGGTAACGCATTTTTATGAGATTACCCCACGGTTTCGGAGTTCATCCACTAAAGCCACCCATTCGTTTCCAATCCAGTATGACCCGCTTCTTTAGCTTCATGTATTAGTTTCATTCTATCCACCAATTTATTGATATTATTGTAATAAATCACATTTGTGTTATATAGTTTCTTCATTAAACCTGTACCTGTAACAGACTTGTTTCTTTTTCTTGGTTCTGGAGCACTTATATCCAAAGTGGATGACACAAACCTTCGTTTTACAGGTTTTCTTGGTATTATTGGCATTGGTTGTCTTCTCGTTGTTGGTATTAACCTGGATACAAATTCTCTATATTTTAAAGACTTTGATCTAAAAACAGGTTGGTCAGCTGAATACTTCCTCCTGTATGCATTAGTTTGTTCCAAAATCTTTTTATATGCTTCCATGTCCTTTTCTTTAACTAACAATTCTAAAGGCTTATTTTCAAATAATAATTCAAATAATCCCCTTGTGCCCTTATATCTTTGATTACCAACAATAATATTATCATGTTCATCAATGTTTACCGGGCTATTACCAACCATTAAACCGTCTTCTGTTAGTCTTACCCCATAACTATGGTAGTTTTTATAAAAGACTCTGTAACGAGAATTATGAAGTGAAGGTTAGTCTGCCACCACCATCTCGAGCGTTTATCCAATTCAACAAAACAATCCACCAATATCGTATTCCACTGGTCATCTACGCAGATTTTGAATCTACGTTAATATCACAGGAGCTGCCGGACGGTGAGGTGACTAGAAGAACAAAATACCAGCTGCACCAGCCCAATAGTTTTTGCCTATTGGTGAAGTCAACCTTGTCTGAGAACCAATTGCAAGACTATGGTTTAACATCCACTCCAATACTCTACCGTGGGGAAGAAGCCGCTAAGTATTTTGTAGACCTGTTGTATGACATTGCTGAAAAGGTGCAACGCTTATACGGCAATGTTGTACCTATGGAACCTTTAAACCAAAAGCAACAAGAAGAATACAACGTAGCGACAAGATGTTATCTATGCAAGAAGACCTTTAGTGAAGAAAACCAAAAAGTAAGAGACCACGATCATCTGACAGGGTTATACAGAGGAGCTGCTTGTAATTCATGCAATATAAATTACAAACTGCCAAACTTTATTCCTGTTGTTTTACACAATCTTAGCGGCTAAGACTCCCACTTTATTATACCAGAGTTAGGAAGAGATGACGGTAAAATTGATGTTCTTGCTACAACATTGGAAAAGTACATCAGTTTTTCAAAAACAGTAGGTAAAATTAAACTTCGCTTTGTAGACTCTTACAGATTTATGCCATCAAGTTTAGCCAAATTGTCAGAGAACCTAAGAAGAGAAGACTTAAAAGAAACAAGCAAAATTGTACCTGAAGATAAATTGGACCTAGTATTAAGGAAAGGAGTTTTCCCCTATGATTATATAACTTCTACAGAAAAGTTTGAAGAAACTAGTCTTCCACCGATTGAAGCCTTCAATAGCAAATTAAACGAAAGTGAAATCTCCGTTGAAGACTACAATCATGCATGTAATGTGTGGAATCAACTAAACATTCAAACCTTGGGGGAATATTCTGACTTTTATATAAAATTGGACGTAACTCTGCTGTGCGATGTGATGGAAGAATTCAGAAACACCTGCTTCTCCGCCTATGGACTGGACCCTCTACACTCGTACACATCTCCAGGATTAGCATGGCAAGCTATGCTAAAGTCAACCAACTGTCGACTGGAACTTCTAACGGATATTGATATGGTGCTCATGATGGAATCTGGTGTACGGGGCGGTTTGACACAAGCTGTAACACGTCATGTCAAAGCCAACAACAAGTACATCCCCGGCTTCGACGAGCAACAACCATCGGTCTACCTTGGCTACTTTGACGCAAACAACCTTTATGGTTGGGCAATGTCAAATCCGCTTCCCTACGCTGACTTCAAATGGATCGACCCGGCCACCATCGGAGACATCTCACAGATTTCAAAGGATGGTCCAAAAGGCTATATTTTGGACTGTGATTTTGAATACCCGGAGCACCTTCATGACCATCACTACGACTTGCCTCTCCTAGCCAAGACTGAAGTTTCACCGACAGGAAGATGGCCAAAATTGATGATGACCTTGGAGAATAAAGATCGTTATGTGGCTCACTACTGGGTAGTTCAACAGGCTCTTGAATTGGGTCTACGTATAGTAAGAATTCATAGAGCAATTGAATTCACCCAGTCTTGTTGGTTGAAACCATATATTGATTCCAACACTACAAGAAGAGCTGCAGCGACAACAGCATTTGAAAAGGACTTCTATAAATTAATGAACAATGCCATCTTTGGGAAGACCTTGGAGAACAAAAGAAAACACAAAAATGTAAAATTAGTGAGTGATCCTAGGAAATTGGAAAAATTAGTGCAAAAACCAAATTTCGGAACATCCATGATTATAAACGAAAATCTAGTCGCTGTCAGTATGAAGAAAACAACAATAGTCATGGACCGTCCGTTATACATAGGTATGTCGATTTTGGACATAAGTAAAACCCTGATGTATGATTTCCATTATAACAAAATGGTTAAACACTACGGAAGGGAAAACATTGGAGTCGCATACATGGATACGGACGCGTTTATCTACTGGATAAAGACTTTGGACATGTATGAAGACCTAAGGACTTTTCCATACAAAGAAGATTTCGACTTTTCTGACTATCCGAAGAACCATCCAAATTTTAATGAAAAATATAAAAAAGTAATTGGAAAATTCAAAGATGAAGCAAATGGAATGCCTTTAGAAGAAATAGTGGCGCTGATGGCAAAATTGTATTCATTTAAGATGTACCACGAGAACAACACACCGACAGTCAAGAAAGCAAAAGGAGTGAAGACATCTTATTTGAAAAAACACGTAACATTTGACCACTACAAGACTTGTTTGTTTGAAGATACTACGATATCAGCAACATTCAACAATATGCGAAGCTTCAAGCATCAAGTCTACAGTGTCACCGAAATTAAAAAAGCACTGTCAGCTCGGGATGATAAAAGACATATTTTGCCCGACAAAATCCACACTCTTCCTTTCGGCCATTACTCCTTAAACCCTATCAACTAGTAACCTATTCTTCGTCCTTCTACAACTTCGACCTTATTCCTTTCTCCTTCCGTAAAAAAATGGGGAACACGGCAAGTCCAACGCCGTGTTCCCCATTTTTTTACACAAGTTTGGATGACCTTGACCCATATAAACGATGTGAATATTTAAAACAACATTCATTGTGATTATACATGTGATACAACAAACATTGAAACCTGCAATATGAAGGACTTGAAGCAACAAATTGTCAACGAACTTCATAAACCTGCAAGAAGAAAGTTTCCACGAAGAAATACGGTGATAAAAGGAATTAATGATTTATATCAAGCGGATTTAATCGAAATGATTCCTTATAGCAAACAAAATAAAGGATATAAATACATATTGACTGTTATTAACTGTTTTTCAAAAATGGCAGATGCTTTACCACTAAAAGATAAAAGTGGCAAAAGTGTTACAAAAGCAATGGAAACAGCTATACAAAGAGACAAACATACTATTAAACATTTACAAACAGATGATGGAAAAGAATATTTTAATAAGGAATTTGCAAATTTAATGAAAAAACACAATATAAACCATTATTCAACCAATTCAGAAGTAAAAGCCTCAATAATCGAAAGATTCAACAGAACTTTAAAAAGTGCAATGTATAAAATGTTTTCCAACAGAGGATCGCACATATGGATTGATATGTTACCAAAACTTATAAACGATTACAATAACAAATTTCATAGGACTATCGGGATGAAACCAAACCAAGTAACTAGTAAAAATGAAAACCTTGTATTAAAACGTATAAAAACGAATACTAAACCAAAAGTTGAAAAACTAAAGCCTAAAAAATTTAATGTGGGTGATAAAGTGCGAATAAGTAAATATAAAGGTGTATTCAGTAAAAGATACCTGCCAAATTGGACCAATGAGGTTTTTACTGTATTCAAAGTACAACCTACAGTACCTGAGACATATATTTTAAAAGATAATAAAGGACAATTGCTTGAAGGAGGGTTTTATGGACATGAAATGTTAAAATCAACAGTAGGCGATGTATATTTAGTTGAAAAGGTGTTGCAACGGAAAAAAGATAAGGTCAAAGTACGATGGTTAGGATTTAATAAGACGGAAGATTCTTGGATACCTAAAAAGGATTTGATATAACGATAGAGAATCATTTTAGGTTGAACCATTACAAAGGATGGAGATAGTACCACAAAAAGAGAGTTTTACTATTAATAATATAGATGAACTCACAGTGGATAATTCAGAATTCAATAGTGGGAAACATGGCAATTTGTTACCAAACACCGTTCGTTGTCTAGTTACCGGACCTTCCAACTGTGGAAAAACTAATGTAGTATTCAATTTGATTACAAACCCTAAAGGATTACGATTTAACAATCTATATGTATTTTCAAAATCACTACAACAACCAAAGTATCAATTATTGGAAAAGATACTGATTAATGTGCCTGAAGTTAAATATTTAAAGTTTAATGCAAGCGAGAGTGTCATGCAGCCACAAGAAGCTAAACCATTCTCCGTGTTTATATTCGACGATGTATCTTGTGAAAACCAAAACACAATAAGGAATTACTTCGCTATGGGTCGACATAACAACATAGATAGCATTTATATTGGCCAAACTTACAGCAAAATACCTAAACAACTCATTAGAGACAATGCAAACATGTTAATTGTATTTAAACAGGACGAAACCAACCTAAAACATATATATTTTGATCATGTAAATGCGGATATGACATTTGAACGATTTAAAGAGTTGTGTGGAAAGGCTTGGGCTGAAAAGTATGGGTTCCTAACAATTATGAAGGAACAACCGCTAAACAATGGTCGATACAGGATAGGATTTGATAAATTTATATTAATACATTAAACGCGGTATAACACATTCATTGTTGTACAACACGTCTTGCTACAAACTTGGTTAACCAAGAAAAATTAGTAAAAGAAATAAAATCACTTAGTGATTCTATTCGGGCTAAAAACAGAGCATTGAAACTAGGTATTAGCGAGAGGGAGAAATTCCTTGAATCTACTTTTAAACCTATTACTGAACCCTTGAAACAATTAAACAAAAAATTTGCTAAACCTGTATTGGAAGGAGATGCGATTGCACCTATTACGAAGTTTGAAAGAGAAAATGTAAAATCAGAAGAGTTTAGTGATGAAGACCCGGAATCCTCTACGTATAGTGGTTTTACCGGTGGAGAACCTGAAAGAGAGCTAGAATCACCGGACTATAGTGGAATAAGAGAATTATATGAAGTAAAAGCCAAAAGAGGACATGAAGTTGTATCAACTGCTAGTGAAGAGGAAAAAGAAGAAGAGACAAGGGAAGGTCCGTCAAACATAAGCTTGTTGGGTGAAAACATTCATAACAAAGGACCTTTAGGAAGGAAATACATGATAAAAATGTTAGCTGGAACAAATCCTAATAAAAACTACCATAGTTATGGGGTAAGACTAACAGAAGACGGTTTAATGGTTGGTAATAGCCCGGTAAACATTGATGAACATGATAATATTATTGTTGGTAATCAAAGATATAAGGGCACAAGGGGATTATTTGAATTATTATTTGAAAATAAGCCTTTAGAATTGTTAGTTAAAGAAAAGGACATGGAAGCATATAAAAAGATTTTGGAACAAACTAATGCATACAGGAGGAAGTATTCAGCTGACCAACCTGTTTTTAGATCAAAGTCTTTAAAATATAGAGAATTTGTATCCAGGTTAATACCAACAACGAGAAGACAACCAATGCCAATAATACCAAGAAAACCTGTAAAACAAAGGTTTGTGTCATCCACTTTGGATATAAGTGCTCCAGAACCAAGAAAAAGAAACAAGTCTGTTACAGGTACAGGTTTAATGAAGAAACTATATAACACAAATGTGATTTATTACAATAATATCAATAAATTGGTGGATAGAATGAAACTAATACATGAAGCTAAAGAAGCGGGTCATACTGGATTGGAAAACGAATGGGTGGCTTTAGTGGATGAACTCCGAAACCGTGGGGTAATCTCATAAAAATGCGTTACCCCCTAAAATGCTATTCAGTTGCACCATGAGTGTTGACAAGTTCGGACGTTACTCCTCGGATGGGTTATATTACCTATGCCAATAGTTTAAAAAGAAGTGCTGGTTTACCACAAACACCTGATGGAGATTATGATATGAGTAATAAAAGGTTAAAAAACATAAAAGATCCTACGGATGAAAATGATGCAATAAATTTAAAAATATTAAAGGAAAAGATATCGCCAACATTAAGACTACAAAATAACACATATGACGCAGAAGATCATAGAATCATCAACGTTGGTAAACCAAATCAAAACGGTGATGCAATAAACAAAGGTTATTTGTCATCTGAATTAAAAAATACGTTAAAATTCAATGGGAAAACGTATAGTGCTAACAATAAACGTATATCCAACGTAGATGACCCTAAAGATGCAAAAGACAGCGTAAATAGACGCTATTTACATTCTTTGATACCTGAAAAGACAAAAGATGGATTTTCTTTTTATAAATTTGTTATTAATGATATAGGCTATCCAAAAACTGAAAACGATGCTGTAAATCTAAAATATATTAAAGATCATTGCATCATACGTGATGTAGGGGTTATAGATTGTTTTAATAATTGTTTAGCAAATGTTAAAGATGGTTCGGCGCCATCAGATGGTGCAACAGTGGGTCAAATGATGGAAACCTTAAAACAAGAAACAACCTCTTTTGTAAAACAAGATCAAGTAGTATCGAAGCAAGGGGATGAATTTGTTCAAGGTAATGAAAAATTTAATTTATTAACATACAAAAATGATGCTTGGGATTGCATGGATAAAAAGTTATCAAATATGGGATGGGGTTATGAAAAACATGATGCAGCTGCTTTATCACAAACCGTACATCTAGATCCAGATAAATATTTTAGATGGTTTACATGTAATAATAGAGTGATAAGAGACTTGGCACAAGGAAGAGAAGCAAATGATGCTGCAACTGTAGGACAGACCATTACAACATCATTAAAGGATAGTAAAGTGTATGATTGTAATAATAAACGTATAACAAACCTTAAAGACCCTGAACATGTAGATAATGCTGTCACTGTTAATTTTCTTGTAAAAGTTTTAGGTAATGCGATATTTGATTTACACAATCATTTTACACCAGATATTCTTCAAGGAAAATCAGGTCATAATACTTATGCTGAATCCATGAGAGGTGAGTATATTAAACGAGAAATTTATAATAAATACTTTATTAACCCTAAAACGAAACAGTTTAGATCATCAGATTGGGGTGATATTGATATTTAAGTAAATAACTCAATAAATGACTTCATTTATGTGCAACCTGTCATAGAGTTAACACATGAGTTGCACATTGCCATTATAAAAGGACAATAATGACGTTCAAGTACATCAGTCCATATCGAGACACTGCAAGAAAAGGAGGTGGGATCACGTCCACAGCGGTTTCTCTGTTAAGTAAAGCTTTAAAACAAATTCCAGTAGGATCCATAGTAAATAGAGCAATAGACGCATTACCATACGAATTTCATATACCAGGAGGTTATCAGTATTGCGGACCAGGAACTAAATTGAAAAAACGACTGGAAAGAGGCGATCCTGGCATAAACAAGTTAGATCAGGCTTGTAAAGAACACGATATCGCATATTCCACGTTTGCCGATTCAAAAAATAGATCAATAGCTGACAAAAAGCTTGCGGACATAGCTTGGCAACGAGTAAAATCAAGTGACGCTAGCATAGCAGAAAAAGCAGCAGCTTTAGCAGTAACAGCAGGTATGAAGGCTAAAACAGCAGTAGGAGGTGGAAGAAGGAGGAGAAGGAGAGTAAAAAGGAGGTCAACCACAAGAAAACATGGAGGAAATATAAAAAGAAGACGACGATCTACAAGAAAAGGCAGGAAGAAGCCCACCGTGTGGTCAATGGTAAAAAACGGGGCAGGTCTTTACCTAAGACCTTATCGTGCATATTAAATGAAAGAAATCAATTGGTCATACCACATAAAGCATTAACCAATATTGAATTATTTAAATATATTTCCTGTTTAAAAATACCATTTTTTCGCGGTGTGTTTATGAAAGACAGTTTACCAAAGAAAATGTGGCAAAATGAGACTGGAATTGTAAATTTGGATAATACTGAAGGGCCTGGCACCCATTGGGTTTGTTATAAGAAACTAAATAACAATGTATATTATTTTGATAGTTTCGGTAATTTGCCACCACCAAAAGAACTTCAAAATTACTTTAAATCTGCTAAAAACATATATTATAACTATAAAAGAGAACAACCTGATAATACTTCAATATGCGGCCATTTATGTTTGGAATTTCTAGCTAAAAGTATCAGTCACTATTGAGATGTCTTCCTATACGGTATCATTAACAGGAAAATCGTCCACTTTACGAAGTATCCTTTTTCCAGCGTTACGCTTGCAAAAAGGAAGGTTTTGGGAGGCGGCACTATTGGATTTTACAACGTACAACTCTATTCCCAATGTTACGGAAGGTAAAAATAACATATTGCATTATTATAAGGGAAAGGATGCCAGTGGAAAATTTACAGACTTACAAGAGTGCAGGTTACCCACAGGTTCTTATGAAATTGATCATATAAATGAATTTTTGCAAACTAAAATGGGAAAAGACAATATAACATTAAAAGGTAATAATAATACGATGAAAGCTGAAATTACTTCCAAATATTATATAGATTTCACTCAACCAAACTCAATTGGTGATTTATTAGGATTTTCCAACGATGGGCCTGTATTAGAACCAGATGTAACACATTCCGGTAAGAAAACAGTAACAATATTAAAAGTCAATAGTATAGACATAACTTGTAACATTATACAAGGTGCTTACAGGGATGGGGCTAACACCCACATCATACATACTTTTTACCCAAGTGTACCACCTGGATTTAAAATTGTTGAAAAGCCACAAAACCTGGTATATCTACCGTTGAACACCACTTTCATTTCAGACATCGTGTTGAGCGTATTGGATCAAGACGGTAACTTGGTAGACTTCAGAGAAGAGCCTATTACGATTAGATTACATTTAAAATCGACACTTTAATACAAAACCATGGGTTAAACATTTAAAAGCGAACAACCTACGGGAAACCGCATTAGTAGCTCTTCAGCTGTGGAGGAGTTAACACGCGAGAACATTCGTTTCTTAGAGAGAATTGGATTAAAATTAACCGAGTATGGATATACTGGATATAGCGCAGGGTCCAACATTCGACGAAACCCTATGGGAAAAAGAATATCACACCCACAACCCTTACACTTCATCGAAATTAAACAATAACGATGAAATTCGTATTCCCATACAAAATCAAGACATTTACACACTACCATGTGAAAGTTACTTGTATATTGAAGGACAAGTTACTAAAAAGGACGGTACTACTGTTGGTACAACAGTTCCATTTATAAATAATCCTATGGCTTTCCTATTTGATGAAATTAGATATGAAATATCAGGTGTAACAGTTGATTCCACTAAAAAAGTAGGTATTACGACAACTTTAAAAGGATTAACATCTATAACACCCAATGAAACCAATTTACTTAAACCTGCCGGATGGGTATTACCTACGATTGACACGATCACTCCAAATCCAAATGGATATTTTGATTTTCATATTCCATTACGTTTGCTGCTTGGTTTTGCTGAAGATTATAGGAAAATAATATTAAACGTTAAACAAGAATTAGTTTTGTTGAGATCTTCTAACGATAAAGACATTATTAAAGCTGCAGATGCTACTACAGATGCGACTTTAGAATGGAAATTAAAATTAGACAAAATTGTATGGAGAGTTCCACATGTTAAATTGGCTGACGAGCATAGAATGCTACTTTTAAGAAAATTAAAAGCCGATCGTGATATTGTTATTCCATTTAGAAGTTGGGAATTTCATGAGCATCCCAGTTTACCTACTACGGATCGACACACTTGGACTGTTAAAACATCGAATTATGTAGAACGAGCCAGGTATATTATATTTGGTTTACAAACAGGTAGAAGAGACGCCATTACTAAACATGCAGGACAATTTGATCATTGTGACTTGAAAAATATTAAAGTTTATTTAAATTCACAATTCTTTCCATACGACAATTTAAATGTGTCATTCACTAAGAAGAAATACAGTATATTGTACGATATGTACGCGAGATTCCAAAGTTCATATTACGGTAAAACAAATACACCTTTATTATCACCTGACAAATATTTCGATGCCTACCCAATAGTTGTAATCGATTGTTCTAAACAAAATGAATCAGTAAAGTCATCAAGTGTGGATATAAAAATAGAAATGGAATTCAACGATGCTATACCGGCTAATACAACTGCATACTGTTTAATTCTACATGATAAAATCGTAACATACACACCTTTAACTGGAATTGTTAAAAATGTATTGTAAGAACCGGTTTTGTTTCATTCCGCGAGTATAAAAGCAGAGCGTACAGACCGCTCCTCATCAGTTTGTTGCCTACTGTTGTATGGGTAGCATCGTATTCAATATGGCTTCTCCTAGTGGTACACCTGAAAATGTGGTAGATATTGAGAAGGAGATATCTGAGTTTTTAGATCCTCAAGGTCACCAGGAAGGAGGTGAACAAAACGTTTGCGGACAACTTCACGCCAGTAATAATGTTGAAGAAAAAGGTAAAAGAAGAAAGACTATACAAAAGAGAAAAAGGGATATTGAAGATAATATTTCTCCAAACATATTGAGTGAGGTATTTTTGCGAATATTTTACCCAATCTCTTCCAGTTTGGATAAAAGTGTTTTAATCGGTGTTATGAAATCTACAGATTATTCCCCTACTGTAATTTTAACTCATGGACCCAAAATGATTTTGTTTACGGACAGTGCTTGGGAATCGTTTATGAAACATTTGCATCTACTAGAATGCTATTTAAGTAGTAACATGTTTGGAAGAAAGACAAGAGTAGGACTTTTGGATTCAAATGTGGAAATTGATATTATTAAACAACGTGGTGATCATCAGCTACGGTTTAGAGACACAACAAGACATGATAACAAAATTCAACTTAATCGAGAGGAGTTTTTCATTTTAACTTGTGCTACTGAACCTATAACAAGATACTTGAGACAACTGGTGTTTTCAAGTTCGATTATTAAAGATTATTTGGAAGACACTTTGGACAAACAACCGGACGCACCTATATTATACGGACCTGTAGATACTTCTATATTTAATAGAGTTCCTCATGAAGTACAGATGTGTAGACAATTGGAAAAGTACGCTCAACTACATAAGAAATCAGTAAAACAGGAAGAAGAGGAAGATGGAGGAGAAGAATCAAGTGTTAGTGATGAAAATGAAAACAAGGAAAATATAAAGATGGAAACTTAAATAACAATGGTTAGTTTTTAAAACAATAACCAAAATTTTGTGGGGTTAGGCCTATTGGGGACGGTGCCCACGTTAAATATACACCAACGCGCCAACAACTGTACGGCCGGGTATAAAAGTAGTACCTACCGTGGTGTGGAAATCAGTTGACCTCCTGACTTCGTAATGAGCAGACGTGTGACCTTCAAAATGGACAAGGGAGAAGAACAACAAGTAAAGTCCAAGCCTGGTATTATTGAGTTTCAAGCGTTTCGTGGTAATGATGATAGATTCATTATAAAAGAACTTGTGTTTTTGGACATGAATACAAGTGTTCCTTATTCGTTTTTATTTAAACCACCATGTTCTTATTCGTCTTTAACTAGTAAAGCCGCTACTACCAACAGATGGATTTCAAAACACTTCCATCATATCGATTGGTATGATGGTTTTACAAGTTACACGGACTTGTATCACATTATGCATCACTTTTCAGACAAGTTTACCAATATTTACACAAAGGGGCTGGAAAAGAAAAGATGGATCGAAGGATTTACTCATGTTCCGGTTAATGATGTGGAATTGGATAAGAATTATCAATACATGCTGGAAACCATATGTATTTGTACAAAAAGCCCAGAACATGATAAAGATAGACATTGCGCTTTGAAAAATGCCTATAAACTCGCCTCTTACCTTCAAAATGGGGAAGTGGGGAGTGGTGGGGGTAACGGAGAGTATATAAGTGGGGAGCAGACAGGGACCTGGCATGAGTATTACTCGAGATTCCGAGACGACAACATCTCCGAGCAAGAAGACGATCTGTAACCTGACCATGGCATCTCACCAGTTCCTTCAGACTTTGGTCGAGCAGTTCAATGCTCACTCCAAGTCAACAATATTACCTGTAAAGAAGTGCTCGGAACTAAAAGACGAGAAGCACTACATAATCCATGCTATGAAGAAGATGGAGACTACAGTTGGGGAGGCCATCTGCTGCAGTCTCAGCGAGGCGCCGTTTACTCCGGGGGATGAACCAAAGTTCCAGGTGTACCTGCCCAAGAGATTCGTCCATCTTCTACAAAACGAGGATCTTCGCTCTATTCAACCCGGGTGTCTATACCTGGTGTCGCACGGCTGCACGGGTAGCAATTCTACAGAGTTGACCATCCACATCGCTGACAAGCAGCAGTGTTAGATTTAAGTTTTAATGTTGTACATATGTTGTTGTTGTAATGTTTTATAAATAAACGAATCATAAAAGACAAAAAAAAAAATAAAAAAAACAAAAAATGCAACATATCAATATGTGACAAACTTCACGTATTGATATGTTGCATTTTTTTTAAACTTCGCGGGTGACCTTGACCTTTGACCTTTGCATTTCACAACTACCCCCACTACCGTAATTACCCCCACTACCGCACTAGGATTCAAACCTGCTTGGATGCGAAAAACGGTCATTCTGTTGCCAACTAGCAAACGATGAGCACCTTGTACGAGCTTTGCTTACAACGAGTTATAACTGACGCATCTTTATTCCAGACGGCTTTACGAGATAATATCCCTATAACAGTAAAACAGGATATCGAAGAGTACAAGAAAGATAATAGAGGGTATTCGGGATACTCCTGGTATAGGTTCCAAGACGGGGAAAAGTTTTGTAGGCCTTGTGGCAACGCTGCCGTCAGAGACCTTCGACGGTTCGTACAGGAAGGTGGTAGAAAACAGTTTGGATTTCTAGCACCAATGTTTAGATTTGAAAACTACAAGGACACCTGTGCTATTTGTTCCATCCCTTTGTATCAATGGAAAAAGTTTAGAAGTGTTTAATTGCATCTTCCATACCCCCACCACCATTACCCCCACCACCATTACCCCCACCACTTTTCCATGTACCTCCAAACGCTGTGCCTCGGCTTCATTTCTACTCCAGCAGCCAACCTAGCAACATCAGGATGTCTCTCAACGTCAGTTGCGCAAGTTACGAGGAGGTGAGCATCAAGACTCAGCAGGAGCTAAACGACTTATACAAGGAGTTGCAGCTGATGGTGGCACGAGGCTACCGTATAAATGTGCAAGTTTACGCTTGCAATATACGGAACACCCGGCAGTCAAAGGAAGAGCCTGGACACTCCTCAACGGCTTCCTCACCAGCATCCATGAAGACCGAGCCAGACAACTTGGACTACTTCAGCTGACTAGCAGTTGTATTTCTTGTCCTAACCATTGTAGAATATGTATATTTTTTCATTATATTAAAGAAGTAAAAGAGCAAAAACACCTATCTTGTTACTGACATATAAGCTCAGTAACAAGATAGGTTTTTTTAAAACACAATTTGGATGACCTTGAAACTTCCCCCTCCACTGCTTTGTTACCCCCACCACTTGACTATTGGTGTACATGGCACATCGCAATTGGAAACCTCATTCCATCTTCAACAGCCACATCGACAACATCAACAATGGCAAACCTACCAACAGATGAAAGATGTCCTCACGCATGTTGTGACTTCGTCCACGAGTTGGAGAAGAGGATGCAGGAGAGGGCGATAAGAAGAAAGCAGATCCACTCAGAAAATATCATGATAGTCAACGGCTATCTTTTATTGTTCGGCCTTATTATGGTTGTACTTTTCATACTGTATGGCATAGTCACATGTGTCGGCAAGGTTGCAGAAGAAAACGCTCGCCACCATCAATTGGAAAGTTTCAATGTTACTTTGTAGGTTTTCCTTTTTTTTAAAACTTCGTTTGGATGACCTTGAAAATACCCCCACTACTCCACCACACCCCCCACCACTTCACCATGTTCCTGCATGAGCATCACATCAACCGTCATTCCTTGTCCGACAAGCAACCATGGCAGACAACAACACCATCAGCCAAGCTGACTCCACTACTGATGTCGGTACAAGTACGGGTTGGACACTGTCGATCGATAGTGTACACTATTTGGAAACAATTTGCGAACGGATGAAGGAAATACTGCGGGACAACCCTGGAATCATAATACAAATGAATTTAAATTATGATTGGTCCCAAGTCAGAATGCAAGGGGACGATAACAACGGTCAACAATCTCCACAATATTCGCCCATGTCCCCGATCTACCCTTACGGCGAGTCTGACGTTAATGAAGATGAGGCTAATGAGGATGTGGGGGACAACGAGGCTGAAGAGGAGTAACCTTCATTCCTTTTTTTTAAAACCCAAATTGGATGACCTTGAGAATTCCCCCTCCACTATTTCCTTTTTTTTTAAAACTCAAATTAAATGACCTTGAAAATACCCCCTCCACATACTTTTGGTTTACCCCCTCTACTTTTCAATACTGTTACCACAGTCTGTAGCTCACATCATTCCTTGCTTAGCTATCATGGCGGACAGCACTCTTTCTCGAGTTGACTCCACTACGGATGAAGAATGGCCATTTTCCTGGAATGTTCATCTGCAAGACTCGGCAGAAGTGGATATGTTGCATGAGAAATTGGTGTATGTATTAAACGAAAACCCCAACATTGAATGTAGAATGACTATGGATTTCGATGCGACAGGGGTCCACACTCAACCTTCTACTTCCAGCCAGCCTGAACCTCAGCTACAGCCGAAGAACTTTACACATCTTTACACTCCAATACGGCCGGAGGATGTGGTTATCAGCGAGGCAGACTCTACTACAAGTTATATTGAACCAACGAATTGGAAGCTTGTTGTTGACACCTTACACAAGGTCGACTTAGTATGTGACAAATTAAAGGAATTGATGATGCAAGATCCTGGTCTTCGTTTTAAAATTGATTTGTTTTTCATCTGGGGAGCACCTGCACGGGGCTCTTCGTCTGACAGCTCTCTAAGTACAACGGATAAGGAGGAGGAGGAGGACGACTATTTATCTTTTTTAAAACTCCGTTTGGATGGCCTTGACCTTTCCCCCTCCACTGAGTTTATTTAAGGTGCACTCTCAATGACTGCAGCATCATTTCATCGCGCACCTTCACCACAGCAACATGGAGAGTCAACTCAACTACTGTTGCGAACGGAAATGTTTTTCATGGCCGAATGACATTGATGTTGCGGATGGCCTGGCGTGTAGAAAATGTGAAGCTTTTGGTCAATGTATGTGTAAGTGCAAGTCTTGGAAGAAGCCGAAACCGGAGTTGAAGACATTCCATGTGTACCAGATGAGAGGGCATAAGTACACTTGTTGCCCTGAACGTTGCATTGAATTCACATTAAAACAGCTAACTGGCTGCAAATTGTGCAACAATCATTTTGCAGGTTTTTGCAAACATTATTTAGGAGCCTGTCAGTACAGATCAACTTGGCATACAGAAGCACTCACTATCAATGAAATCGCTATAGATACACAAGAGTAGTCTTTCTACTCTTTTCTTTTTTTAAAACTCCATTTGGATGACCTTGACCTTTCCCCCTCCACCCACCTTAGTTTATATAAACCCCATTCCCACTGACCACAGCATCACTTCATCGTGCTCCCTCGTCAAAGCAACATCAGCTATGGAAAGTAAGCGCATCTCATGTTGCGAGCATAGGTGTTTGGAGATACAAGGCGTCACATATTGTGCAAAGAAGCGTTGGGAGGAAGAGACGGGGACAACCTATTGCTGTGAGGATAAGTGTTTCCTCTTACCAAAGTGGCAAGTGGATGGGCTGGCCTGCCGGCAATGTGAATGCTTCGGATGTTGCAGGTGTAGATGCAAGAACCAACAGCTGCCACCACCGGTACTACAAACTTTCAAAATCTACAAATCCAAATACTTTTATACTTGTTGTCCGCAGCGGTGTATTAAATTTCACTTCTCCAATCTTACCAATTGTCGGAAGTGCTACGGACAACCTGATGGGTGGTGCACCTGTTTTCTGGACTCCTGCCGCTACAGATCGGATTGGTTTACAGATCCGTTGGAAATTGATGAGGTCGCCCAGGAAGCACAAGAGTAGTCTTTCTACTCTTCAACTTTTTTAAAACTCCATTTGGATGACCTTGAAATTTCCCCCTCCACTTCCCCATATACCTAGAGTACACAGAGCCTGACAGTCAGTCACTCGGTGGCTGTCGTGGGGTGCGCATCGGTGTCGGCGCTCCGTTGTTAAGTTTTCAAGGTCACAGTAATATGAAATTGGGGGTGTTGTGCTAGTTCAAGGTCACCTGAGGGATTACCGATTGCCCATTTAGGCAGAGTCATGTCAGAAACTCAGGTTTAACTTGGCACTTTTGCCGTTTCTCATGTAATATTCGCTCCAAGTGATCAAGGTCACGGGGACTCGGACTGAAACTCGGAGCGTAGTGCGAGAAACGGCAAAAGTGCCAAAAAATTTTAAGTTTCTGCGTGACCTTGACCTTAGTGGCGTCGGTGACGTCGTTTTGATGACGTAAGGGGTGATGACGTCATCGGCACGTCATTTCTGTGACGTCATGGGTGTGACGTCATCGAAATGACGTCATTAGTGATGACGTCATCGATTGCGTCATCGATGACGTCATCGATGACGTCATCGGTGAGGTCATTGACCTCGATGACGTCATCCCTCAGGTGACCTTGAACTGGGCCAGCATCCTCAATTTTGCACTACTTCTACATTCTTTAGAACTTTTAGCATTGAAAAATTTAGGCCAATAACAAAATATTTTATTTAGTAAAATAACTCAATTTTTTTTTTTTGTAAAAAAGTTTGCAAATCAAATCAAAGCAGTGTAAAGTGGGGTTCTTTCTAAATTCTAAATAGTTTTTACCACCATATGTTTTTAATGAGTGGACTACGAAATATAAGACGCGAACATGTTTAGGTATATAAAATAAAGTATCAAAGTTACGTTTAATTAATTTGGCCATTCTGTTTATTAAATATTTAGATTTAATTGATTGTTTTTTTTTGTTCTATACAAATATAAAATATTCACTGATTTTAGATTAAAAGGAATTTAGAAGTTGCAATAGTAATCATTAAAAATTAGGGTAAGATAAAACTCTTTTTACTTAAAATAGAGAGTTGAATGAGGTTGAAAATGGGGTTTTGCCGGCCTCGAGATCGTGTTATAAGTTAGAGACGAAGCCGAGATAATCCTACATAGGGCTACGACTAAACTGTTAATAATACACAGTGACAATAACTCTACGGTGCAAGTACGTTATTTAGGGAAAAGAGAATCATGAAGAACGTATCATCCATCAATTTCAACCCCGGTGGATCTAGGCCTAAACTAATTTTAAAGTCCAGTGGGGCGGAACCCTTAAAACCGTCAAAAACTATACTTACAAATTCATTTCCTAGTGGGGTCCTATGGGCAAAGAGGCAAGTCCATGTCAATTTTCAACCCCGGAGGCCATGAAGTAATTTTGAAGTCCAGTGGGGCGTAGCCCTAACGTACTTAAAAAACTATATTTGCAAAACTGTATTATCGTGAGCACCTATCAGCAAAGAGAATCGTTATTCAGATTTCAACATTGGGTGGCCCTAAAGTAATTTTAAAGTCCAGTGGGGTGGAGCCCTAAACAGCGTCAAAAACTATATTTGCAAAACCGTTTCCTAGTGAGTACCTATGAGCAAAGAGGCACGTCCATGTCAAATTTCAACCCCGGAGGCCCTAAAGTAATTTTAAAGTCCAGTGGTGCGGAGCCTAAACCATAATTGAAAAAACTGTTTCATAATGAACACCTATCAGCAAAAAGAATCGTAATTCAAATTCCAACCCTGGTGGCCCTAAAGTAATTTTTAAGTCGATTGGGGCATAGCCCTAAAGAGCTTCAAAAACTATATTTGCAAAAAATTATTCTAATGAGTGAGTACCTTTGAGCAAAGAGAATCCTCCATCAAATTTCAACCCGTAATTTCGAAGTCCAGTGGGGCGGAGTCTTAAAGAGCTTCAAAAGTATATTTGCAAAACTGTTTCTTAGTGAGAGTACCTATGAACAAAGAGAATCGTCCATGTCAAATTTCAACACGTGTAGGCTATTACAGTAATTCAATTGTAAGCTTCTGTGGGGCAGAGCCCTAAAGACAACATAAACATAAACATTTTACTTCACAGCTAATTTCTTCTATGATTATAAGAATTTGTTTGAATCAAACTTTCAATTTTAGCGAATTCCCCTATAGATGTAGGCAATTTCATGACACCGAATAACTCCCAGATAGAGTCACCACGGTGGAATATTTTATTTACATTTTATGGAAATTTAAATCAAACGCAAGACTGATGGCTAAGTTATGCGCATAATATACCCCACAGACAGCCTGCGGCCGTGACTCGTAATATTATAATTACAAGGGCGAAAATTTCATTAATGCCAAACTGATTGCTAAAGATTGATTTAAGGCTTTTTCAGCCTTATTTGGCTAGTGAACTGACTGGATATTATAAAGGCCCCGATACTACTATATGAGACTGGTTGTAAGCTACGAATGGAACGCACAAGTTAAGATTTACGCAACAACATAATTTACAATCAAACTTAACTTAATCCAATTTTCTCTTCTGTGTTCCATAAGAAATCTATTAGCCTAGATAAGGCCTATGTTCATCTCCAACGTTCTTTGTAACGAAATGGATGACAAGAAAAGTACCTACACAGAACTAATAATTACAAAAAATGCAAAGTTTCTGCAATTTTTTGAACCTACAATTTTTTTTTAATTACATGCGAATCATGATCCATAGGCCTAATGGATTTGGTCTCTTTTTATCCTACATAGTAAACTGATGTGGTAACACTAATTCAATATTCAATCCAACACGGACAATAAACCATCAAAAAGTCGACAACAGCCCTGCTTGTTAAAACTAAACTATAATATGCAAATATTCAACACCAAAATACGTCGGCCTATAAATGAAAGGGTAATTTAACCAAATTTTCTCTTTTAGTCTATAAGTTTGGATTAATTGTATTTATTAACTTATTTTGAGAAAAGTTTATGGCGTAATACAGGTCAGTGAACAAAGTAAGTTATTGTGTATTACTGTAACCTATATTCAGGCCATTACATCAGTTTTTGGACTAGATGTTTCCAGATTTGCACTATTTATTAAATATAAAAAAAATTCGTGGAAAAGTAATAATAGTTGTATATTTTAATTCAACATTAAATTCAAACTGGTTGGTCATCAGGGCAACGTGAAATACAATAATATAATTGCCTCACAACTTTGAAAAAATTATTGCGAACTCTTGACTCCAAAATACTTAAGACAGGTTACGTTCTCGTGTCTGACCCACACTGATTACTTACGACTTACATCGTACCATAAATATCATCAGTAAATTCCCCGGCTAAATAAGTTATTATGGGTGTAAATGAGATAAGCGCTCACGTAAATGCATAAAAGGATCGCTATAAAGAACCAGAGGCTGTTGTGAAAATTGTTGTCTGGCAAAAATTACAAGGGGAAACTCGCCCGCGAATTCTTAAATCACCTTCTAGCCCCAAGGTTGGCACGTTCGAACATGGTTAGTTATATGGGGTGGGTGGGTATTTCATTTTTGAAGCCTCTGACCATTGGCAAAATGTGTAAATTCAACAAGTAAAACTCATGTTTTTTATATATAACATCACTTTTGTTATAGTATAACAGTGAACAAATTTTTAAATTTACATAAAAAACTTCAATACCTATGTGATATCTGGTCGTAGGAGGTATTTGCAAATCAAAGCTATATTATGTGCATTGCTTTTAATGAGATGACAGTCTAATTTTTCAACTATTGAATGTTGGAAAACATTTTCTTTATAATAAAAATATATTTTATAAAAAAATATCCGTCCACTACTAGCTAGATTTATATTTTACAACTCAAGATGGTAACGTTAATTATTTGGACAGCAGAATTTTTATCTTTAAAAGAAACTTACCAATTTTTTTAATTATTTATAGACGATTTCGTTTCCAACAAACTTCAAAGCCCATATCCTATACTATTTTATGTTTTAATCAGATTTAAATCCTCATCACCAAATAGCCTAAAAAACACACCACCATATATTTTATTCTTCCAAGGCTCTTCATTAGTTCATTAAAATGAATATGATTTGTGCATTTCGTTTCTATGGATACAATAATAAATTATTGAAATAAAACCCACTTTATTGCTATTACAGTTATGAATGTAAGTAATTTTCAAAATACAATCATCATTTAAATATGGCATTTAAATCTTGCGTAATAAAACATTACTCAACATAATCTATATATATAATACGTGATGCCCTTTTTTTGTTAACACTACTCCTCCCTTATTCCTGGACCAATTTTAACGTTTGAGGTGTCAAAAGAATGGTCTCAGTTCGTAGTTTTGCAATAAGGTTTTAGATTTTTGATATTTTAATTCTGGAGCTCACGGGAAGCCCTTAAAGTTCGTTTTTTGTCCATAAGATTAACATGGGGAACAATTGTTATTAAATTGCAAAATAAAACAGCTGTTGCTGATATTAAAACAAACAAACACATGTTAAAAGCTAGCTGATAGAAGCAATTGAACTACTGGTACTGAAATATCAACACAATTCCATACAAAATACAAAGAGTGTATATCGTGTGGAACAAATTGTGTGTTTTAACTTTTCCCTTAAAATGTAGCAGGTAAATTTTGCTTGAACTTTGTAATTATGCGTATTTCAATACAAAAAAAGTTTAGTCACTGTTCGTATTTTTCGAAAGGTTTTAGATTTTTTATATTTCATTCTGAAGGGTACGGGAAGCCCTTATGGTTGGTTTTTTGTCCATAAGATGAATTTGGGGAATAATTTTCATTGAATTTCTAAATAAAAACGCTGCTGTTGGTAAAGCAGACAACACATATGAAAAGACGAATAAAATAAATTGGCTGAAATGTCAACACATTTCCATAATATTGTATGAGGAGTGTCTAATGTGATATTGCACATGTAGCGAATAGCTTTAGCTTGAACTTTGGATTGATGCGTATTTGGACACAAAAAATTTAGTAACAGCCTCAACCCCTGCAAAAATTCCCTCTCATGTCTAAAAACACATTTAAAAATTAAAATTAATTATTTTAACATAGGTCTTATTGGATGCCATATTGGTATCAAAACAACAACAAAAAGTATAGCCTACAAAAATTTAAGCAAAGCTCTAAATTTGGGCATGAGAATTTAAACAGCTGTGAACTAGGAAAAGTAATGGTTTTTTATGTAAATTTAAAAATTTGTTCACTGTTATACTATAACAAAAGTGAATATAAATTTAAATTTGTTGCACATTTTTTCACGTATTAAAACACCTGTTAAAGTTGAAAAAAATTGTACATGCTTTTTTACCGTCATTATATACTGTATAGTAAGCTTACAAAAATGTTTTTGTTAAGATAAATTTTAGCCAAAATATAAATTAAATTAACCACATCAACAAAGACATTGTTCATCTCTTCAGTTTTGTGATTATTTAAATTCTGTTTTGCCATGGAAAGTTAAGATGAAAAGGATTTAAATTGTTATAAATAGTATTGGTGTGAGCTCATTCCTATGTCAAAGACTATTTTTCCATACACTATTACTAAAACAGCCACAATGAGTGATTCATAACGTTTCGCACCTGCAGTCATGTATGGTGATAAACTATCTAGATCCAGCATCTGTGTATTATTTCCAGTTATTATTTAAGTTTTTAGGCAGAGGCTCTTAGACAGATCAGCATAAAAACTATCACGTAATCCTAGCTAATTTGGAACAAAAAGGGCAACTACAAAATTGCAACACTAATCACAGTAATGATTTGGAAAATAAGTGATGAACATTGACTGATCAAACGCTGACAGTATAGAAATTAATCCACAATAAATTTTAATTAAAATTTTATGAAAAAACTAAGTAAATTACCATGGAACAAGGTTTGATCACCAAGCATTCTGAAGTATGCAGCGCATTGCGCTGCACAGGTACCCCTAGTATTTTATTATTCTGTGATTTAAAAATATTTTTTGTAGAGTATATTTATAAAAAAGTTACAGTAGGACTGCCTTGGTAAACAGTTTAAACTATGGTTGGTGCAATAATCACCAATAGACTAGACGATTACGGTGTTTATAACGGTGTTACTAAAATTGTGTCTTACAGTATAGACTACTTAAAATACGAGAAATTAACTAAGGAAGCCTTATTTTATTCGTGAAGCTGTTTTTGTGAACACAAACTCTTCGCTCTATTCTTGACTAATTTTAACGTTTGAGATGTCAACATAATGGCTTTGCGATGAGGTTTTGGTTTTGGGCTTTACATGCGAAGGATACCGCAGTCCTTAGAGAATTTTTCGTCCACACGATTGATATTAGAAATTATTTTTATTTAATTGAAATATAAAACAACTGTTTATAGTACAACCACGTTCGACTACTCGGCCGTGGTAAAACACTTTTGATTCTAGTTATGTATATTATAGATGGTCACGACATGAAAAATGGGATAGAAGAAATCGAATTTCAGTAGGCCTACTGAAATGTTAAACAATGAACTGATCATCTGTATGTCAGAACAATGTGACTGCAATTTTATTAGCCGTCAAACATTAGTTTACATATTTGTTCAACAATAGTAAAAACAGAAATAACCAATATGAATTCGTAAAATTTTAAGTACAAGCTGTTTTTTTTTCTACAAAATGTTAGGGTTTGAACTGTATCCATACACTAAAAAATGCCGTACTACGAGGTGATTTAAGATTTGGTTTCTTCCCTGATAAACATGTACTTTCTATAAAACAAAGAGGCCAAATAGAAAGTTATTTTAGCGAATTTCCCATAGGGAATAAGCTATTACCGTAGGTCTCATGGTAAGACCTAAGCCTGGGACCATGTTACTTTTTTGTTTTTAGGTGCCCAGAGACCAAAAATAATAGTCATTAAAATTTTTATACATATATATATGTATATATATATATATATGTATATATATATATATATATATATATATATATATATATATATATATATATATGAATATATGTATGTGTCCCTAGACACGATAACTCTCGTAAAAATGGTCCGATCGACACCAAATTTGGTAGAGATGTGTAATCCTACGTTTATTCGGATGAGTTCGTAAACCAGACATATCGACCTAACGGAAGGGGTAGTTTTGGGGGGTGGTTTGTACCCCAAAAATGGGGTTTTTGCATTTTTCATATGTCATTTTTAAAATTTTTTAATTTTTGTTTTGACCATTGGATTTAGCTAAAAAAAACACACAATTTAGTATTTTGAAGCTTTGCTCTATCTTTATTGGTTACCGAGATATTAAAAAGTCTAAAGACAGTACATTGTATTTTGAAGCTCCAATGTTAATCTTATGGAGAATAAGGATGTGTTAATATTTCACTTATTAACCAATATTTTTGGATGAAACTTGATATTTAGCATCATTTAGTTGAGATTCATCCATTTAAGGTAAAAAATATTGGTTTTTATACTTTTCATGGCAGCAAACCTGCATACTCTTTTAGCATGTTAATCATATGTAGAATGGACAAACTTCTTTAGCAATGGACAGACATTGACGAAACTTCGTATATGGCTTTATATGGTCGAAATAAATTGATTTTATGCTAATAAACTACTTTTAGTGTTCCCCATACCTGCATACTCTTCTATTTATCATAAGGAGACTAGACTTTTTTTTTATTTATGAGCATGTGATGACATTTGGTTTACAGGTTTATCTGGTCAAATTTAATATTACTAATTAGGAAATTCGCTGAGTACGCAGGTCTGCTGCGACGGGGTGTATTTTTAATAGCAATGGCGGGATCGAGCATTTGTTTGTTTATTTTTTCTATTATTGGGGAAACGTGTGTCAGTTATCCGTTTACCGCACTGTCATACCGTTTATTGAAACCACAAAACATCACCAACTATTACTTTGTAGTGACATACGTTGAGGACACGCGTCAGGCCTCAAACCTGAACGATTTTAAATCGGTCCAGCTTTGTCGGGTGCGTCAGGCGACAGAAAAGGCTGGAGGTTTTTTTTAAACAGTCCATCAGGCTTGACGCCTGACGCACCCGACAAAGCTAGACCAATTTAAAAACGTCCAGGTCTGTCGTCGTCCGACTTTGGTGCGATCCCTTACCAAATTTATACGTCAAAACTGGATGTCATATGAATTTACGTATAGATAATTATGAATAACATTTAATGATGATTTATAAAATCTTTATAATTGATGGTTACAGTACTGAATAGTTACATAAGTATTTGGGTTGAAATAATAAAACGTCTTCCAACATTACTCGATATATTTACACTTATACTGTAATATTTTACAAGACGGTAAATATATATCAAAGATCTTATAATGGCCATTATAAGATCTTTGATATATATTTACCGTCTTGTAAAATATTACAGTATAAGTGTAAATATATCGAGTAGTGTTGGAAGACGTTTTATTATTTCAACCTAAATATCAGTACCAGCACGTATAGTGCTAATCAAGAAGTTAATAAGTATTTGGTTAAGAAGGCGTGACAAGCATATGGGTCAAATGAATGAGCTAAATGTTATGCCTAAACTTTATTCTACTTTCCTGGTGTAAGGTCAGCATCAAGATTTGAGGTTATGGGAGACACGACAGCTGGTGGGTGTGTCAGATTACACGTGTGGTCAGTCAGCTGATTGGTCGACCAGGATCAGCTGATCGACCAGGTGCGAGCCCCCAGGTCCTGGGTTCGCAGACAGCCTGCCGCCTTTCCATCGCCTCGTCAGACTGGTTTCAGTGATTAAATGGAAAATTACCACCTATTAGCAAAGTTCCATAGGGATTTCGTCATGCTAAATAAATTTCCGCTCTCTATTAAAGGTCGAAGCACTTGGCCTAACATGTACACGGTCACATTGCTATTAAACAGAGCGGAGAGTTGCGGGCCGTACACGCCCTTATAGTGTTATGCTAATCTACCCCGACTCGTGGCTATCGTAAACAGGCCGTGTGTGAAGGAATATCTATAGCAACTTTAGGAAAATGCGACAACTCAATTTTAGAAGTGTAGGGTGATTGTTTTTTTCTTTTATTTGTTTATGGTGATTAGGAGTCCATATTTCGTGAAAATATTCATTTGGCAAACTACCATCAGTTATGAATTTGTTGACTTGATTTTACCAATTCTTGGTAGATCAATCGTAAAACGTTTTGAAAAAGTTTTATAACCAAACAAAAGAAATTGATACTGTACCTAATTTCTTTAGTACATACCGGGTTGTCTAAACCAATTCTAACTAGCAATATTTTATTTGTGTTAAGCATTTGTTGTTATTTCGTTGCCTTAGAACAATGTTAAAAAATTACAATAGTTATCACTATATCACTATTTTAAGACAGGGTCCTAACATTTTGGGTATTTTAACTTGAATATGAATGAGAGATGAGTGTGGCAAGTTCCTTTAGACAAAAAAGATTTTTCCTGGGTTTGAAGCCGTTTCTGAGCTTACTTTTAGACCAAAACACACTCAAATGCAACGTTTAAGCAAAATCTTCCCTCTAGATTTCGAGTTCGATGCAAAATACGTCCCCACAGACACTCCTCGTATTATAGTATAGGATTTAGTTAGCATAAATATTAAAGCTAACATATTAGGGAAAAGAAAGGTTTTCGCAATCTTACCAATTATTGTAAAGGTCATCTCATCTCACCAAAATTATTTCTAAACTAAATTGGGACAGTTGATCAAGGTCTGAGCCTACTCATCTGGTCATGTGATCAGCTCATAAATTAATTATGTTTTCTAGATCTAGGTCAAGCTAAGAGCAAGTAATAAAGTTAATATGAAACTCAGACATGACCAAAAAGTCATCAGTAACAAAAGAACCTAACTTAAATTTCAAAATAGGATCTTATTTGATTTAAATTTTTATTAACGCTTATTACACAATTGGAAAAATATTCACTTTGAATTAATATAAAAAATAAAACTTCAACGTTTGATCAAATTCTTGTTTAAGTTAATTTTAAAGAATACGTACTTGATTATACTTTTAGAAATTATTCGTTTTAAACTTGAACTAAGAATAAACTAAAGTGCTGTTTCCACCATTTTAGTAGTTTAAACCTGATCTCCAGTTTAAACCAAAGGTTAATCTAAAAGTCAGTTGCAGATATATAGTTTAAACTTAAAACTCCAGCCGTATTGTACTAGTTTGAACTAGATTATTAAATCTGGTTTACAATTTATTTGTACAAATACCCCTAAGTTAGCCCGGAAAAATCAATAAACACATTAAGGGCCATTTGATCCATTTTAGTTTAAGCATAATCTTAAGTTTAAATAACTGAATGAACTAAATGACCCTAGCACAAAAAAATCAACATGATCATCATGATTCAACATGATCTAGATTAATTCAGTTCATAAAAGGTGGACGTGTAAGTGTAAACTATGCATGCGCATCTGACTTTAAACGTAAGATTAATCTGGAAGATCAGGTTTTAACTAAAATGGAGCAAATGGCCCTAAATAGACATGTTAATTTTAGGTCAAGACTAAACGATGGTGAGAAAAATAACCGGCAGTGAATGCCCGTGGGTAAGAGAACCGTTGATCCCATCAACTCGGACAGGTGATCATTTTGTTTTAATACCAATTATTGTAAGTAAGCTAGTCATTACAATAAATTACTGCGAAATAGGATGATAAGTAGATTAAAGGATGTTTTTTGCAGTGCATGTTAAATTAAAAAGTTAATATTCTTATAGAAAAAATTTGTAAGTTTAACACAATTTAGTAATTTTAAATTCCATTAATTACATCATGAATGATATACAATTCATCATCTGGTATAATGATAAATTTTGAAGAACGACCTTGTGATTATAATTTTTCAATTTTCAATTTTCTAGGAATGCAGGGGTTGAAGCGAATTGATAAGTTTTCTATTGTTTTGGTATTAGTTTGCCATGGTATTTCGATACTTACTGAGGATTGAAACATAGATTTTACCATCTTAAATGGTATTGTATTTTATGTTGTCGCTCATAATTATATATACTTTTACTTGAAGTAGCGTTGGTGTACAGTATGAAGAAGAGACAGAAGATTGCACAAAGTAACTGAGTCAAATTAAGACATCGTGTAAGGATTGCAACAAATTAGCGTTCAGTAGCGGGATTTGTTTGTTCGTTAGCGCTTGAAATCTGAGAATGCGTCACTTCTCATGTATCCAGAGACAAGTAAAGCAAATGCGACACCAATGAATGTAAATATTACTTTCAAATTTTAGAAACACTTCTATTTCAATGATAATTTACTGAAATACTCTTCCAGGTGGAAGAGCTTAAGATCGGTTGTTTCCTCAGAGGTGGTGAAGGGAGATTATCCCTGATCATGATGAGATGTCAAACTTTGCCTGAATATATAATTATCTGTTGGGCTTTTATATTTTTATGGGAAAGCCTGTAACAATTTCTGGTGGTGGTGTGCATTGTGAAACCAACACCAAATGCCTACACCAAGAACAGTTTGAAGTGGACAACAGAAATGATACTGAGGCTAAATATGTATGAATTAACATATCAAACCCCTCTTCAAGTACTAAGAGTTTGCAACAGAAGAGTCATTTCATTCATTCATGACCCAGAACCCAACATGAATGAAGCAGAATGGTGTATTGAAATGAGTATAATGCCAAGGTCGTAGAATAAATAGGTAAATCTAAAGTGATCAAAAGCTTCTTGATAGAGCATGTCTTGCCCTGCAACAATGTGTCGATGTACCATATCAACGTTCATTTCCCACTCGGCGGGGAGGTTGACAGTGGGCGGGTTGTCAGTATCAGTCACGCAGGAAATGTTGCACAATGCCGGCTCTAATTACAGCCGCATAATATCGTAATTGTATACAAATGTGTAATTGCATCTGATTGTCATGCATTTTAATTACTGCAGCTGGGCAGCTGTATTGGAGGTGAAAACAATAGACTTTTAATAGGTAGAGAGAACATGGCTGTTTACAAGAGTGGTTTATGTTAAGCTGGAAGAGTGCACAAAAATTTCAATCCATATGGAATGAAGATGGATTATATAACTAAAAATTTCCAATAGATCTCTAATCTTTCTGTTTCTATAACTGTGATTAAAGGCAGCAGTGTGGCGGTTTCTAACTAATGGAGTTTAAAATACTTGCTTAAGATTTAAGCTCATGAACGGCATCTGTATGGAGCCATTTTTATTCATCTAAAGTAGAATACACAGTACGAAATGAAGATTGAAAGAGTAACTAAACAAACTGTGATAATGAATTTTACCCTGATTAATTAGCCTACTTTACTTAAAAAAACGAAAAAAATTTCATAGTGTCAAAACGCTGTTATTTCTAGTAAAACTCGCAATAATTCTCAAAAGAAAAATTATCTCCCTAATCTATTTTCGTCTATTTGTGGACACGTTCTGTTTATCAGATGTAGCCAACAAGATTGTAAATATCCGAAAAATGTGACTTGTGCTTTGTTAAAATTTTGCACATATTTTTTGATAAAAAGTCATGTATAAATTAAATCTGTTATAGTTCTTGACGGATTTCCCAGGTATACACGGTGTTTTTAGAATCCGTCACCTAACTTCATAATATTTACTTATTAGGTCAAAATAAGCAGAAACATTCATAAGAAGGTTTGTCGTAATATTCATATTTCATGGTGGATATCTGGGTAAATATGTATATTAGGACATACCTTTTTATGAACATTTTTACTTATTTTGTCCCAATAAGTCATTTTATGAAGTTTGGTGAAGGACTTTACACCCTGTAATTCTATTACGTAAGGTAAAGTAGGTCAAATGTGCATGCAGGCTTTGTAAGCGGATTGACCTGCCAAGTGCATAGTGACCTTCTGTTAATAGTTAAGCCAACACAGTACATTAATTTTAAAGGCCAACCATTGAACATGTATGAGGCATATGTACATTATTGACCTATCTAATACTTCCGGACAGGATTCACGTGGGCTTATCACTGTAGTAGATGCTGGTTACGCCTCCTCATGTCATTGTGGTGTATTCGCTGTCTCAATTGGATACCAGACCAGGCGTGACTCTACCATACCTCCATATGTGATTTGTAATGTGACTTATCTCTCCTTCAGCTATTATATCAACAAGTTATTAAAAATAAAACAATTTCATTCGTACACTAAAATGGTATCCAAAATAAATTATTGATAGCCAAATATTAATTTAACTGTTTGATATTATATACAGTATATAAGCAATGTCGATTCTATATTTATTTACCTCGAATATAGTACTATTAAAAAACCTATAAACTGGATTTGAAAAATAAAATATGATAGTAAATCAATATAATTTAAGGAAAGTCTAATTTATTTATAATTAATTGTTTACTACATGATAAGAAATATAGACCTAAGGGTTTGTATGTTGTGAAAGAATAGTATTACAATATAAAGTGTATGAAAGTAACCGAAGTAAGAAATCTAAAGAATCCTGGGCAAAATGGGATACTGATTCTTGATTGCCATTTTAAAACTGTTCTTCTTAGTGGATACAGTAATAACTTAATAGATATAAAGTATATATTTATTTTCAGCCTTCGAATAAATCACATATTCTTTTAATTGACCAAAATTACTGTTTTTAATGTAGACCTACTTTAAGAGATTTTTTTTAGCTCATTATTAAAACATTGATATTCACAATTCTTCTTAGACAACCCATGCAACGTACTCAATAAAAACGTATGTTTTGTAAAACTTGTAGTATCTACTTAATATTAGGCCTACCCAATAGTCAACAAGCATCTAGTTGAGATTCGAGGAAAACTCATGTGACGTTGAGTGGCAGAAAACAAATTAATGTTGTTTGTATTCAAATTAGCGCACGGTGTAGGCTACTTGTCGGGATATCTGAACAAGTTGTAACTGTCACATCTGACACGTGGGCGGCTGGAACGGAGAGAGGGGCTCTTCAGAGTAGACACATGAATAACTGTGAGATATCAGCCAGGCTTGAGAACAGTAGTTTTCGAAAAAAAAAACAAATTAATAGAAGTTTAAGAAATTAAACATTATTAGCGAATTTTCTATAGGGCATTCTTATGGTAAATCAACAAAACCAAACAACCAAAACAAAAAACCAACAAAATTGGCTGGGTAGCTGAGTAGCCTTTAATTGAATCCAAAAGTTGCCGGTTCCATCCTGAGAAAAGTCAGTAGCTTTTTACGGGCTCATCGATACCGGACCCAGTTGCCATTTGTCATTGGTATATTAATTAATGGTGCTTTCTAACAACTGGTCGATGTTAGATAGTAACACGACTAGGGTATGGACCGTTCCCCACCAACACGTTAAAATGCCATTGGCGAAGATATATACAAAATAAAACCCCTTATCTCGCTTTTCTATTGACATAACTTGATAAAATTTGGCATGTAACTTCGGTGGGCAGGGCTTAACTTATATTTGCCTAAATACTCATTCCTATGGTGTTTGTGGGGAGAATTAAAAAATTATCAAATTATATTGGAATTTAGCTGAGTACGCAGGTCTGCTGCGACGGGGGTATTTTTCCATTAATTACATATTTGAGAAGTTACTATAAATAATTTTAGGGGTCTATACTGTATACTGACAACAGTAGACTTATTATTTCTGGTGTTTATATTATTCAACAGACGATAGTAGTGTAAAATTGCGGCCGCTGGCCCAGTTCAAGGTCACCTGAGGGATGACGTCATCGAGGTCAATGACCTCACCGATGACGTCATCGATGACGTCATCGATGACGCAATCGATGACGTCATCACTAATGACGTCATTTCGATGACGTCACACCCATGACGTCACAGAAATGACGTGCTGATGACGTCATCACCCCTTACGTCATCAAAACGACGTCACCGACGCCACTAAGGTCAAGGTCACGCAGAAACTTAAAATTTTTTAGCACTTTTGCCGTTTCTCGCACTACGCTCCGAGTTTCAGTCAGAGTCCCCGTGACCTTGACCACTTGGAGCGAATTTTCGACAAGAAACGGCAAAAGTGCCAAGTTAAACTCGAGTTTCTGACATGACTCTGCCTAAATGGGCAATCGGTTATCCCTCAGGTGACCTTGAACCAGTACAACGCCCGCAATTTTATGTTACTGTGACCTTGAACACTTAACAACGGAGCGCCGACACCGATGCGCACCCCACGACAGCCACCGAGTGACTGACTATCAGGCTCTGTGTACTCTAGGTATATGGGGAAGTGGAGGGGGAAATCTCAAGGTCATCCAAATGGAGTTTTAAAAAAGTTGAAGAGTAGAAAGACTACTCTTGTGCTTCCTGGGCGACCTCATCAATTTCCAACGGATCTGTAAACCAATCCGATCTGTAGCGGCAGGAGTCTAGAAAACAGGTGCACCACCCATCAGGTTGTCCGTAGCATTTCCGACAATTGGTAAGATTGGAGAAGTGAAATTTAATACACCGCTGCGGACAACAAGTATAAAAGTATTTGGATTTGTAGATTTTGAAAGTTTGTAGTACCGGCGGTGGCAGCTGTTGGTTCTTGCATCTACACCTGCAACATCCGAAGCATTTACATTGCCGGCAGGCCAGCCCATCCACTTGCCACTTTGGTAAGAGGAAACACTTATCCTCACAGCAATAGGTTGTCCCCGTCTCTTCCTCCCAACGCTTCTTTGCACAATATGTGACGCCTTGTATCTCCAAACACCTATGCTCGCAACATGAGATGCGCTTACTTTCCATAGTTGATGTTGCTTTGACGAGGGAGCACGATGAAGTGATGCTGTGGTCAGTGGGAATGGGGTTTATATAAACTAAGGTGAGTGGAGGGGGAAAGGTCAAGGTCATCCAAATGGAGTTTTAAAAAAGAAAAGAGTAGAAAGACTACTCTTGTGTATCTATAGCGATTTCATTGATAGTGAGTGCTTCTGTATGCCAAGTTGATCTGTACTGACAGGCCCCTAAATAATGTTTGCAAAAACCTGCAAAATGATTGTTGCACAATTTGCAGCCAGTTAGCTGTTTTAATGTGAATTCAATGCAACGTTCAGGGCAACAAGTGTACTTATGCCCTCTCATCTGGTACACATGGAATGTCTTCAACTCCGGTTTCGGCTTCTTCCAAGACTTGCACTTACACATGCATTGACCAAAAGCTTCACATTTTCTACACGCCAGGCCATCCGCAACATCAATGTCATTCGGCCATGAAAAACATTTCCGTTCGCAACAGTAGTTGAGTTGACTCTCCATGTTGCTGTGGTGAAGGTGCGCGATGAAATGATGCTGCAGTCATTGAGAGTGCACCTTAAATAAACTCAGTGGAGGGGGAAAGGTCAAGGCCATCCAAACGGAGTTTTAAAAAAGATAACTAGTCGTCCTCCTCCTCCTCCTCATCCGTTGTACTTAGAGAGCTGTCAGACGAAGAGCCCCGTGCAGGTGCTCCCCAGATGAAAAACAAATCAATTTTAAAACGAAGACCAGGATCTTGCATCATCAATTCCTTTAATTTGTCACATACTAAGTCGACCTTGTGTAAGGTGTCAACAACAAGCTTCCAATTCGTTGGTTCAATATAACTTGTAGTAGAGTCTGCCTCGCTGATAACCACATCCTCCGGCCGTATTGGAGTGTAAAGATGTGTAAAGTTCTTTGGCTGTAGCTGAGGTTCAGGCTGGCTGGAAGTGGAAGGTTGAGTGTGGACCCCTGTCGCATCGAAATCCATAGTCATTCTACATTCAATGTTGGGGTTTTCGTTTAATACATACACCAATTTCTCATGCAACATATCCACTTCTGCCGAGTCTTGCAGATGAACATTCCAGGAAAATGGCCATTCTTCATCCGTAGTGGAGTCAACTCGAGAAAGAGTGCTGTCCGCCATGATAGCTAAGCAAGGAATGATGTGAGCTACAGACTGTGGTAACAGTATTGAAAAGTAGAGGGGGTAAACCAAAAGTACGTGGAGGGGGTATTTTCAAGGTCATTTAATTTGGGTTTTAAAAAAAGGAAATAGTGGAGGGGGAATTCTCAAGGTCATCCAATTTAGGTTTTAAAAAAAGGAATGAAGCTTACTCCTCTTCAGCCTCGTTGTCCCCTGCATCTTCATCAGCCTCATCTTCATCGACGTCAGACTCGCCGTAAGGATAGATCGGGGACATGGGCGAATATTGTGGAGATTGTTGACCGTTGTTGTCGTCCCCTTGCATTCTAACTTGGGACCAATCATAATTTAAATTCATTTGTATTATGATCCCAGGGTTGTCCCGCAGTATTTCCTTCATACGTTCGCAAATTGACTCCAAATAGTGTACACTATCGATCGACAGTGTCCAACCCGTACTTGTACCGACATCAGTAGTGGAGTCAGCTTGGCTGATGGTGTTGTTGTCTGCCATGGTTGCTTGTCGGACAAGGAATGACGGTTGATGTGATGCTCATGCAGGAACATGGTGAAGTGGTGGGGGGTGTGGTGGAGTAGTGGGGGAATTTTCAAGGTCATCCAAACGGAGTTTTAAAAAAAAGGAAAACTTACAAAGTAACATTGAAACTTTCCAATTGATGGTGGCGAGCGTTTTCTTCTGCAACCTTGCCGACACATGTGACTATGCCGTACAGTATGAAAAGTACAACCATAATAAGGCCGAACAATAAAAGATAGCCGTTGACTATCATGATATTTTCTGAGTGGATCTGTTTTCTTCTTATCGCCCTCTCCTGCATCCTCTTCTCCAACTCGTGGACGAAGTCACAACATGCGTGAGGACATCTTTCATCTGTTGGTAGGTTTGCCATTGTTGATGTTGTCGGTGTGGCTGTTGAAGATGGAATGAGGTTTCCAATTGCGATGTGCCATGTACACCAATAGTCAAGTGGTGGGGGTAACAAAGCAGTGGAGGGGGAAGTTTCAAGGTCATCCAAATTGTGTTTTAAAAAAACCTATCTTGTTACTGAGCTTATATGTCAGTAACAAGATAGGTGTTTTTGCTCTTTTACTTCTTTAATATAATGAAAAAATATACATATTCTACAATGGTTAGGACAAGAAATACAACTGCTAGTCAGCTGAAGTAGTCCAAGTTGTCTGGCTCGGTCTTCATGGACGCTGGTGAGGAAGCCGTCGAGGAGTGTCCAGGCTCTTCCTTTGACTGCCGGGTGTTCCGTATATTGCAAGCGTAAACTTGCACATTTATACGGTAGCCTCGTGCCACCATCAGCTGCAACTCCTTGTATAAGTCGTTTAGCTCCTGCTGAGTCTTGATGCTCACCTCCTCGTAACTTGCGCAACTGACGTTGAGAGACATCCTGATGTTGCTAGGTTGGCTGCTGGAGTAGAAATGAAGCCGAGGCACAGCGTTTGGAGGTACATGGAAAAGTGGTGGGGGTGATGGTGGTGGGGGTATGGAAGATGCAATTAAACACTTCTAAACTTTTTCCATTGATACAAAGGGATGGAACAAATAGCACAGGTGTCCTTGTAGTTTTCAAATCTAAACATTGGTGCTAGAAATCCAAACTGTTTTCTACCACCTTCCTGTACGAACCGTCGAAGGTCTCTGACGGCAGCATTGCCACAAGGCCTACAAAACTTTTCCCCGTCTTGGAACCTATACCAGGAGTATCCCGAATACCCTCTATTATCTTTCTTGTACTCCTCGATATCCTGCTTTACTGTTATAGGGATATTATCTCGTAAAGCCATCTGGAATAAAGATGCGTCAGTTATAACTCGTTGTAAGCAAAGCTCGTACAAGGTGCTCATCGTTTGCTAGTTGGCAACAGAATGACCGTTTTTCGCATCCAAGCAGGTTTGAATCCTAGTGCGGTAGTGGGGGTAATTACGGTAGTGGGGGTAGTTGTGAAATGCAAAGGTCAAAGGTCAAGGTCACCCGCGAAGTTTAAAAAAAAAATGCAACATATCAATACGTGAAGTCTGTCACATATTGATATGTTGCATTTTTTTGTTTTTTTTTTTATTTTTTTTTGTCTTTTATGATTCGTTTATTTATAAAACATTACAACAACAACATATGTACAACATTAAAACTTAAATCTAACACTGCTGCTTGTCAGCGATGTGGATGGTCAACTCTGTAGAATTGCTACCCGTGCAGCCGTGGGACACCAGGTATAGACACCCGGGTTGAATAGAGCGAAGATCCTCGTTTTGTAGAAGATGGACGAATCTCTTGGGCAGGTACACCTGGAACTTTGGTTCATCCCCCGGAGTAAACGGTGCCTCGCTGAGACTGCAGCAGATGGCCTCCCCAACTGTAGTCTCCATCTTCTTCATAGCATGGATTATGTAGTGCTTCTCGTCTTTTAGTTCCGAGCACTTCTTTACAGGTAATATTGTTGACTTGGAGTGAGCATTGAACTGCTCGACCAAAGTCTGAAGGAACTGGTGAGATGCCATGGTCAGGTTACAGATCGTCTTCTTGCTCGGAGATGTTGTCGTCTCGGAATCTCGAGTAATACTCATGCCAGGTCCCTGTCTGCTCCCCACTTATATACTCTCCGTTACCCCCACCACTCCCCAATTCCCCACTTTGAAGGTAAGAGGCGAGTTTATAGGCATTTTTCAAAGCGCAATGTCTATCTTTATCATGTTCTGGGCTTTTTGTACAAATACATATGGTTTCCAGCATGTATTGATAATTCTTATCCAATTCCACATCATTAACCGGAACATGAGTAAATCCTTCGATCCATCTTTTCTTTTCCAGCCCCTTTGTGTAAATATTGGTAAACTTGTCTGAAAAGTGATGCATAATGTGATACAAGTCCGTGTAACTTGTAAAACCATCATACCAATCGATATGATGGAAGTGTTTTGAAATCCATCTGTTGGTAGTAGCGGCTTTACTAGTTAAAGACGAATAAGAACATGGTGGTTTAAATAAAAACGAATAAGGAACACTTGTATTCATGTCCAAAAACACAAGTTCTTTTATAATGAATCTATCATCATTACCACGAAACGCTTGAAACTCAATAATACCAGGCTTGGACTTTACTTGTTGTTCTTCTCCCTTGTCCATTTTGAAGGTCACACGTCTGCTCATTACGAAGTCAGGAGGTCAACTGATTTCCACACCACGGTAGGTACTACTTTTATACCAGGCCGTACAGTTGTTGGCGCGTTGGTGTATATTTAACGTGGGCACCGTCCCCAATAGGCCTAACCCCACAAAATGTTGGTTATTGTTTTAAAAACTAACCATTGTCATTTAAGTTTCCATCTTTATATTTTCCTTATTTTCATTTTCATCACTAACACTTGATTCTTCTCCTCCATCTTCCTCTTCTTCCTGTTTTACTGATTTCTTATGTAGTTGAGCGTACTTTTCCAATTGTCTCCACATCTGTACTTCATGAGGAACTCTATTAAATATAGAAGTATCCACAGGTCCGTATAATATAGGTGCGTCCGGTTGTTTGTCCAAAGTGTCTTCCAGATAATCTTTAATAATCGAACTTGAAAACACCAGTTGTCTCAAGTATCTTGTTATAGGTTCAGTAGCACAAGTTAAAATTAAAAACTCCTCTCGATTAAGTTGAATTTTGTTATCATGTCTTGTTGTGTCTCTAAACCGTAGCTGATGATCACCACGTTGTTTAATGATATCAATTTCCACATTTGAATCCAAAAGTCCTACCCTTGTCTTTCTTCCAAACATGTTACTACTTAAATAGCATTCTAGCAGATGCAAATGTTTCATAAACGATTCCCAAGCACTGTCCGTAAACAAAATCATTTTGGGTCCATGAGTTAAAATTACAGTAGGGGAATAATCTGTAGATTTCATAACACCGATTAAAACACTTTTATCCAAACTGGAAGAGATTGGGTAAAATATTCGCAAAAATACCTCACTCAATATGTTTGGAGAAATATTATCTTCAATATCCCTTCTTCTCTTTTGTATAGTCTTTCTTCTTTTACCTTTTTCTTCAACATTATTACTGGCGTGAAGTTGTCCGCAAACGTTTTGTTCACCTCCTTCCTGGTGACCTTGAGGATCTAAAAACTCAGATATCTCCTTCTCAATATCTACCACATTTTCAGGTGTACCACTAGGAGAAGCCATATTGAATACGATGCTACCCATACAACAGTAGGCAACAAACTGATGAGGAGCGGTCTGTACGCTCTGCTTTTATACTCGCGGAATGAAACAAAACCGGTTCTTACAATACATTTTTAACAATTCCAGTTAAAGGTGTGTATGTTACGATTTTATCATGTAGAATTAAACAGTATGCAGTTGTATTAGCCGGTATAGCATCGTTGAATTCCATTTCTATTTTTATATCCACACTTGAAGACTTTACTGATTCATTTTGTTTAGAACAATCGATTACAACTATTGGGTAGGCATCGAAATATTTGTCAGGTGGTAATAAAGGTGTATTTGTTTTACCGTAATATGAACTTTGGAATCTCGCGTACATATCGTACAATATACTGTATTTCTTCTTAGTGAATGACACATTTAAATTGTCGTATGGAAAGAATTGTGAATTTAAATAAACTTTAATATTTTTCAAGTCACAATGATCAAATTGTCCTGCATGTTTAGTAATGGCGTCTCTTCTACCTGTTTGTAAACCAAATATAATATACCTGGCTCGTTCTACATAATTCGATGTTTTAACAGTCCAAGTGTGTCGATCCGTAGTAGGTAAACTGGGATGCTCATGAAATTCCCAACTTCTAAATGGAATAACAATATCACGATCGGCTTTTAATTTTCTTAAAAGTAGCATTCTATGCTCGTCAGCCAATTTAACATGTGGAACTCTCCATACAATTTTGTCTAATTTTAATTTCCATTCTAAAGTCGCATCTGTAGTAGCATCTGCAGCTTTAATAATGTCTTTATCGTTAGAAGATCTCAACAAAACTAATTCTTGTTTAACGTTTAATATTATTTTCCTATAATCTTCAGCAAAACCAAGCAGCAAACGTAATGGAATATGAAAATCAAAATATCCATTTGGATTTGGAGTGATCGTGTCAATCGTAGGTAATACCCATCCGGCAGGTTTAAGTAAATTGGTTTCATTGGGTGTTATAGATGTTAATCCTTATAAAGTTGTCGTAATACCTACTTTTTTAGTGGAATCAACTGTTACACCTGATATTTCATATCTAATTTCATCAAATAGGAAAGCCATAGGATTATTTATAAATGGAACTGTTGTACCAACAGTAGTACCGTCCTTTTTAGTAACTTGTCCTTCAATATACAAGTAACTTTCACATGGTAGTGTGTAAATGTCTTGATTTTGTATGGGAATACGAATTTCATCGTTATTGTTTAATTTCGATGAAGTGTAAGGGTTGTGGGTGTGATATTCTTTTTCCCATAGGGTTTCGTCGAATGTTGGACCCTGCGCTATATCCAGTATATCCATACTCGGTTAATTTTAATCCAATTCTCTCTAAGAAACGAATGTTCTCGCGTGTTAACTCCTCCACAGCTGAAGAGCTACTAATGCGGTTTCCCGTAGGTTGTTCGCTTTTAAATGTTAAACCCATGGTTTTGTATTAAAGTGTCGATTTTAAATGTAATCTAATCGTAATAGGCTCTTCTCTGAAGTCTACCAAGTTACCGTCTTGATCCAATACGCTCAACACGATGTCTGAAATGAAAGTGGTGTTCAACGGTAGATATACCAGGTTTTGTGGCTTTTCAACAATTTTAAATCCAGGTGGTACACTTGGGTAAAAAGTATGTATGATGTGGGTGTTAGCCCCATCCCTGTAAGCACCTTGTATAATGTTACAAGTTATGTCTATACTATTGACTTTTAATATTGTTACTGTTTTCTTACCGGAATGTGTTACATCTGGTTCTAAAACAGGCTCATCGTTGGAAAATCCTAATAAATCACCAATTGAGTTTGGTTGAGTGAAATCTATATAATATTTGGAAGTAATTTCAGCTTTCATCGTATTATTATTACCTTTTAATGTTATATTGTCTTTTCCCATTTTAGTTTGCAAAAATTCATTTATATGATCAATTTCATAAGAACCTGTGGGTAACCTGCACTCTTGTAAGTCTGTAAATTTTCCACTGGCATCCTTTCCCTTATAATAATGCAATACGTTATTTTTACCTTCCGTAACATTGGGGATAGAGTTGTAAGTTGTAAAATCCAATAGTGCCGCCTCCCAAAACCTTCCTTTTTGCAAGCGTAACGCTGGAAAAAGGATACTTCGTAAAGTGGAAGATTTTCCTGTTAATGATACCGTATAGGAAGACATCTCAATAGTGACTGATACTTTTAGCTAGAAATTCCAAACATAAATGGCCGCATATTGAAGTATTATCAGGTTGTTCTCTTTTATAGTTATAATATATGTTTTTAGCAGATTTAAAGTAATTTTGAAGTTCTTTTGGTGGTGGCAAATTACCGAAACTATCAAAATAATATACATTGTTATTTAGTTTCTTATAACAAACCCAATGGGTGCCAGGCCCTTCAGTATTATCCAAATTTACAATTCCAGTCTCATTTTGCCACATTTTCTTTGGTAAACTGTCTTTCATAAACACACCGCGGAAAAATGGTATTTTTAAACAGGAAATATATTTAAATAATTCAATATTGGTTAATGCTTTATGTGGTATGACCAATTGATTTCTTTCATTTAATATGCACGATAAGGTCTTAGGTAAAGACCTGCCCCGTTTTTTACCATTGACCACACGGTGGGCTTCTTCCTGCCTTTTCTTGTAGATCGTCGTCTTCTTTTTATATTTCCTCCATGTTTTCTTGTGGTTGACCTCCTTTTTACTCTCCTTCTCCTCCTTCTTCCACCTCCTACTGCTGTTTTAGCCTTCATACCTGCTGTTACTGCTAAAGCTGCTGCTTTTTCTGCTATGCTAGCGTCACTTGATTTTACTCGTTGCCAAGCTATGTCCGCAAGCTTTTTGTCAGCTATTGATCTATTTTTTGAATCGGCAAACGTGGAATATGCGATATCGTGTTCTTTACAAGCCTGATCTAACTTATTTATGCCAGGATCGCCTCTTTCCAGTCGTTTTTTCAATTTAGTTCCTGGTCCGCAATACTGATAACCTCCCGGTATATGAAATTCGTATGGTAATGCGTCTATTGCTCTATTTACTATGGATCCTACTGGAATTCGTTTTAAAGCTTTACTTAACAGAGAAACCGCTGTGGACGTGATCCCACCTCCTCTCCTTACAGTGTCTCTATATGGACTGATGTACTGGAACGTCATTATTGTCCTTTTATAATCGCAATGTACAACTTATGTGTTACCTCTTTGACAAGTTGGACATAAATGAAGTCGTTTATTGTGTTCTTTTATTAAATATCAAAATCACCCCAATCCGATGATCTAAACTTTTTTGTATGAGGGTTGATAAAATAGTTTTGAACAATTTCCCGTTTAATCCAAGTACCTCTCTCAGATTCCAACAAAGGAGTACGACCTGAACGAATACCAATAAGATTGTATACATCAAATAATGCATTTCCTAAAACTTTTACAAGAAAATTAACAGTGACAGCATTATCCACATGTTCAGGGTCTTTAAGGTCTGTTATACGTTTATTATTACAAGTATACACTTTGCTATCCATTTGTGATAATGTGATAGCCTGTCCTACAGTTGCAGCATCATTTGCTTCTCTTCCTTGCGCCATGTTTGTTAATTTTTTATTACTACATATAAAAAACGCATGGTAATTATTTGGATCTAGATGTACTGTTTGTCCTAAGGCAGCCGCGTCTCTATCTGCATGACCCCATGACACATTTGATAACCTTCCATGCCTGCAATCCCAATAAGCGTTTTTGTATGTCAATAAATGAAATTTTTCATTACCTTGAATAAAGTCATCCCCTTGCTTTGATAATACTTCATCTCGTTTTGCAAATCCAGTTGTTTCTTGTTTTAAAGTCTCTTTCATTTGACCCACTGTTGCACCATCAGATGGTGCTGAACCATCTTTTACATTCGCCAAACAATTGCCAAGACAATCGATAACTCCCACATCACGTATGATACAATGATCTTTTATATATTTGAGATTTACAGCATCATTTTCATTTTTTGGATAACCTATATCGTTAATAACAAATTTATAAAAAGAAAATCCATCTTTTGTCTTTTCAGGTATCAAAGAATGTAAATAGCGTCTATTTACGCTGTCTTTTGCATCTTTAGGGTCATCTACGTTGGATATACGTTTATTGTTGGCACTATACGTTTTCCCATTGAATTTTAACGTATTTTTTAATTCAGATGACAAATAACCTTTGTTTATTGCATCACCGTTTTGATTTGGTTTACCAACGTTGATGATTCTATGATCTTCTGCGTCATATGTGTTATTTTGTAGTCTTAATGTTGGCGATATCTTTTCCTTTAATATTTTTAGATTTATTGCATCGTTTTCATCCGTAGGATCTTTTATGTTTTTTAACCTTTTATTACTCATATCATAATCTCCATCAGGTGTTTGTGGTAAACCAGCACTTCTTTTTAAACTATTGGCATAATATAACCCATCCGAGGAGTAACGTCCGAACTTGTCGACACTCATGGTGCAACTGAATAGTATTCTAGGGAGTAACGCATTTTTATGAGATTACCCCACGGTTTCGGAGTTCATCCACTAAAGCCACCCATTCGTTTTCCAATCCAGTATGACCCCCTTCTTTAGCTTCATGTATTAGTTTCATTCTATCCACCAATTTATTGATATTATTGTAATAAATCACATTTGTGTTATATAGTTTCTTCATTAAACCTGTACCCGTAACGGACTTACTTCTTTTTCTTCGTTCCTGAGCACTTACATCCAAAGTGGATGCCATAAATCTTCGTTTTACAGGTTTTCTTTGTGTTAACGGCATTGTTTGTCTTCTAGTTGGTATTAACTTGGATACAAATTCTTTATATTTTAAAGACTTAGATCTAAAAGGAGGCTGGTCAGGTAAATACTTTCTCCTATATGCATTTGTCTGTTCCAAAATATTTTTATATGCTTCCATGTCTTTTTCTTTCACTACCGATACTGAAGGCTTATTTTCAAATAATAATTCAAATAATCCTTTTGTGCCCTTATACCTTTGATCACCAATGACAATATTATCATGTTCGTCAACGTTTAACGGGCTATTACCTATCATTAAACCGTCTTCTGTTAATCTCGCTCCATAACTATGGTAATTCTTATTAGGAATTGTTCCGAGTAACATTTTTACCATGTATTTCCTTCCTAAAGGTCCTTTGTTATGAATGTTTTCACCCAATAAGCTTATGTTTGACGGACCTTCCCTTGTCTCTTCTTCTTTTTCCTCTTCACTAGCAGTTGATACAACTTCATGTCCTCTTTTGGCTTTTACTTCATATAATTCTTTTATTCCACTATAGTCCGGTGATTCTAGCTCTCTTTCGGGTTCTCCACCGGTAAAACCACTATACGTAGAGGATTCCACGTCTTCATCACTAAAATCTTCTGATTTTACATTTTCTCTTTCAAACTTCGTAATAGGTGCAATCGCATCTCCTTCCAATACAGGTTTAGCAAATTTTTTGTTTAATTGTTTCAAGGGTTCAGTAATAGGTTTAAAAGTCGATTCAAGGAATTTCTCCCTCTCGCTAATACCTAGTTTCAATGCTCTGTTTTTAGCCCGAATAGAATCACTAAGTGATTTTATTTCTTTTACTAATTTTTCTTGGTTAACCATGTTTGTAGCAAGACGTGTTGTACAACAATGAATGTGTTATACCACGTTTAATGTATTAATATAAATTTATCAAATCCTATCCTGTATCGACCATTGTTTAGCGGTTGTTCCTTCATAATTGTTAGGAACCCATACTTTTCAGCCCAAGCCTTTCCACACAACTCTTTAAATCGTTCAAATGTCATATCCGCATTTACATGATCAAAATATATATGTTTTAGGTTGGTTTCGTCCTGTTTAAATACAATTAACATGTTTGCATTGTCTCTAATGAGTTGTTTAGGTATTTTGCTGTAAGTTTGGCCAATATAAATGCTATCTATGTTGTTATGTCGACCCATAGCGAAGTAATTCCTTATTGTGTTTTGGTTTTCACAAGATACATCGTCGAATATAAACACGGAGAATGGTTTAGCTTCTTGTGGCTGCATGACACTCTCGCTTGCATTAAACTTTAAATACTTAACTTCAGGCACATTAGTCAGTATTTTTTCCAATAATTGATACTTTGGTTGTTGTAGTGATTTTGAAAATACATATAGATTGTTAAATCGTAATCCTTTAGGGTTTGTAATCAAATTGAATACTACATTAGTTTTTCCACAGTTGGAAGGTCCGGTAACCAGACAACGAACGGTGTTTGGTAACAAATTGCCATGCTTCCCACTATTGAATTCTGAATTATCCACTGTGAGTTCATCTATATTATTAATAGTAAAACTCTCTTTTTGTGGTACTATCTCCATCCTTTGTAATGGTTCAACCTAAAATGATTCTCTATCGTTATATCAAATCCTTTTTAGGTATCCAAGAATCTTCCGTCTTATTAAATCCTAACCATCGTACTTTGACCTTATCTTTTTTCCGTTGCAACACCTTTTCAACTAAATATACATCGCCTACTGTTGATTTTAACATTTCATGTCCATAAAACCCTCCTTCAAGCAATTGTCCTTTATTATCTTTTAAAATATATGTCTCAGGTACTGTAGGTTGTACTTTGAATACAGTAAAAACCTCATTGGTCCAATTTGGCAGGTATCTTTTACTGAATACACCTTTATATTTACTTATTCGCACTTTATCACCCACATTAAATTTTTTAGGCTTTAGTTTTTCAACTTTTGGTTTAGTATTCGTTTTTATACGTTTTAATACAAGGTTTTCATTTTTACTAGTTACTTGGTTTGGTTTCATCCCGATAGTCCTATGAAATTTGTTATTGTAATCGTTTATAAGTTTTGGTAACATATCAATCCATATGTGCGATCCTCTGTTGGAAAACATTTTATACATTGCACTTTTTAAAGTTCTGTTGAATCTTTCGATTATTGAGGCTTTTACTTCTGAATTGGTTGAATAATGGTTTATATTGTGTTTTTTCATTAAATTTGCAAATTCCTTATTAAAATATTCTTTTCCATCATCTGTTTGTAAATGTTTAATAGTATGTTTGTCTCTTTGTATAGCTGTTTCCATTGCTTTTGTAACACTTTTGCCACTTTTATCTTTTAGTGGTAAAGCATCTGCCATTTTTGAAAAACAGTTAATAACAGTCAATATGTATTTATATCCTTTATTTTGTTTGCTATAAGGAATCATTTCGATTAAATCCGCTTGATATAAATCATTAATTCCTTTTATCACCGTATTTCTTCGTGGAAACTTTCTTCTTGCAGGTTTATGAAGTTCGTTGACAATTTGTTGCTTTAAGTCCTTCATATTGCAGGTTTCAATGTTTGTTGTATCACATGTATAATCACAATGAATGTTGTTTTAAATATTCACATCATTTATATGGGTCAAGGTCATCCAAACTTGTGTAAAAAAATGGGGAACACGGCGTTGGACTTGCCGTGTTCCCCATTTTTTTACGGAAGGAGAAAGGAATAAGGTCGTAGTTGTAGAAGGACGAAGAATAGGTTACTAGTTGATAGGGTTTAGAGAGTAGTGGCCAAAAGGAAGAGTGTGGATTTTGTCGGGCATAATGTATCTTTTATCATCCCGAGCTGACAACGCTTTTTTAATTTCGGTGACACTGTAGACTTGATGCTTGAAGCTTCGGATATTGTTGAATGTTGCTGATATCGTAGTATCTTCAAACAAACAAGTCTTGTAGTGGTCAAATGTCACGTGTTTTTTCAAATAAGATGTCTTCACTCCTTTTGCTTTCTTCACTGTCGGTGTGTTGTTCTCGTGGTACATCTTAAATGAATACAATTTCGCCATCAGCGCCACTATTTCTTCTAAAGGCATTCCATTTGCTTCATCTTTGAATTTTCCAATTACTTTTTTATATTTTTCATTAAAATTTGGATGGTTTTTCGGATAGTCAGAAAAATCGAAATCTTCTTTGTATGGAAAAGTCCTTAGGTCTTCATACATGTCCAAAGTCTTTATCCAGTAGATAAACGCGTCCGTATCCATGTATGCGACTCCAATGTTTTCCCTTCCGTAATGTTTAACCATTTTGTTATAATGGAAATCATACATCAGGGTTTTACTTATATCCAAAATCGACATACCTATGTATAACGGACGGTCCATGACTATTGTTGTTTTCTTCATACTGACAGCGACTAGATTTTCGTTTATAATCATGGATGTTCCGAAATTTGGTTTTTGCACTAATTTTTCCAATTTCCTAGGATCACTCACTAATTTTACATTTTTGTGTTTTCTTTTGTTCTCCAAGGTCTTCCCAAAGATGGCATTGTTCATTAATTTATAGAAGTCCTTTTCAAATGCTGTTGTCGCTGCAGCTCTTCTTGCAGTGTTGGAATCAATATATGGTTTCAACCAACAAGACTGGGTGAATTCAATTGCTCTATGAATTCTCACTATACGTAGACCCAATTCAAGAGCCTGTTGAACTACCCAGTAGTGAGCCACATAGCGATCCTTATTCTCCAAGGTCATCATCAATTTTGGCCATCTTCCTGTCGGTGAAACTTCAGTCTTGGCTAGGAGAGGCAAGTCGTAGTGATGGTCATGAAGGTGCTCTGGATATTCGAAATCACAGTCCAAAATATAGCCTTTTGGACCATTCTTTGGAATCTGTGAGATGTCTCCAATGGTGGCCGGGTCGATCCATTTGAAGTCAGCGTAGGGAAGCGGATTTGACATTGCCCAACCATAAAGGTTGTTTGCGTCAAAGTAGCCAAGGTAGACCGATGGTTGTTGCTCGTCGAAGCCGGGGATGTACTTGTTGTTGGCTTTGACATGACGTGTTACAGCTTGTGTCAAACCGCCCCGTACACCAGATTCCATCATGAGCACCATATCGATATCCGTTAGAAGTTCCAGTCGACAGTTGGTTGACTTTAGCATAGCTTGCCATGCTAATCCTGGAGATGTGTACGAGTGTAGAGGGTCCAGTCCATAGGCGGAGAAGCAGGTGTTTCGGAATTCTTCCATCACATCGCACAGCAGAGTTACGTCCAATTTTATATAAAAGTCAGAATATTCCCCTAAGGTTTGAATGTTTAGTTGGTTCCAAACATTACAAGCATGATTGTAGTCTTCAACGGAGATTTCACTTTTGTTTAATTTGCTGTTGAAGGCTTCGATCGGTGGTAGACTGGTTTCTTCAAATTTTTCTGTAGATGTTATGTAGTCGTAGGGGAATACTCCTTTACGTAATACTAAGTCCAATTTATCTTCAGGTACAATCTTGCTGGTTTCTTTTAGGTCTTCTCTTCGTAGATTCTCAGACAATCTGCTCAAACTAGATGGCATAAATCTATAAGAGTCTACAAAGCGAAGTTTAATCTTACCTACGGTTTTTGAGAAACTGATGTACTTTTCCAATGTTGTAGCAAGAACATCAATTTTACCATCATCTCTTCCTAACTCTGGAATAATGAAGTGGGAGTCGTAGCCGCTAAGATTGTGTAACACGACAGGGATAAAGTGGGGCAGTTTGTAATTTATATTGCATGAATTACAAGCAGCTCCTCTGTATAAACCTGTCAGGTGATCGTGATCTCTTACTTTTGGATTTTCTTCACTGAAGCTCTTCTCGCATAGATAACATCTTGATGCCATATTGTATTCTTCTTGTTGATTCTCATTCAAAGGTTCCATAGGTACGACATTACCATACAAGCGTTGTACCTTTTCAGCAATGTCATACAACTGGTCTACGAAATACTTAGCGGCTTCTTCACCTCGGTAAAGTATTGGAGTGGATGTTAAACCATAGTTTTGCAATTGGTTTTCAGACAAGGTTGATTTCACTATTAGACAAAAACTGTTGGGTTGATGCAACTGATATTTTGTTCTTCTAGTCACTTCACCGTCCGGCAGCTCCTGTGGTACTAACGTAGATTCAAAATCTGCGTAGATGACTACTGGAATCCGATATTGGTGAACTGTTTTGTTAAATTGGATACACGCTCGAGATGGTGGTGGCAGACTAATCTTCACTTCATAATTTTCATTACAAAGTCTTTTGTGTTCTATCAACCACTCTAATCCTCCTTGTCTTATTTCTTTATATGTGAAACAAAAACATCTTTTACACACTGTTAACCTACGCCTCTGTTTTGATAATTGATTTCGAATCAAGGATGCAAAGTCCTTTATCCACACATAATGTGAAATTTCACCCTTAGTGATCAGTAACAAATCAGTGTGGTTTCTTTGCTCAACTTTTACTACCCGCAAAGGATAAACGTTGTTCGAATCATCCAGACCGAAAACATTCACTGAAACGCCAGGATTTTTCTTTTCAAATTTGTCTATGTCTTTCAATGTAACTGGGTAGGTGAGGCCTTGAAAGTTGTAGCGGTGTTCATTTTCGTAATACTCTCTACCAACTCTTTCAGGATGATCTTTAACATACTTGGTTAACATTGCATACTTAAAACATTCATTACCTTCATTTTGCACATTCCTACACGATTTAGTGTTTTGGATTTTCTTTGGTAAAGGGATAAAACTACTACCCCTTAAACCATATCCATGCTTGTGAACCCTTACATCCATACCTTCAATTGATGACAAAGTCCATCCAGATCCTCTTCCTTCATGTTCTTGAAGTTTTGTTATAAGTTCTTCCAAGCATTCTTCAATAATATCATCGATGTTGGAGGTGAAGGTAAGGGTTCGGTTTTTGGTAATGAACGCTCTTAATGCTGTTTCACCATCAGTATTGTTAAACATAGCCTCTAACACCATTCCAAATTTAATAAAATTTAATCTTTGTAGTTCTTCCCTCAAGGTTCCACCAACAAGTTCCTTAGCCTGGGTTATAAATGTTTCCAGTTCCAATTGAACATTATTAATTTTAAAATGTGTTACAACTCGTCCTGGCAAGGCCGTGGTGCGCAGTTGTTTCACATCTTCTAGTTCTTCTTCAGTGTCCTCTTCTTCAGTGTCTTCTTCTTCAAAAGGTCTTCTAGCAGTAGATGGTCCAGCACCAGCAAATTGGATCACACTAGGTCTTCTTCTTTGCATTTGCTGTAGATAGCTGTCCCAGTAGTCCGTCTGCTTCTGGTGCTCTTCCAAAAACCGGTCAATTGAGTCTAAGTCTATTTCATCCATGGTAATATCTTCTTTTCTATCTTCGTCTTCATGTAATTCTCTGTGTATGGTGAAAAGATCTTCGTCTTGAAAGATTTCCCCACAAATGTCGCAAAGAGCCATTTCAAACAGTTTGGCTTTGAATGCACACTCTGTGAATGTCCACGCAATAATGAGCAGCGCACTCCACCGGGACCCTTTATATCCGAGGCAGATAGGTGGGGAAAGTGACGTCATATGGAAACAGGTTATCACTCATGTGCTAAATTTAGCCTTTACACAACCGTTTGTAATACATTTATCAGTAGGCTTGATAAATTGATGATATTTGGTCTAGATTCAATAATTTGTACAAGTTTTTTTCAAAGACGTCTGTTTGAGCAAGTTTATGTAGGTCAAGGTCATTTGGAATTATTATTTTGAGCGGGGGATAGAGCACTAAGCAGCATCATTTACTACAAAGTGCTCTATCCCCCCCCGCTCACGTTCTTTTTTAACTTTTTGTTTAAACTTTTTTACAAGGGTGAAACATCACCATCAGAGTCGGAATCATCCTCATCACGGAATAGGCAGCGATGACAATACATAATTCTTCTGGCAACTAACATCCTATCCATTGGACGATAGGGAGTGTCTTGTTCTTGTTCTTCTTCTTCGATTTCCAATTGGAATTCCATTTCCGACTCAGATGACGACTCTAATGTTTCGTAGGCGTGCAAGTCCACCTCATTGTCCGTTGAACCAGCTTCGTCAGAGTCCGTTTCAATATCCATTATTTCTTCCTCCTCCTCTTCTTGATCAACCGCAGGTAGTTGGTCCTCTACTTCTATAATTTCTAGAGGTATTACCTCCAGAATAGAGACAATTCTGTTGCGATGGAACACGGTGTTGTCAAGTGGAGCCATGGTATGGAAGTGTTGTATCCATCCAATTTGCTTACCCTTTTTATACCCCCCACCAACTATACAATTTATGTGGGTCAAGGTCACGTAAAGATACCCTTTGAGCGGGGGATAGACCACTAAGCAGCATGCTAGTCCATTGCCGCAAAGTGATCTATCCCCCGCTCTGTTCTACAAAAACCTCAATCAAGTCCAAGTCCAAGTCCTGTTTAACACATTTTATTCTAATTCCATATCCAATTTAAAAATTTCAATTTCACATGGTTTACATTCCTGATGTATCAAACACTCCAGCTCTCTAAACATATCGTCCAGTTCGTCCAAATTATGATGTCCTACTTTTAACACATGAAGGTGGTTCATGCTTTGCATTGTAGCATGACCATCAACAAACAAGTTTCTTTTCCACGCTAACATAAATTGGCAGTTTTCTTGAAAGATTTTTCTCACCAAACAATCATACACAGCCGTCAACATGTCTCTACAATCTTCATAGTGTACCATCACAGAATACCTGTCCAAGTTAGCACCAAGCAGCGATCCACTCATTGTTTCTAGCGTTCCACTGGAAGGTCCAAAGCAGAATGAAGTCGAGATGTATAGACCCCCTCTTTTATACCAGTTAACCGGTTGTCCTTGCTGTAAAGTGGGTCAAGGTCATCCAATGCTACCCTTTGAGCGGGGGATAGACCACTAAGCAGCATGCTAGTCCATTGCCGCAAAGTAGTCTATCCCCCGCTCTGTATTCTACACACACACACACACACATGTCCATGTCCAAGTCTTTCATTACATACCCAATATATATTCAGTTCCTTCATCATCACTATCACTCATCACTGCTTCCACAAACTCCACAGGATTAAAGTTAAATTGTTTCAATTGTTCTTTTAAGTTTTCAATTTGTTGGTCCTTTACTTCTAAAACACTGTGAAGGTGTGATATGTAGTCCGCTGCCTCGTTGATGCTTGCTACTCTCGGATCGCCTAACTTCAAGCTGGGAACTACACCCTGCAGCCTGAAGTACGCCATACGCCTTTCTTGCTCCTGCCGTTGACCAGGACTGAGCAAGCCTTGTCCGTCTTGGCTTACCTCCAGCAAGGTCCGTAGCATCGGAGCTTTGCAGGCGTTTGCCCGAGCAACAGTTATGCTGTGGAATGGTCGAGCAGGTCCACGAGTAGCAGGCAGAACGTTGGCAGCACGCCTTCTTGAAGAAGAAGAGGAAGCCTGAGAAGTTTTGGAGTTGAAAGCCATGTTACAGTGCTGTATTCAGCTAAGCGGTACAAAGCAGAATAACCAAACTGCACGTTAATACCCGTATATATACACTTATCAGTGGTGGGGGTACTAGCTAGCCTTGGTAAAGTGGGTCAAGGCCATCCAAAAACATTACCAGAACGGGGGATAGATCACTAAGTGGCATGTTAGTCCATTGCCACAGAGTGATCTATCCCCCGCTCTGTATTCCGCATTCACACACACATTCATACAAACACGCAAGTCCCAGTCCGAGTCTTTACCCACACCTATCCACTCTCATCCTCACTATCATCACTATCATCTAACAATCTGTCACACTTCATAATTAGTTTTTTCCCATTCTTTCCGGATCAAAAGTATTTCACTGTGTGCACTCTCCAACAACCTCTTCTTTTCCTCTAACAACCTGTCCTTTTCCTCTATCAATACGTTACAACCTTTAATATATCTTATAGCAGCTCTAACAGTGTCTTCCTGTGAAGATGCACCAACCACTACACCTGGCACTACCTGCTGGAGTTCTTCATACAAGCTAGACTCTCTTCTGGAGGCTCCACTGCTGCACAACTCCGTCTTGCTCGGAGTGAATCCGAAGAACCGAACGCGACTCTTTGACAGGCGGCCCCGCCGGATCGGTCCAGAGCTTGAGCCAGAGTTGGATGCGGTCGGGCCAGAGGTAGAGGCTGGAATGTTCATGGCTGACATGGTAGTATTCAGCTAAACAGTGTAAAGCAGAATGAGAAGACGGTTGATCACCACTCCTATATATACCCATTTTTAGTGGTGGGGGTAACCCGGGGGGGGGGGGGGGGGTAAGTTTAAGGACTTCCACTAACTTTCCCTTAGTCCTCGCGGTCATCGGTTTTACATACCTTTAGCACACCCATCATTTTGGTTTCTTCGATAACATTACACACCTCAAAAACCCAAGCAAACAGCTCATCTATGTTGTTATAATTAATTTTTGTCCAGTGTTGATACTTGTGGGTTTGTTTGTTTATAATACATAGATAAAATGTAGACCCATCTCGTCTTATACAACACTCAACTTCCATTCTATGGCGGTTTAGCACTTCCCAAGCATTGTGTTCATTTATCAAGAAGTCACCACCTTTGTAATTGTACTGTGACATGTTTACCACAGAGCATAGGAACGGACTGAAGCAAATGAACGGCTCATACAAGCTTATTAAAAGCGTTAGAGTGGGGGGTATCACGTGATACACGACATAAGTTGTAAGGTTAGCAGTTTACTTTAAACAGTAATTTATGTGGGTCAAGGTCATTCAAACTTTAAAAATTTTTTACCTCCAAACACTTGTAGCAAGCTACAAGCGTTTGGAGGTAAGTTTTTTATTTGTTAAAGATTTTTGTAACTTAGTCTTCACCCTCAAGGACACGGTTTGAGATTGTCCCAGTGATTTTACATCACCGCCAGGTTAAAGTATTATACAAGTCAAGTATTTTTTTTTTATTAGTTGACTTGTATAATACCCCTCTCCCTTACTTTAAGAGGGTTAAGACTAAATTTAGAAAAATTAATTTGGAAGAGGAAATTTAATTAATGTCCAACACTTTTAAACACAATTTTGATTTTTTGGTGAGCCCATGTCCTAGTCCATTTCCCAAACAGATAGGCATCCTTTTCTTCGAATTAAATAAGCCCCGGGGACAAAAAATTCTCTTTGTACCATCGCAGGTGGTACTTTCATTCTATGAAGGCGGCCATCACCTTTTAGAATGATTTGCACATTTATGTTAAATGCTCCATAAGCTTGAACAATGAAATAATATTTTTTGTCCCTCTTGAGCCTATTAATTTTCAGCTTCTGCGGACTGTTGGGGTGTTTGAACTTGGACTTTTCAGGCATAATATTAAGGCTATAGGGCTTTGGTGTCGGAATTTTGATTTTCTTATTCAAGTGTCGTTGGCAACGATCTTTTTCTGGAAGAGCAAAACTCGGACAACAAAGAACCACAGCCTCTCTGCTAAACCAAACATAATCGCATTTATCACGCTTGCCAGCAGGGCATTTAACACGATTACGTTTCTTTTGTGTTGGACTCTAAGTGTTTTGGAGCGGCGCTTGATCTAACTTAGGCTGGCTGGAAAGGATGGAGGGTGATGGTTTAGCACGGTCAAGGGGTAATTTGCAAAGAATTTTGGGTCGGGTAGGAGAATGGGTTAGATCAATAGTGGTTTTAGGTGAGGTAGAATTGTCTGGGAGAAGATCGATTTACGGGATGGTTTGACTGTAGATGGAATGTTGGCTTTGGGTGAGGTTGACTTGTCTGGGGAAAAGATCGATTTGCAGGATGGTTTGACCGGTGTGGATGGCATGGGGGATACGGGTAGTGGACATTGGGTCTTTGTATAGGAAAGGATTTTCTGTGTACGGGAGTAGGGAATGATTTTGGACCTCGACTTCTTCTCCTCAAAGACCGCTGACTCCGAATCAGAATCTGACAACAATGAGATCGGCGGTGATGCTATGAGCACTCGGCTGCTTGCAGGGTGAGCGCCAGCCCCTCTTGAAGTCGACGGAGCGTCACCAGCACCACTGACACTTGGACTTGTTGGTTCCGTTGGTGGCAGCGGAGATAGGCTGGGCATCGAAGGAGCCGACGGCATCTCCAAACAGCTGAGGATTGTGCTCATCAAACACGTTTGGAGAATCGGAGCAGCGGAGGTTGAAGTTGGAGTAGATGTGTTGGTCGGAGTAGACGTGTTGGTTGAATTCGATTTGATGTATGGGAGAACTGGTGGATAGTTCTTGAAGCGCATGTTGAGGTAGAAAGAGCGTTAAATGCAAATAACGGAGAAGAACTTCCAACGAAGGCTGGAGCAGGAATGAGAAGCGCGTGCAACCGGGCCCCCTTATATCCCCACCGGGGCTGCCACGCCCAGGATATCAGGGGGGGGGGGCTCGCACTTTTTGTGGGGGGGGGGGCTCGCACTTTTTGCCGGGGGGGGGGGGGGGGGGGCTCGCACTTTTTGCCGGGGGGGGGGGGGGGGCTCGCACTTTTTCAAAAAAGAAGCCCCACTTGGGGCATTTATGTTGCCATCGCTGAAGCCTCCCAAGAGACCCAACTATAAACAATTCCAAACTTGTGTGTTACTAATACCTAACTGTTAACTTTTAAAAGACCTCTATATATATAAACTGTGTTAATAAGACCTGACTGTTAAAGATTTTGAAAACTTTTATATTTAGGTCAAGGTCACGAAAAAACTTTAAACAAATTAAGCCCCCACACCCCCCTATGGGGGTGTGGGGCACTTGGGTTGTCATCGCTGTAGCCTCCGAAGAGACCCAACTATGACAACAAGGCAACATCCAATGTCGTGTACCCTTCGCCCACGCGAGACTTGTAAACATTTACTGCATTTCCAACTAATAACTTTTCCAATAGCTAACGAAATGTCATTTACATAATTTTGAAAGAAACTGAGGACGCCCTAGTGGCTTACGTCCTCGGTCCGAGTGCAGAGGCCATCGGCTCATTACCCCCGTATAAGCGTACAAACGGAACCACCTCCTATTTCTCAGCCGCATTGAAGCATGCATGAGAGGAGCCTAACAATTATAAAGAAAAGTGGCTTTACACGGGGGCCTACTCCCGTAACCCTATCTTTAATATTTTTAATTTAGCAATGCAGTAATTTTTACAAGTCCTATGTGGGTCAAGGCCACACGGACATTAAAAAATTTCGGCCCCCGTACATCCATGGCGAACCACGAATGTTCGGGGGCCTTGGGGACAAAATAACACAAATAGCTAATAAAGTTTCATTTACATAATTTTGAGTTTCCAGAAGGGAAACTAACTGAGGACACCCTAGTGGCTTACGTCCTCGGTCCGAGTGCAGAGGCCATCGGCTTATTACCCCCATATAGGCGTACAAACGGACGCTCCTATTTCTCAGCCGCATTAAAGCATGCATGAGAGGAGCCTAACAATTATACAAAAGTAACTTTACACGGGGGCCTACTCCCGTTCCCTGTCTTTACAATTTACTTTGAGCATTGCAAAAGCTCAAGGGGGGATTGCTAAAACAAGCGTATACACTTTAGAAAAATATAACACACTTACAACACACAATTGAGCTCAACGTAGTCAATGCTGGAACAAGCACATACATGTTAAACACATATAACAAACAAGACACAAAGGATAAAAGACACACAGGAGACATAAGGTACAAGTAAAACACTCTCATATAAAACAATTCGCAATACCCAAACGCAAGCGCAATATCTTACAACTAATACAAGTCTTAAAGTTAGAGTAGACTTCGCTAAACACTGAAGGCGCCATTCAATGTTTAGTGATGCCTATGGCGGTCCGTCCCGATCGTTCACGTTCAACGCGCGGGAGCGGACTGCGAGCCGGCTCTGGCTGGGCCCCCTTATATCCCCACCGGGGCTGCCACGCCCAGGATATCAGGGGTGGGGGTGGGGGGGGGGCACTTTTTGTCGGGGGGGGGGGCTCGCACTTTTTGTCGGGGGGGGGGGGGGGGGCTCGCACTTTTTGTCGGGGGGGGGGGGCTCGCACTTTTTGTCGGGGGGGGGGGGGGGCTCGCACTTTTTGTCGGGGGGGGGGGGGCAGGTAAGTTATGGGGTCAGGGGTCAGGTAAGTTATGTGGGTCAAGGTCACCCACAACACTTGTACTCTAAGTGTTGGCTATACCCCCACCACAACTGGGTCCCTAGGCTGCACAACACCGCTTCGCCAGTATGTCTCCGGCTTCCATGCGGTGCGTCTCGCTGTTCTCTAGCTCTCTATATGTAAGTAATTTTACAAGTTCTGAATGTAGGTCACTACACTTTAACTCTGGGATGATATCGACTTGTAGTATTTCAGTGTTTTGACTCAAGGTCATCACACTTTAACTCTAGCACATCGGTTATCGTATCAGAGGTGCTCAATAACCTAACTTGTAATGTTTAGGGTGGCGTTTTCACGCCACGTGGTATCGCCATGAGTGTCCAGTCCAAGTTTTAAGTTAAATTAATTTTACTGTAATCTTTTCCATTTCCGCTTCGTTTTGCCAAAGTATAAGGTGTCGCTTAATAAAGTGGTATTTCTCTAAAGTTATAGGAGATTGCAAGGATACAATTAGTTTATTTAGGAGACTCTTCATCTTGGAGTTTAACACAATTTCCACTTTGACTTTGCTTCCTCGGCTCTCACAGCCTAAGCTGTACAGAAATGTTTCTTCTAGTGCCAACTCGGGCCAAGAGAACAGTGTGTTGACTGTAGGACAGCTCATGGTGAAGTGATGCGATACTCCAGCGTACTACCTCACCTTCCCCCACCACTGTGACCTTCCCCCACTCCTGTTGTTTCCCCCACCTCTTTTCCCTTGACTCATGCGCTACGAGCAGTCTCTCAGTATTGTGCGGACTTTTGTGAGGGGAAGCCATGTCGCAGGACACTTTAGGTAAGAAACTTAGCCGTGTTAAGGCTTTATTAGTTGCTCACTGTCCACCACTCAAAGTTAAGAGAGTTTCGACTTTAGCTAAGTGGCGCAAACTGTTGCGCGGACACCCTAAGTTTTATACAAAACAGACTAATGTCAGTTTTACTGATGAGGATTTGTTTAAAATATTGGATGAAATGACTTTTCCTTGCAAAATTCAGTTAGTTACTCCCATTCCTGACAGTTTAGAGTCTTAGTCTCTCAAGCCGATATACCTAGCATACACAGAGCCTGACAGTCAGTAACTCGGTGGCTGTCGTGGGGTGCGCATCGGTGTCGGCGCTCCGTTGTTAAGTGTTCAAGGTCACAGTAACATAAAATTGCGGGCGTTGTACTGGTTCAAGGTCACCTGAGGGATAACCGATTGCCCATTTAGGCAGAGTCATGTCAGAAACTCGAGTTTAACTTGGCACTTTTGCCGTTTCTTGTCGAAAATTCGCTCCAAGTGGTCAAGGTCACGGGGACTCTGACTGAAACTTGGAGCGTAGTGCGAGAAACGGCAAAAGTGCTAAAAAATTTTAAGTTTCTGCGTGACCTTGACCTTAGTGGCGTCGGTGACGTCGTTTTGATGACGTAAGGGGTGATGACGTCATCGGCACGTCATTTCTGTGACGTCATGGGTGTGACGTCATCGAAATGACGTCATTAGTGATGACGTCATCGATTGCGTCATCGATGACGTCATCGATGACGTCATCGGTGAGGTCATTGACCTCGATGACGTCATCCCTCAGGTGACCTTGAACTGGGCCAGCGGCCGCAATTTTACACTACTGACGATTCTCATCCAGGTCTTAACATGATAGTGGTCACAGAGAATACAACGAAAGCTGAGTTGTATTTGTTTCCGTTGTTAGCTCTATATTAAAAGCCTCGAAAAGTAGTGTTTTATCTTCTATGAAAAATAACCTATTGTTCCATAAGCCTTTGATAATACCTTTCTTATTGTAATCTATTCCACTTGTTTCATTAACTACGCATGGACGGAAAAATATTTAACTGTCTTTTGTGTCTAGAAACAATACCGCCATCTTTTTAAAGAATCATAATAATCGACAATGTTGAGGATTTTTTTGTATTATATCTTTATTGCATTATATCTTTATCTTTATTGTATTTTTTTTTATTAGTACCAGGTTAACCGAGCCTTGCTCGTTGGTTTTAATTCACTTTTGATATAGTGTCATGGTAATAAAGCTATTAAATTTCCACTAACAACCAATTACCTCTTCGCAGTTAACAGCTGTCTCTAAAGGCTTAACATTGTTGTTCCTTTATTTTTGTATAACTTTCGTTGTTACATTGTTACCAAAATAGCAACCCACAAGACAAATGTTACAAAATACGATTTTAAAACTTAACTTTAGACCAAATTCGATTTTTCCTGGGATTGAGGCTATTTCAAACCTTATTTTTTGGGCCAAAACACTATTAAATGCAAAGTTTAAGCAAAATCTACACGCTAGATTTCGAGATCGTGGAACACACATCCCTTCAGACATTGCTCGTATTATAGTACTATAGGATTTTGCCAATGTTTGAGGGCTCCTTATTATTTGAGGGAGGCAAAGCACCCAATTCTTGGGAAGATTTTACATTACACGGTAGGTGTGACGTCAGCTGTCAGCTTGAGTCACTACACCACCTGGCCGGCTGTGATTACAGCTGCATAATGCTGTAATTGTATACAAATGTGTAATTTTACCCGAGTGGCATGCAATAATGCAGCTGGGCAGCAGTATTCACGAAGGGAACTATTGCTGCTTTTTACTACATACGACCTGGATTTCGTTTCAGCAACAAGAATTATTTAATCCGACTAAATTATAAATCGAAAATGCAATGATGAATCTTGTTTGGTTTTCTATAAACATGCCAGTTACATAAAATTACATTCTAGCAATAGTCCTCATACACTACTTTATTAGAATTTTATTTTTCAACAATTTTTCCTTTTTTTAGCAGATTTTTATTTCCTGGTTCATTTAAGCCTACAAAGTTAACATAATCTAGAGCTAACAATAGCTGCGGTGACAGTTGCCGTCGCGGAATGATATAAAAGTCGTTGTTTACTGAATGATATAAAAGTCGTTGTTAGAACTGTTTCTCTACAACAATGTAGCAGTTTACATCCTACTATTGCCCTTCTATTTCCAACATGGAAATGCTTGAATAGAAATAACATTTAAATGTGAATACTATATTTATGTATATACTCCTCATGAACTTAAGCATTATATATTTTTACTTGGAATTGTGGAGAAATCTTCAGATGTCGGCCAACATATCTTTATACAGGTGTGAGAATAACTTAGTTGGAGTAAAATCACAAATTTAATAAATTTACTTGTGGTGTAATTTATAGATGTTTTTGTACATGCATGGGTCTTTTTCAAGGCAAAGAAAATATTACGAAGAAACTGATAAATAGAAATATTAAAAGCATATTTTAAAAATGTAATCAGAGCTTCGTGGACTTTATTTTGGTTAAAATCTGACACTATATATCAGTTAAAGATATTTACAATAAATTTATTTTAAGACAAAATAACTAGCAGGTCAAATTGACCTTCTATTGCAAGTACACCACATTAATCCCAAAGGCCGGCCATTGTACATGTAAGCGTGATGTTTTATTTAGCTAATACTTCCGGACAGGCTCGTGTAGGCTTATCACAGTACCTACTCGTTCCGCCTCCTCAAGGTCTGACGTCATAGGCACCTCATACCTCGGACGGACTGGTCCAATTTTTGGACCGACAAACATTTAATGAGCAAAAGGTCGTTCATTATTTAAATCACAAAGTTTTTAATGCCTTAGAAGCTTTTATGAGACTTCATGATTATTTTCGATTCGTCATTTTAGAAATTGCAGTTTTTACAAAAATCCAGCAAAAACCTAAAGTTAGAAATTTACCACGATTAAATTTAGAAAATCCTAATGTAGTTTTTTTTTGCAGCCTTCAATCTCGGTTATCACTTTAGGGTCGATCTTACATTTTATTCTACTAAATGACATTTAGGTTTGGTGTAGTGTTATCTACATAAATGTCATTTAGTAGAATAAAATGTTAGCAACGCTAGAATACGCTCGTAAAATGGTTAAAAACATTAGCATAATTTTTTCTGATACTCTATGGCTCAAAATTGATAATGAAAGGTCTTCAAATATCATAAAAGTACCAGTATAAGAGACAATATAAACGTCTAGTGTTGTGCCATATTTTGAACCCGCTCTTGTAGATAAAGGTTTGGATTACTCAAAAGAACTCCCTACATAACAGCCCTGAAAACATAACACGGTGACATAATTGCCTTTTGCGACTTAACTTTGATGTATTTGAAACTGAAATGCTAGTGCTAGCTAATAGTACAAATATGTATACGTATAGCATATGATGCAGAATATCTTGTTGAACTAACAATCACAATAATAATTTTGGTGGAAGGTGTTTGTAAGAGAAGTACAGTTCAGATATCGTAATTAGTTTTAGAAAAAAATTGGACGACATATAACCAAGGACCATGTTGTTAATTACAATATTCAGATTAGTTATAATTTATTGGACACATTTTTAGATTCAGTAAATAACATAACCACGGGTAACTTATAAACATGGGATTTTTTATTAAATAGCACATTTAAAACAGTAAAAACAGCTATCGTTACAGTACAAGAAAAGATTCTGATAAATCATTCTTTTTAGAAGCAAATTTTTACTTTCTCTTCATGGTTTGCAAGCAAAGTCTGCTGTATGAATTAAACCTCATACAATTTTTTCTGAACATTGCTGAAGACATCTGTCCTTGTCATATCTGGGGAACACGAAAGCAAAGAAATTTCACCATTTTACAGGCTTTTCATAATATCTTTTACATGATTACTGGAGTTTTTATAATTATTTTTTTTAGGTTATTGTATACAACTGTTTTTAATATGCTATTCATAAAATAATTCACATGTTTCTAAGTTGATTATTTATTTATTTCATCTTAAAATGTCTCCAATAATTTATGACCACCCTGTATAGAACTAAACAGGGCACTGAGGGCCAGACCAACAAGAAAGAATCATCCAATTTTACCAGTGATGTCAGCTACTTATAAATGAGACTACACAATTAGACATTACCTGTTGCCTAAAAGAGCTGAATAAATTTAGTGGAGTTGGCGGGAAGGGTCATGGTGGGAGGGGCGGCTGGCGGCGGCGCGACTGTAGACAGATAACAGATCCGGACCGGCCGTAATGTCCACGGACCACACAGCTCTGTGGAACATACTGTCGATTACATCACCGAAACCTGGCTGGCGTCTTGAAAAGAAAATGGGTTTTTCAATTGCAAATTTTGTATTTCATATAGAAATATGGCTATGTTGTTAGTGAAGTAGGCATCTCTTTATCAGAGGTGCCCACCCCCCCCCCCTTGGACCAAGACTCGCCCCCCCCCCCAACCGGACCGGGACCCCCCCACGGCTATAAAATTTGTAACCCCCCTTTCCGGAAAAATATCCTGTTCTAAATACATATTCTTGTGTAACTTTCTGTAATTCTTTTATCAAGAAATTTATTTAAATGTAGGCTGTTTAATGTTATTAGTTGAGCAATCTATAAAAAAATAAATGAAAAACTGCAAAAGTGGTTAGAATGTAGGCCTTGGAGTAATTTTTAAAACTTTATAGGCCTATATCTTAATAAGTTATACAATTGAAACGCTAAGTTATTTCTTATATAGTAACTACTAAACCAATTTTCATGATTTACGTATCAATTACTAAGCAATAAGCAATATTTATTGTCGTCAAGCATTACAAACATGCACTGGAAATTGTCATAATCCTTAATCCTAATTAATCTACAGTTTGCAAACCATGCAAAATTCGAAAGAAATGCACATGCTAAGGAGCATGATGAGTATATTTGCAGCATTTCCTTTAAATACACGACTATCCTCAGGGTTCGCCTACGTCCTATACAGGGTTGCCAAATAAAGCACCCAAAAATAAGGGACGGGGTTTTGTAATAAACCTATAACACTCCCAAATCCGAAATAGTCGTTGAAAATTAAATTTTTTTTTATTATTCATGTTTAAATCATTATTTTAAATTATATTTGAGTTCTGTCCATATGATATTAGTTTCTTTTTATGGTACGAATTAAAATAATTTTTAATCTCCAGGAAAACATACCAACATCAGCACTAAATAAAAGTAAATTTTTACTATTATTTTATTGCTTTAATCGTACATTGTTATTATCCAATAAACTTGTTGAAGTTTAATTAAGCCAATAATCAACAATTTTCAAACTACTATAGGCCCTATAGTAGGTAAAAGATAAAAGATGGTGGAAATCTTATAACATTTCATCACTTGAGACTTGTTCATATTTAAGGTTGGTTATTATTTTAAGAAAATGTTTATTTTAAAACGATATATTACAACACAATTCTAACAATTTTAATACCTACTGTAAATGAGTGACTGTTGTTGTTGTTATTGCATTTGCCTATCAACACAGTGGTGCGGCGACGACGACGTGGCAAGGAACAAAATGCGCTCACAGTTCGCACAGTGTGCTGGCAGTAGAGTTTTTCAAAGACGTGTACCACAAGGGATCCCGAAAAAATTACGATATCATACAATTATAATAACGGCAGTCCCTTGCTATGGTGGTAATGCTGTTGGTATGCACAATAGGCAGTTTTCTAATTTTTGAGGTTAGATTTTAACTCCCATTGTAAGTAAATTTACTATGAGTAATTTCTGATTTCGGCCAAATACGGGACATTAACCGTCCCGGATGACTTCTCTCCGGGACGCGGGACAGATTTACTAAATAAGGGACTGTCCCTTAAAATCCGGGACGTTTGGGAACCCTGGTCCTATATCTCTTTAAAGTCTCTGGCCAATGCAATTATTACGGAAAATTAAGATTAAAACTAAAATAAAAAATAATTATCAACATTATACACATTAACCTACCTTTTTACTGGTTTAGCCTAATACAGGTAAATTCTTATGTTTTAAAAGTAAAATGTGCGGGGGTCACCGTTTGTCTTTGAAAACGTGAATAGGAAGTCACGGCTAGACTAAACTTGGTATTTGATTGTTCCGTTTGTTTTGGTGTTTCATCAATCATCAGGGACACATGAATCTTTATAATCTCCTTTTTGTGGATGGTTTTAATACGATCTTATTTAATACATTGTCAGCTTTTAGAACAATATTCAATAATTGTCTGGTTTTGAATCATTGAACAACAACCTAGAAACCTTGAATAGGCTTAACTTACAAACTAAACGAACGTTTTGAGGTTATCGCACACGCACCAAAGTCAGATTTCTGTATCGTGAAATTTCATTGACCAAGGCTATGAAAAACGTTACTTTCCGGACGAAATTACAAACAGCTTAATGTGTCTTTTTTGTATTGTTTCATAAAATAAAAACAGATATGATTAAATGAGTCAACACTTTGGCACCGACTTCTGCCGCTCACGCGAACGACATAGCATAGCGCGCGTCATTTGCAGCTCGCCCGTTTCCATAGCAACCAGGCTTCTAGATTTCCCCAACCTTAGAGAAATGACTACAGATAGTCACTGTGTTCGTTGACCAACAGTTTGGGAAAATTGATGGTAAATCCTATTCTATACAGTTTTTGACGGTCAAAAATGACTTGTGTATTTAAAAAACTTTAGTTTTTTACTCGTTATAAAAGTATACTTAAAAAAATCGCCCCCCCCATCTCGGACAAAATACCACATTTTCGACCCCCCCCCCAAGATTTCAACGACGCAGTCTGCGTCGTAACCCCTCCCCCCTGTGGGCACCCCTGCTCTTTATTACTTCTCAGTTTGAACTACTTATTTATTTATTTCCTTATGCACAATATGCACAAGCAACTAGTTTGATGTAATTTTGTACAAATTTAAGTTTATAAATACATAGTAAGAGCAAATAACAAGGGAATATCGTTACAAACCAAGGCAATAAATTAAATGTCTAACAATGAGGTAAATACTATAGGTTGCTAGATGTGATTATGTGATGCAAGGAAAAAATAATGTTTTTTTTCTGAAAATGAACATTGGTGTGATAAACGTCCATGCCAAATACAAACTCAGTCAACTGTTCGTTACAGAAACAAAAAAGTAGTTGTAAAAAACAAAATGGCGGCTAGCGGCTTAACGAAGCATTTTAGGATATTAGTTCAAATGAACTTTTTTGTTTATTTTACCCAAGGAATCACCACACGGAGTTTAAGAAGAGAGTTTCCAAACACCCTGTATCATAATTATTGTTAATTACATCAATGTGACATCCTGTACCAAGCGGCCGCTCAAGTTGCAGCGCTACAGTGTCCAGAGCCCACCTCTACCTCCACGCCCCGGGTTGCGGTCCGCTATGGTAATGTGTAGATCACCTCCGTGATATCGATTTATTCAATTGCTAATCGCCTGTTTAGCATACCGGCCATCATGGCTGGGTAACGAGACTCGCTCACTTTCCCAAGCCTTGTCGCTTCATTGTGGATATGGGTCAGGACTATAAGCGTTAACAGTGTTACATGGTGTTAAAGGAGTACATTTTATAACATTAACATTTTGTTATATTGACTTAAGTTCATTGCACCTTATTGTGTTAGGACGTAAACTAACTTTCTTAGCCTATCTTGCATTGCAAATTAGTATATTCATACGGTACGAGCAAAAGTTTAGCAATGAGAGGCCAAGTTCCTTATTAATCTATATTAACCATTATAAAACAAAATTTTTTGTCTTTGTATTTGCTTAGGCTGCAAAGGCTCCTATAAATGAGAATGCGACTGTAAAGATATTGAAGAGAGTGTGTTAAAAAATATACTTTACTGATTGCAAAGTACTCTCAAACTATGAAGCGCTTATGAACGTAACCTGAGTCAAGCGCGGGGCGCGTGTGAGAGGCGATGTAGTCATAGCTGCTACATCCTGCTCCTAGCCTTGCAGGAACCCGGCCAATAATTTGGCTGCTAGGATTTATATGACCACTTTCCAGGGCGGACAGTTTATGTCTGTGTTAGCGTGTTGCGCGCTCCCCCTTCCCTCAATTTACATTTTATTGCTTATTGCACAGTTTAGTTTTGTCACGTATCCACCAGGATGGATGTTGTTTTATTTAAAAGGGAGGTAATACATTGTATCACTCTTGTTTACAAAATTCTCTTGTTATTTTGTGAAAAATTGTAATATGAAGTTATGTATCTGTAATATATTATAAATGGCGATAACCGTTGAATAAATAAATAATTGAAATTATACATATTGCCATTTTATTGGTATTGTTCATTGTTGTAAGCCAGCTCCATTTAACCATTACTACTTCATTTACAGAACTTTGTATGAAGTAATTGTTCTTTTAAAAGGAGTGGCAGATAAAAAAAATAAAAACAAAGAAACTAGTTAGTTATTGTTTATATTGAATAAAAAATCTAATAAAAAATAGATATTTTATTTTTCAGTTTTTTTTTTAGATTTAGTATATTACTTCTTAGGAAAGATTGGTCTATTGGTTGAGCTTTACATTTTTAACTGAAGATCCTCTGGTTCAAACTACCTACAATAATTTGAAGAATTTGATGGTGACAGTGACGTGTAAGATACACAGTAAAAAAAAGTGTATCCAGACAGTGTAAGTGCAAGTGGCTTCAGTCTGGAGACAGTGAAGTATCTATACAGAAGAAGTATAAGCAAGGAGACAGTGTGATATGTAGCCAGAAAATGGTCTCAGTGAGGAGACAGAAAATATAACAGAAAATCAAATCGCTCCCAGAGGACTGGCCCAGTCGGCTCGGCCTCCGTCAGCGCCACATCCTGCCGTGCCCCGTGCCTCGGGTCGCCCACCGGGCGTCAGCGTCGCATAACCTACTGTAATCTATTGAGATACATGGCTTTGTCAGCGAGCACAGCCGTCACGCTCAATTGAATATTGTAATGCAATTGTAACTTCAAGCCTCCATACCTCCCCTTACCCGTGTTCTATTGACATGTAACTCATACAAGTTTTACGAAGTCCTTAAAGTAGTGTGTTTTGGTTACCGCTGGCTCAGGTCAGCTGCCCCGGAAGCCATGCGCCGGGGCATACAGCTTCCGGTCGGTTAGAGAAGGTATCAGGGGAGGGGGAGGTACGCATAAATTAAAAGTTAGTTCAAAATTGAAATTCAACTTGATAAGTGGGTTACGGAAAGTATGTCAAGGTCATCCCGAGTAAGTTTTAAAAAAGCCTATCCCGCTACCACAGGAAATAGTTCTGAGAGTCGAACTACCCGGTGATAGCGGGATAGGCGGATTTAATTTTCTTTGAACTTTATTCGTAAAAAAAACAGATACAATCAATGTGCAAAAACAAATACAATCAATGTGCAATACAGGTTGAATTCTTGTGATGAAACACGGAGTTGTAAAAGCAAACGCCGACGACGAGGATGAGGTAGAGGCAGAGTCCCCAGATGACGTACTTGACGAGTTTGAAGAAACGGAATATCTCGAGTTGGTTTTGCCGTTCCAATTCCAATCGTTTAATTTCCAATTTCAATTTTTCCTCTTTCATCTTTTTCTCTTCCATCCTTGTGACGAAGGAAACTTCATCCATCATATCCATCATTAGTGTTGTTATTTGGTGTTTGAAATTTTGAAACAAGTGATGTCGATAGTTCAAATGTTGGAGACGGAATGAGAAGTTAAAGCGAGGAACGTTAGTTAAACGAAGAAGCGGTGGGGGGAATTTAATTACACCGAAGCGGTGGGGGGAGTTGAATTACAACGAAGTGGTGGGGGAAGGAGGTTGCTCACCATTTGTTTCCGTACTTGCTGTCGTCGTGTCTGATTGTGGAGGTGTTAGTGAAGTAAGATTTAGCAAACTATCTTCATCAGAACTGTCAACCTTATCACAAATAGGACAGGCGTAAGTTATTTCCAGACTCATTTTAACAGTGTTGAATTTACTAACAATTTCGTGTAAAGTATTAAATATCTCTTGCAAATCTTCTTTAGAATTTACTTCGAAACTAGAATTCATTCGTGCCAACGGAGAGTTGTTCATCGTGCGAGAGTCGGTGAGTGAATGAAGATCGGTGCTTAGGAAGGAGGCTTATTTGTCGGTGAGCATGAGCTTGTTATTAAGTAAATAGCTAAGTTCCTCTTCTTCGTCTTTCAATTCAAATATCTTAGCTGAAGTAGTAGCCCTTGTTTCGTCTTCACTCGATGATGAAGAAAATCGAAACATCCTAGCTGAAGTAGTCGTTGTTTCGTCCTCACTCGATGATGAAGAATATTCACGAGGACGTAAATAGTGAACATCAAGTCTGATCCATCTCATAGGATATCTATCCATGACAGAGAGCAAATTTTGAAATATTTCCTCCAACTCTTCCCTGTCAGTTATTATATGTTGAAACTTGACGAAAGGCGATCCCATGTTGTTAGTCGGAGTGTTGGAAGTGAAATAATTTCAAAGGTGGATTCAATAAGATACAAAATTTAAACAAATGGTGGGGGGAAATCTAAAAGACTTATGGTAGGGGGAAATCTAAAAAACCAATGGTGGGGGAAAGCTCAAGGTCATCCAATTGAAGTTTTAAAAAATAGTGTAAAACCGAACTTACACATTTGATGGTTCTACAGGATCGGAATACCAATCTGATCTGTATTTACATCTCATTATCATATGTGTACAAAAATCATTTTGATGAGACTTGGTGCGTTGACAATGAGCTAGATCGAGAGGATGAAATTTGAAACATCTTTGAGGACAGCATGTATGAAAATATCTTGATTTGTAAAATTTGAAGGTTCGCAATTCCGGTGGCGGTAGTTGTTTTGTTTTGCACTTGCAGTAACAAGATCCAAAAAATTCACATTTAGTGCAAGCTAACCCGTCCACCATCATTGGTCCTAAATCTGTACATTGTTGTTCACAACAGTAACGAGGTTCGTATTTGTATTTTTGTTCTTCCATGTTGACGCTGCTGTGTCCAGTGAAAGAATAAGAGCTTATAGTGTTGAATAGCGAGTTTTATGTACTACAAAAAGTGGTGGGGGGTAATTTCAAGGTCATCCAAACGAAGTTTTAAAAAATTATACCTTACTAATGTAAGGAATGTTGATACTTAAGAAGTTTATTTCTTTTTATCTTCTTCAGACTTTGTCTGTTTGTTTTCTTCAGACCTTTTCTCTCTCTCCGCTTTAGCCATAGCGATAAGTTCTTCAGTTGATAGTGGATGTACTTCAGGAAATTTCAAAATTAACTTAGCTTGATATCCTTCTTTAGTTAATATTTCTAAATCTTCAGTCATTTGTTCAACTGTATTGTAATCTTTTCCATTGATTTTTCCATCAAGTTCAATCATCATTCTGTATAACATCTTTAAAAATTAGGTGTTGACGCAGCGACAGTCGGGAAGCGAATGATTAGTTTTACAAAATATCACCCCACTTGACATTGATCACGTGATTCCTTAGTTCTATTTGTTAAAAGTTATTTAACATTGGTAATACTTGTGGAACTTGATGTTATGTTGACCAGTTGGCGATGAAGATGTTGTAGGTTGTGTAGAAAGAAATACTTCATCATCGCAATATTTTGTTTTAGTAAACATCCTTACATTAGTAGCACTAACATCAACAGTTAAATGATAACCACCGGTAAGTAAAACTCGCATTTCGTTTGTTAAATCTTCAAGTTGTTCAAAACTTGTAATGGTGTTGGTATCGTAAGATGCACACTTAACCTTTAGGGACATGTTGAAGTTTTGTATTTAGTGATAGAGAGCGAGATGTGTACGGTACGAAAGGTAGTCGTAGACTGATGAATTTCACAAGTTAATTTTCACTTTTATTATCACACAAAATTGGGTCAAGGTCATCCCGTGGAATTTTTAAAAAAAGCAACATATTGCTATGTATAAAGACATAACAATATGTTGCTTCTTTTATTTTTCTTTTCTGTTTTATATCATCTTTATTGAGAAACCATTACATACACATATATTTACAATACTATGTACAAACTAATTAGTAGAAGGTGTTACATGAATAGTTAGTTCAGTTGAGTTGTTTCCACTCGGTCCGTGTGAAACCAAATAGAGTGCGCCGGGTTGAATAACACGAAGATCTTCATTCTGTAGAAGTTGTACGAATCGTTTCGGTAGGAATATCTGAAACTTCGGTTCGTCACCACCTGTATACGGCGCCTCGCTCAATGTGCAATTAATAGCATCGCCCACTGAAGTGTCCATCTTCTTGATTGTATGTATGATATAATGTTTTTCTTCTTTTAGTTCCGAACATCTCTTCGTTGGTAAGATTGTTGACTTCGAATGAGCGTTGAATTGATCAACCAAATTCTGAAGGAAGTTCTGCGATGCCATCTTAATGTTATTGTTAATCTTGTTGTTAATAATAATGTCCGTCGGAGATGTTGTCTCTTCGGAGGTTCGAGTAATACTCATGCTGCGTCATGGTAGCGCTCTCGCTTTTATTATCGATGTTACCCCCACCATTCTGTTGAAGGAAATTATTCAAGCGGCAAGCATTCTTCAAAGCGCACTGTGACCTTCGATGTTTAAAACTCTTTGATGAAATACAAAGTTCATTAAAGTAGCATTGGAAATCTCTATCCATCTTTGCATTAATCACTTCGTTAGTTGTAAATGATTGTATCCAATTAGCTTTTTCCAATCCCCTTGTGTAGATAGTTTTGAATTCTTTGCAGTAATGATTCATAATGTGCGGCATCATGTTATAATTAATAAAACCTTCATCCCATCTTAAGTTGTGAAAATGTTTGTTCAACCATTTGTTTGTAACTTTCGCTTTAGTTGTTAGTCTACTGAATGGTAATGGAGGTTTAAATAAGTAATGATAAACTACAGATGTGTTCATATCCAAAATTACTAATTCTTTGATAATAAAGTTTCCATCATTACCTCGAAAAGCTTGAAATTCAATTATACCTCTTTTAACATCCATTAAATGTGGCGTATTAGAAAACGAAACCCGTTTGTTCATGATGAAGTCTCATCAGCAACTGACTACATACACGATTGTTCTTCTTTAACTTCTTGCGCTTCTTCGTCGATATTAAAGTTGGTGTGATAGTTGTTCAATTGTCTCCACATATCCACTTCTTGAGGTATTCGATTAAAAATAGAAGTATCCACAGGACCGTATAAAAGTGGAACGAAAGGTTGTCTGTCCAATGTATCGATTAGATAGTCTTTGATTATTGCACTTGAAAATATTAGTTGTTTTAAATATCTGGTGACGGGACCGGTAGTACAACTTAAAGTGTAAAATTCTTCTTTTGTCAAATGTAATTTTACATCATGTCTAGTTAAATCTCTGAAGCGAACGATATGTCCTCCACGATGTTTGACTATATCAACTTCAATATTTGATTCTAATAAACTTAATCTTGTTCTTCTTCCAAATGTGTTGTTACTTAAATAACATTCCAAAAGATGTAGATGTTTCATAAATGATTCCCAAGAAGTTTCAGTAAATGAAACCATTTTATTTCCATGATTTAAAATAACAATCGGTGAGTAATCCAATGTTTTTAAAATTCCAACTGATATATTTTTCGTCATGCATGCAGAAATGGGGTAGAAAATTCGAAGAAATACTTCTGTTAAAATATTTGTTGTAATGTTAACTTCAATCTTCTTTCTTTTTACTTCTTTTTCAACCTCTTTCTTTTCTTCTTTCTTCTTATGTTTGTTAAACTTGAGGAATTCATCCATTTCTCGTTCAACTTGTTTTTCTATATCAGAACTATTATCATCATCAACCAGAGGTGTATTTTCTTCTCCGTTAGTAGAACTCATCTTGCGAACGATGCTTCCCATACGACGGTCGAAGATATAATGAAATTTCTACTCATTATTTTCTCCGTTTTATGTTTTTTGTTAAATCTTAAAATTATACAATTACGTTGTACTAATTCTTCTTAAAGTACATTCTTCACAATTCCGGTTAGCGGTGTGTAAGTAACTATTTTATCGTGTAAAATTAAGCAGTATGCCGAAGTTCCATCTTCTACTGGTTCTTCAAATTCCATTTCAATTTTTATATCCACACTTGATGATTTTACCGATTCATTTTGTTTCGAACAATCGATTACAATTATCGGAGCCTTGGAATAATACTGGTCAGGTGATAATAGCGGTGTATTAGTTTTTCCATAATATGACGATTGAAATCTTGCATACATATCGTATAAAATGGAAAAACGTTTTTTACTGAACATGACATTCAAATTGTCATATGGAAAGAATTGAGAATTTAGGAAAACCTTACAATTCTTTATTTTACAGTGATCAAATTGACCAGCATTTGCAGTGATAACATCTTTTCGCTTAGTTTGAAAACCAAGTATTATATACCTTGCTCGTTCCAAGTAAGTTGATGTCTTGACAGTCCATGTTTGTCGTTCTGTCTGAGGTAGTGTAGGATATTCATGGAATTCCCAACTTCGGAATGGCATTACAATATCACGGTCAGATTTTAACTTCCTCAATAATACGATTCTATGTTCATCGGCCAATCTTACATGAGGTACTATCCACACAACTTTATCCAACTGTAGTTGCCATTCTAGTTTATCTTCTGTAGTCGCAGGTTCTGCAAGTATCAAGTCCTTGTTAGTTGAAGATCTGAGTAATACCAACTCTTGTTTGACATTTATTATTACTCGTTTGTAATCTTCAGCAAATCCCAAAAGCAATCGTAAAGGTACATGAAAATCAAAGTGACCGTTGGAAGCTGGTGTTATAGTGTCTTTATCAGGGGCAACCCATCCGGCGGTGACTATTGAATTCTTCTCATGCGGTGTTAATGATGTTAATCCTTTCAATGTCGTTGTTATACCAACCTTTTTTGTCGAATCAACCGTAACCCCTGATATCTCATATCTTATTTCATCAAAAAGGTATGCCATCGGGTTATTTATAAAAGGAACCGTTGAAGCAGTTTTTCCATCCAATTTAAGTACCCGTCCTTCAATGTACAAATAACTTTCACACGGTAACGTGTAAATATCTTGTTGTTGAATGGGAATCCTTATTATTGTTTGTCCTTATTATTGTATTCGTTATTGTTTAATTTTGATGAAGTGTAAGGGTTGTGCGTGTGATATTCCTTCTCCCATAGTGTTTCGTCGAATGTCGGTCCTTGAGATATATCCAGGATATCCATCGTTGTTAAGTTTCAATCCAATCTTCTGTAGAAAACGAATGTTGTCCGATGTTAACTCTTCCAATATCGAGGAGCTTCTGAGCTCCCGACCCTTCCGTTGCGGTTTAAATGTTAATCCCATGTCGACTTTTATGTTGCCGCTCTGATGTGTAACCGTATAGTAATTGTTTCTCCTCTAAAGTCAACACTAACACCGTCTTGATCCAATATGTTCAGTACGATGTCTGAAATGAAACTGGTGTTTAACGGTAGGTATATTAAGTTTTGTGGCTTTTCAACAATTTTAAAACCGGGAGCTACTGTTGGATAAAATGTATGTAAAATATGCTGATTCACTCCCTCTCTATACGATCCGTGTATAATATTACACGTTACATCGATACTATTTACTTTTAATATTGTTACAGTTGTATTACCTGAATGAGTTGTTCCAGGAGTTAAGATTTTTTTTGTTGTATCTGTAAATCCAAGTAAACTGCCAATCGAATGTTCCAAGCTGACATCAATATAGTATTTCGAAGTTATTTCTGCTTTTAAAGTATTATTGTTTCCTTTAACGGTGATATTTTCTTCTCCGAGTGTTTTCTGTAGTAATTGGTTTATATCATCGATTTCATAAGCTCCAGTTGGAAATGTAATTATTTTCAATTCTGAATATTTTCCTGAAGCATCCTTAGTTTCATAATAATGTAGTAAGTTGTTCTTTCCTTCCGTAACATTAGGAATTGAGTTGTAGGTAGTCAAATCAAGTAATGCCGTTTCCCATAATCTTTCTTTGGATAGACGCAATGCTGGGAACAGCGTACTTTTCAATGTGGATGAATTTCCACTCAGGGACACTGTATACGATGACATCTTAAAGCTGACTGACACTCTTCGCTAGAAACTCCAAACATAAATGTCCACATATTTCAGTATTGTCAGGTTGTTCTCTTTTATAGTTGTAAAAAATATTTTTGGAGTTTCGAAAATAATGTTGAAGTTCTTTTGGCGGTGGTAGATTGCCAAAACTGTCAAAGTAATAAACGGTTTGTCCGAGTTTTTTATAGCATACCCAATGAGTACCTGGACCATAGGTGGAATCCAAATTTACTATTCCAGTTTCATTTTTCCATATTGTAATTGGTAATTCATCTTTCATAAAAACTCCTCGAAAGAATGGTATTTTTAAACATTTTACATAATCATTTAATTGATGATTTGTTAAAGCTTTATTTGGAATTATCAATTGATTTTTCTTATAATAATATAACAAGAGGTTAAAATACCTGAATTGCCGTGTAATCCTAAGTCGTCATGTTGGCGACCGGTTTCGGTACTAACATAAGAGTACCATTATCAAGCCTAGGGACGTGAATTTTCACTCTTCCGAGGTCGTCATGAGTCTTGAAAACATACTTACGTATTCATATGTTTTCAAGACTCATGACGACCTCGGAAGAGTGAAAATTCACGTCCCTAGGCTTGATAATGGTACTCTTATGTTAGTACCGAAACCGGTCGCCAACATGACGACTTAGGATTACACGGCAATTCAGGTATTTTAACCTCTTGTTATATTATTATAATTGTACGTAATCCGGAGGCAACACTCAAAAAAAAAAAAATGATTTTTCTTATTTAGTACACACGGTACGGTCTTAGGTATAAACCTGCTCAGGTTTTTACCATTGACCAAATAGAAGCTTTCTTTACTTTTGCTTTACGAGTTCTACGACGTCTCTTCCTAATGTTTCCTCCTCTTTTGGGAGCTCTTCTCTTTGCAGGTCTTCCTCTGCGACGTCGTCGTCTTCCAGCACCAAATTTAGCTTTCGTCTTCATGGCTGTAGTTACTGCCCAAGCCGATGCTTTTTCTGCAATACTTGCGTCACTTGACTTTACTCTTTGCCAAGCCTTTTCCGCTAGAATTTTATCCGCTATTGATCTATTTGTTGAATCTTTATACTTTGAATATGCTATGTCGTGTTCTTTGCAAGCTTGATCTAATTTATTAATTCCAGGATCTCCTCTTGCTAAACGTTTTGCCAACTTAGTTCCAGGTCCACAATATTGATAACCTCCGGGCAGATGTAATTCGTATGGTAAAGCGTCTATCGCTCGATTTACAACAGCACCAACAGGAATCCGTTTGAGCAGGGATAATGCAGCTGATGTTATACCACGTCCTCTCTTGCCGCTGTCTTGACGACGACTGAGCGATACGGTCTTCATTATGCTGTTTTATGTAACCAACGTCTTCACTCTATGAAATACTTTATGATAATGAATCCTTTTTTTGTGTATTCTATACTTAAATATTCATAAGTTTTACTAGTATCTATCAATGATTTCATCTTTAATCCATTGGTTTCTCTGAGAATCTTCGATTTTATTGTGTTTCATCGATGCATTAATCAAATGATTATGCATATCAATAACTACATTACCTACAAGATTCATTACATACTCTACATTAGTAGCATCTTTGTTACGTGTAGGATTATCAAGATATGTGATACGTTTACCATTACATGTATACGCAGATGGATCGTTTGTAGAGGTTGCTATAACTTGATTAATAGTAGCAACATCATTCGGAGCTATTCCTGCTGATATGTTAGATATTCTTCTATTTTTTCCATCATATACGTTATTTATTTTATCTAAAACTACAGTTTGTTTTACAACAACACAATCCTGATCATCTTTACCAGATTTAACTTGGGTTAATCGTCTACCTTTACATATAAAATTAACACCAGTAGCTGATAGTTGTGGTACTTGTGTTAAAATAACAGCATCATGTTCTTCCGTGCCTAAACTTATATTTGACAATCTTTTATTTTTTCCATCCCACTTGTCATTTTTTAGTTGTAGTAAGGTAAACTTTTCACTTCCTTGCACAAACTCATCACCTTTCTTTGACACCACCTGATTTTGTTTAACAAAAGCGGATGTTCCTTTTTTCAAGCTTTCATTCATTCGTCTCACGGTAGCAGCATCCGATGGAGTTGAACCATCTTCCAGATTGGACAACACTTTTCCATGACAATTAATAACAGCACTATTATATAAAATACAATTATCTTTAATGTATTTTATATTAACACCATCACTTTCTTCTTTAGGATATCCAATATCGTTTATAGTATATTTATAGAAGGAAAATCCATCTTTTTTCTTTTCTGGTATTACAGAGTGCAAATAACGCTTATTAATTTTATCTGTATCCTCGGTTGGATCTGCCACATTAGTTATTTTATAATTTAAAGCATTGTACTTTTTTCCACTTTTAGTCTTTTTCAACAGTAAAGCGTATTCCATCGCAGATAGAAAATAGCCTTTATTAACAACATCTCCATTGTTGACTGGTTTTGCAACGTTAATAACCCTGTGAGATTTTGCATCATACAGTTGGTTATTGTCAAGTTTTAAACTTGTAGATGTTTCCTCCTTTACTGTTTTTAAATTTGTTGCATCTCCATCTTCTTCTGGATCTTTAACAAACTTTAAACGTTTATTATTTATGTTATAGTCACCTTCGGGTGTTTGCGGTAATCCACTTCTTTTTCTGTTTTCTCCAACTTGCACTCCTAACGCGGAGTATCGTCCGAACTTGTCGACGCTCATGTTAGAACTGACACATTATACGCCTGTAACTCTTATATATCCGCGGATAATTATACGATTATGCCGCGATTCCTGAGTTCGTCAATCAGAGCTACCCATTCATTATTTAAACCTGTATGACCAGCTTCCATGGCTTCATGCAATAGTCTCATTCTATCAACCAATTTATTGATGTCGTTGTAGTAAATCACATTCGTATTGTATGGATTTTTCATCAATCCTTTGCCAGATGTTGAAGTATCTCCTTTACTCTTTTTACCATGTTGTTCAAGAAGTGATAAATCCATAAGTGATAAAGATTTTCTTTTCAGTGGTTGTCTCACCGCTGGTGCAGTACGTAATGTTGGCAATTTTCGTGGAGGAAACAACTTTTTTATAACGATGTTATATTTTGTTGCACGTGAACGATTAATCATTGCATCCTTTAAGTAGTTTCTTTTATGAGCGTTAGTATTTTGTAGAATCTCCTTAAAAACACTTAAATCTTTGGATGAATATCTTAGTGGTATGTTTTTAAAAATTAATTCATATAGTCCTTTTGTTCCTTTATATTTATGCTCACCAATAATGATGTAATCGTCTTGTGTTATTTCAAGCTTTGAATCGCCGATCTTTAATTCATTCCCATCAATTCTTGCTCCGTATACGTGTGATCTACTCAAATTCGGGTTTGATTTCATGTCATGTAGCATTTTCATTATATATTTTCTTCCAAGAGGTCCATGTTGTAATATATCGCTACTCAATTGAGTTAAATTTGGAATAGATTGTTCAGCTTCAGGTATTGGCTGTTCTTCTTCCTTTTCAACAATTGGTTGTTCTTCTTCTTTTGTTTCTTCTTGCTCACTAGCACTTGTATATGAATCATCATCTTCTTCTTTTTTTAATGCTTGTACTTCTTGTTTAGAAACTGGTAGTAAAACATCTCCTTCATAACGAGGTTTACCAATAGTTTCTGATATTTGTTTTAAAGGTTCCGTTAGAAATTCTTCTCTTTCACTTAAACCCATCCTCAATGCACGATTTTTCATCCTAATAGAATCACTGAGTGATTTGATTTCTTTCAATAGTTTTTCTTGATTCGCCATGTTTACACTGTGAAGTTCAACGTATAACTAGATGTAGCACCGGTAGTTCAACGCATAAATACAAATTTATCCAACCCTATACGATATCTACCATTTTTAATGTCTTCTTCCTTCATAATAACGATAAACCCATATTTCTCATTCCATGCTTTGCCGCACATCTCTTTAAATTTTTCAAATGTCATATCCGCATTTACATGATCATTATATATATGTTTTAAATTTGTTTCATCTTGCTTGAAGATGATCAACATATTTGCATTGTCTCTTATGAGTTGTTTTGGAATCTTACTGTATGTTTGACCAATATAAATGCTATCGATATTATGATGTCTTCCCATAGCGAAGTAATTCCTTATAGTGTCGTGATTTTCACAAGACACATCATCAAAAATAAAAATAGAAAATGGTTTTGCTTCATTTGGTTGCATAATTGTTTCGCTGGCATTAAACTTGTAGAAATTCACTTCAGGTACACTTGCAAGTACTTTATCCAATAATTGATATTTTGGTTGTTGCAATGATTTTGAAAAAATGTATATATTGTTGAAACGCAATCCTTTAGGATTTGTTATAAGGTTAAAAACAACATTAGTTTTTCCACAATTTGAAGGACCAGTTATTAGACATCTTATCGTATTTGGTAGTAATTCACCATGTTTACCATGATTTAACTTATCATTGTCAACTGTCAATTCATCAATATTATTGATATTAAATCGATCTTTTTGTTGTACAATCTCCATCTTGTGTCAAGGTTAAACACACAATGAGCTATTAAATTACTATACCAAGTCTTTTGAAGGAATCCATCAGTCTTCACTTTTATCGAATCCTAACCACCGGACTTTAACCATATCCTTTTTCCTTTGTAAAACCTTCTCAACAAGATATACATCACCGACATTTGATTTCAACAATTCATGTCCGTAGAATCCACCTTGAAGTAATTCACTCTTGTTATCCTTCAATAAGTAAGTTTCAGGTATAGTTGGTTGCACTTTATAAACTGTAAATACTTCATTAGTCCAATTTGGTAGATATCTTTTACTAAATACACCTTTGTATTTGCTTATACGAACTTTATCGTTGACCTTAAACTTCTTTGGTTGCAACCTTTCCAATTTAGGTGTTGTATTATTTCTGATGCGTTGTAATACAACTTTAGCATTAGCACTGTTTACTTGGATAGGTTTCATTCCGATGGTACGATGATATTTGTTGTTATATTCTTTTATAAGTTGTGGTAATATGTCATACCACACGTATGATCCTCGTTTTGAAAATTGTTTGTACATCGCTCCTTTCAATGTTCTATTGAATCTTTCAATTATTGAAGCTTTAACTTCAGAATTTGTAGAATAATGATTTATTTGATATTTCTTCATCAAAGCTCCAAAGTCTTTATTAAGATATTCTTTTCCATCATCGGTCTGTAGATGTTTGATTTTGAATTTATTTCTTTGTATCGTTGTTTCCATAGCTTTAGTAACACTTTTACCAGTCTTATCCTTCAATGGTAAAGCGTCAGCTATTTTAGTAAAACAGTCTATAATTGTTAAAATATATTTAAAACCTTTGTTTAATTTACTGTGCGGTATCATTTCAATTAGATCAGCTTGATAAAGATCATTCATTCCCTTAATAATTGTACTTCTTCTGGGAAATCTTCTTCTTGCTGGTTTATGTAGTTCATTTACAATCTTGTCCTTCACACTTTCCATCTTTAGGTGTTGCTTTTACACCGCTTGTAAAAATACTAATCCGTACAATAGTTCATTCTCTTTTATATAGTTTGAATATAGGTCAAGGCCATTTTCATATTAGTGTAAAAAAGAGGAAACATGGCATTGAGCTTGCCATGTCCCCTCTTCTTTACGGAAAGGAAAAAGGAAGAAGGTAGAGGACGAAGAACAGGTTTACTGGTCGATAGGGTTCAGGGAGTAGTGGCCGAACGGTAAAGTATTAATTTTATCTTCTAAAATATGGCGCTTGTCATCTTTGTAGCTTAATGCCCACTTTGTTTGTTTGACACTAAAAAGTTGATGATTATAACTTCTAATAGTGTTGAACGTTGCAGTTGTTTCGACATCTTCAAACAAACATCTTTTATAATGTTCAAACTGTACGTTCTTCTTCAGGAAAGAGGTTTTTATTCCTTTGGCCTTTTTTGTGACTTGATGTTGATTCCTTTCGCTTATGTACAGTTGAAATGAATATAGTTTGGACATTAATGCTACAATTTCCATCATCGGTACGCCATTTGTTTCATCCTTAAATTTTCCCAATACTTTCTTGTTTCTGTCGTTGTCGTAATTTGGATGGTCCTTGGGATAATCTGAAAAGTCGAAATCATCTTTATATATAAAGGTGCGTAAATCTTCGTACATGTCATTTGTTTTAATCCAGTAAATTAGTGCATCCGTATCCATATATGCAATACCAATGTTCTCTCTTCCATAATAGTTAACCATCTTCTTATAATGAAACTCGTACATGTGTGTTTTGGAAATATCCAAGATTGACATTCCAAGATACAAAGGACGATCCATTACAACTGACTTCTTGTTCATGGAAATAACAACTAGATTTTCATTAATAATTACAGATGAACCAAAGTTTGGTTGTTGCACTAATTTCTGTAATTTTACTGGATCAGTTACCAATTTGATATCCTTATGTTTCCTTTTGTTTTCCAAAGTCTTGCCAAATATTGCGTTGTTCATTAGTTTGAAGAAATCTTTTTGAAAACTTGATGTAGCGGCAGCTCTTCTTCTTGTGTTATTGTCAATATACGGTTTTAACCAACAAGATTGAGAAAATTGTAGTACTCGATTAATTTTTGTAATTCTCAATCCCAAATCTAAGGCCTGTTGTATCATCCAGTAGTGTCCAACATACCTAGACTTGTTGGTTAAAGTCATCAATAATTTCGGCCATCTTCCAGTTGGAGAAACTTCAGTCTTCGGAAGAAGTGGTAAATCGTAATGTTCGTCGTGAAGATGTTCGGGATATTCAAAATCGAGGTCAAATATGTAACCAGTTTCTCCATATTTCGGTATATCCATTATGTTTCCAATTGATTCTGGGTCTATCCATTTGAAATTATCATATGGAAGGGGATTCGACATTGCCCATCCGTATAAGTTATTTGCATCAAAATAACCCAGGAATGTTGTTGGTTTTGATGCATCATAATCGGGCAAATATTTGTTGTTCGCCTTAACATAACGTGTTACACTTTGCGTCAATCCTCCTCGAACTCCTGATTCTAACATCAACACCATATCTATATCTGTAAGAAGTTGTATTTTACAATTTGTTTCTTTTAACATGGCTTGCCACGCTAGTCCAGGCGAAGTGTACGAATGTAGAGGGTCTAATCCATATGACGCAAAACACGTATTTCTAAATTCTTCCATCACATCACATAATAAAGTCACATCTAATTTAACATAGAAGTCTGAATATTCCCCCAATGTTCTAAATCCTAATTCGTTCCATACTTTGCATGCATGATCATAATCATCTTGAGATATATCCATGTCGTACAGTTTACTTTTAAATTCTTCTTTTGGAGGTAGTGATGTTTCATTAAATCTTTGCAAACTGTCTATGTAATCATATGGGAAAACTCCTTTTCGAAGTACCAGATCCAGTTTGTCGCTGTTTACAATCTTCTTCGTTTCGATTAAATCTTGTTTCCTTAGGTTTTCAGAAAGTTTGGACAAACTCGACGGCAAAAATCGGTAGGAGTCCAAGAATCTTAATTTGACGTTTCCAACTTCTTTGGAAAAACTTATAAACTTCTCTGAAGTTTCAGCTAACACATCGATTTTACCGTCGTCTCTTCCTAATTCAGGTATTATAAAATGAGCGTCGTACCCACTGAGATTATGCAGAACCACAGGAATAAATAGTGGTAAACGATAGCTCAAGTTGCATTTATTACAAGCAGCACCTCTGTAATAACCTGTGAGGTGGTCGTGATCTTTAACTTTATAATTCTCAATAGTAAAATCATTTTTGCACAAGAAACAGTGAGTCGCATTTTCATGTTGAATTTCTTCTTCTTCGTCCATCGGTTTCATTGGTACAATATCTGTATATAAGCTTTGTGTATTTCTAGCTATTGAATATAGGTGATCAAGAAATATTTTTTCCGCATTTTCACCACGATATACTAGAGGTTCTGAAGTTAATCCATATCTGTTTAAATGTTCTTCTGATAATGTTGATTTGACCATTAAACAAAAACTGTTTGGTTTGTGCATTTGATACTTTACACTTTTTCTTGCTTCACAATTTTCATCTTCAACTGGAACAAGTGTTGATTCAAAATCTGCATACACAACTAAAGGGATACGGTATTGATGATGAACTTTTTCAAATGAAACGAATGCTCTGCTTTGCGGAGGTAAAATAATCTTTGCTTCATAATTATTGTTACATAATCTTTTGTGCTCTTGTATCCATTCTCTTCCTTGTCTTCCTTCTCGTTGAAAATTAAAACATCTCTTGCAAATCAACTTTTTATTTCTATTTTTTGAAAGTTGCTTATTAACAAGAGAGTCAAATTTCTTTATGTACACATAGTGAGACACATCTCCTCGCGTTAGTAGTAGTAAATCCGTATGATCTGGTAGCTCTTCTTTTGCAATACGTAAAGGATACACTTTGTTTGAACTATCTAATGCAAAAACATTAATAGACGTGCCGGGATTTTTCTTTTCAAACTTTGATATATCTTTTGTAGAAACGGGATACGTTATTCCTTGAAAGTTATACCTGTGTCTTGCATCTTCATATTCTTGGTTGGGTCTACATGGATTTCGTAATACAAACTTTGACGTCATAGCATAGCGAAAACATTCATTATTTTCATTTTGAACATTAATACAAGACTTAGAATTTTCAATTCTTTTTGGCAAAGGAATATAACTAGATCCCATTAGTCCATATCCATGTTTGTGAACTCTTATATCTAATCCTTCAATGCTTGTAAGACTCCATCCGGATCCTCTTCCTTCGTGTTCCTGAAGTTTGGTTAATATTTCTTCTATACAATTTTCTACTATTGAATCAATGTCTGAACTTCCTATGATGGTTCGGTTTTTTGTTATGAATCCTCTTGGTGATAATTCTTCTTGTACATTTATAAACATAGCTTCTAGTAATAAACCAAATTTAAGAAAGTTCAATCTTTTCAATTCATCTTTTAAAGTTTTACTTATAATTGGTTTTGCTTCTTTAATAAATTCTTCTAGATTTAAGTCTTCATTTTGAATTTTATGATGCATTATGACTTTACCAGGTAATGCAAATACTTGTAGATTTGGTAAAGTAGTTGAAGGTCCTGCTAAAATTTCATCTTGTTCTTCTTGTTCATCTTGTTCTTCTGCGTTGTTGTGAAATAGTTCTTTATGTATTTCTAATAGAATATCATCGTTGAACGATTCCGAACATTTATCGCAACGATACATGTTTACTCTTCCAAATTTCGCCGAGAAATGAAATGGGCTCTTTTGTTCCTCCTTTTATAAAGGTTCCCCCACCACTGTTTCATCTTCATCTTCATCTTCTTCACTATCCGAGGAAAATAGTCTTCTACAAACCGATTGTTCATTCGTATTTTCTATTCCAGTTGGAGTTTCAGTTTGTACTTCTTCATATTCAAACGATGACGAAGATTCTGATATTACTACACTTAAATCTTCATTCTCCACATCATTGATGCTTTCAACTTCTGATGTTATTAGATCTATATCCATATCATCTACGCTTTCTACTTGTGATGTTTCACTGATGTTATCCTCTTCTTCCATATTTAAATCTTCTAGTTGAATTTTATACAATATTTCAACAAGAGGTTTCCTTGGATAATCGGTGTTGTCCACAGGAGCCATTTCAAGTAAATGAGGAATAACTCTTTGCGATTCGGCTTATATGATATTTTGATAAGTATGTCAAGGTCATTTTAGATTAAGCGAGAACTGGGAATAGATCACTAAGCGGCATGTTATTTCATTACCACAAAGTGATCTATTCCCCATTCTCTAAGAAGTGTTCAATCAATAGCCAAAGTCCAAATCCATTTCCTTTTTTATTTTAATTTTAATCTTTTGTTACATAGTTTATTGGTTGACTGTTTGAATTTTCAATGTGTTGTCTTATTATTTGTTCCAATTCTTCTATTTTTGCCTGTTTTATCATTAGTTCTGTACGTAATTCATTAATGTAATCAGCCGCTTTGTCCACCGTTCTTGTTCGTATTTCACCTAACATAACACCAGGAATCAATCTCTGTAGTCTGTAAAACTTAAACTTTATTCTAGACTCTCTTGCTTTAGCCATTTCTCGAAACCTTTGTTTCTTATTGTCTTTACTTGTAGTCAAGTCCATACTCTTTACAAGTTCGCTTTCGGAATAATTCGACTATAGTAGGCTCGTCCTTTATACATTTTCCCCCACCACTTTCAATTTCCCCCCACCCTACTAATATAGGTCAAGGTCATCCGATATAACGCGAGAACGAGGAATAGAGCACTAAGTGGCATGTTAGTCCATTACCACAAAGTGATCTATTCCTCGCTCTCTATTCTACATCTAATTTTTTTGGGTTTTGCTAATTTTTTATACTTTTTTTGTTGTTTTTCTTTGGGAGGAAACGTGTGTGCAGATGTTACTTATGAGAATGTCCATTCTTCTTCAACACTTCGATAGTGTCCAATAATTTTATCAAATATGCGTTGGTTTTCTGTAAAGTCTGTATTCTGCTACATCCAATTTCAATGGTAGGCACCATTAATTGTAATTTTGTCAATTCTATCTTTTCTCTCTTATATCTTTCTTTCATTCTTAGGTTTTTTCTTAGTCTTGCTGAAGATGGTGTTATTGGTTCATACATACAACTTGGATATGGCTTTGACATTTTCAACACTGATGTGGAAGACACTTGCAGCTGTTGATCTTCATAGTAGTTTGCTGTTGGAGTAGTGCAAAACATTTTTGATTCTGAGTTTTGTTGGCAATCTGAAGTTGAAAATACAGGTGTTGCAGAAGGATCAGCCATCTTTCACTGTTGCCGTACAAAGTGAATTCTTCTCTAAACTTCTGCTTCTTTTATCACACTTCCCCCCACCACCGACTTATATGTTCTTCCCCCCACCATAGTAATACATACTTGTTTCTCAAACTTTGTACCATACTTCTAATGTGACGTCCACATCTTCCTCCTTTAAGTATTTTATAAATTCCGGGCTTCTTGATGACACGCCAGGCATATTTAGATAGCTCATCACTTTGTGATGGCTTTCTTCATTATGTATATAACAATATACTTGCATCAACTTATTTTCTTGTTCTTTTAACGATACGAAATTCGCAACTGAAGTCCACTCTTCATATTTGATCTTGTAATGACGCACTTCAAATTCCATGATGTTTCTTCTAATTCCGAAACAATAATAAAACTCTCTTCAGACAACCTGTATTTATACACGTTTCCCCCACCTAGCTATAACCCCCCACTATTTCCCCCCTCTCCTTTATACGTGGAAGGGGTATTATGGTTTGAATGCACGATACTTAATAAATTCAAACAAACACTGTGCACAAATGTCGCAAATTTTATTACATGTTTGGAATTTCATTATTTGAGCTTTTACAAAATGAACTAACCTACCTCCATCATCTTGGAATTGTTCAAAATCTAAAACAGACACTTTTCCACAATCATGACACATTTTTGTACCGTCTTTAAAAGTATAAGCAAGATAGATAGCAAATCCATAATTGTCTTTCTTAAATTCAATGAGCATTTCACGAATTGCTTTAGGTATTTCACACTCATTTGATCTTATGATGTAATGGTAAAGAAACCCATTATTGATAATTTCTTGTAAACACAGAACTAACAACCTATCCATCGTGTTAGACTTAAACTGATAGTCACATCTAAAACCTTTTTCTTATATGATTTTCCCCCCACCACTTTTATATAGGTCAAGGTCATTGGATATCAAGCGAGAACTGGGAATAGATCACTAAGCGGCATGTTATTCCATTACCACAAAGTGATCTATTCCCCATTCTCTAAGAGGATTGTTTTGATAATTTAGATTCCTAATATTTCTTTTCCTTCCTCCTCACCTTTTTGAACTGTAGTATTACCAGACATGTGTGATATTAATTTCTTCATTTCCCGATTTTCCATTTCCAATTTCTTCAATTTTAAATCTCTTGCTTCGACTTGTAGTTTTAAATACTTGATGTAACTTCCAGCCCAGTGTAGAGTTTTCAATTTCGGTGCTCCCATTGCAATTCCGGGTATTTGAAATTGTAGTCGATTGAACTCCATGTTCATATCTTGTCGGTCTTGTTTTTCCTTTTCTAGTCTTTTTAATCTTTGATTCTCCCTGAACAAAGAGGTTGGATCACAAGGAATATGACGAAACATTTTGGTCAACAATATCTTGAAGAATGAGCTTCTACGCAGAAAACCAACACATTTATGCACTTCCCCCTCCAACTTTAGGCTAGTAGTGGGGAGAATTACATTAATTTAATACTTATTTCCACTGTTACACTTGCTCCATTTTCAAAAAGGTATGTGTAAAATGGTTCTGGATACTGGTATTTTTCACGTCCTATATTTTCCTTAAGAAAGTTGAAAGCCAGTCTTTTCGAATATTCATTATGATATACTTCTCTTAAATTAACAAGAATTCCATCTTCCAGAAATTTCACTTGAATCATTGGTATTTTGCTGACATCATCTTTGTCTACCAGGGGTAGCCTGTAAGTGAACGTATTTGGTGGTAGACGTAAGGTTCTATTAAGTCGAGAACAGAATACTTTGAACATTTTCTGATCACTAATTGCAATTTCATGAATACCTATCATTTTATAGTATGAAGGTTCAAAAGGTACAGCACAAAACGTTTGTACTTGACAGTTTCTTGAAGAAGATGGTGCGTTAGGATTGAACATTTTTAGTCAACAGTTTCCTGACGAATAAGCTTCTACGCAAATAACCAACACATTTATGAACATTCCCCCACCAACTTTAAACTAGTGGTGGGGAGAATTTTCCCCCACCACTTCTTCAAGATTATTAATTTCAATTTGAATTACAACAAAAGTATTTGATGCAAAATCCCAAAAAACAGAATATGGAACAGTTTCTTCTACATCTTGAGATTCATTTTGCGCTTCAACTACTTCCATCATTGAAGGTTCTTGATCAATTTCTGTTACTTCTATCGCTTCTTCTACAGGATCTTGTATTATGTCGGTTGTTTCAACTTCATCTTCTTCTTCAACTAACGTAATATTTCGTTGTTTCACAATTTCAATTAATTGTATAAAAGAAGTATCTCTAGGAGACATTCTTAACCATACATGCAGCTCCAACAAATGTTGACTTACTAATAATAAAATTCGCAATTTATAGGACTTATTTAAAAACAATAAAGTGGGGGGACTACCTTAGTCCAATTCGGATTCGGATTCAGAAGACAGTAAAGGTGATATGGGTGAATCCAATGATGAATCTAATATGTATATATCAATTGCTTCTTTAACTATGTCTTCGTCACTATCATTTATCATTTCTTCAAAGATTTCTTGTTCAAACTGTTCCATTTCTTCTTCATCCATCGTTGAATAATTATCAGTTTCGTTATAATTTTCCTCTATATTGTCTTCTTCCATTTCGTCTGTACTGATATAAACATTTTTAACTTCAAAATAATTAACAAATGGAGTATCTTTAGACAACATATTTGTTCACCACTTCTTTTACCTCGAATAACAAACTATATATTGCTTTCTTAGTCTTATATTCTTTTACTCCCCACTCTTTTGCACAACATAAAGGAAGGTGGGGGAGAGCGTTTTGTAGTTATTCTTCTCTATCTAGGTTATATTTCATTGCTAGCACATCTACTATAATTTTCTGCTCTTCAACTTTATCGCGAATAAATATTGTCCAGGGAAATAGTTCATTAATATTCTTGATTGTTACTTTTATATCATACAAATAATCAATATGTCTCAGTAATGAAACAATAACAACAACTCCTATCCCATTGTTCGCCATAATTGTTTCTTCAATTTTAATGCGTAAGTTTGTTATCAAACTCCATATATTAATATCATTGGCTGTGAAACCATCAAGTCTAGTACTCATCTTGACGGTGCAAGTACAGACTAAAAACCTGGAGGTTCATAGTCCGCCTTTTATGAGTTTTAAAAATGGGGAGGGGGAAGGAATAAGGATTGGGAGGGGATAGGGTGGGGGGTGAGGGAAGGTTTGTGTGGCGACACTAGCCACATTAGACCCACGAGCCCACTTGTGCGACAAAGTAGCCACCAATGCTAATATTATACTCGTGACACCTCAATACATCATCCCGCCAAGTCAACATACGTTCTCTAGTATTTGATGTTACACAAAAGAACTTACTATTATGATACAGAATAGCTGAACCAATTATAATATTATATCCTAAATTTAGCCATTTGTGCGCTTCCGCAATGAATCTGTCTACCATATCAAGGGGATCTAGTTCATTGAAATAAAATGGTCTCATTTGTTCATCAAGTTCAATGTGAATTTCATTGTCATCTTCACTCTCACTGCTACTATCATTTTCATTCTCTTCATTTTCATTCTCTTCATTTTCACTGCTATTATCATCTTCATTCTCACTGCTACTATCATCTTCATTCTCACTGCTACTATCGTAGAAATCTATCGGATCTTCTACATGTTGATGGTAAACATCAGCATATTCGGAAGGATTGAACTCTTCATTAACGTGAGGAAGCATTTTAAAACAAAATAATGCTGTCAAAGACAAAACAAAAAGTGCGGCGCGTGAAAGCAGAATGAAGGAGAGAACAACGCTTGCTCCACTTATATAGCAGTATGCAAATGAGGAGACTGGCGTGGCGGGAGCGTGACGGGATTGGTTCAATTCAGTCCAGTTCATAGCGGTGTAAAAATAAAACGAAGAAGTGGATGCGGCGCATGCGCAATAACGTTAAACCAAGGTTTGAGGTTAGAACTTTCCAAGCGCAGTAGCACTAAATGGAGTAATACAGACTCGGCGCATGCGCAATAGCATGGAGTGATTCCGATCCGAAGAACTCGTCTTTCCAGGCGCAGTAGCACTGAATGGAGTAATACAGACTCGGCGCATGCGCAATAGCATGGATTGTTCCGATCTGGAGAACTCGCCTTTCCAGGCGCAGTAGCACTAAATGGAGTAATACAGACTTGGCGCATGCGCAATAGCATGGAGTGATTCCGATCCGTATACTAGGGTTTGAGGTTAGAATTTTCCATGTAAGCTGCCATGTTTAATTCAGTTTAATTAGATGGAGTCAACAACCGGTCATAACCGGCCATTAACCCGAAGGAGTGGGGGAAGGGGTGGGGGAAGGGGTAAGGGAAGGGGGGGATTTAATCTCCATTTTTTATGAGGGGGGGGGGTTCCGCTTGAGTGAACACGGTTTCCGCTTGAGTGAACACGGTTTCCGCTTGAGTGCTCATGCGGAACGGATCTTCCCACGCGATAGTCAAGGGACCAGAACCTTCCTTCTATTACTACTACACGGATATAATTGGCCGCGTAGCAGAACTTATTTCTGCTAAGTCGCATGTAAGCTAAATAGCTTACATCCCTAAATTTAAGTCTTAGGTGGCCCTGAAAAGGGCCGTTTGTCCCTATGGAGCTAAACTCACAAAGGGACTTCGGTGTGTACCCACTTGTATAAAGGATTTGCGCAAATATCGCATTTATCATTTGGAAGATTGAACTTGTATGCCCAATCATAACTTCCTTTGTAGGTTCCACCTTCATTTAAAAAGAGTCCGAGATTAGAATCTGTTGCAGCCAAACCGCACTCACAACACATTTGAGTTCCATCTTGGAATTTCCACCAAAAGTATTCAATGTATCCAAAGTTTTCTTTAAAAAAGGAATACAGAACTTCTTTTAGTGGTGGTGGAAAGTTTGCATCATTAAATGCAAATTCCAACATGTCTCTATTTGCAAGTATCTCTTGCAAGCATAATGTAAATAAAGTAGTCATAGCTACGTTGTTGCGGTAATGGCCTCTCGGATTGGAATGAAGACTGGAGTAGCGAGTGTAACGGTTAGATATAAGTAGACAACCGGTCATGACCGGCCATTCACCCGGAGGAGTGGTAGGGGAAGGAGTGGTGGGGGGAAGGAGGGGGAAGGGGGGATTTAATCTCCATTTTTTTATGGGGGGGGGTTCCGCTTGAGTGCTCATGCGAAACGATCATTGACCCCTCCTAACACAGAACCCTCCTTTCATTACTACTACACGGACAAAACTGGCCGCGTAGCAGAACTTATTTCTAAGTCGCAAGTAAGCTGAGTAGCTTACATGCGTAAATTCAAGTCTTAGGTGGCCCTGAAAAGGGCCGTTTTTTGCCTCATTAAGGCAAAGGTTACCAACTATGAGCTATAGCTTGGAAGCAAGGGCTTGTTTGAGGCTCGTGCCGCAATGTTGTACAAAAACGATCGAGCCACCAGTACAAATCGTCAAATCCTAGAGGTTGCTGAAATAACAAGCTGTGTTGACCTTTGTCGTCGGTCACAAAGCTTGTTATTTCTAGCACATCACCATCCTCTATGATTTGCAACATTTCTCTGAAAACCCCATCAAGGGACAGACGAGGGTTTTGGGGATCCGCGTAGATTGTTATAATGTTATCGTACTGGATCCGGTATGGAATCTCAAGCCTGTTGTTGTCACCTTCGGGTTCCGAAACCTCGTAGGTGTCAACAACGTGCTCGTGGAATACTGGTGTCTCGACCGGCGGCATCGCTGTATGGAGTCGGAATGAGAAAGCGAATGTAACTAGTAACCGTGACTGGAACGGTATAATGAGTCCCGGTCATGACCGGTTATTAACCCGAAGGAGTGGGGGAAGGAGTGGGGGAAGGGGTGGGGGAAGGGGAAGGGGAAGGGGGGGATTTAATCTCCATTTTTTATGGGAGGGGGGATTTAATCTCCATTTGTTATGGGGGGGGGGGTTCCGCTTGAGTGAACACGGGGTTCCGCTTGAGTGCTCATGCGGAACGGATCTTCTCACGCGATAATTGTTGTGTGCTAATAAAGACTAATTAACTTGCAAAACAACATGCGGAGTTTCTCTTTGAATGCTGATGATATTTCATTAACACACCATTCCTTGCACGCTATATGAACCTACACCGGCAAAACAATGCAAGTCAGAGAGGTCATATAACTGTACATCGACCTCAGAAAAGTAGGTCACGGGACTTAGAGTGTTAAAAAATAATGCTATAACGCATTGTGTTTCTCCCCCATTATTTTTTAAACAAAATTTGGAAAAGACTATGTGAATTTACTGTTTACGCCCCCACCTTGTAATACGATCCTTTTTATCCCTGAGGAGAAAGTCTTGAGAATCTAAAGTGTTAAATCTCTTCTCTTTACACAAATTGTCACAAACTTTAATTTGATATTTTTTGCCGTCACATTTTGCCAATATGTGTTGATGGTCAACAACACTTAGAAAAAAATATCTCAAACCTTTCTTAAGCCTCTCTCCTCTGACGGATATTATTTCAGAATCGTCTTCAACAGTGGGGGTTTCTGCCAGTTGTGGTTCGGAAAGATGTTTCACGACATGTACACGGCAGAAACTCTCGTTCTTAACACATTTCCTTCCACAAGCTGATCCTTTCTTAATTCCCCTAGTGAGCATTTCAGGGCAAGTACTGGGGCGGCTAAATGCCCTACGACGCTCTTCTTTTAATAATTGGAAACGCTCTGAAGGAGCAGACCTGGGTGGTTGATTTTTAGGATAGGTGTGATCTTTAGGAACTGGAAGTGGTGGAGTAGGAGGCATTGGTGAGAGTGGAATAACAGGTGCACTTAGGTGGTGAACTAAGGTTTCGATTGACGGTTCGTTAGATCGAGGAGCTGGCTTCTGCGGTGGCGGCATGGAGTCATTTGAAGACGAAGGCGGTGAAAATATGCTGCGAGATGCGTTATTGCTGGCCGGAGGAAAAGGAGCTCCAGAAGTCGAAGGCGTGGATTGAAGTCGATCCTTACACCAGGCAGGAACATTTTTCAGACGAAGAGTTTTCTTCACCGGAGTTGAAACCGTAGTAGAAGTTGTAGTAGTAGAAGTTGTAGTAGTAGAAGAAGTTGTAGTAGTGGAAGTCGTGGTAGAAGCCGTAGTAGAAGATGTTGTAGGCAGAGATGACATGGTTACAAGTCTGTATTCGCAGCGTAACGTCTGGAATCAGAATAAAACGTTAGCCGTAGTCGGTGCGTCTTTTATAACGGTATGTTAATGAGAAGGGTTAGCGACCGGCCGTGACCGGAAGGTGAAAGGGGAAGGAGTGGTGGGGAAAGGAGGGGGGGGGATTTAATCTCCATTTTTTATGGGGGGGGTTCCGCTTGAGTGAACACGGTTTCCGCTTGGGTGCTCATGCGGAACGGTCGTTGACCCTTCCGAAAGTGGGTCAAGGTCGTTCAACATTTATAAAAAACCAAGGTGATGGGAACAGTAGTAACTGTTCCCACCACCCTGTTTGCCTAACGGTTCCCACTCCCAACCCACTAGTTACGTTCTGCGAGGGCCATCGATGCAATTTTGTTTGGCCCGTCCGGGTCCATCCGTAACGGGCCGGTCCGGGTCCGTCCGTAACCGTGAATTCGAAGGGAAACTGGAACAGTTAATGCAGAAACGCAACTCTAACACCCACCCAACTAATCCCACCCATCATATTCCTAAACAAAATGCAAAAACCTAGTCCGCAATTTGCGGATGTCCCACCCCTTCTAAGTGAAGTTCAACGGAACTTCTGAATTTACAGTTAATCTACCCCCTATCATCTAGCTGTAAGGCAAAACAACAGATCATTATTAAAAACAAAATAATTCAACACAACCAAAATACCATCAATATTCTTAAAAATTAATACACCTTAAAGCTAAACACAACTTATAACTAACATCGCAATGCGCATATTAATTCTTAAAATAAGTGCACCTTACAACTAATACACACACACACACACACACACACACACACACACACACACACACACACACACACACACACACACACACACACACACACACTACATTGCATTAAAAAACGCAACGTAGTATAAGAAGTTCAAATATATATAGGCCTACTATATATTTGAAACCTCTTACCGAATCGCCAACGACTTTTCGCTATGAAAATTCGTTGACGACTGACGCGAAGATCGGGCTCGTATCGCTCCTCGGATTTTGAGAGGTGGGGGAAGTGGTGGGGGAGTGAAGCGCGATGGTGGGAGGAATTAGCGCATGCGCGGTACGGTTATTTTCACTCCAGTACGGTCCAGTTCGCAGCGGTATAAAAGTCAAATGAGGAGTCGGAGCGAAACCAAGGTTTGAGGTTAGAACTTTCCATGGGAGCTGCCATGTTTAATTCAGTTTAACTAGATGGAGTCAACAACCGGTCATAACCGGCCATTGACCCAAAGGAGTGGGGGAAGGAGTGGGGGAAAGGGGGGGGATTTAATCTCCATTTTTTATGAGGGGGGGATTTAATCTCCATTTTTTATGAGGGGGGGGGGGTTCCGCTTGAGTGAACACGGGTTCCGCTTGGGTGCTCGTGCGTAACGGATCTTCCCACGCGATAGCCGTTATAAATGGAGATTGTTCATCGCACCGCGACCATTAATTAACTCGCATTTGCGGTGTTCACATCCTTCCTACTCATTATATATACGTTTCGCCAACTTCATTATACAAGTCTAATTGCTATTAACCTGAAATTTCATTTACATTAGCACATGTCGTCCTGTTTGAATCACCTTCGCGTGCTCGACGTTATATCTCATTCATCTGTCTTGTTCTCACTTCTACACGTCTGACATACTTCTTGTGATGGATACGCAATGTTTGAAATTGAAACTTTTGCGGACACAACAAATATTACGAAATGATTCCAAACCATCAGTTTCAAAGACTAAAACAAATTTAACAAAAGTGAGGAAGAAATTAAGTTTTAACCCGTTATACTCGGCTAGAACTCCGCGGGTTAACGTTGACGATACTGTTATTCACAATATTTTACGTTCGATGTTACGTTTCTACAACTTCGAACTTGTTACACCTATCGACTGTGTTCAACAGGTTTTTCTATTTCATCCCCACCATTCTTTATATAAGCGCGCCCACGACAATTCCTGCTTCATTATTCTATACGCTCTTCAACTGACAACAACTCCGCTCTAGGTTACGCTACATAGAGATGGATACGAACCAGGAACAAGTACAAGTTCACGAAATATCATCTACTACCCACCCGAGAGAGAATCCTCCGAGAACTTCGCCTCCACCGAATCCACAGGATCCCGTCCAAGTTTCGGATGTATCTTCGACGGCGAGGAATGATCTTGAAGCTATTCTTCGGTCGCTGGTCGGTTTCGACTGACCTGTACGACGATCGACATTAAACTGAACTCTTAGCAGTTCAGTCTTTTTTAAAACTCCCTCCGGACGACCTTGAAACAATTATCCCCTCTCCTTTTTCAACTAACCTCTACTTGTGTTCAACTGTTGAATTTCGGTTTTGAACTAACTTTTACTTTATGCGCAGGTTTGGTTCAAACGCAAACCCCAACACCTCCCCCTGATTTAATAACCGACCGGAAGATGTATGCCCCGGCGCATGGCTTCCGGGGCAGCTGACCTGAGCCAGCGGTAACCAAAACACACTACTCCTTAACTACTCTTATCTTATGGTGTGAACACTTGTTAGTTTTCAGCTTTCATTATCCTGCAGCTGAAAGTCATTAACTTTCACGGTGAAAATAGTTCCTGGAGAGTAATGTCAAAAGCATTAAACAGGATTTGAAATATGTGGGACAAACACTAGTTATGTCTTACATGCACTAATGCGCTGGTTAGACGTGTGATTTTTCAATTTGCACGTGCATAGCCCAGCATTGCAGTGGCAAAAAATGTTATTCTATTTTAATAATTTGTTTTATGTTAGTGCTGTTTTTGTAATTTCTTAAAGTTACTGTACCTCTGTGTGTAATATTGATAATGCGGTGAAATAATACTTAAAAAATATACTGATGGAGGAGACACAAACTCACTCTAAGCGGTGCGGTGGACAACTGGGAGATCCCAAGGTAGATCAGCTGATCTTTGAAACTTGCACTGTTGCCTCTTGGGAACAGATGTTGATTATGGCGGGAGATTTGAATTTTGAATTTTAATGTGGGGCTTAGAAATCTGGATGTGTCTTCCAATGTTAACAGATATTGAACATACCGCCCACCAAAAAGGAAGTCTTTTTCCAGTTAAAGGAAGCAACAATATAGAAATCCTTGTGTTGTTAAATACACATTACAGTTTTTTTTTTCAAAATAAAACCACTCATAAAAAAAACCACACACACACAAAATGTTCTTAATTTGAAAAATAATATAACTAATTTTCTTGAGGAAGAGGACAGAGTTGTACTACTGGCCTCTTGAGCTGTCCGTTGGGAGTTTTCAGTGTGACGACTCGGACTACACCATCTTCCCCAGGATGAGTCTCAGTTACCCGAGCAGTAATCCAATTCAAAGGCGGAGTATTCTTGTCTTTTATCAAGACAAGGTCGTTTGTCTTCAGGTTCAGTGAGTGTTTGGTCCACTTATAACGTTGCTGCAGTTGATGTAAGTAGTCGGTGCTCCAAGTTTTCCAGAATGCCCGCTGTGTTTGTTGAAGTAATTGCCAGCGAGAGAGACGATTTTGTGGAACCAAAGTTAGATCTGACTGAGGCATTGCAACTAACGGCTCACCAATCAGAAAATGTCCTGGTGTCAGTGTCTCAAATTCATTAGGGTCCGAGGAGAGACTAAACAGAGGTCTTGAGTTAAGAATGGCTTCAACTTTTGCCAATAATGTTGAGAACTCTTCAAAGGTTAAAACCTGGTTTACTAGAACTCGCTTCAGGTGGTACTTTGTAGATTTAATTCCGCTTTCCCACAATCCACCAAAGTGCGGAGCAGCAGGTGGATTGAAGTGCCGACTGATTCCGAGAGAGGACAGCTTTGAAAAGATGATATTTGAAGTTTCTGGCTTGCTAAGGAGATTGTAGAGATCTTTTAGTTCACGATCAGCTCCTATGAAGTTCGTTGACTGATCAGAGTATATGTTGGAGCAAAGGCCTCTTCGAGAAACAAATCTGTCTAGACAAGCAAGAAAGGCTTCTGTGGAAAGCGATGAAACCAATTCAAGGTGAATTGCTTTGGTGCTGAAGCATATGAAAAGACAAACATAACTTTTGAGCGTTTGCGGCTTACGTAACTTGTCAGATTTAGTCATGAACGGACCACCAAAATCAACACCAACATTAAGAAAGGGCCGGGTTTGCTTCAAACGGGCTGCCGGTAAATTTCCCATGTAAGGCTGAAGAGAATTTCCTTTCAGTTTTGTACAGATGAGGCATTTCGAAAGGCGGTGACAAATGACTTGCCTCGCTGAGATAATCCAAAACTGCCTAGATAACAAAGATTGCAAAGACCTCGGTCCTACGTGTAAGTATTTAACATGAAAGTGGTCAATGAGCAGGTAAGTCAGGTGTGATTTTTTTGGTAGCAACATTGGATGTTTAAGGTTATAGCTCAGTTCAGCCTTTTCAATGCGACCACCAACTCTGAGGATTCCTTCTTTATCCAAAAAAGGATTCAGGCGTTGAAGAGAGGGTGAGAATGGCTGTTTTGAAGGCACTGAATCACAGTAAGCTGGAAAGTGATGTGCCTGTGTGAGTTTTACTAGTAGATTTAGCGATGATAAGCGTTCCTTTGCAGTGAGGTATGGCGAATCAACTTTTCCTTTACTTTTTCTAACATTGTTTATAAACCTTAGAATCCATCCCAGACATGACTGGAGTCTATGAAAATTTGAAAATGTTTCAATCAACTTAATTATATCATTGGTAGGCTTTTCATCATCAACCACTAGGCCTACATGCGAAGTTGAGGGTTTAAACTCAATCAATGATTCGTCAGGTGTTTTCAGAAGAGTAGGTTGTTGCGGCCATGCCGAGCGATCTTGGTGGAGCCATTCAGGTCCATGGAACCACAATGAATTGTGTATAATTTCATCAGGTTGAAGTCCTCTAGATGCGTAGTCAGCAGGGTTAGTTGTAGCGGGAGTGTGTCGCCAGTTTGCGGGTTCAAGATATGACTGTAACTCGGAAACTCGATTGGCTACAAAGGTTTTCAACTGATGCGGAGCCGTACGAATCCAATGTAGAGCGACAAGAGAGTCTGACCAAGCAAATGCAGGAATTATTCCCAGTTTGGAATGCAAAATGTCCTGGCAGAAATTCATTGTTTTACCCAGTAGAACCGCTCCACAAAGTTCCAGTCGAGGAATAGAGATTTTCTTTAGCGGTGCAACCTTTGACTTAGCCATTAGCAATTTAACGGAAACTCTTTTGTCTTTGTCAACTGTACGTAAGTAGACAGCACATCCATAGCCAAGCTCGGAGGCATCGCAGAAACCATGGAGCTGAACCTCAACAAAATCCGGCAGCACAACTTGTCGAGGAATGGCTAGTTTACTGAGCTGCGGAAGATTCTCAAAAAACTTGTTTGACTGACTGATAATATCAGGTGGGGGCATCTGGTCCCACTCAAGGCCTAGAATCCATAACCTTTGAATTAAGCATTTGGCCCATAAAACTATTGGAGTAATTAATCCTAGAGGGTCATAAACCTTTGATATTTGAGAGAGGATATTCCGCTTAGTCATTGGTATGTGGCCTACATGTACTTCATACGAAAAAACATCTGAAACAGGATTCCACTTAAGGCCCAAGACTTTTATTGAAGGGTTGTCCAACTTATCTTCTTGAAAAATCAGTTCTTGGTGATGAGCAGGTACATCCTTCAAGAGTTTGAGTGAGTTACTCGACCATTTTCGCAACTTAAATCCACCTAAGCTCAAAAGACTGATAAGTTCTGATTTCACCTTTTGAACGATCTCCAAAGAATCACCTCCTGTAAGAACATCATCAACAAACATGGAATTTAGAACAACTTCGCTTGCCAATGGAAATTGTTCGGCATGATCAGCTGTAAGCTGGTGTAGAGTACGCAAGGCTAGAAATGGGGAACTAGATACCCCATAAGTCACTGTGCTAAGATGGAATGTAGAAATTGGTTTTTCAGGGCTGTCCCTCCACAATATTGTTTGATACTTGATCTGCTGAGGATTCACCAGTATCTGACGGTACATCTTCTCGATGTCGGTAGTGAAGACATAAGAATGAAGTCGAAAAAGAGACAAGATTTTAGAAATGTCAGTCTGGAGCTTAGGGCCTATTAGCAATTCATCTTTCAATGAACGACCAGAAGAGGAAGGTGATGATGCGTTGAATACTACTCGCAACTTAGCGGTTTGACTGTTACTTTTAAATATACCATGGTGCGGAATGTAGTAGGCCTGTTTTTCAGAACCTTCCACGAGTTTCATATGGCCTAAGTCTTTATACTCTTCCATAAAGGAACAGTAAGCTGATTTAAATTCAGGGTTTTGTTTGAACTTCTTTTCTAGCGATAAAAGACAACCTTTTGCTCTGTCATAGGAGTCACCAATGTTGGGCAGGTCATTCTTGAATGGAAGATTTACCTCAAATCGACCAGATGGAGTACGTTTGAAAGTGGACAAATAAATTGACTCACAGCGTTCATCTTCAGGACTGATATGAGCTTTGTTCTGCGGTAGTTCTTCAATTTCCCAAAACTTTCTAAGAGATTGTTGTAAATTGTGAGCTTGAGTGACAGAGAGATTAGATAAAACAATAGGCTTAGAATATGTGCTAGGTACTGTGCAAGCAGTTTTGCCTAGTAAAACCCATCCAAATATTGTTCTGAATGGAGTGGGGTACCCTGCAGGTGATTTGAGCCGCCCACCGTCACAGACTTCCGGGTAGAGATCAGCTCCGATCAGAAAGTCAACTTTTCCTGGGACATCAAAATATGGATCGGCCAATTCTATCTTACTAAACTGAGCTTTGACATTTGGTGGAAGCGGCATTGCCGGGAGCGCAGCGGTGATTGTATTTAGAATAGCAGCTGAGGCTTGTACACGAGGATGCTCTCTAAACCTAGGCTTAATCACACAGGTAACCAAACCCTTTGAAGAATTAACATTACTTTCAGAAATTCCAGAGATAGATGCGGTAAACTCTTTGCGTGGCAGTGACAGCCTATTCACACAATCTTCAGAGATGAATGACATTTGAGACCCAGGATCTAAAAGTGCACGTACCGTGTGGTAATTTCCGCCCAAGTCCTGTACCTGGATGGCTGCAGTCCCCAGCAGAGTGGTAAATCCTGATGATTCCAAATGCGAAGCGGCATGAGCTGACGTAGAGCTCGATAGCGTTGTAGAAGGTTGAGTCGGAGCAGGACGGCTTACTGGTGTCGAAGGCGGTGCGGTTGAAGACATCGGAGCGGGTGGTGATTCGTGTAACATAGTGTGATGCTTTCTGGAACATTTCTTGCACACAGTACTGGATATACAGGCCTGAGAAGCATGGCCATGAGACAAACAATTAAAACAAGCTTGTTTTTTCTTAATAAAGTCTCTGCGTTCATTGACAGGTAAAGCAGAAAAACTTGGGCATCGATAGATAAAATGATTTTCATTACAGTATAAGCATGGGTGCTTGCAGTTCTGTGGTTGAGGGTTTGTCGACAGAAATGTATGTCGAACAGCGGAGGTAGGTGCAGAATGTGAAGTTTTATTTCCCAGAAATTTTGAAGATTGACCTGCTTTGGGTTTACTAGCTCCTCCAGGTGAAAACTGCCCCTTTTCAGTCAATGATGCAGCTTCAAGTGATTTACAATGATCTTTCAAGAAATTTACCATGTTTTCATATGTAGGAAATTCAACGGCTGAATATTTTCTTTCAAATAGTTGGCGGGTGTGTTTGTCTAGTTTTTGTAAAATAACATGACTTAAAATGAAATCCCCATAATCAACTGGAAAACGCATAGCACAGAGAGCGGTGACATTTTCAGTAAATAAGTCTAAAAACTGTCTCAGTTTTTTAGGCGACTCATTTGGTAAGCAAGGTGCATTAAGAATTTCCTCTAAATAACAAGTCGCTAACAAGCGTTTGTTGTCATATCTATCTTTTAACTGATTCCAAATTAGAGAATAATTTTGAACAGTCATGGGCAATGTTTTAGCCAACGACAAAGGTTCACTTCGAAGGCAAGAAACCAAATAATGGAATTTTTCAACTTCTGGTAGGGATTCATTATTATGAATCAATGAAACAAACATATCTCTGAAATGTGGCCAATCCTTTAAATTACCACTAAATGTAGGTAAATCTATTTTCGGTAATCTTACCTGCTGTTGCGATTGAGGTTGTAAGCTTACAGTTTGATTTAGGTTTTTGTCATGAAGCCTTTTATGAGTTGCCAAAATGCGGAAATACATTTTATCTAGTTGTTCAATAGCCTTTTCTTCCCCTTCAATTTGATCCTCTTCTCCTAAGGCTATTAAGTTCTTCACAATTTCAGCTTGGCATCTATTAATGACTTCATAATTGTTTTCCAGCTTGCCAAACCTAACTTCAAAGTCGGAATTGTCATCTGACTCAATTACAATTTGTAAACTTAATTGGTGTAAAGTGGTAACCTTTTTCATTAAACTGGACCTTTTGAAGCGTAAAAGCTCCAGACCCCTTTTAGTTTTGTCAGTCATTTTGAAAACAAATATTAAAAATCACAATATTTTAATAATTACAAAAAATAAAGAATGAAGGATATATCCACTTAAATTTTATAACATAGTTTTATAGCACAGTACTTCATTTCAGTAAATTAAACCACTCATTAATATAATTTCAATAAAAAAATATTTATTCTCTATGAGGATTGAATTTAATGTGAATATTATACATCTTCACTTCTCCAGAAAATCAAAATAGAATTCAACCCAGAATAATCAATAGTCCAACAAGAAAAGGAATGCAAAGAATGGCATTGAAGGTATGCTCCAGACTTCTTTGTTATAGATAAGCTCTGAAACTACTGTGCTTTCACTTTTGCTCTGCTCAAAAGACATCCTGTAAATTCATGTATGTCTGTCCTGTCTGTCCATGAAACGACAAATGAAATGCAAAATGTTTTTCTTAAAAAGGTTATGGTAAAAATACTTTATTGAAATTAGACTAATATTTATAGATGTAATATCTTGAAAAATAGTGTCCAGTACAGTAATAAATATTCTTGAGGATTATAAAACTTGGTTTTCCACTTACTTACAAGTCCTTTTGTATTGAATTATTTATAATAAAATATTTATTCAACTGTAAATCACTCCATAAAATGCTGATTCACTATTTAATCCGGCTCATAAAGGACCAAAAAATGTGTAATATTGATAATGCGGTGAAATAATACTTAAAAAATATACTGATGGAGGAGACACAAACTCACTCTAAGCGGTGCGGTGGACAACTGGGAGATCCCAAGGTAGATCAGCTGATCTTTGAAACTTGCACTGTTGCCTCTTGGGAATAGATGTTGATTATGGCGGGAGATTTGAATTTTGAATTTTAATGTGGGGCTTAGAAATCTGGATGTGTCTTCCAATGTTAACAGATATTGAACACTCTGGTTATGATTGAAAAACTATATGTGAATTTAAGATCAACATTCACGACTTGAGGAGCGTAACAAACTTTGTTCATGAATGGTGCCGTGAATGGCATAGTATGACAGTTTACAAATTTAAGGTCGAATTTAGATTCGTATGTTATACTGCCACATGAAGTAAATACAATGTATGTTATACATTATAATCGTATGTTATACTTGGCTTTGAAGTAAATACAATTTTTTGTCATGGGTGTCCGAGAGCCACCGAATAACGGGGTCTGTCCGCCGTTGATGGGGTATGAGTAAAGCACCAGAAGTGTAGCCGATTTGGCCGCGACATCCGTGTAGCAGGCAGGTTGATCTACAGCCTCTATTGGCGGTCGGTACGTCCGTTGCCGCCAGGGGCGCCCCTCCCTCCTCTGGTTCCCGCCAGCTCTGACACTATATATTGTGTTTACATCACTTTGGCTATCAGCTAACCACCCGTGACTTAGTTTTGTTTATAACTGAATTACATCACTGGCCAAATCTGTATTTAAAATTTACATTGTCATACAGACATACAGATGAATGAATGATTTCTATTGAATGATGTATATTGTTAGACAATGAATAGTTTGTTATGAAAAGGTTTCTTAGTGACTTTTATGTGGTTGTGAGAAAAATAATATTTTGATAAACCGTTCTAGGCGTATTTACAAAACACTACTTATGTAATGTCCTAATGCAAGTTCCTTGTTTCGACTACCTACAGAATTTTAATTAGTCCTACATCGTAGATTAATCTGTTTGACTATAAGTTAGTCCCATTAATTCAAATTTTAGACATGTTTCATGATATTATTGCATGTCTTCTATCGAAAGTAACTTTTAACATGGTTCTGAAGTCATAAAATGTGGCCAAATATAGATCTAGAGCCAGACTAAAGAAACGTCATTAAAACCCCATCTTAACCAAAGCACATAAATCGTATCTTGAGTGCAGCTACCACTTTGGTGCAAGTGTGGTTTGATACAGGATTTGGACTAGGCTCAAAGTGGTCTCATCACCATAATCTTAAGTACAACTAGTTCTCTATGTTTAGCAAGAAAACACGTTGCAATGGTAGCTTTTTTGCTTTGTATTAAAATAAAAGCTGCGAGTTTAATGTCAAACACTCTCAAGTTCTTTGCTTCATCTATAAACATAATGGCATAAATGGCATTACAATTTAATTTAAAATCACACAAAGTAAACTTTGCAAAACAATTTTAAGATAACTCACAAATTAGTAATCAAATGACATCACATTAAAACTATATAAGATTTTTGCGTCTGGGTCTCCAAAGAGTTGCCTGTAACTTTTACTTTACTGATGGAACGCCAAAACTCAAGTGCTGGGTCCACGTAAATTCTACATTGCATTAGGTATAGTTTTTATCACCCACAATTCAATGTGTACATTGAACTTGTTCATGGTAACACAGAAAATGACTTATATTCCATTTTTAGCCCCTGAACTGCGTATTTTAAGATTTAATATAGGTAGGTACATAAATTCGTCCAAACAGTTCAATATTGTATCCTTCCCACTACTAGTTTCGCTGCAACGGCAGCATCATCAGGTGGATAAAATGTTTCATCCGAGAGGGAATTGTCGCACAAATAAAAAATTGACGGTTACAAAACACGAACACAACACAGTGACACACGAAAAACAGTTCGCGACACAGTGACACGACGCACGGCATAACCTCTAAAACCACGCCACAAACGGATCGAGAGGAGAGCAGGCAGACAAGGACGTACTAAATGAAAGAAAACTATACCGGTGAACTTATTTGATAGATAGTCATCCATCGTGGATATAAAATCGAAACGTTAACAGAATTTAAATCAACAAATAAAAAATAAAAAAAAAACTATAAAACGAACGTTGTTTTTAATGTCAATATTTAAAACAAAAGTTTTAAGTAGCCAACCTATTTCAAACAAGTCACATTTTTCGTTTATTATCAATTTGTTTTACTGAAATCTTAAATCATACTTAATCACAAGTCAAATATGAATTTTAAAAAGTGCGGTATATTGTTATGAAAAATATCCAAAATACCCTTTATATTTATACTGTAAAATTATAAAGTTAAAAATTGATGTAACAGACAGACTCCACACCTGCAGGTACGGGTTAACTATACAGCAAACTGTATAAGACGTACCTCTTATACATTCTTCGAATGCTTATAGTTACAGCTCAAATAGAACATGGCATTGCTCCAGAGATTGCTCTCACGTGTAGATTAAACTTAAACTGTACTGGTAAATATTTGGCCCTACAATTAGACTTTGACTGGTTTAGCCAAGACGGTTTTATTGGAACCATCCGGTTAAATTTAGTACCAATTCGAATGTATCAGTGTGGAGTCAAGTGAAAGATAGTGCTTTGTAGAAATTGTTTGATTTCTTGTTTCATTACTTACTTGCAATTATAAAACAGTTCATCGTACATTCATTTATAAGGCAAATTATATTACCTAAATATAAACTACATTTGATTCAAAATAGAAACATGTGCTTAATCAACTCTTAAAATTGGTTTATTATGTATTTTACCTTTAATCTAATAAAGGGAAAATCTCACTAAAATATTGCTGTTTAACTAAAGATAACACTGATAGAGAAGGAAGCTGAACCCAAAGTACTCAGGAACGCTACCTACTACCTACAGGTAAAAACTTTACTAGTTACAAGTTTATCTTAATTGGTCAGGTAATTTTACAGTGATAGTATTCTCTGCAATTGAAAATGGCGATATTGTAAGGATGTAACTCCACATAACTCTCCAGAATTCGCAATAAAAATTTTAAAGTATAACAAATCTTACTTTGTGAATGATAGTGTAACAATGATTTGCGTGTATTAATGTCTGTTTGTTTGTGAGAAGGATTAATATACATGTGTTTTTGAAATCTAACGCACAAATAATAATAATTTAATTTAGAAATTTACAGTGAAAAGTTTAAGCTACGGCAACTCTTGATATATCAAATTTTTATTTCCATAGCAACTTCGACAAAATGTAAAATTTAAATGGATTCACAGTTTGTATTATTTTTGTATGTGGACGTTTTGTTGTGTTAACATTAATCGCTAAGGGCATCATTATATGTATGGGAATGAACTGTATTACAAAGTTTGTATATATTTGTAAAATTGGACATTTTTGTTGTGGACCTAACAGACCTCCAACAGACTTATAATTTACGTTATTTTCCCATGTGCACCCAGTCAGTGATTGATAATAAAAGTTTGGCCACAGGCCAATATCCGTACATTACCCCCTAATGAACACATTGCATCCACATTTGTTGTATAATGAGTCCACTGAGAGCCAGCAAGTTGATTTATCTGAGTCACGCAGTTTTCTAGTTATTTATGTGAAGTTCCTCTTATAAATCGCGGCCGTTGGCAGCGACTTTGCTGATTTATCTTCACTCGGAACACAACCGACCTCAGTCACAGTCACGACAACATTGTTACTGACCTTCCGCACCCTAACTGGTGTCACACTCACAGCTTCATACTGTAGTCTCATAGAACCGACAGTAAAACACCTAAAAGGTATTGCCACTGAATTATTTAGAATTGGTGTCAGAAACGTTTGGAACAACAGCTAATGCAGATATCGTGAATAAAACTGAAACTAATTTCCTTCAATGACGGGGTTAAATGGTTCCTTGTAAGGGTACATGGAATAGCACCAAAAAGTAGATCAACCATTCATCGAACCTTTCAGTTTAATTAGTGCTTCTAATTCTGTCGGAGAATAGAAGTGGTTAAATAATAATTACAAATTTTTCTATTATCACTGTTTTAGTATCACTATAGTTTCAATATTGTCTATTTCTGTATCTAAAATGAATCAAGGGTAAAAAATAGTATTATTTGGATAGAATTTCGATATAAAAACTTTGAGTACAGAAAAACTTGTAAATCATTAAAGCAACAACAGAATGTGTTAACCTATAAGTTTTCCTAGATTTTAAATAAGTTCAAACAAATTTCTGCTGCAACAGTGGTGCAAGCAGAAGCATAGCTGGCCTAGAGTTGCTGACGTCACGGGACCAGTCTCGCGGCTGGCAATGCTGCTGCTGTGCTGCTGTCTTGTTGCCACAGACTGCCTGACGCCAGCGCCACCTATACCGCCAACCGCCAACTACACCATTGCTGACACGGTCACGCCGGCGCTCGTACCTCCAGAATCTAGAGTAACAATTCAAAAGTTATTTCTAGTTCTACAGTTTAATTTCTAATACAATTATCGATGTAAAAGTATGACAAAATTCCTCAGGATATTCCTGAAAATATTAAAAAAGTTTCTCTTTGTAGAACAAAGAATAGAAAAGTTTACATCGCTACTCTTTTCGACAGTAATTTTAGGCCAATCTCAGGTTATCAACTATTTAGAGCTAAATAACAAGAGAATAATAAGATTTATACTTTGTCTATAGAATGTTGGGGACAAATTAATAATCTAGTGTAGGTAGCAGACAATCCTGTAACCCCTAACATAAGGTGCAATTCCACTGTGGTACCGTATAAATGTCGAAGCATTAATTTTCTAGATTTATTGTAAGGTATCGAGTGTCTAACGGCATGTTACTTTGTTGCCTTGGAGCAGGGAAAGTCCGGGTAAGAATTCCTGTGAAAACCGAAACCGCGAGGTTAAAACAATATACATCACGATTCAATGCTGAATAAATCACATACATGCACGTTCGTGGGCATGTGATTATCTTTCAGATTAAATTCAGTACTTGACATGAAGTTGTATTTTATAGCTTTATAAATGTCGTTATGGTTACTTGCAATATTTTTCATTGGTGAAACTAGGAGTATACAGGTGTAAAGGTGTAACATGCAGGAGCTAAACTTTTTAATAATCTTCCTGATGATATTAAAACTATCAGTGATAAAAGACTATTTCAGAAAAAACTTAGAGAATATTTGATAACTAATGCGTTTTATAGTGTGGTAGAGTTTACAAACCATCCCCATGCAAACACTTAAATTAATAGTCTTTTAATAAACAAAATGCACTTTGCCACAACGTATTTGGGTTTAATAAACTGGTGGCTCTATCTTTTAAGGCATATTTATATTAGTCATAGTCAACACAATATGCAATTATTGTACATAACTTAATAATAAAAAATAAAAAAAACATGATAAAATATTCAGTTAAGCCATATTATTTACCTGTAGTTTTAAACTTTTAAGGTCACTATAATATATTACCTATGTAGTTTATGTTAAGAACATAATTTAATAAAACAAAAAATTGCTTCCTGCAATATCATTGTCATTAAAAAAAAAAAAAAATTATCGCAAATCTTACTCAGGAGTAAAATAATTCCATAGGATTAATTACGTTGAATAAAGAATTAAATTTGTGCATTAAATTAGTCGTAAAATGAGTTTCTTTCAGTTTGTGAATCTATATGTATTAGTAATCTCTATTAGTACTTAGATAATAAATTAAAAAAATATTTAGCTACATAGACCGAATTGCATTTACTTAAAACATATTTTTAGTCAAAACCCACTCTAAGAAAATCAAACATTTCAAACTACTAAATAATTGAGCAATTACGATACTAATACAAATTTTAATTTACTTTAACATTGAAATTTTCGTTCTTGAACAATTGTTGGTTAACATATTTTTTGTTTGGCCAATATGTCATCTCTTCCAAAGTGACCTTGTTATTTTTTATTTATTTTTTTTTTATTACAGTGGCAACCCCTAGTGGCTTGGCCGAGCTGATGCCCCTAATTAGCTGATACTACAAATTATTTAAGTACTGAGAGTTACACCGTCATGCATGAACGTGATTTGCTGTAGACATTTCAGTCGTAAAATTAAATCCTACCATAACATTTTAGTGGGTTTCTGATGAATTTGGATCAGCTCAGTGTGTAGGTGAAGTGTTTGACCTTCACTGATGCACAGTGTTGCAGTTTGGTGTAAACCTGGACTCCCTCCAATAACACAACAGCACACGTAGGCCTATTCAGCTGGTGGACCTTTTCTCCTCTAAATATTTATATTTTTACACATTCATAGATTTTTCTCTCACAAAATTATAATTTTTTTATATTGCCACTAGCTGTTCCCCGTCACGGCTTCGCCCGTGACTGAATTAATTTATTGGTTACTAAGCTCGTTCGCTACGCTCAATCGCTGTCACGTTCACCTTATATATAAGAAATCGCTGGTATACCTAGAATTAGAATTTTTCATTGAATTTGTTTTGTAGCAACCAATAAAAAAATATAATAGAGATTTTCAGATTTTTGTACAAACTATCTCTTTTACAAACTGACCACTCTACAAACTGACTCTGGGTCAGAGTCGTTTTGGCAGATCTGCATCAAACTTCACACAAAGTATCCTTGAATAATGCTCAATAATACCTCAAAGTTTCATTACAATTAACGATCGGTTTTGGAGTTCATAGGCAACATACATATACCGGGTGTCCATACCGTGTCCACCCGGTATACATACACAGTTTATCTTTTATTGATATAGCTTCAATTATCAATGTACAAACCTTTCATTATTTCCATTCATATCATCTCTGAAAGTGAGTTAACACAAATGTACAATAGTACCTTTATAGCCTTGTATAATTTCAGTGAGGGCGAAAAAAGAACCAAGTTCCGATTTACCGGATCTCGTCTTTAATTCGAAAAATACTAATATCTGAAATAGCAGCTTGCTGTTGTCCATTTAGCCCTCTTAAATGGAAATATCATATTCTCATCAATTGTTATTTTGAAACACCAATATTTCCTATCGATTCTGCAAACCATCTAGATTCAAAATATCATCATATAGCACTTTCATACAACACTTTCAAAAATTTGTGGAAAACACAAAAACATTAAAATGCTTAAAACAAAAGTTAGACAAATTTTTATCGCCTTGTGAGTTAAAATTTCCAGCATACCCATCATCCAAAAGATATAGGCCCTTCATTGTTCGTGACGCAATATAGGTACTCTTGGAAGCCCCTTCATTAACCCTGTAGGCAATTCAGATACAGGGAATAAGAGTTCCTACAAAAGTACTTATCTGATGACAAAAATGCTTGGCTGATTACTGCCTGTACATAACCTTCTCAGCCGATGAAATAAGAGACCATCTCGAATACAGCCAATATTTAATTTTTAATACTTATTTAATAACGATATCAGGGCAATTTTTGCAAAATGTTTGAATGGTTCCACTCACGTTAATTTATGACAACATCGACAACATCGTAAACAGCGAACGTTTACCGTTGTATAAATGAAAAAGAATAAGTTTCTAAAATTTTGAAAACTTAAAAGAAATCCCCGCTCTTTTGAAAGAAGGGAAATGCAGCTGGTGGCCGCCGGCGGCGTCACTTTCGACACAGCACACGCTGATTTATGCTTCAGCTTCGCTTATTCCATTTTCTATCAACATTTCTTTATAATGACTCCACCAAGGCCAAGCCGAGTAATTAAATTAGTTATTCGACCCTCGCCCATAAATCTCTGATAGGCAAATGCACCTCGCTTAGTGACACCTGATCGTTTTTCTGACTCTCGCCGCTAATCATGTCTTTGTTTTTCTACACGGACACGGTATAATGGTAAATGATGGTATGATGGTATTATCGAAATGCGTGTTGATCGTTTTAGTATTCTATATCCAAATTAGGACCCATTTTAATGTGACAAGATTGACAGAGACAACGTAAATTAGTTCTTCTTTTTTTACACTTGAAACTGATAAAAATTTAATGTAGCGAACAAATATGTAATTAACAGTGTGGTTCATATGGCTTAGGATTTCATTGCACTGCGACATAGCAATTTTGCATTTAGTAATGGTTATATAGGTATCATAATATATAATAGTTTATTTTTATTCTTTCGATAAGATATAGTAATGATACAAGCCAACAAAGGAAGGTCTTGTGACACAGAAATCGCACTATTGTACTTTATTATTAGTTAACCATTCATAAACAGTTATTTTTATGTGGTTAGGTTGCCTTTACGGTTAGCATTATGCATTTTTATTATTATTAAAAAGTAACGCCCTAGGATGTCTACCTTACTTATCTATTTTGTCACGATATTTAAAACCAGAACTGAACATCTTTTACTAATTTACTTGGTTTCTTTTTCAATGTCGCAAATGGGCCAAGTACATCAATACATAAGGTCAATTATAGTATAAAACTATCATGGAGGGAGTGTATTATAAACAACGGGAGTTCATAAGCGACACTTAAGCGTATATTATTTACCATTTTATATCTGTTATGTGTAGTTATCTCTCTATAAAGTATAAAATGTTTCATTATTTAAGTAAATAAGTCAACAGTTTATAAAGTAAGTTTTAAAAGTCACGTTTTTAAACTTCTGTCATCAGTAGTAAAAATTAATTCGTAATGGCACAGGGTAACTTATTTACTATGACCATAAAGGTTGGTTGAGTCGGCTTGTCGGACTGATTGAGATAGCCGAAACAGAAAACGATTTACTTTGTTGCAAAAGCTTCAGGGACGATGGTATCACAAGTAGAGTGTCTCAGACGCTATCTCAGGTTCCGTACTTGGGCAACGTTATTTGTTACATCTCAGCACTTGCAGGGTTGTATTCGTTGCCTTTTACTGTATAGCAATTGGATTAAAAATAAAGTCTTGAGTGAATTATTCGACCTATTATAATTTTAATATAAGAAAACTTTTTATTTTTAACGTAAAAATAGATAAGCAAATCTTTTGTCATATGTCTCTTAACAAATATATAAAGCTTGATCTCCGTTTGAATCGTCAAGGATGTAAGTACAACAACATTTAAAAATTATTAGACTATTTATCTTATCTGTTAAATGATAAATCAACCATTAATTAGAAATTTTGTAATTAATATTTCTGTAATAATATTTCACACATTTAAATAAGCAGGTTAAGTGGTCAACCAATCAATTATGAAATTTAAACGTGATTCACTAATCCTGGTTGGCCCACCCATTCTACGAAGTTGGGGGCGTTTCGCCAAGGTTAATTAATTATCCACCAGGTGTGCTGCCTCACTGATTGAAGATTAAAGTTATTAATAATAACAAGTATGTTCACGATCCTTTTTTCTCTTCAGTGACATTTATTTACACAGTTCTTGCACGGAAAGATAAAGTTAAGTAACCAATCAATTAGGATTAAACGTGATTCACTAATTTGTATTGTTGCACCCTCTACGAAGTTGGGGGCGTTTCGCACAGGTTAATTAATTAACCATCATAAGGAAATATTATTAACTTCCAGGATGAGAGAGTCTTTTTCTTTATTTGAAATAAAAAAAGATTATTTTGAATGAAAACAGGACAAGATAAGATACAGAAAAAGAAGAGAAATTGCAAAAAACATTTCTTTGAAAAGTTTGAAAGCTTGTTCTTTTGTGATTCGCGTGCCTGTGGGACAAACGCAACCGCCAAAGATATTATCACAACAAAGGACATATTTCCCAACCATATAAATCATTCTCTGTTTTGAATATCTTGATCAACACATACACGCCATACCGCCTATTGCTTACTTCCTGGATGCAGTGGGAAGTTGTTATGTAACTATACTTTGGCAGCACATCCGTCAAATAAAAGTGGAAGGTTTAAAAATTGACGGGGAATGTGTCTGTGGAATCTACTTTATTAGGAAAGCGGAAAAAAGTTCCAGAAGAAATTCCTCTCGAATGTCAACTATGAAAAACGTTCAACACGCGAGAAGAACGTTATCAGATGTAACCAAGATAATCTTGTTTCTGGATCTTCGTACTTATGTTGATTTCAATCCATATTCAGAGCATGTCGGTGGAATTAAAGTTTACTTTGTTTCAGATAGCGGTAGTTAGGATAATCATATCAATATCAGATGGAACCTCCTGACCATGCGAGACACTTGAGTGTGACTGTAATCAGCATGCAAATCAGATCTAATGGTGGGGCAATTTAACAATCCACATTCCCCTGAGTCGGGGGCGGGTCAGCGTTGTCAGCGCAGCGGTTAATTGATACCGCCAGGTGCTGAGCCCGCGGCCAACCACGAGCAACCGTTCACCACTACCTTTCAAGTTTAGTTTAGGTTTGTCTTTAACAATTTGTTTTAATATTTTTACATGCTTTGTTTTTTTTTAGTTATTGTAGACGCGAGGCTCGTTTTTACTTTGCATTCTTATTTTATGTCCGTTAATCTATATATTAAAAAAGTTGGGTTTTTCTTTTCCGGTAATGTTTGGCTCTTCTACCCAACCGATTTTCATGATTTTAGTCTTAAATTAAAGGTATGAATTCACAGATTTGCCATCAAGCATCGGAATTCACTTTCCTATCATATTACTCGAACTACACACAAATTAAATTTCCTCCCTGTGTATTTCTTATGGGAGTTAAATTTTAACTGTCTTTTCCGGTTTTGTTTGGCCATTCTAACCGACCGATTTTGATAATTTTGGTCTTAAATTAAAGGTAAGAATGCACAGATTTGCCATCAAACATTTTAATTCAGTTATCTACTTCGACCTAAAAACATAAATGTGATTTATTCGGGATTTTTTAATCGATTTAAAGATAAAATTTTCCATTTATAATTATGTTATGCTATATGTTTTGGTCTAAGAACCATCTCTGAAATACCAGCTTTCATATGAGCCTTTAAATATAAAAATCGGACGAAATTGAACCTCGCTACAGCATTCCAAATAACATAATTAATTTTAATTTTTATGGCTTATCTTCAATCAATGAAACATAACTCAATTTCTATTTAAGATATTTTATATGTTTTGGTCTTCAAATAATCCTTGAAATCTTGGCTTTCTTTTGAGATATTGATCGTTAGAATCGGTATTTATTTATTTACTATATTACTAGACCGAAAAACATAAATTTGATAATTTCCAGAATTTGGAATTGAATTGAGGATAAAATTTTCCAGTTATAGATAGGTTATGCTATATGTTTTGCCCTAAGAACCATCTCTGGAATACCAGCTTTCAAATGAGTCTTTGAATATAAAAATCGGACAATATTGAAGCTCGATACAGCATTCCAAATAACATCATTTATTTTTATTTTTATGACTTATCTGCAATCTATGCTACATTGCTACATTTCTATTTAAAATATTTCAAATGTTTTGGTCTTCAAATAATCCTTGAAATCTTGGCTTTCTTTTGAGATATTGATCGTTAGAATCTGTATTATATTACTCAACCTAAAAACATAAATTTGATAATTTCTAGAATTTAGAATTGAATTGAAGATAAATGTTTACAGTCATAATTATGTTAAGCTATATGTTTTGGTCCAAGAACCATCTTTGGAATACAAGATTTCGTATGAGTCATTGAGTATAAAAATTGGACGAAATTGAAGTTTGCTACAATACAATACAATACAATACAATACAATGCAATACAATTTTCTTTATTGTGCATTCATTAAGAATTACAATAGTGTCAAAAATACATAAAATACAAGTTATTTTTCAGTATCTTCAAAAACTTCCTTTAGTCAGTAAATGTCTTTCCACTAGCCACTTCTTTAGTTCCTTTTGCAGATTATTGCCAGTCAAGTTTCTCAGGCGGTCCGGAAGGTGGTTCTTCAGTTTACAGCCAACATAGGAAGGGTTTTTCTCCCACAGAGTAGTACGGTGTACCGGGAGGACGAGCTTGGAGCCATGACGAGGGTATAGTGGTGTAGATCGTGGTTTTCTTGGATCGTTGGTTTATTTCATCTACATACATTATGGTTTGAAGTATGTAGATAACCACCACCGTGCGTATTCCCAGGTTGGTGAAACCTGGTCTTTCTGCTACTGCATTCTAAGCAACACAAGTTGTAGGCTGATTCTTTGACGACTTATCTCCAATCGATGATTCATAGCTCCATTTATATTTTAGATGTTTTGAATGTTTTGCTCATGAAATAATCCTTGAAGTTTTAGCTTTCTTTTGAGATATTGATATTGAGATATTAGATTCGGTTAGTTTTGAAACGTTATAATATGTTTCAAAAATTGTGTTAGGCTCACATTTAAGTGCGATTTAGAAATTCTGTTTATTTTGGTCTAAAAAGTTGTGGTTCATTCAGCTTCTATTAAGCTCCTGATGATAATAAAAATCGGGCAAGCATGATGTGTTATATCAACATAATTTTTAATCATGGTCTTCTGGAATTTGAATTTAATTGAAGGCATTTTTATCCAGTTCTAATTAGGTTGTGGTATTATTTTTGGTCTGATAATCTTAAATAAATTGCTGACTTCCAATCACAATTTTGTTTAATAAACGCCAGAAGAACAACCAATGTAAACTTTCTTAATAATGTATACCCTTTTATTAATTTAAACTTATTATTAGCTCCATTTTTAATAGTCTGTAAACTTATGTCAATTACGATTGGCTTTAAGCTATTGTTTATATTTGATGAACATTTACGTTTTCCATAATTAAGTTTATACTGGGTGAATGCGTGCGAATTCGCAGGAAAATAAACAGTACGCTTTTCCTAAAAAAATCATCGTAGTGCAACCTCCAGTTATAGAGTAGGTAAATATCATCGTTGGTTTTGGCATAAGTCTGTTGTTAGGTACTCCTGTCAACTGGTTTTCTGTAAATTTCTATTCCAATGTAAAAACCTATCACCAGGACTTTTGATTTTAAATTTAAAATTCATATTAAAAATAGTCGTATCAGTTGTTCATGCCTTTTTTGGAGTTAATAGTGTCTCGATTAAAAATCTAAAGCCAGTTTGCAACTCTGCATCTGCATACTCACACGCGCATTGTAATTTTGAAAAAGGTTTTTTGTTTACTAATTTTTATGTAGCGTTTTACCTTTGACTATATATACACTAACGTGAATAGACTTCTCATAGCATAGGCGTGTTTGAAACCTATTGACTGTGGTGCGATCTTCTGCGGCGTACATGAAGTACAAGTGACATATGATAGATAAATCAGTATTACCACTCTTCTCAACCAAGAATGGAATGTTTTATCACTGAGGGTTATTTTTATGTTGTGGTAAAGTGTTTTGGCAGCACTGAAAACCCAGCTGAATAATAACAACATCGATGGCAGCAACTCTGGCGCCACGTACACGAAACTTCCAAATTTTTTCCTCAAAATAAATGCATTGGATGAGAGGTCTATTCACGTTAGTGTACATAGTCAACGGTATTACTAAATATAGATTCCATATATCCTTTTAATTTTGCAACTTATCTCTCCCTGTCATAAATTATTTTACAATGTCCATTAAACATATGTTTAAATAAAAGAAACCGCAGTATATGTTTATTGTGTTTTGTTATTTAATGTGTCATACCTAAATTGTTTTTTTCTGTTCGACCTTTCACTGTTTAATATGTTGGATTTACTGATGCATACTAAAACAATGTTCACATAAAAGATCTAATTATTTTTGTTTATAAACATGTCAACAAAAATATCTGCTTAATTTCAATCATGTAACTGTAGATGATTAAAAGTGATGATTTTTATTGTTTGTTTTTTTATTATTTTTTTGTTGTGTTATTTTTTGTGTTCTTAAACTCAGTTTCATATACTGTAGTTCTTAGTAGGCACACCAAACACTAAGAATTATTAATTTAATTGTTAGAACTATTAAATTATCACTATCTGCATCTAATGTCAATGCTGCGGAGCAGCACGGGTTCTCTAGTATATATTAAAAACACTTCAATAAAAGTTAACAAGATAATGCAATCACATATTTTCCAGGGAGTGTGAAATTATGTCGTAGGAAATCTTTCACTCCCTCTTGCAAGGAAGCAATCAACATTGATCGGGGCTTGAAACATTATATGATATTATATTATCTTAAATTAGTATTCTGAAGACTATATAAACTATATATGTACACTCTCATTGGGCACATGACTAAATTAAAGATTTTTTTGAGTACAGGAAAGTTGAAAATTAGCTGTTGAATGAGGATGATCTGGTATAATCTTAACGAGTCTTCTCTTAAGATCTACTGAGTTTAGATTCTCAGATTCTTGTACAGTATCTTATTATTGGACTACTTGTTTTTCACATACACAGGCCTATGACATTTTCAAACTTGAAAGCCATGTTTTACATTAAAAACTATTTAAAATAACTTTCCTGGAACATAATCGGATGATCATCAGCTTAGAACCAATGCCATTCTTATTACTGAGTGGACCGATCATTCTCAGTACTCTGGCGACACACAGTCTGCGCCGCTGCGCCGCTCTGTCAAGGCTACGCAACACATCGCTCGTATTCTAGCTCACATCGTAACTCTAGCTCACTCGATCTACATGAGATGTTATGATGGCGATCGGTATCGACCAGTCACACCGGTCATCAATAGGCCCAATCCTAGAGTCCCAAGTTGGATGCATGAGGCTTTGACGAAACTATGGTCATTAAGAGTCATCTTCACCCCTGAGTCAGTAGCCCATTATTGCGCAGTCGGCAATGTTAACCGATGTAATTAGCATCGGTTAACAGTGGTTAACAGTTAAATCGGTTAACAGTTAAATAATAGAAATTTTGAAAATTTAACAAATATTACTCTTTGTAGCGTTGCAAAGTAACTCGATTTTCCTTAGTAATAATTGTTAAATTTTCAAAATTTTGGTGTATGAGGGCATAATATAACTATTAAACTAAACACTTACTAAGTTTAAAGAAAATCGGTTGAAAAACGGCGTCCAAAACAGGGGAATAAAATACCATTTTTTGCATTAAAAGCCGCATGATTAACATTGCCGACTGCGCAACAATGGACTACTGGCACAAGGGATGAAGATGACTCTTAATGCCTAACCACCACATCACCAATCAACGACTGTAACTATTTTTTAGTACAATTACATAATATGTATGTGCCTAAACAACAAATTGAACTTCATTTAAGTGAAGGGAAACAAAAAAAATTGTTATTGAAGAAATATTATTTAAATAACTACAATATGGTGCATTATTTTAACTTGTTCGTCTATACCGCTGCTTATACGGTTGGCTGGGTAGCTCCTGGTTTCGTTCATGAGGAAATGCCCGGTGCTGGTAGACAGGTGCCAGAGAATGGTTCTTCGATACATATCGACATACATATCAACATGATGATGGCGGCAGACAGAACGACCAACACCTTCATCTTGACGCTGTTGACGAGCTTCATCGTGGACGAGCTGACGGCTCGGTGGTACTCGAGAGTCTTGGTGACGCTCTGTCTGTGCGATGGATATTTATAGCCAAACGTTATCAGTGTAATGTACCAATAATATCAAACTGTCTATTGTGACTACTCAACGATTAAACTTCTATTACGAATTGGAACAACTTAAAAATGAAAATGCATAAATCTATTTAAATACTATTAAACTATCCATTGTTATTCAACTATCTTAAATCAATCAATAAATTAGTTATAAAATGACAGTGATTGACAGCAATGTGACTTTTATTTAAATTAAAAATTTTATAAGCACAAAATTTATGAATCTTTAAATACATAAATATAACTTAAAATGAAATTGTTTGACAAGTCTTTTGTGAAAAGCTTTACAATGCAAAAGCTTAAACCAATCCCTAAATAGAGGAATAACAGTTTTCATTGACTCATTCAGACATAGGATACAAATATATTTCACAATATGAAAAATATATTAATAACTTTAATTAAAAAACACGGATTTAACATGATTTACAAGTAATTAAAGGATTGTATAGATTGAGAAAATTCATTTTAATGGTTGAGTATCAAGTATGGTAGTAAAAATATCGCATAAAGATTCTTGGCTCTTAAAGTATACATGCCATCTAATGGGAAGGTATCTCGGTAATGGAACCTCATGTTTAATGTACACTTTTTCTGTAAAATATCAGTTTATTGATAAGCAGGTCTATTTAGTAAAGATGCGCATAAATAAAAATGTCATTTAAATAAATTAAATGTAATCTGTTAAGTTTAAGTATCAACACAAAATTATAATTTTTATCTGCAATAATAGTAAAATACGAAAATCTACAATAAATTAATTAATATTATAGACTCCGTGTACAATTTATTTTTTACTAACAGATTTCCATCTGATCCCATGTCATCACAACTAACTGTTACCACAATAGGTAAACTATAAAATCGAATGTTTAAACAATCAACCAAAACAAGTAAATGCTGACCAAAAATAAAATGACTAGGCAATGATGTGTGCTGTTCTCCAATAACACCTTTTTCCAAAAAGAGTCAGTTTATATAATTCTTAGTAAGTTGTTTTTGCCCAGAGACTGTAGTTTGTTAATTGTCTATTCTGCCAAAATTGTCTATAACTCTCTAACTCTCATACGAGGAACACTGGGTTAACAAATATGAAAGCAAATTTTGTAATTGAAGCTGTAAAGACGAATTAAAGTACAGTAAATATTTTTAACTTTACAGGATACTATGTCAAATCCAAAACTTTATATAAAACTTGATCATTAATACAGTTAACCTATATGTGAAGGTATCATGTTGAAGGTGAAGAAAATGTATTCCAGTTAACTCTAGTTTGATCAGAAATCTCAAAGAAGAGAAGTAACTATTAAACCTTTGCTACCTTCTTCCACCCCCACTGTATTCAGTTTATATCCCTCGTTCTATAAGATATCTTTTCAATCGTCATCGTTTAAACTATTAATACTTCTTTCCTGAAAACAATCCAAAAAGAATTGATAAAGAATGGTTGAGTTTTTCAGCGAAGCAAGAAAAGAAGAGAAAGCACGAAATGAAAAATAGCAAGAATTTAATTGGGTGATCAGAATTAAGTAGAACTTTCTAAACTATTTAAGATTACCAAATACATAATATATTTTCACATACATCACCAAACGGTATCTTAGAAACAAAAACAAAAAACCTTTTTTTACATTTTCTTTAATTAAAGTTCAAATTTTCGGCATTAGCCTTCATCAGGAACATCAAATAAAAAGTAAATATGATAATAAACAATGATTTTGACATTATGAATTGAACATATGGAAGATTTTTTGAAACAATTACATTTGTGGGTAAGTTGTGTGGAACTTAAAGTTTTGAATGTTATATATTTATAAAATCATCTTGAGTTAAGGCCGAATGGAGTTTTTGACTTTAGAATTAGTTGATGGGCCTGTTCAACTTCTCGAATCCTTCTATCTTGTGCATTATTAGCCAATTTGCAAATTCATTTTAATGAAAAACATTGCTGAAAATTTTGAGCGTGCTCTCTGGCATGAATGGCTACAGGCTTCTGTATATACGGGTGATTTACATCATGCCTGTGGCCATTCATGCGTATTCTTAGAGCTGTTGTGGTTTTACCAATGTAATCCTTTGGGCAGTTGTTACAGGAAAGTTGATATACTACATTGGTAGACTCACAATTGATGTTTCCTTGAATTTTGTAGGATTTATTTGTTTGGCTGCTAGTGAAAGTGTTAGAGGTAAGAATGGAATTGCAAGTAGCACAACGGGATTTTTTACATAATAATGAATGAATACATAATAATGAATAATAATAATGAACAAATACATAATATAAATTTTTTGTTCTCATCTACTTTTCATTGTCATGATCATCTGTTTTTACAAATTGATTACTAACAAAGTTGAATGTTTCAGTTATGCTAATAAAATTAATCAAATACTTCTACCAATAAATTAAATAAATACAATATATAAAGAAAGCTCGTATCCCGCGGCCGCAAGCTCATGCGGTGGCGGGGTAGGGTTTTTTTAGTTCCCCTGGGGTGACCTTGGCATTTCACGTCTTCTCCTCACACGAGCACAGCTTTCCCATAATTCTGTGGCAGCTCTGTCAAAAACACACTACTTAAATAATATTTCTGTAACCAAAATTTAAATATGCACGTGAATTTGGAGGCCAATCGTTAATGAAATTTAAACGTTGTTCACTAATTAGTATTGTCTCACCCATTTTATGAAGTTGGGGGCGTTTCCTCCAGAATACATCACCAGGTGCGCTGTCTGTGACCACACTGAGGTCCTGACCTATCTGACTGAAGATTTTAAATTAAAATAACTAAGCAATTAAATTTATCACTATCCTTTCTTCTCTTCTATAACGTTTTTTCTTCACGAAATCAGCCTGGCTGTTTGCTAAGTGCTAAAGTGATATTTTTTAATTTTCTATGCAGAATAGTGAAATTCAAAAGTTATAAAAAAACATCGTTTGTAAATAAAATAAATGTAAACACTGTATATTACTTATTTTGTAACTATAACCTCTAAAAAGTGTAACTCTGCGTTCCATAAAAACAACGATTATCATCACTTGGAGCAAAAGTGTGCTTTTGTATGCTTTTAAAAACTCGATTGAGCACAAAAAACACTTGCTTCTAGCGATGAAAACTATTTAAAGGGAACGATAAACCAACCGATAATTTTTGTAAATTCTATGTGGAAGAAGTATTTTATTTTATTTCAAACAGAAAAATAGTATAGCAAGTAAAAAACGAGTAATGGAAAAAGAAAGACACAGGAAAGAAGTAAAGGATGATTGCTTTGAAAAAATTTGCAGCTCCGGGTTCCGCGATACATTGCATGCCTTTGCGACAAGCGCAACCGCCAAAGATATTATCACAACAATGGACATATTTCTCAACCATATAAATCATTCTCTGTTTTGAATATCTTGATCAACACATACACGATAAACCACCTACCTGCTTACTTCCTGGATGAAAAGTGCGAAGTTGTTGTGCATCTACACTTTGGTAGCACATTTATCAAATGTAAGTGGAAGGTCCAGAAATTGACGAGGAAGGTGTCTGTGGAATCTAGAAATGCTGAATAGAAATGCGGAAAAAGTTATAGAACGAATTGCTCCTGGGTGTTAAAGAAGAATGGAGTCGTCCTGTAATCCAGATACTTAGAGGTCACGAATTGTAGATAGTTACAAGCGATGGCTTGTGGATGCGATAGCGATATTACCTAGTGGTGATTAACGTCCGCACTAGTGAATAATCTTCTTATATCTATAAAAGGCAAAGCCCTCACTCACTCACTCACTCATCACTAATTCTCCAACTTCCCGACTAGCTAGAGTGCTGAAATTTTATATACTCATTCTTTAGGCTTAAAATAGGAAAGTCTGACTATTTTCATATTAATATTCACAAAGGGCTACGCCCTAGACGTCCTCAAAGTTACCATGTTATTCTTATGGAAGCAACATTTTTGTATTCTAACAAATGATTATGGAAATTGAATTAAGTTTGTTTACATCTGCCACATGATGTTCATTCAAGAAAATGCTTATAAGCATAGAAGTAACCAGGTGAGAGATATAATGTTTATTTACGTTTGACATTGTCAAGATTATAGTGATGTACTATTACTTTTAGCAGTCTGGTGTACTTTGGTTGTATTAAGTGCAGTTTACATTATTTCGTATTTTATTACTATATACTTTTTTACTGTTAATAGGTACTAACAAACGGTTTTGCAAATATAATTTTTGAAGCACTTAAGGGCTCCGCCACACTGGTTTTCAAAATTAGTTTAGGGCATTCGCGGGGTTGAATTTTTTGACGTGGACGTTCCTCTTTGCTCATGGGTGCTCACTAAGAAGCTGTTAGACCATTATAGTTTTAGAAATTGTTTAGGGATCTGCCTCAAAGAATCTGACAATTACTGTATTAGCCTACGTGTTGAAATTTGACAAGGACGATTCTCTTAGCTCATAGGTACTATCTATCTAATCTAAGAAACGTTTTGAAAGTATAGTTTTGAAGCCCTTTAGGTCTGCACCCCACTGGACTTTCAAATTACTAGGGCCCACGGGGTTGAAATATGATGGAGGATTCCCTTTGCTCATGGGTTACTCACTAAGAAAAGGGTTTGAAAATATGGTTACTAGTGCACTTTAGGGCTCTACCACACTGGATTTCAGAATTACATTAAGGCCTTCATGGGGTTGAAATTTGACATGGACATTCCTCTTTGATCATGGGTGCTTACTAAGAAACGGTTTTGCAAATATAGTTTTCGAAGTTCTTTAGGGCTCTGCCCAACAGGACTTCAAATACATTTTAGGGCCTCCGGGGCTGCAATTTGACATGGACGTTCCTCTTTGCTCATAGTTGCTCACTAAGAAACAATTTAGCAAATTTACTTAAGGGCTCTACCCCACAGAACATCAAAATTACCATATATGCTAAGGGATTAAAATCTAACATGGATGCTCCGTTTTGCAAATAGGTGCTCACTTAGAAACGGTTTTGCAAATATAGTTTTCGAAGTTCTTTAGGGCTCCGCCCCATAGGATTTCAAAATTATTCCAGGGTCTTCCCCCCACAAATCCTCAAAATTACCATAAATCCTACGGTGTTGAAATTTAACGTTTATGTTCCGTTTTGCCAAAAGGTCTTTACTAAGAAACAGTTTTAGAAATATAGTTTTTTATGTTCTTTAGGGCTCCGCCATACATGATTTTAAAATGACAGTAGTGCCTATGGGGTTGAAATTTGATATGGTTGTTCTTTTTTGCTCAATATGGTTCTCATCAAGGAAATGTTTTGCAAAATTCCTTCAACACACAGTAATTTGTTGTTTCAATGTCATTCTTAAGGAGGAAGATTTCGTTGTTCTTTTAAAGATTTTATTACCTAAAAAATAAATTCAATCACGGGCGAAGCCGTGACGGGAAATAGCTAGTAAATAAATAAACTCTTTATTGCTGTTGGACAGAACAAGTGTTGCATAGCATGCGTCAACATACCTTAAGAAATAAATACTCATAGTGTAAAACACATATAGTTGAAAAAGTACCAGCCAGAGAGTACCATTGCAAATTAATAAAAGGACTCAAGCCGATGTCTCCCCTGAGTTGTGGTTCATGAACTCGTCCACCGAGTAGAACACGGACGACGCTAAATAGCATCTTAATTTAAATTTGAATTTTGATAAAAAATTTTCATTTCGAATGCCTTCTGGAAATTTATTTAAAAAGGAAACACCCGCCAGAGAAGGTAGGCGTGCCATTGTCGCCAACCTGTGCTGCGCTGTCCTGTACACATTTATCGACCTTGTGTTGTTAATCGTGCACATCACTGCCCTGAATCAGGTTATTTTTGAACTTGCAAAAGAGTGTAGTGTGTAGGATGTAGAGCTCAGCCAATGTTAGCAATCCTAGTTCCCTGAAGGCATCTAGGCACGACTCTCTAAATTTGAGTTTTGCTATGATCAGTATGGCTTTTTTTTCTGAAGAATGAAGACACGGTTGAAGTTTTTCTGTGAGCAACTACCCCATAGAGCAATGCCATAAGTAGAGTGGCATTGAATCAGAACGTGATAAGCCACAAGCAATAACTCAGTTGGCAGTGTTCATAAAGTCTTCTGAGCAGTTAAATCCCTGAAGAGACCTTCTTACATATACTGTCCACATGCTCAGTCCATGTTAGCTCATCATCAACAAGCATTCCGAGGAATTTTGTGAAACCGACTTCGTAAATGATTGTATCATCAATCATTGCAGTTGGACGACATGTATTTAGAGCGGTACTGCCTCCAAATACCATGCAGGTAGATTTAGAAAGATTTACTTTGAGGTTTTGCTTTTCAAAATACTGAATGCATGAATTAAGCCCTTCAAATAAAAAATGTCGATTTCTTCAATTTTGTTTGAACTGAAACAGAGAGTCGTGTCGTCCGCGTACTGGACGATTCGTCCTTTTGGAATGATAGAATTGAGATCGTTCACATACACCAAGAATAATAGGGGGCCGAGAATCGATCCCTGAGGGACTCCATAACTCAAAGTGGTTGTATGTGAGGTGACTCCGTTGACTTGAACTTGCTGTGACCTTGCGGAGAGGTATGATCTCAACCACGAATGTGCTAAGCCACGCACTCCACAATGCCACAACTTGTCAAGGAGTGTGTTGTGTTAAACACAATCAAACACCTTTGACAGGTCGAGAAATACACTTAATGTCATAATATGATCATCCATATTTCTCACAATCATTTACACTAAGCGGAAGATTGCGTCAACAGTCGATTTGCCTTTTCTGAAACCAAACTGATCGTTGACAACATTTTGAATTCATCTAAAAAATTTAGCATCCTGCGCATGAATAATTTTTCAAAGACTGCTGAGCACCGGCAGGATTGATATGGGCCTGTTGTTGTTTGGTTGCTGTTGATTTCTCTTTTTGAAAATAGGCATAACTTTTGCAACCTTCAATGAATTGGAAAAATGCCTGATTGGAGAGAAAGTTGATAGATTGAGTGAGGGGACCCACGATGCCATTGTGGCATTTTTTCAAAAGCCAAGTAGACATCAGCCGACTTCTTCGCCCTCAGATCACAAATGACCTTTGGCACCTCCTGCTCGGTAACATCGCTTAAAAGCATCGATTCGGCAGGACACATGAACTGACCAGACGCAACCGGAGGAGCGAGTGTAAGGATAGTGTCGCCCACATTTGCGAAAAATGTGTTAAGAACACTCGCTACCTCCAGTGGCTCCCGGACAATCCTTCCCTCCACCTCCATTTGGGATATTAGTGGTTTTTGAACGGACAACTTGTTGCTATTTATAATAGACCATGCTTGCTTTGAGAAATTCACTGAATTTTTGTATGTACTTCATAACTTTTAGCAGCCTTACAAGTTCATCCACAAAGACCATCCTCATAATTAGACCAATTCGTGTATATGAGGTGGAAAGTTTGGTTCGGATGCCTCGTTAAACTGTAGGTCCCTAGATACCATTGGCTGTTGGTTGGGCTATTAATCAACAGTCCTGTCAAAGGAGAATGTCGGACTTAGTCAGTAACAAGACTACAAGATCGCGCCACAATCATCCTACACTAGTCTCATATATTCATTCATTCATATTCATATCAATTCATAGTCATTCATATTCAGGTTAAATTACCTACTACGTGAGATACCTGTCTCAAAATATTGATATAAAAACGTTCAACACGCGAAAGAACTTTATCAGACCAACCAACCAAGATAATCTTGTTTCTATATCATCGTACTTATGTTGATTTCAATCCATATTCAGAGCATGTCGGTGGAATTAAAGTTTACTGTGTTTCAGATAGCGGTAGTTAGGATAATCATATCAATATCAGATGGAAACTCCTGACCATGCGAGACACTTGAGTGTGACTGTAATCAGCATGCAAATCAGACCTAATGGTGGGGCAATTTAGCAATCCACATTCCCCTGAGTCGGGGGCGGGTCAGCGGCGTCAGCGGTTAATTGATACCGCCAGGTGCTGAGCCCGCGGCCAACCACTAGCAACCGTTCACCACTACCTTTCAAGTTTAGTTTAGGTTTGTCTTTAACAATTTGTTTTGATATTTTTCATGCTTTGTTTTGTCTGGCAGCTGGCATAGCTGAGAGATCACTGTGTGTGACAGTTCAGCTGCCAAAGTTGTTGTTCTTTTAGCACCACCCGGGGAGTACGTGCAACTTTAATGGAATGCTGCGGACGCGAACAACATCACCTCCCAAAGGACCATGAGAGTCATCAGTTTTACACTCATGGCAACCCCTGTACCCTGGCTCCCGGTGCTGTGTAATATCGCTCCTCCTGAAATAAGGTGAAGGGATGCACTAATTAGGGAATACACAAAGATCTTATCTGCTCCACAGCTGCCCATCCATGATTACTTACCCCAGAATGCGGACCGATTGAGGTCACGAAAACCACCTCTTCGAACAGCCTCCCAGTTTATGGACACGAACTTCACCATCCATACAAACTGGACTTCCTCCTGGGACGCTTTTGAAGGTCGGAACCACTTCTTGATAGCTGACCCGACCGTAGCGGTAGGTGGTATGAACCTTCCTCGGAAGCAGTGGACTATACTCAATCGTTTCCGTACTGGAGTGAGAAGATGTAATTATTGGAAGTACACATGGGGAATGACACAAGACAAGTCATGCGACTGTGGGGCAGAGTATCAAACTATGGAACACATAGTCGAAGAGTGGCCGCTGAGTGCCCTCCCCGAAGGATTGACCGGTCTGCATAGCTCAAGTGAAGCTGGGCTATAATGGCTTAGCGCCCTGGATTTAGCTCTATAAAGAGAGATCTAATTTTTATTTTAGTGTTTAGATTTTTACTTACACTGACTCAGGTGCTCTGCGCCGCAGAATCTATATATATAATACGTGATGCCCTTTTTTTGTTAACACTACTCCTCCCTTATTCCTGGACCAATTTTAACGTTTGAGGTGTCAAAAGAATGGTCTCAGTTCGTAGTTTTGCAATAAGGTTTTAGATTTTTGATATTTTAATTCTGGAGCTCACGGGAAGCCCTTAAAGTTCGTTTTTTGTCCATAAGATTAACATGGGGAACAATTGTTATTAAATTGCAAAATAAAACAGCTGTTGCTGATATTAAAACAAACAAACACATGTTAAAAGCTAGCTGATAGAAGCAATTGAACTACTGGTACTGAAATATCAACACAATTCCATACAAAATACAAAGAGTGTATATCGTGTGGAACAAATTGTGTGTTTTAACTTTTCCCTTAAAATGTAGCAGGTAAATGTTGCTTGAACTTTGTAATTATGCGTATTTCAATACAAAAAAAGTTTAGTCACTGTTCGTATTTTTCAAAAGGTTTTAGATTTTTTATATTTCATTCTGAAGGGTACGGGAAGCCCTTATGGTTGGTTTTTTGTCCATAAGATGAATTTGGGGAATAATTTTCATTGAATTTCTAAATAAAAACGCTGCTGTTGGTAAAGCAGACAACACATATGAAAAGACGAATAAAATAAATTGGCTGAAATGTCAACACATTTCCATAATATTGTATGAGGAGTGTCTAATGTGATATTGCACATGTAGCGAATAGCTTTAGCTTGAACTTTGGATTGATGCGTATTTGGACACAAAAAATTTAGTAACAGCCTCAACCCCTGCAAAAATTCCCTCTCATGTCTAAAAACACATTTAAAAATTAAAATTAATTATTTTAACATAGGTCTTATTGGATGCCATATTGGTATCAAAACAACAACAAAAAGTATAGCCTACAAAAATTTAAGCAAAGCTCTAAATTTGGGCATGAGAATTTAAACAGCTGTGAACTAGGAAAAGTAATGGTTTTTTATGTAAATTTAAAAATTTGTTCACTGTTATACTATAACAAAAGTGAATATAAATTTAAATTTGTTGCACATTTTTTCACGTATTAAAACACCTGTTAAAGTTGAAAAAAATTGTACATGCTTTTTTACCGTCAGTATATACTGTATAGTAAGCTTACAAAAATGTTTTTGTTAAGATAAATTTTAGCCAAAATATAAATTAAATTAACCACATCAACAAAGACATTGTTCATCTCTTCAGTTTTGTGATTATTTAAATTCTGTTTTGCCATGGAAAGTTAAGATGAAAAGGATTTAAATTGTTATAAATAGTATTGGTGTGAGCTCATTCCTATGTCAAAGACTATTTTTCCATACACTATTACTAAAACAGCCACAATGAGTGATTCATAACGTTTCGCACCTGCAGTCATGTATGGTGATAAACTATCTAGATCCAGCATCTGTGTATTATTTCCAGTTATTATTTAAGTTTTTAGGCAGAGGCTCTTAGACAGATCAGCATAAAAACTATCACGTAATCCTAGCTAATTTGGAACAAAAAGGGCAACCACAAAATTGCAACACTAATCACAGTAATGATTTGGAAAATAAGTGATGAACATTGACTGATCAAACGCTGACAGTATAGAAATTAATCCACAATAAATTTTAATTAAAATTTTATGAAAAAACTAAGTAAATTACCATGGAACAAGGTTTGATCACCAAGCATTCTGAAGTATGCAGCGCATTGCGCTGCACAGGTACCCCTAGTCTATATATTAATACGCAAGCATGTTTCATTTCCTCCTTTTTTCTCAGCTCGTGTTCATCGTAGGATAAATAAGAGCATACCGTTAGAAAGGTATAGTCTTGTAGATGAGCAGAATCACATTCTAATTCACATCAGATTCCAGGGCTACGCCCCACAGGCTTTCAAAGTTCCAATGTTAATCTTATGGAGAAAGAAAAATTGAATGAATCATTAGACAGCTGTTGTAAAAACAACTGCTAAAAAATTAGGAAGAACAGGTGTTTTAGTTCTAAAATGTTTTTAAGCTTCTTGGGGCCAGATCAACAACTGAAATTGTGATCGAATTTCGATCAGGAGGCGATCTCTAGTTTATTTTATTATTCTTAAACCATGGTGGCTGGCTAAATGAGCCATACGATATATATATATATATATATATATATATATATATATATATATATATATATATATATATATATATGCTTTGTTTTTTTAAGTTATTGTAGAAGTGAGGCTGATTTTTATTATTTTTTTTAATTATAAGGCCGTAGATAAAAAACCTAAGAAAAATTGAAAATTTTTAACAGCATGATGTTAACACATAAGACCGGGTTAAATGAATTTGTTTAGGTAGTTTTAGATCTTCCACTCCCTTTTGTAAGTAGGCGATTATTGATCGGGATTTCGGAAAGCAATTTTGTTAGGCCTATATCTATTTTTATCTCGGATATTTCTCAGTTTATTTACAAACCGTGGTAACTGTAATTAGTTTTCTACAGACAATTTGTAGATATAATTAATTAAGTAAACTACATGTCTAGCACTCTCATATTGAATTGAACTCTCGTAACTTAACTGTGGTAATTATTTTTAGTAAATAAGTTCCAAGTTCTCTCGGATATTAGCAATTGGAGGGAAGATGATCTGGTATAGCGAAAACGAGTCTCCCCTTTAGGATCTGCTAAGTTTTATATACAAAGATTCTTTTCTTTCGCATTGTATTCTTTACATACTTCATACTTGATATGTGGTATACATACTACATTTGATTTCTTCAGTGTTCGGTAAAATATTTTCAGCTTTTTTAAAATAGTTTTCATTGACATTATTTACGTTTGTGACATAGCTACCACGGTTATATAGTTGGCTAGTTTTGTTTATCACCCTTTTCCCGTCTGTTGACAGGTTCGGTACCCTCTCCGTCCCTGCTCTGCTTCCATTAGATACTTGTCGCAGTCACCTGCATTAGCGATGTGTCGCTACATCATACGGTTTGACGTCACTGGTCCTTACTGAAAAACAACTCTCTCCTAGTTTGGCCCACAGACTTCTATTGCTTTACCTGGCTGTCATCAATCATTGCAATACCTTTGACCTGCACTTTGATAGTTAAATGAGCTGCTTTTACTACTTTCTTTATTATTTTTAATTTTAACTCCATAGCAAAAATATAAAAAATGTTATATTTAAATTAAAGATTATTAAGATATAAGATATTTTTGCATATAGAGACCTATATTTATATAATTTTATTCCAGAACTAATTTATTTGCAAAGTTTGAAGAAAATCGTTCGAGCCGTTTTTTTAGATCACCATAGATTATTTTGTGTGCAAACATAGATAAATACAAACAAGTATACCTTATTCGTATTAGATTATAGGATTTCGAGCGTCCTTATTGACCTCGCCTGAAAAATAAAATAATGGCCGGTATTACGTTTTTAAAACTTTTTGAAGACAAGGAAAAATTAAATCTATCTATGATATGAAAAATTCTCCATGATTATCTTTCTATAACATAATCCGATAATTTCCAGTTTTCAACCGATATAATCCTCTCTATCGAGTGACTGCAAGACATGGGTGAAGCGTGAAGCGATCGCCGGCGTCGCACTGTCTGCGCCGCCTCGCCGCCTCGTCAAGGCTACCCAGCACAACGCTCGTAGCTTGTAGCTCGTAGATCACTCAATCTGGGTCCATCGCCAATCCAACATGGCTAACGAACTCAGTCGCTTTCGCAACTCTTGCGTCGCAGATAACGTCATTTTAACTATGAATGATGAAATATACTTCACATTCAATCATTGGTGGGTTTGTATTAAGTTTTCATTTAGATAATGTCCTTGGTGATGTCAAAGTGGGGACAAAGATAATGTTTGCTTACAGAAAGCATAAGTGGTATTCAAAACTGGTATAATTTGTGTTTCTTTTATTCCTCACTTATAAAACAAACTCGTACAATAAAAAATTATAACATCAGGGGCGAACCCAGGATTCAATTGCGGCGGGGGGGGGGATATTTTTTGCGGAGGGGGAACACCGGGGGGTTTGGGGGGTATGGAATACCCCCCAAGAACACGGTGGGTCCCGGGGACTCCCCCAGAAAATTTCGAAATTTTTGAAGCTAAATGGTTAGTTTTAGTGAATTTCAGAAGTTAAAATTTAACTTTATGCAGACCTCTACTCCGTCAGAATCTGGAGTGAAACTAACGGGTTTCGAATATTCAATAAAGAGATCAGACTATTATTTAAACTTGGAAAAATTTATTAAAGTTTATTAAAAACAACAAAATACATTACTCATCAAGAGGTAAAAATACACTATTTATCTGTAAGACTCAGAATACAGTATCAGAGTTATTTATGTTATAAAAATAATACATAATTACGCGCAATAAATAATGTATTTCATTTCCAGAACTAAAATGGTCTGTTTTGGTTGTAATATTACTGTTTTATCATTTTGCATTGTGCAATTAAACCCGGTATTATTTTTTATATAAGTTGGCGTTTATATCTGTTTATAAAAGTCTTTATATATCCGTATATAAAAATAATATTTTAACCATATGTCATAGATTTTTTGATTTTTAGCATATTTTTTATTTTTCAACATTTTGAGGGGGGTATATTCCCTTTATCCCCCCCCCCCTGGGTTCGCCTCTGTATAACATGTTTATTTTAAGGTAACTGCACTAGTAGTGGAGGCTGTGCCAGTAGTGGACACTTTCGACTTTTAAAGGTAATAATTACCTTATTTTTCAACTAAAACTTTATGATTTTTGTTAAAATAATCTTTAATTTTTATATTCTTGTTTATGAACAAAGGTTATAAATTATGCTTTATTCTAAAGCGCTTAAGAGTATTTTTATTTGAGGGCCACTGAAATTTGCGATGGATTAGGCCACCCTTTTTTAAATTGATAAGGAGGCGAGTTTGGAATTACTAAATTTAAGTAAGGCTTAAGGATATATCGGTTTATAAATTGTATAAATCTGTAATAACAGAAAAAATTGGGTAACTTTTTTCTGTCCGCTACTGGTACATGCTTTTTTTAACTGCCCACCACTGGAACATGTGCATCACTTTATTTTATAGGTTCATCCAAAGTTATTTTATGCTGGAAACTACATTTATTGAGTAATTTAGAAACAACATTAAATCAGCTTTCACCTCGATGTATTAAAACCATTGTACGAGTAGGTATTCAAATTTACCAACAATTGTTATTTTAATTAATTTATTTATTTGAGTGAAAATATTTATTCGTCAGGATCATAACAGCTCTTAGGAGGCATAACTTAGATTAATTAATAAACTATCTACAAAGAATTTGAATAACAATCAGGCTTATATCTAGTTTTTATTTATTATTGTGTAACTTCACCTAATGAAAAAAAAATTTACGTTTATATAATATAGTTATGATTTTAGTACCATTGAATCAACAAATATGCTATAATAGTAATTTTCTGTATGATTTATGAAAAGATTTATAATAAACTAATTTACAAAATCATTGACCGTATTATATGATAGACACACTGTGGACAAGTTGGTTACCAAGTTGGTACTATACACACACTGTCACTGATCTGCTACAATTAGACGCTTGTCACTACAATTGTCACCCCATTAGCGACATGTAACTGGGTCACGTGGTTTTACGTCATTGTGTCTTAGTTAAAAAGCATTTCTCTCCTGATTTATTGTCATATTTATTTAGCTCGTCCAACTTTGACCGGGAGTATAGTGTGGTTCTGTCATTTGTCAGCACGTGTTTGCTGTTTCTACGATGGTCATACACCTGATTCATCTATTTAACTTAGGTATGTGTCAATATCTAACTGCAATCTTCGGGTATAGGAGTAATAACAATTTTTGTTTTAGAAAACAAGACATGCATGTTTTTAATTTAATTTTAGAAATCTGTCTGCGTTAAACTTTTTGGAAGAATTATTGCATTCAACCTCAGGACTGAAGAGAGATTCAACCTAAACATCACAGCTTTTAAAGGTAGCGTAAGAGTAAAGCATTGGTTCATATTGTTATTTTTATTAGTTTTTCGGAATATAACGTTTTGTTGAAAATCTATAATTATTCATTAAACCATATATTTTACACATTTTCAGGTTTTATTATTTATGAAATTAGTTTATTTTTTTATTATTTTGAAATATTAAAACACGATAGCGAAATACTAAATCTATGTATCGTAATTTGAAAATTTAATATCATCAGTCTTTAGTAGAAATGTAAAATTTTAGAAAATAAAAACGCAATACAATACTACTAACTGCGTTTATACATACATTTATTTGGTAATTTTTTTCTGTTGATGTTGTAGCTGTAATATTCATACCATGTAAACATGTTCCTGAAATGATCATGAGCTATAGTTTTTGAATCCAAGCAATCGAAAACATTTGATAATCATTTGAATAAAAATGTTGGGTCCCATAATTACAGTAACCAACAACGAATCTACGTCATGCACGGTGACGGTCCTGAGGCAGACATCATTACACTATGATCAGGAGAGCGACCAGTGACGTCAATGGCAGGTGGTCACGTGACTTGACAATTGCCTGCTAACAGGCAACTCATCGCTGTACCAGGCAAGTCAACGGCAATGCGCTCTGACGCATGTCATGACGTCGACATTATGTGGCAAAAGAAAGTAGGTGCCCAATGCCTTAACTCAAAAGAAAGACACAATGCAAGCAACCCACACGTATTGAAGTTTGGATAAGCAGTAGAGAACTGTGTGCTCTGGGATTCACAAGAACCTTTCTTCACTTGAGTGGTGTTTTGATTACTTTTAGTCTGATGATATTTTTTAGAAAATTTTCTCGCAACTATAAAAGATAAGCTATACAGTGTTATGAATAGTAAAACAGTTATTCATAGCTGACAAAATTTGCTGCTGCACATCTCACAACTATAAAAGATCAAGTAGAGAAATTTTTAAAGGTTAAAGCCGTGTAAAGGTCTCTATAAGCAGTTACGGATAAACCTTGTTGGATACTAAGATGGGTTAGGCCTACTTAAATTATTTTATTTGTAAACTGATTTAAATCTATAAAAGTAATTTAGATTAATTATTGTAATTTTCTTACAAAACAAAAAACATACTAGTTTTGTCCTCCTTATAAGCAGGGTATTTATAAAGAATGCCGAGATTTTGAACAAGAATTACTGAACAAGTTTTAGAGATACAGATTATAAGATAAAAATGGCAAATTGAAGAGGAAAAACAAAGTTTGTCGTACCTTGATCAGAGCCCCAAAGTTTTGGGGTTTTGATGAGAGCCCCATTTGTTACTCTGCAGACATCAAAGTAGTAGGCCTATAAGATTTAATGCCAAGTGTTTGCAGCATCACTGGTGTTACAGTAGTGTCGACTGTTAAAACGCAGACGTCTCGTCATCTTATTGAACAAGTAAACAAAACTTACTTATTGAAGTTTAAATTTACTCATGAAAAGTATTTCAGTAGCGCGCTTTCAAAAATGTAGGCATTCTTTTATAAAAAAAACCCCCTGTATTAAATATTGTTTAGTTTACACTTCAAGCACCCAGTGGATATATACAAGTCAAGCCTGCAGTCTTACACTGAACACCTGCTGATGGTGGATTTTTTTAATGGTGTTATGAATGGCCCAGCTGATGTGAGCGTTTTCCACTCGTTATCCGCTCGGCAACAATCGTATAGCGAGAGTGGTCGTGGTCGTGGTGGTGGTGAGTCAGCGAGGTCACCGGTGTAATGGGGCCCTCGGGCCTCGCACCTGGTGGTTATTAATTAACCATCGCGGATCCGCCCCCAACTCCGCAGTAATGGCGGTGGAATGTTAATTGGTCCGAGTGATTGGCCTCCCTGTTATTTTGCACTAAAGGTGACCCTTGTCTTGATCATTTCCATTTACAATCTGTTTGTTCCTCTCTCGTTCTCTTGTAGCCTTGAGCTTCAGCAAGGTGTGTTTCTTTATAAGATGGAGAGAGAAGAAGACAATAATCGTTGATTGTGGCTTCGTTATCTTGTGAACATTTCTATTTTATGGTGATATTTTTTAATCTTTTCTTATTTTACAATCTGCTTCTTTCTTAATCACTCTCGTATACCTTTGGTCAAGGCGGGTTCTCTCATGGGATGAAGGAAGCACTTGAGAAACATAGTTGATGGTCCTCCCCAAAACTCGCAGTAGTATTGTAGGAAATTACAATAGATTTCACATTTGTTCTAATATTTTATATCCCAACGAGTCGTACTAAAATGCTCCTTATCTTGGTCTTCATTTCCTCTTTACGATTGTTTGTTACTTTCTCGTTCTCTTTTGCGATGAACAAGGTAGCTTTTTCGTTGGATGAACAGAGGGGGTCTTAAGAACATTGTTTATGGTGACTGTATGCCTATTTGTTCTCTGAATAGTTATAGAGCATTGTAGTAAATTGCATATTTTCCATAACATTCCATTTTTTTTTTTTCATTTAATATTCCTGCCCGGTCGTTATTTAATAGAAAAAATGGCCTATGTGTTTAATGTTTTCTATCAGTTTCTTGATAATTATGTGTTCCTTAGTGCCATGATGAGAGACTATGAGAAATCAATGAAGGCGAGTGTGTAGAACCGGTAATGATTATTGGTAATTCAAGATTGCATTCAAATAAATCACAAGCGCTCGTTATTCTTGGATCGATTTTATTATTATTTTACAATAGTTATGTTCTTTTCAGTCATGATCCTTCAAATTTGAGCGGGTGTTGTTTTTAAGTGATTCAGTCAGTAGGTAGAACTGTTGGTCAGATACATTCGTGAAAGGTAAATAAACCATTTATTTTGGATAATCGTTGTCCATTTCGAATTATTTTCATCAATGAGAAGAGTAGCCCTAATTCCCGTATTTATTACATTATACTTATACCAGACATCAACAGTAACTCCCATAATATTTTTAGATAAATGTTTTCCAGCAAAACTTAAATTAACTTTAAATTTGTCAAAGAATAAAATAATCTTTTTACTGTTTCGCAAAGCATATCATAGCTTACCTCAATGTCTCGGGGTCAATAAAAAAGATATTCACAAATTTCATAATGTTAATTTATCTTTGCACAGCGGTTGAAGGTAAGTTCCAATACATCGGATACATTCGGGTTCTTGTGAGAGAGAGTTTCACTTTCTTTGTTGCGGAAGCGTGGTTCGGGCCCTTGAGCGGTTGAAGGTTGAGCTGACATATTACGCTCATGTCAGTGCTCCACTGCAGTTCGGCATCCTGTTGTTGCGCTCAGCCTCGGTGGCCGGGTCGGTCAATAATTCGGTAGCCAGATTTACAGCTTCACTTTCTACCTTCTGACTCACGCGGCAGCCTTGTTTGGCTCACGCCTGACGTCACGCATTGTAATAGTTTTTATCTAGAGCAAGTGAAGTAAGATGGGTAAAGATCAAACGTTCTGTCTTGACGTTATGTCATTAAATTAATACACTGCAATGGTATGAATTGATCTGCATGAAGGAAAAATGTTTGATTTGTTTAAAACGTTTTAAACGGAGACAAAATTATATAATTAGTCAAAGCGAGATTACTTAAAACCCTAAGAATTTAATACTTTATGCTTCCTTCTGGGTCAAGAAGTATAATAAGAATAGTAAAATTGCCGAGAAACCTAATTTGTATCTTAGGACTATTTGTATTTTGAAGAGGAGATGAAACCAGTTTCGAGTAATGTTATTAGCACATTTAAGCGGTTGGTAATGTGCAGATCAACAAAAGTTGTACCATTTCTGATACTTTAGAAATAAAATCATTTTTAAGTTGATGATTTTAACCTCTTAACTCAAGTGTATGCTTAAAAAAAGTATTTAAGTTCCCTGAGTAGAACAAAAGGTCATAAAATTACTCTCGATTTCATGTACAATAATTGCAGCAAAATAAATAATGCAGGTAAAGCCCACGCCTCGCATTCTAGATAAAACGAATAACGACAAAACATGCAGCTTGCGCCCACGGCCGGATTAGGATTATGTGAGCATGAATACGAATGTCGGAGTACACAAATGTAAATCTGACGTGCACTAAGCACGGTAACGTCAGAGAAATGCAGCTCTAAATTCAAAACACAATATCGACATTTACATAACATGATTAGGCTACTTATAATTGATGTTTGATATTTTATGGGATACTAATCAACCAGTTCTTATTTAGAACCTTAATTTTTTTTCTGAGAAATAAATTAATTTTTGAAGTCATTAAATAAATAAACTTCTACATGTTAACTACATTCTGTGAAACGTGAAAGTATGTAAATAATAATATACGCATAACCATAAAAACGTTGTTAAAGCTATATACAATACTTTCTTAATCATCAATTAATTAGTTCTAACTTTTTACCACATACTAAACATAACTGGGATTCAGTGGGAGTTGATATGAATTTTGGAAAAATATTACAATTAATCATTATATTTCAACAACATCAATAACGTGGAAAATCTTCTCTGGACGAAGAAGGAGACATCGAAGAGTTAAAGGTAAAAAGAGGACAATAAAAAAAAGTAAAAAAGTTTAAGCACAAAACTAAAGTAAGATTAAAATGTAACCATGAAGAAATGAGCATGAAGAAAAAAAGGATTAAGGAAGAGGGAAGAAAGAAGAGAGAAGAAAAACAATGAAAATATAATTGAGATGTCTGGAAAAGTTACAGTATTAGATTAGCAAATAAAATGACAAGGATCTTAGGAAAAATTCCAGAGATGTGAAATTTTAAAATGTGAATCATGTTTGTGCAACAAGTGAGCAAAGTATCACTTTGCTGCACTCGAGAGAAATATTTGCGCACCAGCCAAGGTGAGAGCTGAATAATTTCTCACGAGCGCAGTAACCTAAAGTGGCAATCTATCTATTCTTATAATAATTCAGTTTTGAAAATCTTGGCAGAATTGATTCTGGAGTTCCACTGGACCGATTTTAATTTTTAAGATGTCGTTGGAAAGCTCTCATCCTGTAGATTTGCCAAAAAATATGAACGTTTGATGTTTCTTGGTATTTATGGTGAAATAATAAAAAAACATGTTTCCCATAAGAAATGCATTGGAAACAGGTTTTTACGATTTTTTCATTTGAAGGCAATTTTTGGCTGCCTTTATTGCGGTTATTCAAGAAATGCTTAATGGTAATTTGTAGGAAATTTAATTCTCTTTCAGAATATCACCATCCACTTTGGCCGATTTCCTCACCATTCAAAAGTTATTTACAAAAAACCAAAGCTACTACCAGTTTTGTTTGCGTTTCAAAATACTGAGTTAAGAGAAATCTTTGGGCAATCGAATCTGGAGTTCCACTGGACCGATTTTAATTTTCAAGATGTCGTTGGAAAGCTTTCTTCCTGTATATTTGCCAAAAAATATGAAAGATTGATATTTTTTTGTTTTTTTTTTATGAAAAAATAAAATAAATTGTTTTTCATAAAAAATACATTGAGAACGGGGTTTTACAAATTTCTTATTTGAAAGCAATTTTTGGCTGCATTTATTGTGGTTGTTCAAGAAATGTTGTAAGTAATTTGTGGGAAATTTAATTCTCTTTCAGAAAATCACCTTCCACTTTGGTCGATTTCCTCACCGTTTTTAAGGTATTTACAAAAAAACAAAGCTACTACCAATTTATTTGCGTTGAAAATTCAGTTTTGAAAATCTTTGGGCAATCGAATCTGGAGTTCCACTGGACCGATTTTAATTTTCAAGATGTCGTTGGAAAGCTTTCATCCTGTATATTTGCCAAAAAATATTAAAGATTGATATTTTTTCGTTTTATTTATGAAAAAATAAAAAAAACGTTTTTCATAAAAAATACATTGAGAACGGGGTTTTACAAATGTCTTATTTGAAAGCACTTTTTGGCTGCATTTATTGTGGTTGTTCAAGAAATGTTGTAAGTAATTTGTGGGAAATTTAATTCTCTTTCAGAAAATCACCTTCCACTTTGGTCGATTTCCTCACCGTTTTTAAGGTATTTACAAAAAAACAAAGCTACTACCAATTTATTTGCGTTGAAAATTCAGTTTTGAAAATCTTTGGGCAATCGAATCTGGAGTTCCACTGGACCGATTTTAATTTTTAAGATGTCGTTGGAAAGCTCTCATCCTGTAGATTTGCCAAAAAAATATGAAAGTTTGATTTTTTTTAGTATTTATGGTAAAAAAATAAAGAAACATGGTTTTTACAATTTTTTCATTTGAAGGCAATTTTTGGCTGCTTTTATTGCGGTTATTCAAGAACTGCTTAATTGTATTTTGTAGGAAATTTAATTCTCTTTCAGAAAATTACCATCCACTTTGGTCGATTTCCTCATCGTTAAAAAGTTATTTACAAAACAACAAAGCTACTACCAATTTGTTTGCGTTGAAAAAAATACTGTGGTAGCGATATTTTTATTAAACTTTGTTTAGCTAAATCTAGAGTACTGGACTGATTTTAATAATCTTTTATGTGTTGCCGAAAAGCTTCGTCTAAATATATTTACTAAAAAGTGCGAAGGTTTGATGTTTTGCTTTGGAGTTATGGTGAAAAAGTTAAAAAGCTAAACAGTTTTTTCCTTTAAACTGTGTCTGATCACATGGAACACATGTTAAATTTAACAGCTGATTGATGCATTGTCGTGTCCTTGACTTTTCTTTGTTTACATTTTGTTGTTTACATTTGGGATTTGTGGTTGTGAGTTCCTTACGTTTTATTGGCGTTTAAAGAGAGTTATGTGCTAAAGCAGTGTGTGGTTTTAAGCGGTATGTGATTTTTACAGTCATAAATTGTTATTTCAAAAACTAAATTAAATCGAACTAAATTAATAAAAAAATTAACTAAATTTAATAATAATTACAAGTATGATTTTTTTATTGTTCTGAAAATGAACAATTTCACCATTTATAATATAGATCGCGATGGAAACGATTTGTTTAGAAGTTTATCTTTTCTATTCCATTCAACACAATCTAGGTACGCTTAAATACTAACCAAAATAATTGATGAAGTAGTAAGTAACTGGTACTACTATTGAGCTTTTATAGTAGGAGATAAAACATATAGATTACCAATACAAAATGCAACAGATTATAAAAATCGAATGACTGAAGATGGAGAATATGCCGGTAATGTCGAAATTGAAGCTGCAGCAAGACTTTTTGACTGCCAGTTCAAAATTTATGCAGAGAACCTGAATTCTAATGTAACCGTTGGTGAGGGCACAGCAGTATACAAACTACTATTCTCAGGAAATTATCTAATAGAAAATAACTTTTTCCTCAAATATTCTTTCTTTCAATATTGAAAACAAATACTATAATTTTTTTATTGATTTCACAGGAAATAGCATATAGGTACAATTTTTCTAGAGACCGTTGTATTTAACCACAACGGGCTTTGTTCCTAGTACTACTATAATACATTTTTTGCGTCGAATGACTACAAAATCCACTAGAAGCGTTACTATAGTCTTATAAATTATAAACTTACAGCTAATTTTTACATTATTAAATCAAAGAAAACCTTAAAATCTAGCAATCTTTTTATGTATAAAAATAAACAAAAATAGTTATTTGTGTAATAAGAGCCTAAAGTAGGTATTTCTCGCTTGAACTAAACACAGTTACCGCGTGACGCGTAACGGAGCACGGTATTTTAGCGAAAGCGAAAAAGACGCTTTACTTGCAAAATACATTCCAAATTTTTCCTACAACTGCAGTTTTAATTCCCCAAACGATAATGCACCAGTTATCAAAGAAATTTACAAGTCGAGCTCAGTCGGAAGGGGAAGGGAACACTGTATAGCGCCGAGTAACAATGCAATCAGTTGGCGAGCGTAATAGACTTTAACGCTAGCTCCAAAGACATTCAAAGACTTTGATTTCTCCTCGGTAAACAGCTGTTTTATGCTTGGTTTTTTGGCGCGTAAACTGACACGTTACGCGCGGTTTTAGGAAAATAATTTGTATCATGCGACGGGAGCAATGAGCGATGAGATTTGGTTGAAGAAAAGTTTCCTTTGTATACAAGCATGTGTTTTAATTTGATTTTCAAACGAGGATAAAATAATCACACTGAAGAATAATTAAAAATTAATCCAAAGCCAACGAAGTGATAGTATTCCGGAAAGTTACATACTTAAGATAATATTTTTTGTTTTACAAATTGTAGAATGATAGGATAGAGAAAGTTTGTTAAAAAAAAATGCATATATATATATAGGGGATACAGCAATATGACCAAAACCATCCAAATAAATAAGAGAGAACGGAGAAAATGCACCTTAGAACATATAGGCATTAAAAAAAGTTTACTCTATTTTTACGAAATACGCGTTTTTATTAGGAGAGCCGAAAATTTACAGTGAGTGAAGGCGGTCTGCTTCAAGGTGGTGTGTAAAAATAATGTGACGCATAAAATAAAAATATGACAGAAGCGAAAATACTATTTCAACGTATGAACAAACAAGATAATCAAATAGTTAAAAAGGATGATCTCTGATGAACTTTATTGAACGTGTATGTTCATTCCTGAAATGGGCGTTTGAAATCCGTCTCGTTTTTTCTCATTGGGACTTTTCTACAGTATTTTAGTTTTTGTCTTGGCTCAAGGATTATGATTTTTTAACCCCACTTTTTTAAATCGGTAAAGGTTTTAACGATAGACAAAAGTTAAGTAGTCATTCATGACGTGTGTTTCAAGAATGTAATGAGTGCTTTGGAAGTGGATGGTTTATTCAAACGATTTTGCTAACCATTATCTATAAAAGTTGATTTGTCAGATAGAAACTGTCTTGGTAAAGTAGTGGTAATCCACTAATGTCTACATTATTTTAATTTTTTTGATTTGGGATTTTTTCCATATAAGCAGCTAGTATTTAATATTTATGATATCTTATGATGGATTTCTTCCGGCTAGTTAAAAATTCATTGGATTTTTCAGGTAGGAGACTTAAAGACACTGTTTTAGCAGTATCTTCAAGGTTGTCAAGGTGAATAAATCACTTAAATCACAAAAAAATCACTGTCATAGTTGTTAATTTTGTGCACTTACACACAATCTCACCGTAAGCTGTTTTTGTTAACGTTTATGTCGATTTCATCGAAAACAACGACAAGGACAATAGGTCAGATGTTTATATCCCGTGTTAAGATCTTAATTCCTGCTTAAAAAGCGTTACCTTGCTGGCTAATGTATAGTGTTTTGTGTTCTGAAGTTTAAACCCTGGAGCTCGCAAAGTAAATCTACGGTGTAAAAAGTAAATCTAGACTGCGCAAATTAAAATGAATACGGAAATGGAAATCAAAAGTTTTGTGACGAATATGAGTGCAAAAACAACTGTTTCTCGGACAGACGTAGAAAAACTTCTATTTTAATTCTCATACAATGTAAAATATTGCCAGTGCAAAAAATATTACTTGTTTTGTTCTAAATTAAAGACATAAAATTGTTTTCTATCGTCTACAAAAATAAAATTTGCCCTGTAGTCAGTATAAAGATATTAACCATTTATAGTTTGAAAATAATATAACGCTTAGTTAATTATTACTATAGGCCTATATGTTTAATCAAACTTAATAAATGCGTGTCATTTTAATTCCTTAGGGGTGACGATACCTTTAGCTAAATGCGAACCCTACCGTTTTCTAACCGGGCATTGCAGTTTGGAAAAGTTAAAACTTTTCTTGTTGGACAAATTAAAGGTGAGGACGACTCATGAGCTGGAGACGATAGAGTTTCATCTGCTAAAGGTTTATCAGGTTTAGCTATGATTTCGGCCGGATATTTAATTCAAAAAACAAAAATAACCTATTTACTAAACTTAAATAGTATAACTTATGTAAAAAAAAAACTTGTGTAAAAGGTCTTAAAACTTTCGTTAAGTAAAGAAATCATATCAACATATCAGTCTAAAATTAATTTGCCGTTTCGGTTGTATATGATGTAGTAATCTAAATAACATTATGTCAGAACATTTATCATCATCGACTCAGCTGTGAAGTGGTGATAACTTGTTGCAATCTGTAGCGTTATCAGAGCAGATAAGTCGAGTGTGAGTTATGAGTGCCGGATCATATGAACAATGGCGAGCGAGTGAGTGAGTGGTATCTTGTGAGTGATGGACGACTTCCGATTGAAACTGGGAATCCTCTCAATATTTACATGCAGAATTAATGTAAAGACATTACATAAACAATTGCAATCAATGATTTGTAGAACAGAATCATAAGGAGTTGGTTGTTTGATTTTAAGACCCAACCAAGGTACTAAACTTAAATTCTTACAGGTTCATGCAACAAATTATCGGAATTGACGTAAAAGTGAGATTGCTATCTTCATATACGCATTCATTTTATAGTTAACGTTGTTTAATTTTTATATTGAACTAGATTTTTAAAAAATATTTTAGGTATAGTTACAATCAAAATTGAGTAGAACACTGTACAATTTATTATTTTTAGCGAATTTCCCTATAGGGAATACGCTATTACAGTAGTAGTCACGGTAAGACCTAAGCCCGGGACCATGATACTTTTTCGTTTTGAGGTCCCTAGAAGCCAAAAACACCGTTCGTTCAAATTGATATATATGTATATATATATATATATATCTATATATATATATATATATATATATATATATATATATATATATATATATATATATGTGTCCGTTAACACGATAACTTTTGAACGGAACCTCCGATTTTGATGAAATTTGGTACAGGGATGTAAGCCAGCGTCTACTAGGTTGAGTTCGCGAACCAGAATGATCGGACCATGGGAACAGGGTTTTATGGGGTTTCAAAAGGGTTAAAAATGGGTTTTTGGCTTTTTTTACTTTTATTTAGAAAATTCAACAATTTTAACTTAAACCATTTAAAAGAGCTTAAAAAAACAAACAATCTAGTATTTTGAATTTTTTACCCAGCTTAAATGGTTATGGAGAAAATCCAAAAAGTATGTTTTTCATGTTATTCTTATGGGAAATCAACAAAACCTTCTAACTTGCTTATTTATTGACATATCTTGATAAAATTTGGTATGTACATTCATTAGGAAGCGTTTAACTTATATTTGCTTAGAAAACCCATTTGGCGGCAAACCTACGTACTCACCCCTATAGGGTTTATGGGGAAAATAAAAAGAACACCATAGCCTTATAAAATTTGGTATGTACAATCACTAGGTAGGGTTTAACTTATATTTACCAACAAAACCCATATGGCGGCAAACCTACATACTCTCATCCCCATGGATTTTATGTGGTAATAGAAAATATACCAAAATTCCATTGGAAATTCGCTGAGTACGCAGGTCTGCTGCGACGGGGGTATTTTATAATTTAAACTATTTTAACACAACATAAAAACTACTATCCTGAAATTATATGTAAACTTTATTTACATGCGCTTCCTTTTCTTCTCAGAAACTTTGTTTCTTATCATATTAATCCTCTTTAAAACAATTTTTCCAACATAGTTACTCAATTTGACGATCGCTTCAAATACACGTTTTACTATAGCATTGTACTAACCTCCGGCAGGTGAGGGTATGTGCGGTGGCCGTAACCCACCTTACTAGCACAACTGGTTGACCGAGTGACCAATGAGTGAGTGCGCCTCCCCGCCCCCTCACAAGGGGACCGGGGGGCTAGGGGGCTAGGGGGGCGCGGCGCGGCGGTACCTCAGTCAGTACCTCAGTGCGCTCGAGCTTGTACAACACGCGTCGCGCTCTCCGCTGCCGCTCCCACTCATGTACGAGATCGGATAACCATGCTCACTGGAGGTCAGTCGGAAAACATGATGGATATTACAAATTTTACACATTTTAAAAGTTGAAATTTCATTTTTTTTACGACTTAAAACTATACCAGGAATTAATTAATTTTGTTGTGATTTTTAGCTCAATGGTTAAATAGTGCAAAAATATTGCTAGTACTTGTGTGTATCATATTTTCATATTTTAGGTGGAAACATACTTTTGTTTGGTTACAAAGATCAAATATTTTTTACATTTAAATAAATTGTAGTATTGTTGATGCATTTGCATGAATGATGAAACTCACTAGAGATTGTAAAAGTTAAAATAGCATAAGAAGTATTTTTTATTCCAGTGGACACTACCTTTGATTTTTCACGGTCTTGCATGTAAGATTTTTGACTTCTTTTCTGTTACAGCATATGTACACTAAAACATATTATTAGGATGCATATAATACATACTGTTAATATATAAATTTTATGTAAATTGAAATTCCCATATAATTAAGATTTTTTTAAATTACTTAATTTTGAAATGAATTACTAGTTTATCAATACTATAAATTATGCGATAATACCATGTAAAATGTCTGTTATTGTTGTATTGGTTAGGTTCACTAAATCAATTTTAAAAATCCTAAATTATACTTAAAGTGATCTTACACATGTATATAATTAATTAATGAATAGTAAAAATGTATCATTTTTGTAAAGCTAATATAGCCTATCATTTAGCCAGTACACATTTAGCGTTGTCAATTAATTATTAATCGCAATTCTTATAAATTATTCTCGACATTAGTCTCGAAATTATTCTCGACGCTTGTCTTCTATACAACACAACCATATAAATCATTAATGGTGAATGCTGTTTAACTATTACCCTAGAACTGGCAACTTTTGACTAATTGATGGGTTATTGTACTGCAAAATAAAAATTAAATTGCTTTAAATACATGTAATATTTTTATCGCTCCAAAGTCTAGTTCAATAAAGTCCAAGGCAATAGAGGAATGGTCGTGGGTAAAAGGTCACCGGCCTACGGATGTAGCACGGGTAGATAGGTACTTACTATACCAAGAGGAGACGGGCCCTCGACCGCACTGATGTGTCATCTCTTGATCTCGATCAGCTGAGATTGACAGCGTGAAATTCCTGAGGTCCTTGACACTTCTCTACAAACGATTGATTGTTTTCATAGTTAAACTGTGTTTGCTTCATTTGAAGAGTTAATTTCGTCAATTAATATTTTTACCAAATATAAATGTTTTAAATTAATTTAAAGTTTATCGACATTTTGGTTTCTTTTCTATCGGACTTACTTTATTATCGTGTTTACTCAAGTTTATTAAATAACTTCTTGATTAGCATTATACGTGCTGGTACTGATATTCAGGTTGAAATAATAAAACGTCTTCCAACACTACTCGAAGTGGTGTTAGTTACTATCGAGTAGTGTTGAAAGACGTTTTATTATTTCAACCTGAAAATCAAGTTTATTTTAAAACTTCCGAAAAATAAATTTCCCTACTTATTTATGTAGGTAAACTGCATTTATTTAGGTTATTAATCGGTATATAGTTTTCAAAACAAAGTTGGCAGTTTTGTTTTTGAGAGGAACCTTTGGATTCTGAAACCCACATGATTTATTAGAAATAAACACAACCTCGACTACCGACATAATTTCCGTCAACAACGAGGTGTCTTAATCTTTATTGACGGGCCCTACCGCAATATTCATCAAATTGTGGCTCACCGTGTACGACCTTGACTCTCTGAGGCAGTTGATAAAATTGTTGCATAATGATTATGCAAATGGGTTATGCAAGGTGGTATTGCTGTGTTCACCGTGGCGCTAGAACGTTCATCTTATCAGGTGTCAAACTTTTGGGACTCGACAGGTATCGTTACGTGGCAATACTTGTCGAACCTAAGTATTGCTTCTTGGAAACGTTTCGATAGTATCCATTACTACTAAAATTTATTTGTATAAGGTACTATACGGTTGTACGTTTAAGTTATAACGACAAATTAAATCCAAGCTTTTTTGCCTATGTGTAACATAAATTTCCATGGACAAACTAAAAATTAGTACCAATACTCAACCCAGTCAAAATAACAGTAAATTTAAATATGAACGAAAACGAGTATATGGTGTAAGCAGACACATTTTTCAACTCAGTTATGATTACGTCCTTTAGAAGACTTTTTATTTGAAACTTTACATAATATGGCTTTTCTTTGGAAATGTCTGGACAACGTTTCCTTACATAAAAATAAATAATATGTGTTAATAGAAAAGTTATTTTGTGCATTATTTCATTTTCAATATATCCTTTCACATTGTCACTGAGATTTACCAAATGTAGATAAATTTACCTAAAAAGTTATTACTCGGTTTTGTTTCGAATTAACCATACTATACTCTTCAGGGCTAGAGACAGAACCCTCTAGTTGACGTAATTCTCCTTTTTTTTTAACTGATATTTTTCATTTAGATTCATTATCACTCAAAAGGGTTACCAAAAGACGCCCCCAAATTTCATGTGGTTATAGGCCTATACAGTTAAAAAAGGCAGAAAGAGAACGAATCTTTGTGACCTGATAAAATATGCCTTCCAATATTTAGTTGCTTCATTACACTAGTCTTTAATCAGGAAATGTGATCTTGCAAAACATTGCATATCGTGTAGGAAAATTGTAAGTAAAATTTAAAAACCACACTAAACAAAAGTTATTATTAGCAAATACTATTTCTATAATGTAGGTATCTTATAATGAGTAAAAAGCACCTAAACCTAGCTGTGAGGTGCAAAAACTCAAGTGACCTGAACACAATATAACATCAGAGAGTATGTTTGTATGAGCTTTGACTTGACTGTATTTGAATCTAACTCCAATCTTTATACGAACTCTTAAAACCTTCATTCATTGCGATACTAAAACGGATTAATACTATAAAGATAATATAATCACTCATCGAAGAACATAAAATGGTTTTAGAAAGAAATCCTTTAAATGAATTGTAAATAAGTGTAAGCAGTCATGGCGGGTCGATCTGTGTGGCTGAGACAGCGCGGCGCCTTCTCCCACTCGCGCAGCAACCGGCCACCGCCGCACACTGGCCTGTGGTGTGAGTGCCTATGTGCGCACTGTACCATGCACACTCTCATGCATGTTACTAGGCGGCGACACACAACAGGACTTTTCCCCTGTCCGTACATCGGACCGAACATCGAACCAGACATTAAGCTTACAGTGAGGTATATTTACTACGAACATTTCCCGAACAAGACATCTGACCGAGCATCGTACTGGACTAATTCACCGAGCGAGGTACGGTAAAGGGAGTTTAGAGAGAGAGAGAGAGAGAGAGAGAGAGAGAGAGAGAGAGAGAGAGAGAGAGAGAGAGAGAGAGAGAGAGAGAGAGAGAGAGAGAGAGAGAGAGAGAGAGAGAGAGTGAGAGAGAGGGGGGGGGGGGGAGCTTGAGTGAGAGAGTAAGATGTGGTGGTGAGGAAGGGCGTTCCATCAAGAAGCGTTCGGAGCGACGCTCGGGATGGCATAGGCCTACGGGGAAAATATTGACCCTGACACACTACCGTACACAGGACCGTACACCGGACCGGTATTTTGTTTGATGTTTCGCCAGAAAAAACTACCTCCAGAGCTCTCGCCCCGACTTTCGGTTCTTTGTCTGGTACACGGGTCCTGCGACACATTATCCTGAGAAACCTGTCGCAAGTCTTTTGGACTTCCTCTTTTCGTCAGGTATGATAGAAGTCCGATTTACGGTCCGGAGAAAAGTCCAGCCTGAAAACCTCCCCTACACGCCGAAAAGGATAAGACTTGAGGATTCGATTGGTATCATAATTCAATTGGATGTACAGTTTCACCTTCATGCCAACTCTTTATACGTTTCATCATCTCGTTAAGGTTGAAATATGAAGGCAATAAAATACGTCTGTATTCTTAACTATTCTCAATTGCTTGACAAACTACAACTTACTTATAATAAATCAATAGACCTTAACATTTACATTTGCGTTGGAGTACATCATGGACGGCAGTAAATTTCAGATTTTTAACCGGCTTAGGATAATATTTTAGGCCTTTAGGGGATATGAAATATGTGTGCATTATTTTTCTCTATAAGCACATGTTCTTTCGCAATATTTTGATACTTTAAAACATCAAATCTTTAACTTATTAGGCCTATATTATTTTTAATTTTTTACAAATAAAATGTTATTACAAATAGTTACATAAGTAGTTTGCAACTTGATTTTTTGACTGACGGAAAAGTCGTTTAAGAGTTCTGAGGAGTTCAAGCAGTGAGCTTGGCGAAGTAGCTCGTATTGAAAAGAAAAAGTCTCGTTTGCTTGCGTTCTTAAGATATATTCTTAAAGTTATTACTATGAAAAAAAATATAAATTAAAAGAAAAAATCAAATACTTGGTCTAATTGGAATGAGTTTCATCATCCGTATTTAACTACATAGTATAGGCACTCATTGTAAAGTTCTTAAGCAACGAGAACTTTAAAATAGTTTAAGGTTTTTATATCAAGTTTTACCATTTATATATCTACTCGATTCGAGGAATAAACTGAACCATATACATTTAGCACTTATACTAACTACCATCAGAACTACTAGGCCTATATAAACTAACCCCCTAAATAAACTAATGCCCCCGTCAGTACGGCTTCAGAAAGGGACGGTCAACGATCGACGCTGTCACCGAAGTTCAGAGAGCTGTGGAGAGAGCCGAGAGCCACAACCATTTCTCCCGCCGAGTAGTGCTTCTTGTTACGCTTGATGTCAAGAATGCCTTCAACTCGGCGAGGTGGGTCGATATGTTGGATGCGCTTCGCAACACCTTTCGTATTCCTGCATATCTGTTGCGGCTCATCGAGGATTATCTACGCTCTCTAAGCCTGATTTATGACACGAGGGACGGAATGCGGACGATGGAAGTCACTTCTGGTGCCGCACAAGGTTCAATACTCGGCCCGGATCTCTGGAACGTTGCCTATGACAGCCTCCTGAGGTCCGAGATGCCTGAGGAAACCACTTTGGTTAGGTACGCCGATGACGTCGCAGCTCTCATTGCTGCACGCAACCTTGAGCTGGCCCAACTAAAGTTGAACCGAGTCATGCGTGTGGTCAACACCTGGATGTCAGATCACGGTCTCTCGCTTGCTCTCAGTAAGACGGAGATTGTGATCCTCACGAAAAAGAGGATCGACACCGTCGTCCCACTCCGAGTGGGAAGGGAGGTGGTCACATCAACTCGTGCCGCCAAAATACCTTGGGGTTATGGTGGACACCAAGTTAAGCTGGAGGGATCAGATCTTCCGTACGGCGGACAAGGCCGCTAAGGTAGTCACTTACCTTAGTAGGCTGATGGCCAATCTCGGGGGTCCCCGATCCAGCAGAAGACGTCTGTTGATGTCCGCGGTACAGTCCGTGCTCCTTTACTGGGCAGAGGTGTGGGCAGGCGCTCTAGATAAGGAGTGCTACAGGTTGCGACTCGCCCGGGTTCAGCGTCAAGCTGCGCTCAGGGTGTGTTCCGCCTACCGGACAGTGTCCGAGCCTGCCGTCCTGGTGGTCGCCAGAGTCATCCCTGTCAAGCTCTTGGCAGGGGAGAGGAAAGCGATTTATCAGAGACAAGGCGAGATCGGCAAGGACACGGCAAGAACAGAAGAGCGCTCCCGAACCTTCCAGCAGTGGCAACACAGCTGGGAGCACGACACCCGAGGACGATGGACTGCGCGACTTATCAAGCAGGTCCAACCATGGGTGGAACGGCGGCATGGGGAGGTGGACTACTACCTGACCCAATTTTTGACAGGTCACGGCTATTTTCGGTCGTACCTGAACCGGATGGGAAAGACCGGTTCACCGGACTGCATTTATTGCCCGGGTGTTCCCGACGATGCGGAACACACATTCTTCCGCTGTCCCCGTTGGGAAGGGCCCCGCCTGGAGACCACACAAATCTTTGGTGCATTTTCGGTGGACTCGGTCTGCCAAAAGATTTTGGAGGATGAGGGCAACTGGGATTGTTTGTCACAGTTCGTCCGGGGCATCCTCCTGGAAAAGAAAACCGATCTGGACCGCGAAGTGGCCCAGATCCCTTGATCGAGCGGCTGGATAAGGAGCGAGCCCCACGGGCGTAAGCCAAATTTAGGCCTAGCCTGACGTAATGTGATAAACAATTCCAGGTTAGATTCCTAAAGAGTAGAGGAGGTTTTTTAGTGGGTAAATCCGTTTTTTAGGGGAGCCCCACACTACAGGTTGGCCACCTGTGTGCTTAATGCATTTTTCCGCCTCTCCCTAAAAAAAAAAATATATATATATATATATATAAATATATATATATATATATATATATATATATATATATATATATATATATATAAACTAACCGATGTCGTGTTCTGAAAATAATAATTACTAGCTATTCCCGCGGCTTCACTCGCAATACTCACCGTCAGGTTTAGCTCGTTCGCTACGCTCACTGGCCGTCACGCCCTGTCACCCTGTATGTAAAAAAATCGCTGGAATACCTAAAACTTGAATTTTTCATTGAATTTGTTTCTTAGCAACAAGTAAATAAAATATACAATGAGATTTTTACAAACATTTTTTATTTTTCGTATAAAATAATTCTTAAAATATAAAATACCCCCCGTCGCAGCAGACCTGCGTACTCAGCGAATTTCCAATGGAATTTTGGTATATTTTCTATTTCCCCATAAAATCCATGGGGATGAGAGTATGTAGGTTTGCTGCCATATGGGTTTTGTTGGTAAATATAAGTTAAACCCTGCCTAGTGATTGTACATAGCAAATTTTATAAGGCTATGGTATTCTTTTTATTTTTCCCCATAAACCCTATAGGGGTGAGTATGTAGGTTTGTTGCCATATGGGTTTTCTAAGCAAATATAAGTTAAACGCTTCCTAATGAATGTACATACCAAATTTTATCAAGATATGTCCATAAATAAGCAAGATAGAAGGTTTTGTTCATTTCCCATAAGAATAACATGGAAATCATACTTTTTGGATTTTCTCCATAACCATTTAAGCTACGTAAAAAATTCAAAATACTAGATTGTTTGTTTTTTTTAAGCTCTTTTAAATGGTTTAAGTTAAAATTGTTAAATTTTCTAAATAAAAGTAAAAGAAGCCAAAAACCCATTTTTACCCCTTTTGAAACCCCATAAAACCCCGTTCCCATGGTCCGATCATTCTGGTTCGCGAACTCAACCTAGTAGACGCTGGCTTACACCCCTGTACCAAATTTCATCAAAATCGGAGGTTCCGTTCAAAAGTTATCGTGTTCACGGACACATAGATATATATATATATACATATATATCAATTTGAACGAACGGTGTTTTTGGCTTCTAGGGACCTCAAAACGAAAAAGTATCAAGGTCCCGGGCTTAGGTCTTACCGTGACTACTACCGTAATAGCGTATTTCCTATAGGGAAATTCGCTAAAAGGATTCTGTGTTGATTTAGATACATCTAAGAATACGTGTACACAGTTTCATGATGTTCTATTGAGTTGTATTCGCGTGAAAGCGTAACAAACATATGGACATTTACATTTATAATTAGGGGTTTTGTCGTTTGATTTATCAAGCGCAACGCTCTAAACTCGCTCAACCGAACAGTTGTGATGGCAGCGACGACGTCGGCGGCGGCAAAGTTATAGTGTCCGTTGGCTGTTTAGTTTCCATAGAAGCCGATGTACCCCAACTGGGGACAGTCATTCCTGGACGCCGCGCCGCGCAACACGGTAGCTATCTGGTGCATTTGCATACAATGCATCTCTGCAGCTCTCAGCGCCCTGATGCTGACCCATTGTCTCCCTCGGAATAGACCGGTAGCCAATGTTGACACAGTGACTGATCGTGATGTGACGATTAATTCTCTACATGATTTTGAACATTCCTGAAACGTTATTCCTTTAAAAGTTTGTTAAAAGACTCTAAACTTTGTAAAATAATTCAATAGCTAGCTACCAAAATGGTTCTAAGAATGATACATTTTCTTTCACGCGACAGAGACATAATCTTATGTACCTAATATTTGTTGAATTTATTTTCCCGATTTGTTTTGTTTTTAATGGTTACTGATTAATAATCCTCAGGATGTATTGAATTTCGCTGACAGTTAGTGATTGATTACGGTCCATTTATGAGAACTCAGCGACCACAATCTAAGTGAGAAAAATCAAAATTCCCAACCTACCATTAGGCCTACTTAAAATACTGACTCTAACAAAGATCTCTTCGTGATAATTTCATTGCAGAGCAATTATCTACAAAAAGAAATTATAATATGTACGAAGGTGCAACCAGCTCTAAATAATATTTCACATAAAAATAATCTTCAGTTCAACTAGATCAAATCAAAACGATGGACATATTTCTACTTTTCAATTTATTTATCAAGCACGGTCTAACATGTAATTTACTAGACCTGTAATATACTGTACACAAAAATAATGATAGGGCCTGGTAAGTATATTAAAACATATTTTTTCCCATTTCAGTATTAAAATATGAGTTTTGTTACAGTATTGCTATTGTGATTGGGTAAAGTCGTACTTGTTCATTAAAATAAATTAGTACGGTTTGTCTTATGGTATTTACAAGTTTTCATACAATCAATTACCGTTCTATTTATTGCTTAACGACCAGAAGAGAATTCATTTTTTCATCCACAAAAATTCCTATCAAACATTTAACTATTTATACTTCTTGTCTTGACGAATTAAAAGGGGTTTTCCAATTCGGGGATGGACGCACGTTTGTCTGTTTGCGGCTGGAGAGTCGTATTCCGTTCACGGAGACGATCCCTCCAGCATGAGAGACACTGACACTGACAGCGACAGGCAGGTGGAATGTGCTGCCCCCTGGTGGCTGCACGTGTAACCACTTCTAAGTGCTTCTCCAGTCACGGTTTATGGCTTTTAGATTAAAGCATGAACGTTTCCATGGGGGCGAAGGTCATAAAAACCTGATTTACAGTCAATAACGGTTGTGGAAATCCTAACCCTTGATTATGAGAGTGATTAACGTTTAATAGCTCTATAGCAATTTAAACCACTCTTTCTTCAACTCTATAACAGTCTTAATTAATTGATAAACGATTCCGTTATCTGGCTCATTATCTTACTTTACTTTTAACGTTGCAAAATTTTTTGTTTGTAATTCCCAACAAAAACATTTTATTTAGTTCTTTTTTATTTTATGTTTTTTTTTTAATGTTATTTCAAAAACAAATTTAATTTAGTTTTTGAGTCATTTTGCTGAGACATGTATCAAGTTTTAAAAGAGATACCACTAAGTTATGTATAGATATTAAAATCTTTAATTTCCAACAATCAATTTTTTATAATGCTTGTAATTGTTTGGTCATATGAATTTGTTTGAGTTGAATAAAATGTCGCTTACGTAATATATAAAAAGACTATTTAATTATTTATTTATTTATTTATATAAGAGACTATTTATAAAAACGGCCTTAATCTATTATCTACAATGTTGATGTATTATAAATTGATGCATTCGTTGGAAATAAATAAATCAATAAATGAAGACCATTTTTAAGTCAGTAATGAACGAAATTCAGTGGGTATCAGAGAGACTGTCCTTAATATGCGGTATGATATCCAAAGCCGGCAATCGTCGGCTGTGAATATTTATATCAATAGATAAGTTCAATCACTGACTGAGAATTAGATTTTCAATTGTATTTTCAATATACTGACAAAAATGGAATTGTCAGGAATAATTTTTAATACTGCTACCTATCTTCTACTATATATTTGTCGAATACCACTCATGTGTCACAGAATCTCCATAACCATAGGATATAAAGCGTTAACATTTTGCATGGACGTTCCTTTCTTCTAAAAAATGCTCACTAAGAAACGGTTTTGGAAAACTCCTATAGGTCCCTGCTACACAGGATCTCAAAATTTCTATCTAATGTTATCCTTAAGGCCAATTTGTTTTTTACAAAACAAGGCTACAAAGAATCTAAAAACTATGCGACCTACGATATTAAAATATGTCATGGGCGTTCTTCTTTGCTTATAGATGATCACTAAGAAACGGTTTTGCAAAATTCCATCAGGGCTCCGCCACACAGTACTTCAACATTTCTATTGAATGTTATTATAATGGCCAATTTTTAATATTAATCCAGGAAAAAACTAATCTGAAATACCAGATGACCTAAGGGAATTATTTGGAACATTTGAAATGGGAGATCCACTTCGCCCATCGCTACCTATTAAGAAATGCTATTGGAAAGCACCTTCATAGCTCCGCTCCACAGGACTACTAAATTAGGCTACTCTATGGCCAACGGGGTTGAAATTTGGCATGGACGCTCCTCTTTACTAATACGTACTAACTAAGAATCGGTTTTACAAATATAGTTTTTTTGTGTCCTTTGGAGCTCCACTCCACAGGACCAAGATTATTGAGCCTACGGGGTGGAAATTCAACGTCAATGTTTCTCATTACTCATATATACTCACTAAGAAATGGTTTTACAAAATATAGGTTTTGTAGTCCTTTAATGATCTGCCCCACTGAACTTCAAAATTACTCTTGGGCATACGAGTTTGAAATTTGATGTGGACATTAATCTTTACTCATATGTACAACTACTAAGAAACGGTTTTACAAAATTTATGTTTTGAAGTGCTTTATGGCTCCGCCCCATGGACTTCAAAATTACTATATAGAGCCTATGTGGTTGAAATTTAACATGATCGATCCTCTTTGCTCATAGGTGCTAACTAAGAAAAGGTTTTAAAAAATTCAATGCTCTGCTTACATTTCTCCAATCTTTTAATATAATTCTTAAGAAAAAATATTTCGTTGATCTTTAAAGAGATTGTATTACATGTAAAATAAATTTAATATAACGGGCGAAGCCGTGACGGGCAACAGCTAGTTCTCTGTATATAAAAAGGCAAGGTCACTAACACCCTGTTGCAGCAGACTTGCGAGCTTAGAATATGAAAATGCTTAGCAAATAAGATACGAACGATATTTTTCATCACACTACACCATGCCATAAATTATATACAAATGAAAAAAATTTCAATTTACCCATAACGAACGAAACCGTAAATAACCTGACGTAACGGAATGCGTGGTTTTTACGGTTTCTATGTAACCACTTCACATAGCTACCGGTTTCCATTAGCTTCCAATGGAAAGTTATATGGGAGACAATTTTGGTCGTGGGCCTTAAAAGCATGATTTAGGTTTTTAAAATCTAAGGTCGAGAAAAGGTTATATTGATTTTCTGTGATGAAAACCCCTCTAGCGTTTACTTTCATCACAACCAAACATCAGAAATCATATTTGTTTGTTAGTTTCAGAAATACATAGTATCCAAATTGGATGACTATTCGCAAACCTATACAATTTTCAAACGGGATTTATGAATTAGAGCTGTAAAATAAAGGGTTCATTGAAAGAAACAAGAAGGTATCAACAAAAAAGCGGCTCTCGTTGATTAAGAAGACAGAAGAGCAAACGAAGGCAATCAATTAAAAAAAAGGAACAAATTGTGCCACTTGAATGATTGGCCGCCGCGGCGGCTACACCTGTGATCACGGAGTCAAGGTTAGGACAACAAAACCGCGAGTGGAGCGGCGCTGTAGCAGCCTGGGTGGCTGGGGGACGATGTAGATGTTATCTGCAGCAGAGAGTGGTCAGTTCCTGACCCGCCAAGCATTAGCACAAAACTTCTCCCGGTGGCTTCTTGCTTTTCCCACGGTCACATTTGGCTAATCCTAATCTGTGAAATGTGTGGTCTGATCTACCAGGTCGCCTCGCAGGATTATTGTGTGTTTTAAGAAACCCATTTCCAAAATAGGTGCACATTGTAGATTTTTGTGTCTTAGTCATTGGGATCGAAGTCTCTTTTTTTCAAATCGCAACTAAGAACATCACAATAGGGGAAAGTTAGTCCATTAATAGAATTAAGCTGACATCTATCACATCAGTATAAAATTGGGACGAAACTAAAACTAAAAATAAACGCGTATAACCAAACAACAAACAAACAATGAGATTATCGGATAGAAGATATCGAAAAATTTTCTGCAAAAGTTCTATCTAAATTCAAAAGTCTAGTTTAATAAATATTTTATCTTGCCGCTATACGATATACAGAATTAATTTGAGCTTTAACCATGAGGAATAGGAGATACATACAATTACTTCTGCATTCTTGAGCAATTCTGTTTTTACTCTATTCGACCATCCATAATTAATTTTACCCTCAACCATTAACAATTGAACTTAAAAAAATTGAAGACTAGTTTACTACGTTCACTAACCTCAAATCTGCAGGTTAATAAATCACTAAACTGCCTTTGGTCAATAAATCCCTGATTTACAGCTTTGGCTTCTATTCCAACAGCTATATTTTTAGATTTATAGCTCTGTAACTCAAGGTATTTAAAAATGTAGGATGCCTAAATGCGTTTTAAACTTCATAAAATGATCCCTACCTCTTTCAATGTATTGTAATTACAGTTTTACTTAGTATGTATCCTTTACTTAAACAACTTTACTTAACCTTTTTACTGCATGTCCATAGTTCTTGAGTACGTTTATTTAAACTGGACAAAACTATCATTTTCAATTGTTATAATGTTAAATGTTACCACCCGGCCCTCAGGGGCAGTGGGCTTTCCACTGTACGGGTGTTTCTTGGCGACCCCGGGGTACCTGAGCCAAGCTGTGAGATCCTCCTCACAGTTCTTCCCGAGCTAGGGCCTTTCTTCTCATCTTTCAGGTCTTAGCTCACCGTCTTTATTCTTTTCTGAGCTAACCTTGCTCACCTTCTTGTTTTCGACCCCGAATCAAGGGTGTCTTTCCACCTTCTTTCGACCGGCGCATGCTGGGGGGTCCTGGGAGTGTCCCTGTTGTGTTGCAGGGACTGATGTGTGCCTCGCACTGCCGATGGTCTCCTCCAGTGTGTCGTCAGAAGCCAGCCGCTTCGGACCTTAGTCAGGGAGTGCGGCATGGATGCAGGGATCGGACTCTGCATTGCCACGGTGCGACCCCCAGCACGTCCGGCACATTTTGTGTATCGGTGCTGGGCAAACGGAGGTTCGGGCCCCGGAGTTCCGGGGTAGGGGTGTCTTATCTCCTACGGGGGGTAGACCTCCGAGGGTGTACCCGCTCTCGGCCGATGAAGGGCCGCCCCTTGCCGCACGATGCGCTGGTGACATGAAAGCATGGATTTTATCAACCGAAACACGAAGAACGTAAAGGAGAATGAGCAAGCCGCTTTTAGGCGAAGCTCTATTGTGCAGAGGTCTCCGACCTCGAAGACTGGGACGCCGACAGTGGGAATTAAAACCTCCCCCCCACCGGCACCGTTCAAGACGTTAAGTGACGCCGGATCGTCGTCCGATCCTGGAAAGAAGAAAGTGGAGGTCAATCTAGCGATGAAGGTGACCGAGGCAGAAACCTCAAAAGCCAGGCTCGATGGAATACCTCCCAGGAAGAGCCCTCTTCGTGCGGCATTCGAGCTGCAAATGCTGCGACAGCAGCAGGACGACGCCCACGAGGAGGAAGACTCATGTCTGAAGAAGATGAAAGCTCTTTTGAAGGAGATGGCCAAGGCCCTCTTAATTCAAAAGAACGTAAACAAGGCCATAAAAGAGGGGATTCCGAAACTCGAAGATTCTCTAGAAGAAATCGAGGAATGCCGGAAAATCAGGCTAAAGGCAGTGAAACAGGAGCGCGATGTCACGAACCGAGTCATCTCTGCTTCGCCTCAAGCTCATCTGGCTGAGTCCCAGACTCAAGCAAGAAAGCGAAAGAAGAGGCAGAGCGGTTCATCGTCGGGAAGCCCTGAGCTCGGGGAGTTGGACTTGGCGCCGAGGCCGGTTTTTGTCACTGCATCATCGCAGACATCTCCTGTCCCGGCTGCTCATTCCATCCCGGGCGCTGTCGTTGTTCCAGCGGCTACTCCTGCAGAGGTTCCTGCTCCGGCGGCTAATCCTGCCTTGGCAGCAAACTCTGCCTCAACACTTTTGGGGGGCTGGAAGACGCGCCTGTCTAAGAAAGAAAGGAGGAGGCAGAAGCAAGCGGAGGCAGCTTCGAAAAGTGCGTCGAGGGTGGAGCGGACGCAAGTCTCAAACCCGGTTGGGGAGGCCTCTGGCAAGTCTGTCAGAAAGCCTAAACAACCCAGGCCTAAGAAGCCCAGGACGGAGGCAATCTTGATCAAGCCCTTAGGGGGGCGATCTTTTGCCGATGTTCTGGGTCAGATTAGATCGCAGGCCAAACCGGAAGAGACCGACACCGTTATCAAGTCTATTCGGCGAACCCAGAACGGGGATGTCCTCCTCGAACTGGGGAAGTCGAGTGACAAGATCGGTTTTTGCCGCTTCCCTCAAGACTGCACTTGGGGACAAAGGCTCCATCAAGGCCCTGGAACCGAAGTGTTCGGTCCAGATTCGGGACCTTGATGTCCTCTCCACCGAAGATGAGGTGACCCGTGCGATCCAGGTGGCACTCCCGGAGATACCGGCCGATGGAGTGAGGGTATGGCTGACAAAGCCTAACCGAAGTCAACTCCGGATGGCTGTTGCTGAGATGAGCGAAAAGCACGCCAATAAGCTGCTTAGCCTTCAGCACCTCAGAGTCGGTTGGGTCAGTTGCAGGCTCAAACGGAGGGTGGTAGTTTCGAGATGCTTCCGCTGTCTCGGTTTCGGCCACTCCTCCCGAAACTGTAAAGGGCCCGACAGGAGTGCCAACTGCTTCCAGTGTGGAAGCCAGGGCCACAAACGTAAGGAATGTTCCTCGAGCCCCTCCTGCTTCCTCTGCAAGGATTCAGGCTCCAGTGCCCTCGGTCACTTACCCGGGTCTGGTCAGTGCGGTGCCTTCAGAGCCGCACTTGAACAGGCAAAAGGCAGCGGCCGGTAATTCGCATCCTCCAGGCCAACCTTCATAGATCCTGGGGAGCTGATAACCTTCTAGATCAGCTCACCCGAGAACTTGGTGCTGACGCGCTCCTTATCAGTGAACAGTATCGGGACAGAGACCCAAACACTTGGATCTCGGACAGCCTCGGTACTGCTGCATTTTGGGCACGTAATACACGAGATGTTTTGGTGTGGAGTCACGGGCGCGGCCGAGGATTCGTCTGGGTTCGGTGTAGGGACGTGACTATCTTCAGTTGCTATCCTTACACCCAACGAGGCCGTCCAGGACTTCCGCGACAAGATAGATAGCCTAGAGGAGTGCGTTCTCGGCACCACCGGGCATGTCGTCGTTGGTGGCGATTTCAACGCCAGGGCCGTCGAGTGGGGAATGCCCTCTACCAGCTCCCGGGGGAAATACATCCTGGATTTTATCGCCAGGGCCGGTCTTGTCGTCCTCAACCAGGGCGACACACCTACTTTTCGGCGCCCGGGCAGAGAGGCACGATCCCCGACGTCACCTTTGCGTCTGAGTCGCTCCTTCCGAGAATCTCTGGCTGGAGGGTTGTGGAGGACTACACGGGTAGCGACCACCAATACATCGTTTTTGACCTGCATGATCAGGCAAATCGTCGAGTTTCCGCATCTCGGGAAGGGCCACGCCGGTGGAACACCAACAAACTGGACGTGGTCAAGTTCACCGAAGTCATCTCTCGGGGAGCGCAGGGGAATCCTGGTGAGGCTGGGGCCAAGGCACTAGTAACATCCACGATGGAACTGATCGTCTCGGCCTGCGACCAGTCTATGCCGCGAAGGAAACCCCGACGCGACAAACAACCCGTTTACTGGTGGACTGAAGAGATTGCGGAACTCAGAAGAACATGTTTAAGAACTAGACGAGCCGCCACAAGAGCGAGAATTCCCGCAGACAGAGTTCGTAAGTCGGAGGCCTATAAAGCTGCGAGAAAATCTCTTCGCCAGGCGATAAACAGGAGCAAGGCGAATAGCTGGAGGAGACTTCGTGACGACGTTGACTCTGACCCGTGGGGCCTGGGTTACAAACTTGTAACACAGAAACTCGGCGCCCGCTCTCCACCTTCCATCATGGAGGGCGCCACCATGGGGAGGATCGTCGCTGCGTTGTTTCCTGAACATCCACAGCGACCGCCGGTTGACTTCGGACGGGTAGAGGACGTTCCACTCTTCACCTTCGAGGAGCTGGAAACCTCCGTTCTCTCCCTGAAGAGCAACAAGGCTCCTGGCCCGGACGGGATTCCCAGTGAGGCTTTAAAGAAAGTATTTTCAATCAACGCTGACTTGTTGTTGAGAATGTACAATGCCTGTTTGGTAGAAGGGGTGTTTCCGGCTCCCTGGAAAACAGCCAGGCTTGTACTGATCAGCAAGGGCAAAGGTGATCCCGAACTGCCGTCGTCCCACAGGCCTCTCTGCATGTTGGACACGGCTGGGAAGCTGTTCGAGAAGCTGATCCGTTCCCGCCTGACTTCTGCCGTGGAAGCTGCCGGGGACTTATGCCCCCGTCAGTACGGCTTCAGAAAGGGACGGTCAACGATCGACGCTGTCACCGAAGTTCAGAGAGCTGTGGAGAGAGCCGAGAGCCACAACCATTTCTCCCGCCGAGTAGTGCTTCTTGTTACGCTTGATGTCAAGAATGCCTTCAACTCGGCGAGGTGGGTCGATATGTTGGATGCGCTTCGTAACACCTTTCGTATTCCTGCATATCTGTTGCGGCTCATCGAGGATTATCTACGCTCTCGAAGCCTGATCTATGACACGAGGGACGGAACGCGGACGATGGAAGTCACTTCTGGTGCCGCACAAGGTTCAATACTCGGCCCGGATCTCTGGAACGTTGCCTATGACAGCCTCCTGAGGTCCGAGATGCCTGAGGAAACCACTTTGGTTGGGTACGCTGATGACGTCGCAGCTCTCATTGCTGCACGCAACGTTGAGCTGGCCCAACTAAAGTTGAACCGAGTTATGCGGGTTGTCAACAACTGGATGTCCGATCACGGTCTCTCGCTTGCTCTTAGTAAGACGGAGATCGTGATTCTCACGAAGAAGAGGATCGACACCGTCGTCCCGTTTCGAGTGGGAAGGGAGGTGGTCACATCAACTCGTGCCGCCAAATACCTTGGGGTTATGGTGGACACCAAGTTAAGCTGGAGGGATCAGATCTTCCGTACGGCGGACAAGGCCGCTAAGGTAGTTACTCACCTTAGTAGGCTGATGGCCAATGTCGGGGGTCCCCGATCCAGCAGAAGACGTCTGTTGATGTCCGCGGTCCAGTCCGTGCTCCTTTACGGGGCAGAGGTGTGGGCAGGCGCTCTAGATAAGGAGTGCTACAGGTTGCGACTCGCCCGGGTTCAGCGTCAAGCTGCGCTCCGGGTGTGTTCCGCCTACCGGACAGTGTCCGAGCCTGCCGTCCTGGTGGTCGCCGGAGTCATCCCTGTCAAGCTCTTGGCAGGGGAGAGGAAAGCGATTCATCAGAGACGTGGCGAGATCGGCAAGGACACGGCAAGAACAGAAGAGCGCTCCCGAACCTTCCAGCAATGGCAACACAGCTGGGAGCACGACACCCGAGGACGATGGACTGCGCGACTTATCAAGCAGGTCCAACCATGGGTGGAACGGCGGCATGGGGAGGTGGACTACTACCTGACCCAATTTTTGACAGGTCACGGCTATTTTCGATCGTACCTGAACCGGATGGGAAAGACCGGTTCACCGGACTGCATTTATTGCCCGGGTGTTCCCGACGATGCGGAACACACATTCTTCCGTTGGGAAGGGCCCCGCCTGGAGGCCACACAAATATTTGGTGCATTTTCGGTGGACTCGGTCTGCCAAAAGATTTTGGAGGATGAGGGCAACTGGGATTGTTTGTCACAGTTCGTCCGGGGCATCCTCCTGGAAAAGAAAACCGATCTGGACCGCGAAGTGGCCCAGATCCCTTGATAGAGCGGCTGGATAAGGAGCGAGCCCGACGGGCGTAAGCCAAATTTAGGCCTAGCCTGACGTAATGTGATAAACAATTCCAGGTTAGATTCCTAAAGAGTAGAGGAGGTTTTTTAGTGGGTAAACCCGTTTTTTAGGGGAGCCCCACACTACAGGCTGGCCACCTGTGTGCGTAATGCATTTTTCCGCCTCTCCCTCAAAAAAAAAAAAAAAAAAAAAAAATGTTACCACCCGAACAAACTAACTCAACCATCAAAAAGTAATATCCTTGAGGCTTCAATTTGATTTTTCTTTCAGGTATCATTCTTTTAATTTAATCTCAACACCTCCTCAAACTATCTTTCCTCCACTCTCTCATTAATGTCTCTATCTAAGTTACTCCCTTCTCAAGAGGACCCAGCATTCTTTCCGAAAGAATCTGTTAAATTTGGATAGCATCTTCTATCCTCTATTCATCGTGTTTCTCTGTCTCGGTCCCCCTAAGGATAGTGCACCTATGTTTCAACTGATGTTTCTACTAAATTAACCCAGACGGAAGTACAGAGAACGGATGTGAATGGTGGTTATTGGAGGACAAGGATGGACGTATTGGCAACTGGCCTGCATACGAGGCAGAACAAAGGGGGTGGAAATAGAATTGTCTCTAGCGCTGACCTTTAGCTCCGAGTGGTACAGGTGTTAATAGGTTGCTCTTGTGCTGGGGACACATCGTGAGCAAACTTGGCTTCGCGTTATTAATTTATAAGATAAATGATACATACTTTGATCTGCCCTTGAACTTAAGTTGGTAATGTTTTTGGTATGGGGTAATATGATACCTTAGATTTGAAGCATAACAGAATATTTGGCCAATACCTACAAGAACAAACGTTATTACCTCCACAGACGAGTAAAAATTGTATACAGAATCAACAAAATAGCCTTCATTAAAAAAAATTGAATAATACTTAATATATTACAACACAATAATATTTGATGGTTAGGTGAACTTGGTGACAAGTTTCTGGACCCTTGCTAATGAGTACGATTTTAAGGTTCCAGTAGATGAATTTAAGGCATAAAATAAAGAATATTCTAATACCATCTAGGCCTACCACAAACCAATGAATGTTTAAATGTTTGTTTTGATGATTTTATGAAATATTAAAAAGGGTGTCAGCAAAAGGCGAGGTCTTGGTTAAGTATTCTTTACAGTTTCGTGTGAGAGCGTCTCCATAGAGTTCAACACGAAACGTCAAAAGTCTGTATAAAGATTAAGTAGCAGGGTATGAAGAACCCGAAAACGAGTTAGCCAATGGTTGAGAAAGATGTACAAACAGATCCTGAAATTAGAGCTTAAAGTTTCAAATAAATAACCTATGATTTGAGATTCCCTTACGTAGTAAATTTAAGTATCTCGATGACACAGTCTGGTCAGCGGTTGGGTTGAGCCGTCAAGATTTGGAACTTCGTGCCCACATTACCGAGCTGCTGATCAAAGGCTACCAGAGTCGTCAGACATGTCCGTTATCTTAGGAACTCAATGAACAACCAGAGGGAGGAGCGAGTCAATGGTTGGGACAGGACGTGATGACAGGGTTGTGGCTTCTTGCCTACATTCACCACCTTAACTTGCCTCATTTTATAGTCTTAGTTCATATTTTAAAAAATAATTGCATAGTTGAGACAGATGTAAGTGTTATGTATCTATACTCGAAAGAACTGAGCTATCTACAAACATTATTTCCTAAAATGAAACTCAATTTGCAGTAAAACACTTTAGACTACTTATATCCTCAGGTGGTTACGCCAAGTGAGCTTACTCACTTGGCAATGAGCCGGACTGCCTTATTTACATATATATTTCATTCATAAACTGCAATTTTTAGAGCTTGAATCTGGAAGTTGACGTCCATGCCATAAATGCTTCTACATAATTTCGTTTACGTTCTTACGGTTTTCATGAGAATATAAACACTTAATATAACACTTTTATTATCTAGATAGACTGCTTGTCAAAATAATAAGACACTAATAAATTTTAAAACGTTTACGCACCTAATATATAATGCTGTTGAAACCTTTAATACAACTGTACCAATTGGGTTGAAAATGCTCACCCTTATGTATTGTATCCATAATGACATGAGAGATTTTTGCAAGAATACCTCCAAGGGATATCCCGAAAGGAAGGGTTAAAAAAATTGCCATTTGTCGAACACATTATAGTTCTGTGTTTCTATGATAAGACTAAAAAAATTACAGTATGTGAACATACAATATGTCTTACAGTCGAAGAGTCGAATATGTTGCGAGTTATTGCATTGTAAAATCACAGTACTGTTTATGGAAAGTTTGTTAATAGTGTGCTAATCCAATTTTTGCACACTCGACCAAAAAACAACCCTTTCAATTTCAATTGGCTGTCAACTTTTACTTCATTTTATATACTCCTTCCTTTTGATATTTAAAATCAAACAATTATATACTTATTCTAATGTGAAGCCCCGCTGTAGACCAGGTATGCGGCAGGGGTGGTACGGAGACAGATGGGCTATTAGCGGAGTGTCGATGCCAACAGTAGCATCAGAGATGTGCCAGAACAGCAGCTGGCAGGCAACGCCGCCTCAGACGGCCGGCCGGCACTCGTGTCAAGACAAACTTTTGAATGTTGCGTCAGACAACAGGGAAACGTAAGATGACAATGTGGTTGTGGGCATATTTTAATTAAAAAATTGCGTACACTCTATAGATAACTATGTTTTGGCTTTATCTCTCGTAATAGGAAACGGACAAAATATGGTTGAATGGATTTAGACTTCTTACACTGGCTGGCTTAATGCCAGTTCATATCTTCAGTTTTCGTGAGGCTTTTGATTCTAAATTCTGTGCAAGATAGTGCTATGCTAGCGGCAGTGAACCACACTGAATAAGATCATGATTAGATAGACTTGTCTTATAGTGCACTTACTGTCATCAAGCAGTTTTCTTATTGAAGTTAGTGTTTTTTTTTTTTTTTTTTTTGGAGTGTCCAGTCGAAATGATTACTTTCTTTACCATTTTATCGATTTTTTTTTCTGCGAGTAAGTATATTCAGTTAAGTCTCTCTAGTTCAGGCTCTAAAGAGGTTGAGCATGCACTGTAAGTTGTAACAAAATTTGACTTTTGATAATTTTTGGGGATATCTAGTGAGTTGAAAAACAATTTTACTACCTTTCTAGTTTGAGCACAACCTGGGGGACGTCCTCTAGAAGAAGTCGTAGATGAATCCCGGTATATTGAAAAGACTCTTAATCAGAAAAAGTTCAATTCAATAGTCCTTGGACCCAGGGGTGTATTTACATATGGGCTAAATGGGCTATAGCCCAGGGCGGCAGAATTTAGGGAGCGGCAAATTTTGAAAAACAGTATTGTTCAGGCCTCAAATTTTAAAATTATAATTATTGGAAGCGGAAAATTTCTGGAAGATTTGTACAGAAAATTTGAGAACCGAGAGCGACTATTTTCTAAGCGAGATCATAATATCTTAGCGCAAGGTAGCGATCCACCAGTCGGCGCAAAGGAACCATCCGCCACCTCACCGCCCCCTCCCAATCCCACCGTATATACATCCGCCACCGCCAAGCTGCACCAGTGCATTCGGGGTGGGTGATTTGAGGTTATGTCAGGTCAATTGGCAGTGATAGTTAATACTGCAATTGACACTACAGACACTTTGAACTTTAACGGTAAAGCACATAAAATAGCCATAATTTAGCTATTGCACTTTATCTATAATACTTAATTTTAAATACTATAGTAGGCCTACATGTTTTTGTACCTAGAATAAAATTAAAATCACTATAACAATTTCTTATTGCTACACTCAGACATGTCTAAAAGCCCTCAAACAATCTACTGGGACTGGGAACGAAGGTCACAGTATTCCGCCCTATTCCACTGGCCTTGAGCTACGCACGCGCTCAAAGGCTAGTATTCGACTGTTCGCAACGGCACTTGTTATTGTGTCTCGGATTGGCCAAAGAACCAGCCAAACACTAATAGCTATGCTTTGAGTCACACTTTATTGGCATTTTACACAAGTGGTTTACACATTGCAACGCAAAATCTTTGAATTCTAGTTTTTAAATTTTAAGTTCTGTATAATGACTTTTTTCAGCTTTTTATGACCCCACCCGTCGAAATAGCGTAGGAATTGCGACAATAATTGTGGATATAAATTAGGAAATTATGGCGGGGAGAGGGGGCGGCACTTTTTTAATAGCCCCGGGCGGCAAATTTCTAAATCCGCCTCTGCTTGGACCTTGTCCTTCCCACTTCCTCTACTTGTACTGACGAGGACGAAGGCCAGATAGCAACTCAATACTGTTGAGCGTTGTGTGGTTGTGAGGCAGTAGGGTCGCGGTGGCGGTGGCAAACACAATGCTGGCAGCGACAGCACTGATGCATTAGGGCCAATCACATGCCTCGTTATTTAGAATTAAAGTGCAATAAATACACAGCCGTGTGTGGGCGCCGCAATCCATCTCGCCGAGGCTCAGGGGGCGGCGGAGACGCTACATTGGCGATCCATCGGCCGGCTCAGCCAATGAGATAAGTGGGCAACAATGTGCCTTCAAGTCAATATTAGGCGTTTTCTTGTTAGAAAAAATCTTGGTACTATTCTACCATTCTGTCGCCGTATTTAATAAAAGCACAAATAAAAGTGTAATAATCAGGGCACTTCCTTGTTTTATATTGATAATTTTAAAGGGTTACAATTAAAAAAAAAGAAATTATTTTCAAATTCAGTTTGAGTAGTGGCAAATTGCCTTTGTCAGTTAATCTAAGTAGATCACGAGGAAATTACGTAATCGAAATACAACTGTGACGTCATGAGCCATTTAAGATAATTATTTGATCAACTGCTCAAAAAAAATCATTCCTCTGTAACTCTGAGCAAATTCTCATCAGACACCACTCAGAGTTCATTTGTACCAAACCGAATGAGAAAATTATAAACATTTTATTTTTCTGTATAAGAAATGGTGAAAGAGCGCATCGCAGCGACGTGCACGCCAAGGACGGTAGAGGAAAAGCACAACTGTTTCCTAAGGTCTGTAGAATAAACTAAAACGGAAGTCAAGTTAAGTTTCAATATTTAATATTACACAGCTGACTGAATATAAGCAGTTGAAGCAGTGTTGCTACGGGTACGATATTTATCGTAACGACAAAATACTACTCTATTTTAAATTTGGATTATTAGTTAATAACAAACCATTACCATGTTTAGATCAGTTGGTGGTATGGTTACCTACTGTATCTAAATTGAGGATAATTTTAATATTTCAAGCGTGCTCTTTAAAACCAAATATCAAGCTATGCAATTTAAAGTAAAAGTATAAAAAATTAAAATTTAGTATTTGCATTTTATTTGTTTAACTACGAATAAAACTTTTTTTATTGATTTGTTTGAGTTGTTGTTGTGTAATTGTTGTAGGCCTGCAATGTGGTTTTTCAAGTAGGTTTTAGGACGTTTTAAATATTGAGTACTTCTCTCTTTAGCTATACATGTTGTGTTTTTCTAGATATTTTCAAAGTTTTCAACTGTTACACACCTATCGCAAGCATATGCAGTCGGTAGCGGCTTGAGAAGGTCATGGTTTAGTAAGTAACAATGGTGGGCGTAGTAACTTATTTGTCCCAGGGGCGGCACTGCATGCACCACCGGCACCAGCTGTTTATGTACTTCCTTGCACATTACATACGTGTTCCTACTGTTATCAATGAGGGCGTTCACGAGCATCCACAGCAAAGCGGTTTGTTTTCGTTTTTGCCTATCACGTGACCAATCCCACAAATAAAATGTCTGGAATTAGTCAAGGGATTGGCAAAACGTAATCAAACCTCGTTTGCGGTGGATGAACGTGAACGGGTCCATTGTTGACAAAGCCTCTCTCTTTTACTAGAAGCGAAACAAGTATGCGTAAATAAAGAGGATTAAGGATAATTATGTAACCGTTATCGGGGCGTAGAATTTCCAAATGGTATACTTCTTGTAGAGTAGTTTTCATTGTAAACTGCTCATGACCTAGAAATATTTTAGAATTCTCTTTATTACATTTTTTTACTAACTTACAGCCTTTCGGGTCATTTGTATAGCTTCCAATTTGGTTTTTATTATAGGCCTGTAGGCCTAAGTTACTTATTTTATAATAACAAGATATGTACATTTTGTACATTGAACTTGTGAATTTCCTTCCAAAGCTGCAATGGATACCTAACAGAAATCAAATTTTCAACTTCAAAAATTTTCCGACATCTTTGAACGTTTAATTGAATAACGAACA
>CM061534.1:133647412-133894593 GCA_030545055.2 Neoaliturus tenellus
AACCTACAGTACCTGAGACATATATTTTAAAAGATAATAAAGGACAATTGCTTGAAGGAGGGTTTTATGGACATGAAATGTTAAAATCAACAGTAGGCGATGTATATTTAGTTGAAAAGGTGTTGCAACGGAAAAAAGATAAGGTCAAAGTACGATGGTTAGGATTTAATAAGACGGAAGATTCTTGGATACCTAAAAAGGATTTGATATAACGATAGAGAATCATTTTAGGTTGAACCATTACAAAGGATGGAGATAGTACCACAAAAAGAGAGTTTTACTATTAATAATATAGATGAACTCACAGTGGATAATTCAGAATTCAATAGTGGGAAGCATGGCAATTTGTTACCAAACACCGTTCGTTGTCTGGTTACCGGACCTTCCAACTGTGGAAAAACTAATGTAGTATTCAATTTGATTACAAACCCTAAAGGATTACGATTTAACAATCTATATGTATTTTCAAAATCACTACAACAACCAAAGTATCAATTATTGGAAAAAATACTGACTAATGTGCCTGAAGTTAAATATTTAAAGTTTAATGCAAGCGAGAGTGTCATGCAGCCACAAGAAGCTAAACCATTCTCCGTGTTTATATTCGACGATGTATCTTGTGAAAACCAAAACACAATAAGGAATTACTTCGCTATGGGTCGACATAACAACATAGATAGCATTTATATTGGCCAAACTTACAGCAAAATACCTAAACAACTCATTAGAGACAATGCAAACATGTTAATTGTATTTAAACAGGACGAAACCAACCTAAAACATATATATTTTGATCATGTAAATGCGGATATGACATTTGAACGATTTAAAGAGTTGTGTGGAAAGGCTTGGGCTGAAAAGTATGGGTTCCTAACAATTATGAAGGAACGACCGCTAAACAATGGTCGATACAGGATAGGATTTGATAAATTTATATTAATACATTAAACGTGGTATAACACATTCATTGTTGTACAACACGTCTTGCTACAAACATGGTTAACCAAGAAAAATTAGTAAAAGAAATAAAATCACTTAGTGATTCTATTCGGGCTAAAAACAGAGCATTGAAAATAGGTATTAGCGAGAGGGAGAAATTCCTTGAATCTACTTTTAAACCTATTACTGAACCCTTGAAACAATTAAACAAAAAATTTGCTAAACCTGTATTGGAAGGAGATGCGATTGCACCTATTACGAAGTTTGAAAGAGAAAATGTAAAATCAGAAGATTTTAGTGATGAAGACCTGGAATCCTCTACGTATAGTGGTTTTACCGGTGGAGAACCCGAAAGAGAGCTAGAATCACCGGACTATAGTGGAATAAAAGAATTATATGAAGTAAAAGCCAAAAGAGGACATGAAGTTGTATCAACTGCTAGTGAAGAGGAAAAAGAAGAAGAGACAAGGGAAGGTCCGTCAAACATAAGCTTATTGGGTGAAAACATTCATAACAAAGGACCTTTAGGAAGGAAATACATGGTAAAAATGTTACTCGGAACAATTCCTAATAAGAATTACCATAGTTATGGAGCGAGATTAACAGAAGACGGTTTAATGATAGGTAATAGCCCGTTAAACGTTGACGAACATGATAATATTGTCATTGGTGATCAAAGGTATAAGGGCACAAAAGGATTATTTGAATTATTATTTGAAAATAAGCCTTCAGTATCGGTAGTGAAAGAAAAAGACATGGAAGCATATAAAAATATTTTGGAACAGACAAATGCATATAGGAGAAAGTATTTACCTGACCAGCCTCCTTTTAGATCTAAGTCTTTAAAATATAAAGAATTTGTATCCAAGTTAATACCAACTAGAAGACAAACAATGCCGTTAACACAAAGAAAACCTGTAAAACGAAGATTTATGGCATCCACTTTGGATGTAAGTGCTCAGGAACGAAGAAAAAGAAGTAAGTCCGTTACGGGTACAGGTTTAATGAAGAAACTATATAACACAAATGTGATTTATTACAATAATATCAATAAATTGGTGGATAGAATGAAACTAATACATGAAGCTAAAGAAGCGGGTCATACTGGATTGGAAAACGAATGGGTGGCTTTAGTGGATGAACTCCGAAACCGTGGGGTAATCTCATAAAAATGCGTTACTCCCTAGAATACTATTCAGTTGCACCATGAGTGTCGACAAGTTCGGACGTTACTCCTCGGATGGGTTATATTATGCCAATAGTTTAAAAAGAAGTGCTGGTTTACCACAAACACCTGATGGAGATTATGATATGAGTAATAAAAGGTTAAAAAACATAAAAGATCCTACGGATGAAAACGATGCAATAAATCTAAAAATATTAAAGGAAAAGATATCGCCAACATTAAGACTACAAAATAACACATATGACGCAGAAGATCATAGAATCATCAACGTTGGTAAACCAAATCAAAACGGTGATGCAATAAACAAAGGTTATTTGTCATCTGAATTAAAAAATACGTTAAAATTCAATGGGAAAACGTATAGTGCCAACAATAAACGTATATCCAACGTAGATGACCCTAAAGATGCAAAAGACAGCGTAAATAGACGCTATTTACATTCTTTGATACCTGAAAAGACAAAAGATGGATTTTCTTTTTATAAATTTGTTATTAACGATATAGGTTATCCAAAAAATGAAAATGATGCTGTAAATCTCAAATATATAAAAGATCATTGTGTCATACGTGATGTGGGAGTTATCGATTGTCTTGGCAATTGTTTGGCGAATGTAAAAGATGGTTCAGCACCATCTGATGGTGCAACAGTGGGTCAAATGAAAGAGACTTTAAAACAAGAAACAACTGGATTTGCAAAACGAGATGAAGTATTATCAAAGCAAGGGGATGACTTTATTCAAGGTAATGAAAAATTTCATTTATTGACATACAAAAACGCTTATTGGGATTGCAGGAATGGAAGGTTATCAAATGTGTCATGGGGTCATGCAGATAGAGACGCGGCTGCCTTAGGACAAACAGTACATCTAGATCCAAATAATTACCATGCGTTTTTTATATGTAGTAATAAAAAATTAACAAACATGGCGCAAGGAAGAGAAGCAAATGATGCTGCAACTGTAGGACAGGCTATCACATTATCACAAATGGATAATAAAGTGTATACTTGTAATAATAAACGTATAACAGAGCTTAAAGACCCTGATCATGCAGATCATGCTGTAACTGTTAATTTCCTTGTAAAAGTAATAGGTAATTTATTATTTGATATGCACAATTATATTGCAGATAAAACATATACTTCGCTTGATGAAAACTTGAGAGGAAGATGGATAAAACAGGAAATTGTTAATAAATACTTTTATAACCCTAAAACTATAAAATTTAGAACTTCTAACATTGCTAATTGGGGTACTTTTGATATATAACTTGAATATCTTAACAAACAACTTCATTTATGTTTAACTCCTCATAGAGGAAACACATATGTTGCGAATTGCAATTATAAAAGACATTAATGACATTTCGGTATATCAGTCCAAATCGGGACATTGCGAGGAAAGGAAGTGGGATCACATCTACAGCGGTTTCTCTGTTAAGTAAAGCTTTAAAACGAATTCCAGTAGGATCCATAGTAAATAGAGCAATAGACGCATTACCATACGAATTTCATATACCGGGAGGTTATCAGTATTGCGGACCAGGAACTAAATTGAAAAAACGATTGGAAAGAGGCGATCCTGGCATAAATAAGTTAGATCAGGCTTGTAAAGAACACGATATCGCATATTCCACGTTTGCCGATTCAAAAAATAGATCAAGAGCTGACAAAAAGCTTGCGGACATAGCTTGGCAACGAGTAAAATCAAGTGACGCTAGCATAGCAGAAAAAGCAGCAGCTTTAGCAGTAACAGCAGGTATGAAGGCTAAAACAGCAGTAGGAGGTGGAAGAAGGAGGAGAAGGAGAGTAAAAAGGAGGTCAACCACAAGAAAACATGGAGGAAATATAAAAAGAAGACGACGATCTACAAGAAAAGGCAGGAAGAAGCCCACCGTGTGGTCAATGGTAAAAAACGGGGCAGGTCTTTACCTAAGACCTTATCGTGCATATTAAATGAAAGAAATCAATTGGTCATACCACATAAAGCATTAACCAATATTGAATTATTTAAATATATTTCCTGTTTAAAAATACCATTTTTCCGCGGAGTGTTTATGAAAGACAGTTTACCAAAGAAAATGTGGCAAAATGAGACTGGAATTGTAAATTTGGATAATACTGAAGGGCCTGGCACCCATTGGGTTTGTTATAAGAAACTAAATAACAATGTATATTATTTTGATAGTTTCGGTAATTTGCCACCACCAAAAGAACTTCAAAATTACTTTAAATCTGCTAAAAACATATATTATAACTATAAAAGAGAACAACCTGATAATACTTCAATATGCGGCCATTTATGTTTGGAATTTCTAGCTAAAAGTATCAGTCACTATTGAGATGTCTTCCTATACGGTATCATTAACAGGAAAATCGTCCACTTTACGAAGTATCCTTTTTCCAGCGTTACGCTTGCAAAAAGGAAGGTTTTGGGAGGCGGCACTATTGGATTTTACAACTTACAACTCTATCCCCAATGTTACGGAAGGTAAAAATAACGTATTGCATTATTATAAGGGAAAGGATGCCAGTGGAAAATTTACAGACTTACAAGAGTGCAGGTTACCCACAGGTTCTTATGAAATTGATCATATAAATGAATTTTTGCAAACTAAAATGGGAAAAGACAATATAACATTAAAAGGTAATAATAATACGATGAAAGCTGAAATTACTTCCAAATATTATATAGATTTCACTCAACCAAACTCAATTGGTGATTTATTAGGATTTTCCAACGATGAGCCTGTTTTAGAACCAGATGTAACACATTCCGGTAAGAAAACAGTAACAATATTAAAAGTCAATAGTATAGACATAACTTGTAACATTATACAAGGTGCTTACAGGGATGGGGCTAACACCCACATCATACATACTTTTTACCCAAGTGTACCACCTGGATTTAAAATTGTTGAAAAGCCACAAAACCTGGTATATCTACCGTTGAACACCACTTTCATTTCAGACATCGTGTTGAGCGTATTGGATCAAGACGGTAACTTGGTAGACTTCAGAGAAGAGCCTATTACGATTAGATTACATTTAAAATCGACACTTTAATACAAAACCATGGGTTTAACATTTAAAAGCGAACAACCTACGGGAAACCGCATTAGTAGCTCTTCAGCTGTGGAGGAGTTAACTCGCGAGAACATTCGTTTCTTAGAGAGAATTGGATTAAAATTAACCGAGTATGGATATACTGGATATAGCGCAGGGTCCAACATTCGACGAAACCCTATGGGAAAAAGAATATCACACCCACAACCCTTACACTTCATCGAAATTAAACAATAACGATGAAATTCGTATTCCCATACAAAATCAAGACATTTACACACTACCATGTGAAAGTTACTTGTATATTGAAGGACAAGTTACTAAAAAGGACGGTACTACTGTTGGTACAACAGTTCCATTTATAAATAATCCTATGGCTTTCCTATTTGATGAAATTAGATATGAAATATCAGGTGTAACAGTTGATTCCACTAAAAAAGTAGGTATTACGACAACTTTAAAAGGATTAACATCTATAACACCCAATGAAACCAATTTACTTAAACCTGCCGGATGGGTATTACCTACGATTGACACGATCACTCCAAATCCAAATGGATATTTTGATTTTCATATTCCATTACGTTTGCTGCTTGGTTTTGCTGAAGATTATAGGAAAATAATATTAAACGTTAAACAAGAATTAGTTTTGTTGAGATCTTCTAACGATAAAGACATTATTAAAGCTGCAGATGCTACTACAGATGCGACTTTAGAATGGAAATTAAAATTAGACAAAATTGTATGGAGAGTTCCACATGTTAAATTGGCTGACGAGCATAGAATGCTACTTTTAAGAAAATTAAAAGCCGATCGTGATATTGTTATTCCATTTAGAAGTTGGGAATTTCATGAGCATCCCAGTTTACCTACTACGGATCGACACACTTGGACTGTTAAAACATCGAATTATGTAGAACGAGCCAGGTATATTATATTTGGTTTACAAACAGGTAGAAGAGACGCCATTACTAAACATGCAGGACAATTTGATCATTGTGACTTGAAAAATATTAAAGTTTATTTAAATTCACAATTCTTTCCATACGACAATTTAAATGTGTCATTCACTAAGAAGAAATACAGTATATTGTACGATATGTACGCGAGATTCCAAAGTTCATATTACGGTAAAACAAATACACCTTTATTACCACCTGACAAATATTTCGATGCCTACCCAATAGTTGTAATCGATTGTTCTAAACAAAATGAATCAGTAAAGTCTTCAAGTGTGGATATAAAAATAGAAATGGAATTCAACGATGCTATACCGGCTAATACAACTGCATACTGTTTAATTCTACATGATAAAATCGTAACATACACACCTTTAACTGGAATTGTTAAAAATGTATTGTAAGAACCGGTTTTGTTTCATTCCGCGAGTATAAAAGCAGAGCGTACAGACCGCTCCTCATCAGTTTGTTGCCTACTGTTGTATGGGTAGCATCGTATTCAATATGGCTTCTCCTAGTGGTACACCTGAAAATGTGGTAGATATTGAGAAGGAGATATCTGAGTTTTTAGATCCTCAAGGTCACCAGGAAGGAGGTGAACAAAACGTTTGCGGACAACTTCACGCCAGTAATAATGTTGAAGAAAAAGGTAAAAGAAGAAAGACTATACAAAAGAGAAAAAGGGATATTGAAGATAATATTTCTCCAAACATATTGAGTGAGGTATTTTTGCGAATATTTTACCCAATCTCTTCCAGTTTGGATAAAAGTGTTTTAATCGGTGTTATGAAATCTACAGATTATTCCCCTACTGTAATTTTAACTCATGGACCCAAAATGATTTTGTTTACGGACAGTGCTTGGGAATCGTTTATGAAACATTTGCATCTGCTAGAATGCTATTTAAGTAGTAACATGTTTGGAAGAAAGACAAGGGTAGGACTTTTGGATTCAAATGTGGAAATTGATATCATTAAACAACGTGGTGATCATCAGCTACGGTTTAGAGACACAACAAGACATGATAACAAAATTCAACTTAATCGAGAGGAGTTTTTCATTTTAACTTGTGCTACTGAACCTATAACAAGATACTTGAGACAACTGGTGTTTTCAAGTTCGATTATTAAAGATTATCTGGAAGACACTTTGGACAAACAACCGGACGCACCTATATTATACGGACCTGTGGATACTTCTATATTTAATAGAGTTCCTCATGAAGTACAGATGTGGAGACAATTGGAAAAGTACGCTCAACTACATAAGAAATCAGTAAAACAGGAAGAAGAGGAAGATGGAGGAGAAGAATCAAGTGTTAGTGATGAAAATGAAAATAAGGAAAATATAAAGATGGAAACTTAAATGACAATGGTTAGTTTTTAAAACAATAACCAACATTTTGTGGGGTTAGGCCTATTGGGGACGGTGCCCACGTTAAATATACACCAACGCGCCAACAACTGTACGGCCTGGTATAAAAGTAGTACCTACCGTGGTGTGGAAATCAGTTGACCTCCTGACTTCGTAATGAGCAGACGTGTGACCTTCAAAATGGACAAGGGAGAAGAACAACAAGTAAAGTCCAAGCCTGGTATTATTGAGTTTCAAGCGTTTCGTGGTAATGATGATAGATTCATTATAAAAGAACTTGTGTTTTTGGACATGAATACAAGTGTTCCTTATTCGTTTTTATTTAAACCACCATGTTCTTATTCGTCTTTAACTAGTAAAGCCGCTACTACCAACAGATGGATTTCAAAACACTTCCATCATATCGATTGGTATGATGGTTTTACAAGTTACACGGACTTGTATCACATTATGCATCACTTTTCAGACAAGTTTACCAATATTTACACAAAGGGGCTGGAAAAGAAAAGATGGATCGAAGGATTTACTCATGTTCCGGTTAATGATGTGGAATTGGATAAGAATTATCAATACATGCTGGAAACCATATGTATTTGTACAAAAAGCCCAGAACATGATAAAGATAGACATTGCGCTTTGAAAAATGCCTATAAACTCGCCTCTTACCTTCAAAGTGGGGAATTGGGGAGTGGTGGGGGTAACGGAGAGTATATAAGTGGGGAGCAGACAGGGACCTGGCATGAGTATTACTCGAGATTCCGAGACGACAACATCTCCGAGCAAGAAGACGATCTGTAACCTGACCATGGCATCTCACCAGTTCCTTCAGACTTTGGTCGAGCAGTTCAATGCTCACTCCAAGTCAACAATATTACCTGTAAAGAAGTGCTCGGAACTAAAAGACGAGAAGCACTACATAATCCATGCTATGAAGAAGATGGAGACTACAGTTGGGGAGGCCATCTGCTGCAGTCTCAGCGAGGCACCGTTTACTCCGGGGGATGAACCAAAGTTCCAGGTGTACCTGCCCAAGAGATTCGTCCATCTTCTACAAAACGAGGATCTTCGCTCTATTCAACCCGGGTGTCTATACCTGGTGTCCCACGGCTGCACGGGTAGCAATTCTACAGAGTTGACCATCCACATCGCTGACAAGCAGCAGTGTTAGATTTAAGTTTTAATGTTATAATAATAATAATAATAATAAAAAAAAAACAAAAAATGCAACATATCAATATGTGACAGACTTCACGTATTGATATGTTGCATTTTTTTTAAACTTCGCGGGTGACCTTGACCTTTGACCTTTGCATTTCACAATCACCCCCACTACTGTAATTACCCCCACTACCGCACTAGGATTCAAACCTGCTTGGATGCGAAAAACGGTCAGTCTGTTGCCAACTAGCAAACGATGAGCACCTTGTACGAGCTTTGCATACAACGAGTTATAACTCACAAGGACTTGTTCCCAACATGTTTACAAGACAATATCCCACTAACAATAAAAGAAGATGTCAAACGCTACAGGAGGGAAAATACAGGGTATTCGGAATACTCCTGGTATAAGTTCCACGACGGGGAAAAGTTTTGTAGGCCTTGTGGCGAGGCCGCCGTCAGAGACCTTCGGCGATTCGTACAGGATGGTGGTATAAAACAATTCGGATTTCTAGCGCCACTGTTTCGATTTGAAAATTACAAGGACACCTGCGCTATTTGTTCCATTCCATTGTATCGATGGAAAAAGTTTAGAACTGTTTAATTGGATTTTCTATACCCCCACCACTATTACCCCCACCACTTTTTCATGTACCTCCAAGCGCTGTGCCTCGGCTTCATTTCTACTCCAGCAGCCAACCTAGCAACATCAAGATGTCTCTGAACGTTAGTTGCGCAAGTTACGAGGAGGTGAGCATCAAGACTCAGCAGGAGCTAAACGACTTATACAAGGAGTTGCAGCTGATGGTGGCACGAGGCTACCGTATAAATGTGCAAGTTTACGCTTGCAATATACGGAACACCCGGCAGTCAAAGGAAGAGCCTGGACACTCCTCGACGGCTTCCTCACCAGCGTCCATGAAGACCGAGCCAGACAACTTGGACTACTTCAGCTGACTAGCAGTTGTATTTCTTGTCCTAACCATTGTAGAATATGTATATTTTTTCATTATATTAAAGAAGTAAAAGAGCAAAAACACCTATCTTGTTACTGACATATAAGCTCAGTAACAAGATAGGTTTTTTTAAAACACAATTTGGATGACCTTGAAACTTCCCCCTCCACTGCTTTGTTACCCCCACCACTTGACTATTGGTGTACATGGCACATCGCAATTGGAAACCTCATTCCATCTTCAACAGCCACACCGACAACATCAACAATGGCAAACCTACCAACAGATGAAAGATGTCCTCACGCATGTTGTGACTTCGTCCACGAGTTGGAGAAGAGGATGCAGGAGAGGGCGATAAGAAGAAAACAGATCCACTCAGAAAATATCATGATAGTCAACGGCTATCTTTTATTGTTCGGCCTTATTATGGTTGTACTTTTCATACTGTACGGCATAGTCACATGTGTCGGCAAGGTTGCAGAAGAAAACGCTCGCCACCATCAATTGGAAAGTTTCAATGTTACTTTGTAAGTTTTCCTTTTTTTAAAACTCCGTTTGGATGACCTTGAAAATTCCCCCACTACTCCACCACACCCCCCACCACTTCACCATGTTCCTGCATGAGCATCACATCAACCGTCATTCCTTGTCCGACAAGCAACCATGGCAGACAACAACACCATCAGCCAAGCTGACTCCACTACTGATGTCGGTACAAGTACGGGTTGGACACTGTCGATCGATAGTGTACACTATTTGGAGTCAATTTGCGAACGTATGAAGGAAATACTGCGGGACAACCCTGGGATCATAATACAAATGAATTTAAATTATGATTGGTCCCAAGTTAGAATGCAAGGGGACGACAACAACGGTCAACAATCTCCACAATATTCGCCCATGTCCCCTATCTATCCTTACGGCGAGTCTGACGTCGATGAAGATGAGGCTGATGAAGATGCAGGGGACAACGAGGCTGAAGAGGAGTAAGCTTCATTCCTTTTTTTTAAAACCTAAATTGGATGACCTTGAGAATTCCCCCTCCACTATTTCCTTTTTTTTTAAAACCCAAATTAAATGACCTTGAAAATACCCCCTCCACGTACTTTTGGTTTACCCCCTCTACTTTTCAATACTGTTACCACAGTCTGTAGCTCACATCATTCCTTGCTTAGCTATCATGGCGGACAGCACTCTTTCTCGAGTTGACTCCACTACGGATGAAGAATGGCCATTTTCCTGGAATGTTCATCTGCAAGACTCGGCAGAAGTGGATATGTTGCATGAGAAATTGGTGTATGTATTAAACGAAAACCCCAACATTGAATGTAGAATGACTATGGATTTCGATGCGACAGGGGTCCACACTCAACCTTCCACTTCCAGCCAGCCTGAACCTCAGCTACAGCCAAAGAACTTTACACATCTTTACACTCCAATACGGCCGGAGGATGTGGTTATCAGCGAGGCAGACTCTACTACAAGTTATATTGAACCAACGAATTGGAAGCTTGTTGTTGACACCTTACACAAGGTCGACTTAGTATGTGACAAATTAAAGGAATTGATGATGCAAGATCCTGGTCTTCGTTTTAAAATTGATTTGTTTTTCATCTGGGGAGCACCTGCACGGGGCTCTTCGTCTGACAGCTCTCTAAGTACAACGGATGAGGAGGAGGAGGAGGACGACTAGTTATCTTTTTTAAAACTCCGTTTGGATGGCCTTGACCTTTCCCCCTCCACTGAGTTTATTTAAGGTGCACTCTCAATGACTGCAGCATCATTTCATCGCGCACCTTCACCACAGCAACATGGAGAGTCAACTCAACTACTGTTGCGAACGGAAATGTTTTTCATGGCCGAATGACATTGATGTTGCGGATGGCCTGGCGTGTAGAAAATGTGAAGCTTTTGGTCAATGCATGTGTAAGTGCAAGTCTTGGAAGAAGCCGAAACCGGAGTTGAAGACATTCCATGTGTACCAGATGAGAGGGCATAAGTACACTTGTTGCCCTGAACGTTGCATTGAATTCACATTAAAACAGCTAACTGGCTGCAAATTGTGCAACAATCATTTTGCAGGTTTTTGCAAACATTATTTAGGAGCCTGTCAGTACAGATCAACTTGGCATACAGAAGCACTCACTATCAATGAAATCGCTATAGATACACAAGAGTAGTCTTTCTACTCTTTTCTTTTTTAAAACTCCATTTGGATGACCTTGACCTTTCCCCCTCCACTCACCTTAGTTTATATAAACCCCATTCCCACTGACCACAGCATCACTTCATCGTGCTCCCTCGTCAAAGCAACATCAACTATGGAAAGTAAGCGCATCTCATGTTGCGAGCATAGGTGTTTGGAGATACAAGGCGTCACATATTGTGCAAAGAAGCGTTGGGAGGAAGAGACGGGGACAACCTATTGCTGTGAGGATAAGTGTTTCCTCTTACCAAAGTGGCAAGTGGATGGGCTGGCCTGCCGGCAATGTGAATGCTTCGGATGTTGCAGGTGTAGATGCAAGAACCAACAGCTGCCACCGCCGGTACTACAAACTTTCAAAATCTACAAATCCAAATACTTTTATACTTGTTGTCCGCAGCGGTGTATTAAATTTCACTTCTCCAATCTTACCAATTGTCGGAAATGCTACGGACAACCTGATGGGTGGTGCGCCTGTTTTCTGGACTCCTGCCGCTACAGATCGGATTGGTTTACAGATCCATTAGAGATTGATGAGGTCGCCCAGGAAGCACAAGAGTAGTCTTTCTACTCTTCAACTTTTTTAAAACTCCATTTGGATGACCTTGAGATTTCCCCCTCCACTTCCCCATATACCTAGAGTACACAGAGCCTGATAGTCAGTCACTCGGTGGCTGTCGTGGGGTGCGCATCGGTGTCGGCGCTCCGTTGTTAAGTGTTCAAGGTCACAGTAACATAAAATTGCGGGCGTTGTACTGGTTCAAGGTCACCTGAGGGATAACCGATTGCCCATTTAGGCAGAGTCATGTCAGAAACTCGAGTTTAACTTGGCACTTTTGCCGTTTCTTGTCGAAAATTCGCTCCAAGTGGTCAAGGTCACGGGGACTCTGACTGAAACTCGGAGCGTAGTGCGAGAAACGGCAAAAGTGCTAAAAAATTTTAAGTTTCTGCGTGACCTTGACCTTAGTGGCGTCGGTGACGTCGTTTTGATGACGTAAGGGGTGATGACGTCATCAGCACGTCATTTCTGTGACGTCATGGGTGTGACGTCATCGAAATGACGTCATTAGTGATGACGTCATCGATTGCGTCATCGATGACGTCATCGATGACGTCATCGGTGAGGTCATTGACCTCGATGACGTCATCCCTCAGGTGACCTTGAACTGGGCCAGCGGCCGCAATTTTACACTACTTAGTTCGTCTCGACATCCTCCCGCCTGACGACCTGTACCACCCTGTACTTCCTGCAAGATTCAACGGCAAACTTTGTTTTGCACTTTGCCGCACTTGTGCAGAAACCATGCACCAAGGAGACTGCGAACATGCCCCTCAACAACGAGTTCTCTCAGGGACATGGGTGACATGCGAAGTCCGGAAAGCTATCCAGCTCGGCTATCGCATAGTCAAAATTCATGAGATTTGGGAATATGAAACCACCACCTACAATCCAGACTCCGACACAGAGGGACTTTTTGCCTCCTACATCAACCAGTTTTTAAAACTAAAAGTAGAAGCTAGTGGTTGGCCAGAGTGGTGTACTACAGAAGAACTTAAAAATCAGTTCGTCCGTGATTATCACACGAAGGAACGGATCAAGATTGATCCAGAAAAAGTTTCCTTCAACCCTGGCAAACGGGCGATCGGGAAGACCTGCCTAAACTCTTTCTGGGGTAAATGGGGCCAACGTGACGACCTACCCCGTACCTCTGTAGTTAAGACCCGCGGGGAACTACTAGACCTCCTCACAGATCCAGGCATCGAAGTTGATGAAATCCTTCCGCTTAGTGACGAGCTAATGTTTATCAACTGGCACTCTCTGAAGGAATCCCTAGTACCACACCCCTATACAAACGTGGTGATTGCAGCTTTTGTGACTGCGCAGGCTCGTCTGAAACTATACTCATACCTTGAGCGTCTGGGTGAGCGTGTCTTATATTTTGACACCGACTCGATTATTTTCACCCAAGCCCCCAATGACGAGCTAATAGAGGCAGGCGAGTTCTTGGGACAGATGACGGACGAATTGGCGAAGTATGGACCCGATGCCTACATCGTCGAGTTTGTGTCTGGGGGCCCCAAGAATTATGCCTATGTCATACGTGTCGGTCCCAACGAATACAAGACTGTCTGCAAAGTCCGAGGGATTACAATGAACTACAGGAACAGGGAAATTGTTTGTTTCGCTTCACTCAAGGAAATGGTCCTCAATGATGCCCCTGCTTCTGTAGTCCAAATTCCCAAGAAGATTGCAAGACCCAAAACAGGGCTAGTTGTTACACGCCCTGAGTCCAAGACGTACAGGGTAGTGTACAACAAACGTCGTCGAGTTGGCGAATTCGATACACTCCCTTTTGGGACGAAGCGGCCGAGGATGTAATCCTACTATGAGTGCTTTCTTTGCATGTGAGCATGCGACGTTCTCTTCATTTGTTTTTCAAATACAATAATGACAAGATATCTATGAATATGGTTTGCAAAAGAGCGTCTTACATAATTCTGCATGTTATATTCCCCAATACAGCCACAAGGGGATATTTACAGACTAGCCTCCTCAAACCCTTAAGGAGGAGGGAGCTGCGTCTGGCACATGGCAGTGCCACTGATGAGATCTGATGCCGATCGAAACGCTAGCTAATTCATTCGTTGTAATTGCAAAACAGTGGAGGACGATGTACACCCACCTCCTCGTGGTGTCCTCCGGGTAACGCTAAGAGGTGTACATAAGTTTTGCTTCTAAACTTGTAAAACAATAACATACTAAAACAAAGCCTTGCATCAGTAAGCCCGCCCAACAACTTTTAGTTTTTATTGGGTAGGATAACCGAAAAATTATTCAAAGTCCTACATTACACTTAATTAATGTAGGACTTTGAATAATTAGTATTTTGAATTTTTAACTTAGCTTAAATGGTTAGGGAGAAAATCCAAAAATGTGTTTTCCATGTTATTCTTATGGGAAATCATGAAAATCCTATATCTTGCTTATTTATTGACATAACTTATTCAAATTTGGTATGTACATTATCTATATAAGGTTTAACTTATACTTGCATTCAAAAACCCATATGGCGGCAAACCTACATACTCACCTCTATGGGGTTTATGGGGAAAATAAAAAATTGCCAGAGCTTGACACAATTTTTTGTTTACATTCACCAATTATTGATTAACTTAGATTTTCTAACAACACCCAATGGCAGCAAACCTACATACTCGATCCTATGGTGTTTTTATGGGGAAAGTAAATAATCTGAAATTCCATTGGAAATTCGCTGAGTACGCAGGTCTGCTGCGACGGGGGTATTTTATATTGTACAATGATAATAAAGTAAGTATATAATTTATAGAGGTTGAAGAAACTTGGGGCATCGCTTTTAGAGTTCAAAATGGGAAATAGGAGAGAAAAAGGCGATTTAAAATACTGCTACCAGTTCTAAATACTTAGCATTTTGTTGGGTTTTCCGGAACATAGTAACATATCAATCAAGTACATTTTTTCCTCTCTTGGTTTTACAGTATTAAATTATTTTAACCACTACCTATTACCAATAATAATATTACTAATAACATCATAAAGAGGTAAACTAATAAACAAAATTAAAACCCCGTTGCATAATGAGCTAATGACGCTCAGTCAGTTACATTATAATACCGGTTCTAGATCAATTAAAGATTAAGCATAATATGACTAAAGTTGTGTACTAATATAAATTGCGTAATCGTTTTATTTTCTTTATGTACCTTCAATAGTCTGATATTTCGTGAGTGTAAACGATGATTATGTCAAGCAACATAGTGTATGGCGATGTTTTGGATGGGTTTCCGCCTACAACCGATAAATCTTTTTTTATTTTATTACATTGATTTACAATTTTAAGATGATCACAGATAAGGGCATGTAGCAATTAATTGTATTCAGCCTTGCAAAATACAATCCTAAGGATGTATTATGCAAGGCTTATGTATACGCCTTGCATAAGGACGATAAAGTCCTTGCATAAACTACAAAACTAAAAAACACAAACTAAACAATCAACAACCCCAATCTTTTACTCGCCTTATTTCGCCTTATTTTTTATATTTCAGTAACAGCTACTTTCTTTAGGTTTTTCGAGATCCCGGATACAAGGATCCGACCAGTATAAACACTTAGTATGTTCCCTGTAATCAGTATATTAAAGACGTCTCCACTCAACACCTCCAAGGAATTACAACACGAATCAAATTTTTGTCGTAGGAACATTTATTTATTTGACATACTGTTTACTGATTAAATCGATTTTGCAGTATTTACAAGGTTGTTTTTCATCTGCATTTTTCCTATAGCCAGTAGGAGTGGGGGAGACTTTTGGTTCTTTGAAATGGCTTCAATTCAATTCAATATTACTTTGTTCAAAATATATACATCAAGTATACATGAATGGCGTCATTTTAACCTAAATAAAAGTATCATTAATAAATTAAACAATAATTTTTTTATTGAAATAATTACTCACAGAAAGAATTCTTCGAGAGAATAAAGAGGTCTAAGAAGCAAGTAACCCTTCAAATTCTTTTTAAATTTGGCAAAATCTTTTATTTCAGTTATTTTAGAATGTAATTTATTGTAATTAAATATTTCGCCTCCGCGTATGACGGTTTCTTTTCAAGAAATTTTAATTTGTGAGCAGGATATAAAATTTTATTTCTTTTTCTGGTTGAATAGTTATGGGTTGATCCCAAACTGGGCAAGTTTACCAAGTGTTGTCTTACATATAAGCATACTTCAAAAATGTATTGTGAAAAAACTGTTAAAATACCCAATTTAGGAAAAATATTTTTAACTGAATCTGATTATTTTAAATTTAATATTATTGGAACGGCTTGTTTTTGAAGGACTAAAATTTTTTTAAGTTTGACAAAGAGGTTCCACCATATAAAATAATTCCAAAAGATATGTGAGAATGAATTAGTGCAAAATAGATTTTTCTTAAAGTGTCTTCTGAGCAAACCTTTGACATTTTACGTAAAGCATACAAACCCGATGAAATTTTTTCAAAGATGTCATCTATGTGGGTATCCCAATTTAAATTTTGATCAATTTTAAGACCCAAAAAACCGTATAACTTCAACCTCTTGTAATGTATCGTTTCCCATAAAAATGTTTAGCTGATCACTTTGTTTATTTTGCGCAGTACTAAAAGACATATATTTAGTTTTAATTGGATTCGCCAAGAGATTCCGATTATTTAAATACTGGGCGATGTTTGAAATTTGCTCAAATGCCAACTGTTCAACTTCGAAAGGCGATTTGCTTGAAATTTTTAGGTTGATATCATCAGCATACAAACATATTTTCCCGGAATTTATACTGCTTGGCAAACCCTTCAGATAGCAGATAAATAGCAAGTGTCCTAGAATTGACCCTCGAGGAACACCATGGCTTATATTTTCTAATGATGACGAAACATTAATTTTGTGATTAAAATTACTGAAATGGCTTACTTCTACATATTGCATTCGGTTTTGAAGATATGTTTCAAACCAAGAGTGAGCTCTTCTTTCAATTCCTAAAGACTTTAAAATGTTAAGCGTTTTGGGATGAGACACGCTGTCAAAAGCTTTTTTTAAATCCATAAAAATTCCTATAACATTTTCACCCGAGTCCACCGAGTCATCCAGAGTTTTGATGACTGATTCAAAAAATTCTGTGGTGGCACTTATAACGGACCTGCCAAAACGAAAACCATGCTGGTCGTTGTCTAGAAGTTTATTTCTTTCTAAAAACTCTGTGAGCTGTAGACTCATGGCACGCTCGTAAATTTTTGAAAAGGAAGGCAGCAATGAAATTGGTCTATAATTGCTTGGTTCTTTTGAGTCTCCGTTTTTAAATAGAGGTTTAATTTTTGATATTTTGAGTTTTTAGGATAAATACCTGAGATAAAAGATGAATTTATTACATGTGCAAGAGGTTTTTTTAGTTCTTCAGCTGCAAGTTTAATGATTGGCATGGGAACACCGTCAAAACCCGTTGAGAATGTATTGCCCATGGAGAAAATTATTTCTTTTATTTCTTCTCCAGAGACCGATTTTGGAATAAATATTTTTTCGGTGAAAGGCATTTGATCAAAATTATTATTATTACAAGATGAATATAAATTCGGTAATACTTCGGACTCTACAACATTGGCATAGTAATCGTTTAACAAGTTTGAAACTAACTTTGGATCCCCAGTTATTGATGTCCCACAGTTTAATGCTATATTTTGCTTGACTTTGTTTTTACTGCCCACCTCCTTATTTATAATTTTCCAGGTTGACTTGCATACATTCATTGAGTTACTCATTATTCTACTGTAATGACTTTGTTTTGATTCAATTATTAGTCTTTTTAAATATTTCTTCTCTCTTCTTAAAGTTGGCTTTAAATCTGGCATAACATTTAATCTGCTTAATTGACTTATACTTCAAATATTTTCTCTCGTTTGAACAATTTCTGGTGTAACCCACTTATTGATATTAATGTGATGATGTCTGCATTTTACCAAAGGAAAACAAATATTAAAATAATGCAGAAAAATATCAAGGAATACATCATACTTTACATTAACATGAGAATTATATACATCAATCCAAGTTTCCTGTGATATCCTGTGATAACAAATTAAAAAAATGCAACTTCTCTGTGTCTGTAAACCTCCTGCGAGTCATAGTTAAACTTTTATTTGAATTTTCTTTTACTTTAAAATCAATAATTTCCAAAAGTTGTCCATCATGACAACTTGGCTGTTCAGTAACTGAACCTAATCGCTATTTTTCTGGGGATAATGGCAACTAAAAATAAAATATATCTTTATAATTTATATACCTTTAAAACAATGTTAGTGGTTCAAAGTTCACTACAAAAATTTGAATAACTTCTATAACTATTTGGATTTCTGAAAATTTTTGAAGTAAGAATAAACTCTAAACAATTTCACCATTTTATAAGTATTTCAAATGGATATCCAAAGGCATTTCGAGATGTTGTAACATTTTCTGGAACATTTCAATGTAATTAATTAATCTAATCATACTGGGACATCACATGAGCTGTACACTTGATCTTTTACGTGGTATTCTTTATCAATCGTGGCTTTCCAAACGAAGAAATTTCCTACCAAAGTCAGTATTTGACAAACGCACGCACTCGGAAGGTGTGGTTTACAACAGCTAGCTCTCTTCTCCTCGGAACTCCGGATGAAAGATGTATCGTCTGCGAGGATTTGCAAGTCGGCGGCTCGAGCTTCAAAGCTCTTCCAGTTAGAGGGCCGTTTGTCATGCAGGACGTGGGTATAGTCACAATCACCTGCAATAAGTTGGTTACGTTTCTTCTTTCATTGTTGTCTTATTTCATTATGTATTTAATTTACATGTTGGTTCTTATAATTCTTCCATAGTTTGGCCCCATATTTACACTGGATTATAATTTATTTTAAGGAATCTGAAAGTCTATTTGCTAAGGTTACAGATACGTTACCTATGTGTAACGGTATAGAGCTATAGTAAGATCATAACTATGAAAGCTATTTAAATAAACTGTCTAACGTACTGTAAAACTCAACCATCTAAAAATTTACAACAATAATAATGGATTTATTATTCTATAATGTAAATAATATAACCTATTTCTAAAGGGCTCTTTTCCAAAGTCAGTTTAACCTTTAAACCAAGTTTTAAACCAAAGTTGATGTTATGTATGTTAAAAAATTAAACCAAGTTTAATTTAAACGTGTTTTGGGAAAGTGACCCTTAGTAAGACACAAATTAATCATTATAAAGATCATAAATTTAAGATGGTAAATATATCCAGTAACTCAAGTGAGAGTTATATTTTAATTTAATTTTTAAATCCTTTAAATCTTTTACCTTTATAACTAAACATGGGTTGCGGATGAATAACCTTTTAAATACTTTTAAATAAGAGTAGTGTGTTTTGTTACCGCTGGCTCAGGTCAGCTGCCCCGGAAGCCATGCGCCGGGGCATACATCTTCCGGTCGGTTATTAAATCAGGGGGAGGGGTTGGGGTTTGCGTTTGAACCAAACCTGCGCATAAAGTAAAAGTCAGTTCAAAACCGAAATTCAACAGTTGAACACAAGTAGAAGTTAGTTGAAAAAGGAGAGGGGATAATTGTTTCAAGGTCGTCCGGAGGGAGTTTTAAAAAAGACTGAACTGCTAAGAGTTCAGTTTAATGTCGATCGTCGTACAGGTCAGTCGAAACCGACGAGCGACCGAAGAATAGCTTCAAGATCATCCCTCGCCGTCGAAGATACATCCGAAACTTGGACGGGATCCTGTGGATTCGGTGGAGGCGAAGTTCTCGGAGGATTCTCTCTCGGGTGGGTAGTAGATGATATTTCGTGAACTTGTACTCGTTCCTGGTTCGTATCCATCTCTGTGTAGCGTAACCTAGAGCGGAGTTGTTGTCAGTTGAAGAGCGTATAGAATAATGAAGCAGGAATTGTCGTGGGCGCGCTTATATAAAGAATGGTGGGGATGAAATAGAAAAACCTGTTGAACACAGTCGATAGGTGTAACAAGTTCGAAGTTGTAGAAACGTAACATCGAACGTAAAATATTGTGAATAACAGTATCGTCAACGTTAACCCGCGGAGTTCTAGCCGAGTATAACGGGTTAAAACTTAATTTCTTCCTCACTTTTGTTAAATTTGTTTTAGTCTTTGAAACTGATGGTTTGGAATCATTTCGTAATATATGTTGTGTCCGCAAAAGTTTCAATTTCAAACATTGCGTATCCATCACAAGAAGTATGTCAGACGTGTAAAAGTGAGAACAAGACAGATGAATGAGATATAACGTCGAGCACGCGAAGGTGATTCAAACAGGACGACATGTGCTAATGTAAATGAAATTTCAGGTTAATAGCAATTAGACTTGTATAATGAAGTTGGCGAAACGTATATATAATGAGTAGGAAGGATGTGAACACCGCAAATGCGAGTTAATTAATGGTCGCGGTGCGATGAACAATCTCCATTTATAACGGCTATCGCGTGGGAAGATCCGTTACGCACGAGCACCCAAGCGGAACCCGTGTTCACTCAAGCGGAACCCGTGTTCACTCAAGCGGAACCCCCCCCATAAAAAATGGAGATTAAATCCCCCCCCTTCCCCCACTCCTTCCCCACTCCTTTGGGTCAATGGCCGGTTATGACCGGTTGTTGACTCCATCTAGTTAAACTGAATTAAACATGGCAGCTCCCATGGAAAGTTCTAACCTCAAACCTTGGTTTCGCTCCGACTCCTCATTTGACTTTTATACCGCTGCGAACTGGACCGTACTGGAGTGAAAATAACCGTACCGCGCATGCGCTAATTCCTCCCACCATCGCGCTTCACTCCCCCACCACTTCCCCCACCTCTCAAAATCCGAGGAGCGATACGAGCCCGATCTTCGCGTCAGTCGTCAACGAATTTTCATAGCGAAAAGTCGTTGGCGATTCGGTAAGAGGTTTCAAATATATAGTAGGCCTATATATATTTGAACTTCTTATACTACGTTGCGTTTTTTAATGCAATGTAGTGTGTGTGTGTGTGTGTGTGTGTGTGTGTGTGTGTGTGTGTGTGTGTGTGTGTGTGTGTGTGTGTGTGTGTGTGTGTGTGTGTGTGTGTATTAGTTGTAAGGTGCACTTATTTTAAGAATTAATATGCGCATTGCGATGTTAGTTATAAGTTGTGTTTAGCTTTAAGGTGTATTAATTTTTAAGAATATTGATGGTATTTTGGTTGTGTTCAATTATTTTGTTTTTAATAATGATCTGTTGTTTTGCCTTACAGCTAGATGATAGGGGGTAGATTAACTGTAAATTCAGAAGTTCCGTTGAACTTCACTTAGAAGGGGTGGGACATCCGTAAATTGCGGACTAGGTTTTTGCATTTTGTTTAGGAATATGATGGGTGGGATTAGTTGGGTGGGTGTTAGAGTTGCGTTTCTGCATTAACTGTTCCAGTTTCCCTTCGAATTCACGGTTACGGACGGACCCGGACCGGCCCGTTACGGATGGACCCGGACGGGCCAAACAAAATTGCATCGATGGCCCTCGCAGAACGTAACTAGTGGGTTGGGAGTGGGAACCGTTAGGCAAACAGGGTGGTGGGAACAGTTACTACTGTTCCCATCACCTTGGTTTTTTATAAATGTTGAACGACCTTGACCCACTTTCGGAAGGGTCAACGACCGTTCCGCATGAGCACCCAAGCGGAAACCGTGTTCACTCAAGCGGAACCCCCCCCCATAAAAAATGGAGATTAATTCCCCCCCCTCTCCTTTCCCCACCACTCTTTCCCCTTCCACCTTCCGGTCACGGCCGGTCGCTAACCCTTCTCATTAACATACCGTTATAAAAGACGCACCGACTACGGCTAACGTTTTATTCTGATTCCAGACGTTACGCTGCGAATACAGACTTGTAACCATGTCATCTCTGCCTACAACATCTTCTACTACGGCTTCTACCACGACTTCCACTACTACAACTTCTTCTACTACTACAACTTCTACTACTACAACTTCTACTACGGTTTCAACTCCGGTGAAGAAAACTCTTCGTCTGAAAAATGTTCCTGCCTGGTGTAAGGATCGACTTCAATCCACGCCTTCGACTTCTGGAGCTCCTTTTCCTCCGGCCAGCAATAACGCATCTCGCAGCATATTTTCACCGCCTTCGTCTTCAAATGACTCCATGCCGCCACCGCAGAAGCCACAGAAGCCAGCTCCTCGATCTAACGAACGTCAATCGAAACCTTAGTTCACCACCTAAGTGCACCTGTTATTCCACTCTCACCAATGCCTCCTACTCCACCACTTCCAGTTCCTAAAGATCACACCTATCCTAAAAATCAACCACCCAGGTCTGCTCCTTCAGAGCGTTTCCAATTATTAAAAGAAGAGCGTCGTAGGGCATTTAGCCGCCCCACTACTTGCCCTGAATGCTCACTAGGGGAATTAAGAAAGGATCAGCTTGTGGAAGGAAATGTGTTAGAACGAGAGTTTCTGCCGTGTACATGTCGTGAAACATCTTTCCGAACCACAACTGGCAGAAACCCCCACTGTTGAAGACGATTCTGAAATAATATCCGTCAGAGGAGAGAGGCTTAAGAAAGGTTTGAGATATTTTTTCTAAGTGTTGTTGACCACCACACATATTGGCAAATGTAACGGCAAAAAATATCAAATTAAAGTTTGTGACAATTTGTGTAAAGAGAAGAGATTTAACACTTAGATTCTCAAGACTTTCTCCTCAGGGATAAAAAGGATCGTATTACAAGGTGGGGGCGTAACAGTAAATTCACATAGTCTTTTCCAAATTTTGTTTAAAAAAAATAATGGGGAGAAACCAATGCGTTTATAGCATTGTGTTTCTCCCCCATTATTTTTTAACACTCTAAGTCCGTGACCTACTTTTCTGAGGTCGATGTACAGTTATATGACCTCTCTGACTTGCAATGTTTGCCGGTGTAGGTTCATATAGCGTGCAAGGAATGGCGTGTTAATGAAATATCATCAGCATCAAAGAGAAACTCCGCATGTTGTTTTGCAAGTTAATTAGTCTTTATTAGCACACAACAATTATCGCGTGAGAAGATCCGTTCCGCATGAGCACTCAAGCGGAACCCGTGTTCACTCAAGCGGAACCCCCCCCCATAAAAAATGGAGATTAATCCCCCCCCTTCCCCTTCCCCCACCCCTTCCCCCACTCCTTCCCCCACTCCTTCGGGTTAATAACCGGTCATGACCGGGACTCATTATACCGTTCCAGTCACGGTTACTAGTTACATTCGCTTTCTCATTCCGACTCCATACAGCGATGCCGCCGGTCGAGACACCAGTATTCCACGAGCACGTTGTTGACACCTACGAGGTTTCGGAACCCGAAGGTGACAACAACAGGCTTGAGATTCCATACCGGATCCAGTACGATGAAATTATAACAATCTACGCGGATCCCCAAAACCCTCGTCTGTCCCTTGATGGGTTTTCAGAGAAATGTTGCAAATCATAGAGGATGGTGATGTGCTAGAAATAACAAGCTTTGTGACCGACGACAAAGGTCAACACAGCTTGTTATTTAGCAACCTCTAGGATTTGACGATATGTACTGGTGGCTCGATCGTTTTTGTACAACATTGCGGCACGAGCCTCAAACAAGCCCTTGCTTCCAAGCTATAGCTCATAGTTGGTAAGCTTTGCCTTAATGAGGCAAAAAACGGCCCTTTTCAGGGCCACCTAAGACTTGATTTACGCATGTAAGCTGCTCAGCTTACTTGCGACTTAGAAATAAGTTCTGCTACGCGGCCAGTTTTGTCCGTGTAGTAGTAATGAAAGGAGGGTTCTGTGTTAGGAGGGGTCAATGACCGTTTCTCATGAGCACTCAAGCGGAACCCCCCCATAAAAAAATGGAGATTAAATCCCCCCCATAAAAAAATGGAGATTAAATCCCCCCCCCCTTCCCCTCCTTCCCCCCACCACTCCTTCCCCTACCACTCCTCCGGGTGAATGGCCGGTCATGACCGGTTGTCTACTTATATCTAACCGTTACACTCGCTACTCCAGTCTTCATTCCAATCCGAGAGGCCATTACCGGCAACAACGTAGCTATGACTACTTTATTCACATTATGCTTGCAAGAGATACTTGCAAATAGAGACATGTTGGAATTTGCATTTAATGATGCAAACTTTCCACCACCACTAAAAGAAGTTCTGTATTCCTTTTTTAAAGAAAACTTTGGATACATTGATACTTTTGGTGAAATTCCAAGATGGAACTCAAATGTGTTGTGAGTGCGGTTGGCTGCAACAGATTCTAATCTCGGACTCTTTTTAAATGAAGGTGGAACCTACAAAGGAAGTATGATTGGGCATACAAGTTCAATCTTCCAAATGATAATGCGATATTTGCGCAAATCCTTTATACAAGTGGGTACACACCGAAGTCCCTGTGTGAGTTTAGCTCCATAGGGACAAACGGCCCTTTTCAGGGCCACCTAAGACTTAAATTTAGGGATGTAAGCTATTTAGCTTACATGCGACTTAGCAGAAATAAGTTCTGCTACGCGGCCAATTATATCCGTGTAGTAGTAATAGAAGGAAGGTTTCTGGTCCCTTGACTATCGCGTGGGAAGATCCGTTCCGCATGAGCACTCAAGCGGAAACCGTGTTCACTCAAGCGGAACCCCCCCCCTCATAAAAAATGGAGATTAAATCCCCCCCCTCATAAAAAATGGAGATTAAATCCCCCCCTCATAAAAAATGGAGATTAAATCCCCCCCCTTCCCCCACCCCTTCCCCCACCCCTTCCCCCACTCCTTCGGGTTAATGGCCGGTTATGACCGGTTGTTGACTCCATCTAATTAAACTGAATTAAACATGGCAGCTTACATGGAAAATTCTAACCTCAAACCCTAGTATACGGATCGGAATCACTCCATGCTATTGCGCATGCGCCAAGTCTGTATTACTCCATTTAGTGCTACTGCGCCTGGAAAGGCGAGTTCTCCGGATCGGAACAATCCATGCTATTGCGCATGCGCCGAGTCTGTATTACTCCATTCAGTGCTACTGCGCCTGGAAAGACGAGTTCTTCGGATCGGAATCACTCCATGCTATTGCGCATGCGCCGAGTCTGTATTACTCCATTTAGTGCTAATGCGCTTGGAAAGTTCTAACCTCAAACCTTGGTTTAACGTTATTGCGCATGCGCTGCATCCACTTCTTCGTTTTATTTTTACACCGCTATGAACTGGACTGAATTGAACCAATCCCGTCACGCTCCCCCCACGCCAGTCTCCTCATTTGCATACTGCTATATAAGTGGAGCAAGCGTTGTTCTCTCCTTCATTCTGCTTTCACGCGCCGCACTTTTTGTTTTGTCTTTGACAGCATTATTTTGTTTTAAAATGCTTCCTCACGTTAATGAAGAGTTCAATCCTTCCGAATATGCTGATGTTTACCATCAACATGTAGAAGATCCGATAGATTTCTACGATAGTAGCAGTGAGAATGAAGATGATAGTAGCAGTGAGAATGAAGATGATAATAGCAGTGAAAATGAAGAGAATGAAAAATGAAGAGAATGAAAATGATAGTAGCAGTGAGAGTGAAGATGACAATGAAATTCACATTGAACTTGATGAACAAATGAGACCATTTTATTCAATGAACTAGATCCCCTTGATATGGTAGACAGATTCATTGCGGAAGCGCACAAATGGCTAAATTTAGGATATAATATTATAATTGGTTCAGCTATTCTGTATCATAATAGTAAGTTCTTTGTGTAACATCAAATACTGGAGAACGTATGTTGACTTGGCGGGATGATGTACTGAGGTGTCACGAGTATAATATTAGCATTGGTGGCTACTTTGTCCACAAGTGGCTCGTGGTCTAATGTGGCTAGTGTCGCCACACAAACCTTCCCTCACCCCCCACCCTATCCCCTCCCAATCCTTATTCCTTCCCCCTCCCCATTTTTAAAACTCATAAAAGGCGGACTATGAACCTCCAGGTTTTTAGTCTGTACTTGCACCGTCAAGATGAGTACTAGACTTGATGTTTCACAGCCAATGATATTAATATATGGAGTTTGATAACAAACTTACGCATTAAAATTGAAGAAACAATTATGGCGAACAATGGGATAGGAGTTGTTATTGTTTCATTACTAAGACATATTGATTATTTGTATGATATAAAAGTAACAATCAAGAATATTAATGAACTATTTCCCTGGACAATATTTATTCGCGATAAAGTTGAAGAGCAGAAAATTATAGTAGATGTGCTAGCAATGAAATATAACCTAGATAGAGAAGAATAACTACAAAACGCTCTCCCCCACCTTCCTTTATGTTGTGCAAAAGAGTGGGGAGTTAGTAAAAGAATATAAGACTAAGAAAGCAATATATAGTTTGTTATTCGAGGTAAAAGAAGTGGTGAACAAATATGTTGTCTAAAGATACTCCATTTGTTAATTATTTTGAAGTTAAAAATGTTATATCAGTACAGACGAAATGGAAGAAGACAATATAGAGGAAAATTATAACGAAACTGATAATTATTCAACGATGGATGAAGAAGAAATGGAACAGTTTGAACAAGAAATCTTTGAAGAAATGATAAATGATAGTGACGAAGACATAGTTAAAGAAGCAATTGATATATACATATTAGATTCATCGTTGGATTCACCCATATCACCTTTACTGTCTTCTGAATCCGAATCCGAATTGGACTAAGGTAGTCCCCCCACTTTATTGTTTTTAAATAAGTCCTATAAATTGCGAATTTTATTATTAGTAAGTCAACATTTTGTTGGAGCTGCATGTATGGTTAAGAATGTCTCCTAGAGATAATTCTTTTATACAATTAATTGAAATTGTGAAACAACGAAATATTACGTTAGTTGAAGAAGAAGATGAAGTTGAAACAACCGACATAATACAAGATCCTGTAGAAGAAGCGATAGAAGTAACAGAAATTGATCAAGAACCTTCAATGATGGAAGTAGTTGAAGCGCAAAATGAATCTCAAGATGTAGAAGAAACTGTTCCATATTCTGTTTTTTGGGATTTTTCATCAAATACTTTTGTTGTAATTCAAATTGAAATTAATAATCTTGAAGAAGTAGTGGGGGGAAAATTCTCCCCACCACTAGTTTAAAGTTGGTGGGGGAATGTTCATAAATGTGTTGGTTATTTGCGTAGAAGCTTATTCGTCAGGAAACTGTTGACTAAAAATGTTCAATCCTAACGCACCATCTTCTTCAAGAAACTGTCCAAGTACAAACGTTTTGTGCTGTACCTTTTGAACCTTCATACTATAAAATGATAGGTATTCATGAAATTGCAATTAGTGATCAGAAAATGTTCAAAGTATTCTGTTCTCGACTTAATAGAACCTTACGTCTACCACCAAATACGTTCACTTACAGGCTACCCCTGATAGACAAAGATGATGTCAGCAAAATACCAATGATTCAAGTGAAATTTCTGGAAGATGGAATTCTTGTTAATTTAAGAGAATTATATCATAATGAATATTCGAAAAGACTGGCTTTCAACTTTCTTAAGGAAAATATAGGACGTGAAAAATACCAGTATCCAGAACCATTTTACACATACCTTTTTGAAAATGGAGCAAGTGTAACAGTGGAAATAAGTATTAAATTAATGTAATTCTCCCCAACTACTAGCCTAAGTTGGAGGGGGAAGTGCATAAATGTGTTCGGTTTTCTGCGTAGAAGCTCATTCTTCAAGATATCGTTGACCAAAATGTTTCGTCATATTCCTTGTGATCCAACCTCTTTGTTCAGGGAGAATCAAAGATTAAAAAGACTAGAAAAGGAAAAACAAGACCGACAAGATATGAACATGGAGTTCAATCGACTACAATTTCAAATACCCGGAATTGCAATGGGGAGCACCGAAATTGAAAACTCTACACTGGGCTGGAAGTTACATCAAGTATTTAAAACTACAAGTCGAAGCAAAATATTTAAAATTGAAGAAATTGGAAATGGAAAATCGGGAAATGAAGAAATTAATATCACACATGTCTGGTAATACTACAGTTCAAAAAGGTGAGGAGGAAGGAAAAGAAATATTAGGAATCTAAATTATCAAAACAATCCTCTTAGAGAATGGGGAATAGATCACTTTGTGGTAATGGAATAACATGCCGCTTAGTGATCTATTCCCAGTTCTCGCTTGATATCCAATGACTTTGACCTATATAAAAGTGGTGGGGGGAAAATCATATAAGAAAAAGGTTTTAGATGTGACTATCAGTTTAAGTCTAACACGATGGATAGGTTGTTAGTTCTGTGTTGACCAGAAATTATCAATAATGGGTTTCTTTACCATTACATCATAAGATCAAATGAGTGTGAAATACCTAAAGCAATTCGTGAAATGCTCATTGAATTTAAGAAAGACAATTATGGATTTGCTATCTATCTTGCTTATACTTTTAAAGACGGTACAAAAATGTGTCATGATTGTGGAAAAGCGTCTGTTTTAGATTTTGAACAATTCCAAGATGATGATGGAGGTAGGTTAGTTCATTTTGTAAAAGCTCAAATAATGAAATTCCAAACATGTAATAAAATTTGCGACATTTGTGCACAGTGTTTGTTTGAATTTATTAAGTATCGTGCATTCAAACCATAATACCCCTTCCACGTATAAAGGAGAGGGGGAAAATAGTGGGGGGTTATAGCTAGGTGGGGGAAACGTGTATAAATACAGGTTGTCTGAAGAGAGTTTTATTATTGTTTCGGAATTAGAAGAAACATCATGGAATTTGAAGTGCGTCATTACAAGATCAAATATGAAGAGTGGACTTCAGTTGCGAATTTCGTATCGTCAAAAGAACAAGAAAATAAGTTGATGCAAGTATATTGTTATATACATAATGAAGAAAGCCATCACAAAGTGATGAGCTATCTAAATATGCCTGGCGTGTCATCAAGAAGCCCGGAATTTATAAAATACTTAAAGGAGGAAGATGTGGACGTCACATTAGAAGTATGGTACAAAGTTTGAGAAACAAGTATGTATTATTATGGTGGGGGGAAGAACATATAAGTCGGTGGTGGGGGGAAGTGTGATAAAAGAAGCAGAAGTTTAGAGAAGAATTCACTTTGTACGGCAACAGTGAAAGATGGCTGATCCTTCTGCAACACCTGTATTTTCAACTTCAGATTGCCAACAAAACTCAGAATCAAAAATATTTTGCACTACTCCAACACCAAACTACTATGAAGATCAACAGCTGCAAGTGTCTTCCACATCAGTGTTGAAAATGTCAAAGCCATATCCAAGTTGTATGTATGAACCAATAACACCATCTTCAGCAAGACTAAGAAAAAACCTAAGAATGAAAGAAAGATATAAGAGAGAAAAGATAGAATTGACAAAATTACAATTAATGGTGCCTACCATTGAAATTGGATGTAGCAGAATACAGACTTTACGGAAAACCAACGCATATTTGATAAAATTATTGGACACTATCGAAGAGTTGAAGAAGAATGGACATTCTCATAAGTAACATCTGCACACACGTTTCCTCCCAAAGAAAAACAACAAAAAAAGTATAAAAAATTAGCAAAACCCAAAAAAATTAGATGTAGAATAGAGAGCGAGGAATAGATCACTTTGTGGTAATGGACTAACATGCCACTTAGTGCTCTATTCCTCGTTCTCGCGTTATATCGGATGACCTTGACCTATATTAGTAGGGTGGGGGGAAATTGAAAGTGGTGGGGGAAAATGTATAAAGGACGAGCCTACTATAGTCGAATTATTCCGAAAGCGAACTTGTAACGAGTATGGACTTGACTACAAGTAAAGACAATAAGAAACAAAGGCTTCGAGAAATGGCTAAAGCAAGAGAGTCTAGAATAAAGTTTAAGTTTTACAGACTACAGAGATTGATTCCTGGTGTTATGTTAGGTGAAATACGAACAAGAACGGTGGACAAAGCGGCTGATTACATTAATGAATTACGTACAGAACTAATGATAAAACATACAAAAATAGAAGAATTGGAACAAATAATAAGACAACACATTGAAAATCCAAACAGTCAACCAATAAACTATGTAACAAAAGATTAAAATTAAAATAAAAAAGGAAATGGATTTTGACTTTGGCTATTGATTGAACACTTCTTAGAGAATGGGGAATAGATCACTTTGTGGTAATGAAATAACATGCCGCTTAGTGATCTATTCCCAGTTCTCGCTTAATCTAAAATGACCTTGACATACTTATCAAAATATCATATAAGCCGAATCGCAAAGAGTTATTTCTCATTTACTTGAAATGGCTCCTGTGGACAACACCGATTATCCAAGGAAACCTCTTGTTGAAATATTGTATAAAATTCAACTAGAAGATTTAAATATGGAAGAAGAGGATAACATCAGTGAAACATCACAAGTAGAAAGCGTAGATGATATGGATATAGATCTAATAACATCAGAAGTTGAAAGCATCAATGATGTGGAGAATGAAGATTTAAGTGTAGTAATATCAGAATCTTCGTCATCGTTTGAATATGAAGAAGTACAAACTGAAACTCCAACTGGAATAGAAAATACGAATGAACAATCGGTTTGTAGAAGACTATTTTCCTCGGATAGTGAAGAAAATGAAGATGAAGATGAAACAGTGGTGGGGGAACCTTTATAAAAGGAGGAACAAAAGAGCCCATTTCATTTCTCGGCGAAATTTGGAAGAGTAAACATGTATCGTTGCGATAAATGTTCGGAATCGTTCAACGATGATATTCTATTAGAAATACATAAAGAACTATTTCACAACAACGCAGAAGAACAAGATGAACAAGAAGAACAAGATGAAATTTTAGCAGGACCTTCAACTACTTTACCAAATCTACAAGTATTTGCATTACCTGGTAAAGTCATAATGCATCATAAAATTCAAATTTAAGACTTAAATCTAGAAGAATTTATTAAAGAAGCAAAACCAATTATAACTAAAACTTTAAAAGATGAATTGAAAAGATTGAACTTTCTTAAATTTGGTTTATTACTAGAAGCTATGTTTATAAATGTACAAGAAGAATTATCACCAAGAGGATTCATAACAAAAAACCGAACCATCATAGGAAGTTCAGACATTGATTCAATAGTAGAAAATTGTATAGAAGAAATATTAACCAAACTTCAGGAACACGAAGGAAGAGGATCCGGATGGAGTCTTACAAGCATTGAAGGATTAGATATAAGAGTTCACAAACATGGATATGGACTAATGGGATCTAGTTATATTCCTTTGCCAAAAAGAATTGAAAATTCTAAGTCTTGTATTAATGTTCAAAATGAAAATAATGAATGTTTTCGCTATGCTATGACGTCAAAGTTTGTATTACGAAATCCATGTAGACCCAACCAAGAATATGAAGATGCAAGACACAGGTATAACTTTCAAGGAATAACGTATCCCGTTTCTACAAAAGATATATCAAAGTTTGAAAAGAAAAATCCCGGCACGTCTATTAATGTTTTTGCATTAGATAGTTCAAACAAAGTGTATCCTTTACGTATTGCAAAAGAAGAGCTACCAAATCATACGGATTTACTACTACTAACGCGAGGAGATGTGTCTCACTATGTGTACATAAAGAAATTTGACTCTCTTGTTAATAAGCAACTTTCAAAAAATAGAAATAAAAAGTTGATTTGCAAGAGATGTTTTAATTTTCAACGAGAAGGAAGACAAGGAAGAGATGGTTACAAGAGCACAAAAGATTATGTAACAATAATTATGAAGCAAAGATTATTTTACCTCCGCAAAGCAGAGCATTCGTTTCATTTGAAAAAGTTCATCATCAATACCGTATCCCTTTAGTTGTGTATGCAGATTTTGAATCAACACTTGTTCCAGTTGAAGATGAAAATTGTGAAGCAAGAAAAGTGTAAAGTATCAAATGCACAAACCAAACAGTTTTTGTTTAATGGTCAAATCAACATTATCAGAAGAACATTTAAACAGATATGGATTAACTTCAGAACCTCTAGTATATCGTGGTGAAAATGCGGAAAAAATATTTCTTGATCACCTATATTCAATAGCTAGAAATACACAAAGCTTATATACAGATATTGTACCAATGAAACCGATGGACGAAGAAGAAGAAATTCAACATGAAAATGCGACTCACTGTTTCTTGTGCAAAAATGATTTTACTATTGAGAATTATAAAGTTAAAGATCACGACCACCTCACAGGTTATTACAGAGGTGCTGCTTGTAATAAATGCAACTTGAGCTATCGTTTACCACTATTTATTCCTGTGGTTCTGCATAATCTCAGTGGGTACGACGCTCATTTTATAATACCTGAATTAGGAAGAGACGACGGTAAAATCGATGTATTAGCTGAAACTTCAGAGAAGTTTATAAGTTTTTCCAAAGAAGTTGGAAACGTCAAATTAAGATTCTTGGACTCCTACCGATTTTGCCGTCGAGTTTGTCCAAACTTTCTGAAAACCTAAGGAAACAAGATTTAATCGAAACGAAGAAGATTGTAAACAGCGACAAACTGGATCTGGTACTTCGAAAAGGTGTTTTCCCATATGATTACATAGACAGTTTAGAAAGATTTAATGAAACATCACTACCTCCAAAAGAAGAATTTAAAAGTAAACTGTACGACATGGATATATCTCAAGATGATTATGATCATGCATGCAAAGTATGGAACGAATTAGGATTTAGAACATTGGGGGAATATTCAGACTTCTATGTTAAATTAGATGTGACTTTATTATGTGATGTGATGGAAGAATTTAGAAATACGTGTTTTGCGTCAAATGGATTAGACCCTCTACATTCGTACACTTCGCCTGGACTAGCGTGGCAAGCCATGTTAAAAGAAACAAATTGTAAAATACAACTTCTTACAGATATAGATATGGTGTTGATGTTAGAATCAGGAGTTCGAGGAGGATTGACGCAAAGTGTAACACGTTATGTTAAGGCGAACAACAAGTATTTGTCCGATTATGATGCATCAAAACCAACAACATTCCTAGGTTATTTTGATGCAAATAACTTATACGGATGGGCAATGTCGAATCCCCTTCCATATGATAATTTCAAATGGATAGACCCAGAATCAATTGGAAACATAATGGATATACCGAAATATGGAGAAACTGGTTACATATTTGACGTCGATTTTGAATATCCCGAACATCTTCACGACGAACATTACGATTTACCACTTCTTCCGAAGACTGAAGTTTCTCCAACTGGAAGATGGCCGAAATTATTGATGACTTTAACCAACAAGTCTCGGTATGTTGGACACTACTGGATGATACAACAGGCCTTAGACTTGGGATTGAGAATTACAAAAATTAATCGAGTACTACAATTTTCTCAATCTTGTTGGTTAAAACCGTACATTGACAATAACACAAGAAGAAGAGCTGCCGCTACATCAAGTTTTCGAAAAGATTTCTTCAAACTAATGAACAACGCAATATTTGGCAAGACTTTGGAAAACAAAAGGAAACATAAGGATATCAAATTGGTAACTGATCCAGTAAAATTACAGAAATTAGTGCAACAACCAAACTTTGGTTCATCTGTAATTATTAATGAAAATCTAGTTGTTATTTCCATGAACAAGAAGTCAGTTGTAATGGATCGTCCTTTGTATCTTGGAATGTCAATCTTGGATATTTCCAAAACACACATGTACGAGTTTCATTATAAGAAGATGGTTAACTATTATGGAAGAGAGAACATTGGTATTGCATATATGGATACGGATGCACTAATTTACTGGATTAAAACAAATGACATGTACGAAGATTTACGCACCTTTATATATAAAGATGATTTCGACTTTTCAGATTATCCCAAGGACCATCCAAATTACGACAACGACAGAAACAAGAAAGTATTGGGAAAATTTAAGGATGAAACAAATGGCGTACCGATGATGGAAATTGTAGCATTAATGTCCAAACTATATTCATTTCAACTGTACATAAGCGAAAGGAATCAACATCAAGTCACAAAAAAGGCCAAAGGAATAAAAACCTCTTTCCTGAAGAAGAACGTACAGTTTGAACATTATAAAAGATGTTTGTTTGAAGATGTCGAAACAACTGCAACGTTCAACACTATTAGAAGTTAAAATCATCAACTTTTTAGTGTCAAACAAACAAAGTGGGCATTAAGCTACAAAGATGACAAGCGCCATATTTTAGAAGATAAAATTAATACTTTACCGTTCGGCCACTACTCCCTGAACCCTATCGACCAGTAAACCTGTTCTTCGTCCTCTACCTTCTTTCTTTTTCCTTTCCGTAAAGAAGAGGGGACATGGCAAGCTCAATGCCATGTTTCCTCTTTTTTACACTAATATGAAAATGGCCTTGACCTATATTCAAACTATATAAAAGAGAATGAACTATTGTACGGATCAGTATTTTTACAAGCGGTGTAAAAGCAACACCTAAAGATGGAAAGTGTGAAGGACAAGATTGTAAATGAACTACATAAACCAGCAAGAAGAAGATTTCCCAGAAGAAGTACAATTATTAAGGGAATGAATGATCATTATCAAGCTGATCTAATTGAAATGATACCGCACAGTAAATTAAACAAAGGTTTTAAATATATTTTAACAATTATAGACTGTTTTACTAAAATAGCTGACGCTTTACCATTGAAAGATAAGACTGGTAAAAGTGTTACTAAAGCTATGGAAACAACGATACAAAGAAATAAATTCAAAATCAAACATCTACAGACCGATGATGGAAAAGAATATTTTAATAAAGACTTTGGAGCTTTGATGAAGAAATATCAAATAAATCATTATTCTACAAATTCTGAAGTTAAAGCTTCAATAAATGAAAGATTCAATAGAACATTGAAAGGAGCGATGTACAAACAATTTTCAAAACGAGGATCATACGTGTGGTATGACATATTACCACAACTTATAAAAGAATATAACAACAAATATCATCGTACCATCGGAATGAAACCTATCCAAGTAAACAGTGCTAATGCTAAAGTTGTATTACAACGCATCAGAAATAATACAACACCTAAATTGGAAAGGTTGCAACCAAAGAAGTTTAAGGTCAACGATAAAGTTCGTATAAGCCAATACAAAGGTGTATTTAGTAAAAGATATCTACCAAATTGGACTAATGAAGTATTTACAGTTTATAAAGTGCAACCAACTATACCTGAAACTTACTTATTGAAGGATAAAAAGGGTGAATTACTTCAAGGTGGATTCTACGGACATGAATTGTTGAAATCAAATGTCGGTGATGTATATCTTGTTGAGAAGGTTTTACAAAGGAAAAAGGATATGGTTAAAGTCCGGTGGTTAGGATTCGATAAAAGTGAAGACTCATGGATTCCTTCAAAAGACTTGGTATAGTAATTTAATAGCTCATTGTGTGTTTAACCTTGACACAAGATGGAGATTGTACAACAAAAAGATCGATTTAATATCAATAATATTGATGAATTGACAGTTGACAATGATAAGTTAAATCATGGTAAACATGGTGAATTACTACCAAATACGATAAGATGTCTAATAACTGGTCCTTCAAATTGTGGAAAAACTAATGTTGTTTTTAACCTTATAACAAATCCTAAAGGATTGCGTTTTAACAATATATACATTTTTTCAAAATCATTGCAACAACCAAAATATCAATTATTGGATAAAGTACTTGCAAGTGTACCTGAAGTGAATTTCTACAAGTTTAATGCCAGCGAAACAATTATGCAACCAAATGAAGCAAAACCATTTTCTATTTTTATTTTTGATGATGTGTCTTGTGAAAATCACGACACTATAAGGAATTACTTCGCTATGGGAAGACATCATAATATCGATAGCATTTATATTGGTCAAACATACAGTAAGATTCCAAAACAACTCATAAGAGACAATGCAAATATGTTGATCATCTTCAAGCAAGATGAAACAAATTTAAAACATATATATAATGATCATGTAAATGCGGATATGACATTTGAGAAATTTAAAGAGATGTGCGGCAAAGCATGGAATGAGAAATATGGGTTTCTCGTTATTATGAAGGAAGAAGATATTTAAAATGGTAGATATCGTATAGGGTTGGATAAATTTGTATTTATGCGTTGAACTTCCGGTGCTACATCTAGTTACACGTTTAACTTCACTGTGTAAACATGGCGAATCAAGAAAAACTATTGAAAGAAATAAAATCACTCAGTGATTCTATTAGGATGAAAAATCGTGCATTGAGGATGGGTTTAAGTGAAAGAGAAGAATTTCTAGAGACTACATTTAAACCTATTACGGAACCTTTAAAACAAATATCAGAAACTATTGGTAAACCTCGTTATGAAGGAGATGTTTTACTACCAGTTTCTAAACAAGAAGTACAAGCATTAAAAAAAGAAGAAGATGATGATTCATATACAAGTGCTAGTGAGCAAGAAGAAACAAAAGAAGAAGAACCAATTGTTGAAAAGGAAGAAGAACAGCCAATACCTGAAGCTGAACAATCTATTCCAAATTTAACTCAATTGAGTAGCGATATATTACAACATGGACCTCTTGGAAGAAAATATATAATGAAAATGCTACATGACATGAAATCAAACCCGAATTTGAGTAGATCACACGTATACGGAGCAAGAATTGATGGGAATGAATTAAAGATCGGCGATTCAAAGCTTGAAATAACACAAGACGATTACATCATTATTGGTGAGCATAAATATAAAGGAACAAAAGGACTATATGAATTAATTTTTAAAAACATACCACTAAGATATTCATCCAAAGATTTAAGTGTTTTTAAGGAGATTCTACAAAATACTAACGCTCATAAAAGAAACTACTCAAAGGATGCAATGATTAATCGTTCACGTGCAACAAAATATAACATCGTTATAAAAAAGTTGTTTCCTCCACGAAAATTGCCAACATTACGTACTGCACCAGCGGTGAGACAACCACTGAAAAGAAAATCTTTATCACTTATGGATTTATCACTTCTTGAACAACATGGTAAAAAGAGTAAAGGAGATACTTCAACATCTGGCAAAGGATTGATGAAAAATCTATACAATACGAATGTGATTTACTACAACGACATCAATAAATTGGTTGATAGAATGAGACTATTGCATGAAGCCATGGAAGCCGGTCTACAGGTTTAAATAATGAATGGGTAGCTCTGATTGACGAACTCAGGAATCGCTACATAATCGTATAATTATCCGCGGATATATAAGAGTTACAGGCGTATAATGTGTCAGTTCTAACATGAGCGTCGACAAGTTCGGACGATACTCCGCGTTAGGAGTGCAAGTTGGAGAAAACAGAAAAAGAAGTGGATTACCGCAAACACCCGAAGGTGACTATAACATAAATAATAAACGTTTAAAGTTTGTTAAAGATCCAGAAGAAGATGGAGATGCAACAAATTTAAAAACAGTAAAGGAGGAAACATCTACAAGTTTAAAACTTGACAATAACCAACTGTATGATGCAAAATCTCACAGGGTTATTAACGTTGCAAAACCAGTCAACAATGGAGATGTTGTTAATAAAGGCTATTTTCTATCTGCGATGGAATACGCTTTACTGTTGGAAAAGACTAAAAGTGGAAAAAAGTACAATGCTTTAAATTATAAAATAACTAATGTGGCAGATCCAACCGAGGATACAGATACAATTAATAAGCGTTATTTGCACTCTGTAATACCAGAAAAGAAAAAAGATGGATTTTTCCTTTTATAAATATACTATAAACGATATTGGATATCCTAAAGAAGAAAGTGATGGTGTTAATATAAAATACATTAAAGATAATTGTATTTTATATAATAGTGCTGTTATTAATTGTCATGGAAAAGTGTTGTCCAATCTGGAAGATGGTTCAACTCCATCGGATGCTGCTACCGTGAGACAAATGAATGAAAGCTTGAAAAAAGGAACATCCGCTTTTGTTAAACAAAATCAGGTGGTGTCAAAGAAAGGTGATGAGTTTATGCAAGGAAGTGAAAAGTTTACCTTACTACAACTAAAAAATGACAAGTGGGATGGAAAAAATAAAAGATTGTCAAATATAAGTTTAGGCACGGAAGAACATGATGCTGTTATTTTAACACAAGTACCACAACTATCAGCTACTGGTGTTAATTTTATATGTAAAGGTAGACTATTAACCCAAGTTAAATCTGGTAAAGATGATCAGGATTGTGTTGTTGTAAAACAAACTATAGTTTTAGATAAAATAAATAACGTATATGATGGAAAAAATAGAAGAATATCTAACATATCAGCAGGAATAGCTCCAAATGATGTTGCTACTATTAATCAAGTTATAGCAACCTCTACAAACGATTCATCTGCGTATACATGTAATGGTAAACGTATCACATATCTTGATAATCCTACACGTAACAAAGATGCTACTAATGTAGAGTATGTAATGAATCTTATAGGTAATGTAGTTATTGATAATGCATAATCATTTGATTAATGCATCGATGAAACACAATAAAATCGAAGATTCTCAGAGAAACCAATGGATTAAAGATGAAATCATTGATAGATACTAGTAAAACTTATGAATATTTAAGTATAGAATACACAAAAAAAGGATTCATTATCATAAAGTATTTCATAGAGTGAAGACGTTGGTTACATAAAACAGCATAACGAAGACCGTATCGCTCAGTCGTCGTCAAGACATTGGCAAGAGAGGACGTGGTATAACATCAGCTGCATTATCCCTGCTCAAACGGATTCCTGTTGGTGCTGTTGTAAATCGAGCGATAGACGCTTTACCATACGAATTACATCTGCCCGGAGGTTATCAATATTGTGGACCTGGAACTAAGTAGGCAAAACGTTTAGCAAGAGGAGATCCTGGAATTAATAAATTAGATCAAGCTTGCAAAGAACACGACATAGCATATTCAAAGTATAAAGATTCAACAAATAGATCAATAGCGGATAAAATTCTAGCGGAAAAGGCTTGGCAAAGAGTAAAGTCAAGTGACGCAAGTATTGCAGAAAAAGCATCGGCTTGGGCAGTAACTACAGCCATGAAGACGAAAGCTAAATTTGGTGCTTTAAGACGACGACGTCGCAGAGGAAGACCTGCAAAGAGAAGAGCTCCCAAAAGAGGAGGAAACATTAGGAAGAGACGTCGTAGAACTCGTAAAGCAAAAGTAAAGAAAGCTTCTATTTGGTCAATGGTAAAAAACGGAGCAGGTTTATACCTAAGACCGTACCGTGTGTACTAAATAAGAAAAATCAATTGATAATTCCAAATAAAGCTTTAACAAATCATCAACTAAATGATTATGTAAAATGTTTAAAAATACCATTCTTTCGAGGAGTTTTTATGAAAGATGAATTACCAATTACAATATGGAAAAATGAAACTGGAATAGTAAATTTGGATTCCACCTATGGTCCAGGTACTCATTGGGTATGCTATAAAAAACTCGGACAAACCGTTTATTACTTTGACAGTTTTGGCAATCTACCACCGCCAAAAGAACTTCAACATTATTTTCGAAACTCCAAAAATATTTTTTACAACTATAAAAGAGAACAACCTGACAATACTGAAATATGTGGACATTTATGTTTGGAGTTTCTAGCGAAGAGTGTCAGTCAGCTTTAAGATGTCATCGTATACAGTGTCCCTGAGTGGAAATTCATCCACATTGAAAAGTACGCTGTTCCCAGCATTGCGTCTATCCAAAGAAAGATTATGGGAAGCGGCATTACTTGATTTGACTACCTACAACTCAATTCCTAATGTTACGGAAGGAAAGAACAATTTACTACATTATTATGAAACTAAGGATGCTTCAGGAAAATATTCAGAATTGAAAATAATTACATTTCCAACTGGAGCTTATGAAATCGATGATATAAACCAATTACTACAGAAAACACTCGGAGAAGAAAATATCACCGTTAAAGGAAACAATAATACTTTAAAAGCAGAAATAACTTCGAAATACTATATTGATGTCAGCTTGGAACATTCGATTGGCAGTTTACTTGGATTTACCGATACAACAAAAAAATCTTAACTCCTGGACAACTCATTCAGGTAATACAACTGTAACAATATTAAAAGTAAATAGTATCGATGTAACGTGTAATATTATACACGGATCGTATAGAGAGGGAGTGAATCAGCATATTTTACATACATTTTATCCAACAGTAGCTCCCGGTTTTAAAATTGTTGAAAAGCCACAAAACTTAATATACCTACCGTTAAACACCAGTTTCATTTCAGACATCGTACTGAACATATTGGATCAAGACGGTGTTAGTGTTGACTTTAGAGGAGAAACAATTACTATACGGTTACACATCAGAGCGGCAACATAAAAGTCGACATGGGATTAACATTTAAACCGCAACGGAAGGGTCGGGAGCTCAGTAGCTCCTCGACATTGGAAGAGTTAACATCGGACAACATTCGTTTTCTACAGAAGATTGGATTGAAACTTAACAACGATGGATATCCTGGATATATCTCAAGGACCGACATTCGACGAAACACTATGGGAGAAGGAATATCACACGCACAACCCTTACACTTCATCAAAATTAAACAATAACGATGAAATAAGGATTCCCATTCAACAACAAGATATTTACACGTTACCGTGTGAAAGTTATTTGTACATTGAAGGACGGGTACTTAAATTGGATGGAAAAACTGCTTCAACGGTTCCTTTTATAAATAACCCGATGGCATACCTTTTTGATGAAATAAGATATGAGATATCAGGGGTTACGGTTGATTCGACAAAAAAGGTTGGTATAACAACGACATTGAAAGGATTAACATCATTAACACCGCATGAGAAGAATTCAATAGTCACCGCCGGATGGGTTGCCCCTGATAAAGACACTATAACACCAGCTTCCAACGGTCACTTTGATTTTCATGTACCTTTACGATTGCTTTTGGGATTTGCTGAAGATTACAAACGAGTAATAATAAATGTCAAACAAGAGTTGGTATTACTCAGATCTTCAACTAACAAGGACTTGATACTTGCAGAACCTGCGACTACAGAAGATAAACTAGAATGGCAACTACAGTTGGATAAAGTTGTGTGGAGAGTACCTCATGTAAGATTGGCCGATGAACATAGAATCGGATTATTGAGGAAGTTAAAATCTGACCGTGATATTGTAATGCCATTCCGAAGTTGGGAATTCCATGAATATCCTACACTACCTCAGACAGAACGACAAACATGGACCGTCAAGACATCAACTTACTTGGAACGAGCAAGGTATATAATACTTGGTTTTCAAACTAAGCGAAAAGATGTTATCACTGCAAATGCTGGTCAATTTGATCACTGTAAAATAAAGAATTGTAAGGTTTTCCTAAATTCTCAATTCTTTCCATATGACAATTTGAATGTCATGTTCAGTAAAAAACGTTTTTCCATTTTATACGATATGTATGCAAGATTTCAATCGTCATATTATGGAAAAACTAATACACCGCTATTATCACCTGACCAGTATTATTCCAAGGCTCCGATAATTGTAATCGATTGTTCGAAACAAAGTGAATCGGTAAAATCATCAAGTGTGGATATAAAAATTGAAATGGAATTTGAAGAACCAGTAGAAGATGGAACTTCGGCATACTGCTTAATTTTACAAGATAAAATAGTTACTTACACACCGCTAACCGGAATTGTGAAGAATGTACTTTAAGAAGAATTAGTACAACGTAATTGTATAAATTTTAAGATTTAACAAAAAACATAAAAGCGAGAAAATAATGAGTAGAAATTTCATTATATCTTCGACCGTCGTATGGGAAGCATCGTTCGCAAGATGAGTTCTACTAACGGAGAAGAAAATACACCTCTGGTTGATGATGATAATAGTTCTGATATAGAAAAACAAGTTTAACGAGAAATGGATGAATTCCTCAAGTTTAACAAACATAAGAAGAAAGAAGAAGAAGAAAAGGAAGAGGTTGAAAAAGAAGTAAAAATAAAGAAGATTGAAGTTAACATTACAACAAATATTTTAACAGAAGTATTTCTTTGAATTTCTACCCCATTTCTGCATGCATGACAAAAAATATATCAGTTGGAATTTTAAAAACATTGGATTACTCACCGATTGCTATTTTAAATCATGGAAATAAAATGGTTTCATTTACTGAAACTTCTTGGGAATCATTTATGAAACATCTACATCTTTTGGAATGTTATTTAAGTAACAACACATTTGGAAGAAGAACAAGATTAAGTTTATTAGAATCAAATATTGAAGTTGATATAGTCAAACATCGTGGAGGACATATCGTTCGCTTCAGAGATTTAACTAGACATGATGTAAAATTACATTTGACAAAAGAAGAATTTTACACTTTAAGTTGTACTACCGGTCCCGTCACCAGATATTTAAAACAACTAATATTTTCAAGTGCAATAATCAAAGACTATCTAATCGATACATTGGACAGACAACCTTTCGTTCCACTTTTATACGGTCCTGTGGATACTTCTATTTTTAATCGAATACCTCAAGAAGTGGATATGTGGAGACAATTGAACAACTATCACACCAACTTTAATATCGACGAAGAAGCGCAAGAAGTTAAAGAAGAACAATCGTGTATGTAGTCAGTTGCTGATGAGACTTCATCATGAACAAACGGGTTTCGTTTTCTAATACGCCACATTTAATGGATGTTAAAAGAGGTATAATTGAATTTCAAGCTTTTCGAGGTAATGATGGAAACTTTATTATCAAAGAATTAGTAATTATGGATATGAACACATCTGTAGTTTATCATTACTTATTTAAACCTCCATTACCATTCAGTAGACTAACAACTAAAGCGAAAGTTACAAACAAATGGTTGAACAAACATTTTCACAACTTAAGATGGGATGAAGGTTTTATTAATTATAACATGATGCCGCACATTATGAATCATTACTGCAAAGAATTCAAAACTATCTACACAAGGGGATTGGAAAAAGCTAATTGGATACAATCATTTACAACTAACGAAGTGATTAATGCAAAGATGGATAGAGATTTCCAATGCTACTTTAATGAACTTTGTATTTCATCAAAGAGTTTTAAACATCGAAGGTCACAGTGCGCTTTGAAGAATGCTTACCGCTTGAATAATTTCCTTCAACAGAATGGTGGGGGTAACATCGATAATAAAAGCGAGAGCGCTACCATGACGCAGCATGAGTATTACTCGAACCTCCGAAGAGACAACATCTCCGACGGACATTATTATTAACAACAAGATTAACAATAACATTAAGATGGCATCGCAGAACTTCCTTCAGAATTTGGTTGATCAATTCAACGCTCATTCGAAGTCAACAATCTTACCAACGAAGAGATGTTCGGAACTAAAAGAAGAAAAACATTATATCATACATACAATCAAGAAGATGGACACTTCAGTGGGCGATGCTATTAATTGCACATTGAGCGAGGCGCCGTATACAGTTGGTGACGAACCGAAGTTTCAGATATTCCTACCGAAACGATTCGTACAACTTCTACAGAATGAAGATCTTCGTGTTATTCAACCCGGCGCACTCTATTTGGTTTCACACGGACCGAGTGGAAACAACTCAACTGAACTAACTATTCATGTAACACCTTCTACTAATTAGTTTGTACATAGTATTGTAAATATATGTGTATGTAATGGTTTCTCAATAAAGATGATATAAAACAGAAAAGAAAAATAAAAGAAGCAACATATTGTTATGTCTTTATACATAGCAATATGTTTCTTTTTTTAAAAATTCCACGGGATGACCTTGACCCAATTTTGTGTGATAATAAAAGTGAAAATTAACTTGTGAAATTCATCAGTCTACGACTACCTTTCGTACCGTACACATCTCGCTCTCTATCACTAAATACAAAACTTCAACATGTCCCTAAAGGTTAAGTGTGCATCTTACGATACCAACACCATTACAAGTTTTGAACAACTTGAAGATTTAACAAACGAAATGCGAGTTTTACTTACCGGTGGTTATCATTTAACTGTTGATGTTAGTGCTACTAATGTAAGGATGTTTACTAAAACAAAATATTGCGATGATGAAGTATTTCTTTCTACACAACCTACAACATCTTCATCGCCGACTGGTCAACATAACATCAAGTTCCACAAGTATTACCAATGTTAAATAACTTTTAACAAATAGAACTAAGGAAATCACGTGATCAATGTCAAGTGGGGTGATATTTTGTAAAACTAATCATTCGCTTCCCGACTGTCGCTGCGTCAACACCTAATTTTTAAAGATGTTATACAGAATGATGATTGAACTTGATGGAAAAATCTATGGAAAAGATTACAATACAGTTGAACAAATGACTGAAGATTTAGAAATATTAACTAAAGAAGGATATCAAGCTAAGTTAATTTTGAAATTTCCTGAAGTACATCCACTATCAACTGAAGAACTTATCGCTATGGCTAAAGCGGAGAGAGAGAAAAGGTCTGAAGAAAACAAACAGACAAAGTCTGAAGAAGATAAAAAGAAATAAACTTCTTAAGTATCAACATTCCTTACATTAGTAAGGTATAATTTTTTAAAACTTCGTTTGGATGACCTTGAAATTACCCCCCACCACTTTTTGTGGTACATAAAACTCGCTATTCAACACTATAAGCTCTTATTCTTTCACTGGACACAGCAGCGTCAACATGGAAGAACAAAAATACAAATACGAACCTCGTTACTGTTGTGAACAACAATGTACAGATTTAGGACCAACGATGGTGGACGGGTTAGCTTGCACTAAATGTGAATTTTTTGGATCTTGTTACTGCAAGTGCAAAACAAAACAACTACCGCCACCGGAATTGCGAATCTTCAAATTTTACAAATCAAGATATTTTCATACATGCTGTCCTCAAAGATGTTTCAAATTTCATCCTCTCGATCTAGCTCATTGTCAACGCACCAAGTCTCATCAAAATGATTTTTGTACACATATGATAATGAGATGTAAATACAGATCAGATTGGTATTCCGATCCTGTAGAACCATCAAATGTGTAAGTTCGGTTTTACACTATTTTTTAAAACTTCAATTGGATGACCTTGAGCTTTCCCCCACCATTGGTTTTTTAGATTTCCCCCTACCATAAGTCTTTTAGATTTCCCCCCACCATTTGTTTAAGTTTTGTATCTTATTGAATCCACCTTTGAAATTATTTCACTTCCAACACTCCGACTAACAACATGGGATCGCCTTTCGTCAAGTTTCAACATATAATAACTGACAGGGAAGAGTTGGAGGAAATATTTCAAAATTTGCTCTCTGTCATGGATAGATATCCTATGAGATGGATCAGACTTGATGTTCACTATTTACGTCCTCGTGAATATTCTTCATCATCGAGTGAGGACGAAACAACGACTACTTCAGCTAGGATGTTTCGATTTTCTTCATCATCGAGTGAAGACGAAACAAGGGCTACTACTTCAGCTAAGATATTTGAATTGAAAGACGAAGAAGAGGAACTTAGCTATTTACTTAATAACAAGCTCATGCTCACCGACAAATAAGCCTCCTTCCTAAGAACCGATCTTCATTCACTCACCGACTCTCGCACGATGAACAACTCTCCGTTGGCACGAATGAATTCTAGTTTCGAAGTAAATTCTAAAGAAGATTTGCAAGAGATATTTAATACTTTACACGAAATTGTTAGTAAATTCAACACTGTTAAAATGAGTCTGGAAATAACTTACGCCTGTCCTATTTGTGATAAGGTTGACAGTTCTGATGAAGATAGTTTGCTAAATCTTACTCCACTAACACCTCCACAATCAGACACGACGACAGCAAGTACGGAAACAAATGGTGAGCAACCTCCTTCCCCCACCACTTCGTTGTAATTCAACTCCCCCCACCGCTTCGATGTAATTAAATTCCCCCCACCGCTTCTTCGTTTAACTAACGTTCCTCGCTTTAACTTCTCATTCCGTCTCCAACATTTGAACTATCGACATCACTTGTTTCAAAATTTCAAACACCAAATAACAACACTAATGATGGATATGATGGATGAAGTTTCCTTCGTCACAAGGATGGAAGAGGAAAAGATGAAAGAGGAAAAATTGAAATTGGAAATTAAACGATTGGAATTGGAACGGCAAAACCAACTCGAGATATTACGTTTCTTCAAACTCGTCAAGTACGTCATCTGGGGACTCTGCCTCTACCTCATCCTCGTCGTCGGCGTTTGCTTTTACAACTCCGTGTTTCATCACAAGAATTCAACCTGTATTGCACATTGATTGTATTTGTTTTTGCACATTGATTGTATCTGTTTTTTTTACGAATAAAGTTCAAAGAAAATTAAATCCGCCTATCCCGCTATCACCGGGTAGTTCGACTCTCAGAACTATTTCCTGTGGTAGCGGGATAGGCTTTTTTAAAACTTACTCGGGATGACCTTGACATACTTTCCGTAACCCACTTATCAAGTTGAATTTCGATTTTGAACTAACTTTTAATTTATGCGTACCTCCCCCTCCCCTGATACCTTCTCTAACCGACCGGAAGCTGTATGCCCCGGCGCATGGCTTCCGGGGCAGCTGACCTGAGCCAGCGGTAACCAAAACACACTACTAATAAGTGATTGCCTCATTTTAAATACTTCTCTAGGATAAGCTACACTCAAACAGCACAATCCAGAGGAATTGATCAATAACATTTAACGTCACCATTAAATAAGACGACGTTTGATAGTTTATCAAAGATAGTAACATCAGCAGGAATTATGATCCTTTCGTCGTTAAATATTTATTAAGGCCAGTAAATGTAAGCTGAAGACCACTAAACCTAAATCTGTGCTTCAGCCTGACCTCGTACAAGGCGATGAAATTATTACTTAATGAAGTGCAAACTGAGGTCATAAAGCAGCCAAGTGCATGTGCATCCAGAGAGATGACACTGCGTTCATCACCGCTGTAACTGCGCTGGGCCGTAAATTAACCTCAAACGCAGCGGTCGGGTCAACAGAGGTCTGAAGATCACACTGCTTCCGTTGAAACGACTGTAATGTGACAAAAGAAAGGTTAGAGAAATTTTCAGACGCAAAGTACCTGATTCAGAGACTTTCTAAGCTTTGTTTCCAGAAACAAATGGCTCATTTACGAAAAATCTGAAAAGCAATAATATTTCCATACTGGTGAAATTACTATGCCTTTAAACAAACCACGATTATAAATAAATAAAACGTTTTAGAAATTGCTTTCTTCTAAACTGTTCTCAACTGGTACAAAATTTGAAAAATAATTTATGGGGAGTAAAAACAGCTAGTTTTATAAAATTACGAAATAACTATTAAAACCTAAAGAGGTTACAAACGTTATGTTTTATACTTATTTTAATTCATTCAGGAATTATTTTGAACAAGGAAGTATTTTAGTATTTCTATAAATTAAACATGAGTTAATTGTAATAAAATAGCTAATTATTCAACTATCGGTTGCCAGGCAATTTTAATTTAAATGGGTTTTTTATTTATAAAAAAAGTGGAGGCTAGTTAAATAATGGAGGATAAATTTAGTCCATGAAAGTGTAAACCGTGAGTCATGTGGTTTGTTGATAATATTAGTATCCTGTATACAGTGACGTGTAATGTCTAATCCACGATATTATCTATTAAATTATTATTCCTTTTTTGTGTTACGACCCCTCGGTATTTTTTCAGCTATTACAGAAAATGATTATGACCGTATAAAGCCTTAAAATGAAAAGGTAAAGTCTATCGGAATGAGTATATTCTATAGAATATGAGTGTAGTTTGCCACACACTCTTTAAGCTTTGTACAATGTATTTGAAAAAAAATATATTTTGGGCGATTAATAAAAAGGAAGATACAACTTAATTAAAATATTCATCTTATGAGTTATACTACAAATTTTCAAATACTATAATCTAACGAAAAAGTCATTCCCGAATCCTAAGTTCAATATACTTTAAAATTATATACTAGAAACGACCTTTCCTATTTGCCTTTGGGGCGAAAATTGGGGTTAAACATAATGGGTCTTTTTAACAAAGGGACGCAACTATTAAATCACGTGAAACAAAAATAAAAATAGGTCATTAACAAATGAAACTTGATGGATTGTGAGTGATATAAAACTAAATAAAAATGTATAATGTGCAAACAGCAAAAAAGTTATTGCCGCCCAAGTTAGGTCAGAACAGGTAAACCCGGCGATTCGAGATAACGCCCTACCACTGAACCTGATATTCTGTATGAAATGTTGATGTTTTTATTCTTCTATGATTATTTCTATACTAGGAACGCATCTGTAAACAATTAACTCGTGTAGGATAAATTTTAATTCCCTAGTGGAGAACCTCTTACAAAAAAAGGTAAAACATGATTTCTGCCCCGTTTCTAATCCAATATCTATATGCTAATAAAGCAAAGAAAGCTGACTTTCGAAGTCGGACTATGCAGTTTCGGTTTCGTCTGAAGCACTGATAATACCGATCACAATTTAGTGTAGTCTAATTAGTCAGAAAAAATAAATAATTTTTGACACAAATTTTTTAATTACGAGTAGTTAACATGGATCGCCCTTCCTGCGAAAAGCTCCCTGAAATCCCCGATGGGAATCATGCCCTAAGGCTTCTTTCAGATCAGTGCGGTCCGGCGCCGCACCGGACCGGACGAAAATGTTTTGACTGTTGGTCCTAATGGGAGCATTCATACTAGTGCGTATGACCCTTTCAGTCCCCTTTTCCTGTGTAAAGGACTTGGCATTTTTTGACTTGATAAAATGAATATCAGTGAAAGTAGAAACAATTTGATTGGCATCTTGGAGCACAAATATGGTTGTAGACATCCTGGCCAAGGAGCCTACGACTTAGGCGGCGTCCTAGCTGAACGACGAAATCCGTCCGGCCGGTCGGGCCGATACGGCACGGCCGGCGGCAGAAATATCAGACGCACGGAAAGGCATGCGGGTGTCCTAGCCGACCGGCACGGCCGGTACGAACGAACAAAATCAAACATGCTTGATTTTGGTTGGACGCACCGCATGCGAATCCGCCGGCCGCTATATACCCGCTACAGAGCTGCCGGCAGCACCGCAACTCCTGCCGCTGGCTCCAATGTAGGGTACACACTATTTGATCGGCCGGCCGGACGAATTTCGCCTTTCAACTAGGACGCCGCCTTATAGCCGTCTGAGCTATCACGACCGGCAGCCTGGACACAGGTATTAAGGTTTTTAACGTTGCGCGCTACTAGCGGAGAAAACTGCCGTTAGGGAATGAGTTTGCTACGAGAGCGCAGCACTTAATTAACCGCTGCACCATATTTAAAGCAGATAATTTGGTACTGAAAGGGCTAAAATGGGAGGTTTGCCCAGAAGGAGTTACAATAAAAATTTTAACCAAGCATACTGAATTTAAATAAATACAAAATGTTTATGTAGATGAGATTAAAGGTCTTAAATGTTAGAACTTAATGCCGTAAACCAGATCTCAATATTATAATTGGGAGGAAAATAGCTGACTTTCAACATTTTTATTAAAATATTATCATCCAAACTTTAAAATGCAATAATTCCCGACATATTTGACCTTTTGAGGTCTGGTTTTGCGGCTATATAGCCTACTCCCCTTACTAAGATCTTTAAAATGATGGATAGCATACCTATAAACTAAGCAATGATTTTCATGACTTCTTCTGTTGGACGTCCATGTACAGCATGTACTACATTCAAAGGTAGTATGGTAAGCAAATGACAAGGTGTGTAATCTACAATGTTAATTGCAAAAGCAAACGTTTGCTACCTACCAGACTTATAAACCCGTTATAAAACTATAACATTCTTGTTATTAATCTTGAGGCATTATGAAAAGTTACTTACAACTTCTTTAGTTCGTTGTTTCCATGCTTTGTCCTAATAATAGAAATGTTACAACTTAGCAGTTGCGTATCTATTTTATTTTCCCAAAATTGAAATCACTCTGTGTTCCGTATAGAGGCTGCAGCACGTTGAGTCAACGTCGTTGACTATCGTACGTACCTGGGTCGTGTCCCCGCTCCCGCTTAACGTAGTGGCCGAGGCCGTGGGAAAGGAAGTGGTCAAGTCTCAATAGCTTCGTATACGAGAACATTCGGATGTTCTCATTCACTCCGATAACGATGGCCAATATCCTTCAAATCAGGAATGTAAATGCAGTAATTTGAACCGGAATTCAACACGCACTTCTACATCACTACAAACCGGTGTTGTGGAATAATTATTTAACTCACTTTCGATGAATATTCAGATATTGTTTTGCTGTGCACTGGTTGTCAAGAAAAATACAAAAAGAAATTGTAAAGATAGAAAAAAAATTATGCAAGAAAATTGAACCAATTGTAAACACTCTTGAATTGGGTTTCAAACTTGAATCCCCAGATTTTGTTTTGTTTTCATTAAATGTTTTATAATTATGCTATCTATATTATGCTATATTGTTGTAAGCGTTTATTTCTAATTTTGCCATAGTAAAAATATAAATTTAATTATATTATCACATCGTAACATTCTTTTAAAAATCACAATGATTGTTTTTATTTAAAGTATATTTTATAATGACAGTTTTTACTCTCGCATACTTTATTCTTCACTATCAGAAAAAAAACTAAATCCCAAAATTAGTATTATTGAAAAAAAAAACAGGGAATATTGAAAAGTAAACTCTTTCGTTACATAATTGAAGGATTGTTTTGAAAAATAAAATGTTGTATGTACCTGAATCGTTTTGCAACACATGGTCTAAAACCTATTAGTTCATTTTCCAGTCTCGTTCTCTTTGCTTAACAGTCTCTGCAGAACTGCAAGACTGTCCAACCTAATTGATGGATTTAGTTTCGTATTTAATAAAAACTATTTAGATCTTAGCAAATGCAAAACACTCATTTAAGTAACAATCTTGCTTTTTAACCTACTTTGAAAATTCATAGCAACATTATATTTTGTTAAAAGGACCGAAAATGGCGTTTCACCATAGGTAACATACATAAATAATTCATACTTCCTCTTTTATAGATATAGATACAGTTTATTCCAGACATAAAATGTACTTACTTGTATTCAATAACCGTTTAAAGTTTATCTATTTAAACAAGCTATTTAATATAAAATTAGGTTCCAAAAAACATTTAACTGTAAACCCCAAGGAAACGCGTGTCGAGTCATGCAGTCAGCATATGACAAATTGTCATAACACCAACACGAGTCCCCCGATCAGATGTCGTCCCGAGAACTGGGAAACGTGCGTTTTGCTGATCGGCGTTCTGGTGTTGACTCACCGTGTCTGCCGTGAGCTCCGCAGGGCTATGCGAAAATGCGGACATAAAGTGCTGAGGTGGCGGAGTGCGCGAATAAATTTATGTCATTGGACACGAGACAACACTCTCGTCGCTTGACTGATGAGCGACGTGTTAGGCGAGGATACTTTAATGTGGTTAAAGCTATGCGAAGATTTCTTCGTAATGGATATCTTAACCTAAAATTATTTTTACTGAACAATCCTAGCTTTCACTTAGTGGAAAGAATGTCAAAGTCACTGTTATTCTTAAAATAATATACTGCTTTTGTTTGATAGCTCATTTGTTTGATGTTCATTGCCCAAATACAGTACAAATGAATTGTTTATAAGAGTGTTCTCTTATAAATTATTGTATTAAAGGTAAACGTATCCTATACTCTGATGTAAGGTATATTTGTATGTATGTATATGTATGTTTGAACACCGATCTCAAAGATGGTTTGAACTATTTTCTTCAAACTTTGCAAATAATTAAGTTCTGGGATAAAAATAATATTATATAATACTTCCCTATGCAATATGTAAAAATCTTATTTCTTTATAATCTTTCATTGAAATAAAAAAATTAACATTGGTCTTATGGTGTTAAAAATCAAAACAAGACAAAAATGAAAACAGCTTACTCAACTGTCCAAATGCACGCCACGTTTTCATATAAATATGTGGTTTTGCATGGCAGCTAGTTACTAAATTATTATAGGACTAGTGTACTTGTTGCTCGATATCGATCAATTTAGTTAGGGTAATATCATTGACTTTGTACATAGTCAATAGTAATATTTTCTGTTTACGCTTTTTGATCAGTCCATTAACCAGTGAATCCTCCAAGGTTTAAATCATAACCTCTTTGGTGTGAATAGACAGATGTTCCACCGTTGTAAATATACTGTGTTTACTCGTTACAGCTGTTAACTTGAAAATCTTTTAATTTTCCCCATCTTGATCAAAATAGGGAAATTGACAACTGTAAGGGCTTCTAGGGCTCTTCTGTTTGTATAGATATTTACCAATTTACTTTAAAAAAAACTTCTCGCCGAGCCCTATTCAATGACACTAAAATCATTTAATTGGTTGAAAACTGTAGAGGTGTTTCTTAATCAAAATCCGTGTCGGGTATCAAATATGTATAGATAATAGATATAATGCATGATAAAAATAATTTATCATTTTTTAAATTTTACTGCTAATTATGAATGTTTAGATAATTAAAAGTCATGTAAAAGTATAACACAACTAATGAATTTGTAAGATTTAATTGGAAATTAAAAACAAAATCTTGAATCAGCTGTTAACTGTATTATTAGAATCCACGTGTTACAAATTCAACATGTGTTGATAAATATATACCCCAGAGTGCAGCACCAGCAGGCCTAGATTGAAGTTGCCTGAATAAAGGCGAGTGAGAGGAGCGAACGAGCTCGTCTTGAACAAGAAGTAAGCTTTTTTGCACTGAATATTTTAACACACTGTCTGTAACTGATATTACTATAAATAATATCCATGTTTGAATTCACCGAGAATTTCACTCGGCCTCCGGTCTAATCATTTACATGATGAGCTTGTCAACATGAACTCGGTAATAAGTTCTCAAAAATAATACATTGCCTTAAGTTACTATCATTGGTGGGTAAAGTTGAAATATATGGAGTGTATTACAGGGGTGCCAATTCCATTGTTAAACGTTTTTCATTTAACAAAGATTATGTAGAGAAGATCTTAGAGCTTGAAGTTAAGAAACATACTTTTCATAAACATACTTTTGTCGAAAATCATCTAGCAAATAAAATATATAATATTTGGATCATGTTGAAAACTTAAATTTCTGTCTGGATTTTTAATAAATCCTTTAAGTTGAAGTTAAAAAATAAAATGCATCTTGGTTTTGGAAATAACTAATCTTTGGAAATAAAAATGGACGAATTATAAATCGATATAAAATTAAATGTAAAAGCTTGTCACTGCTTAAAATATGAATTATTAATACATTGACATAACCATTTAGATAAAGAAAGCTTTTAACGTCAAAGTTTTTCATTATAACCTTATTTGTATGATATTATCAGCCTGTCTAGTTTATCTAAGATTTTTATATAGGTACTCTATTCTGTCTCTGTGTCTTAAAATAATGTGTCGGAGTATGAAGGTTATCTTTGAATAGTCTATTTTTATATACACTTCATAGCGAATATAGTTTAACTTTTTGTTTACGATTCTTCGTTGATAATTTTTTCAGTAGGCTATACTTTGAGATACTTATCCGAATTCAATACCCAGATAGCACAAAAAAGTAAAAATCACGTTTTATTTTTATATTTTTCACATTATTATTACGTAAAAAAAATGTAAATTTCATGTAAATTTTACGTTTTTTTCACGTGAAAATGTCGTGTATTTTCACTAAATTTCACGTGAAAAAAAAAACGTGAAAAAAGACGTGAAAATGACGATTTTGTTTCACTTAATTTTTACCTTTTTAACTTATGTTTTACTGGACATTTTACAATTTTTTTTCAACAAAATTTGTAAATGAATGCTTTTTTTCTAACCAATACATTAAAAAAATGTACATAAAGTCGATCAAAAAGTTTCCATCGTCACCTGAATTTGAACCCACAACCTTACTATCAATGTCCTAGCGCCTTAACTCTCTTGGCTACTTTTGCTGTACATCAAGAGGATTTAAATTACTATTTATACATTTCAATACTCAAGCTTCCTTGTACTTGAGCAAGTCAAAATTAAAACTCTGGCCTAATTTGAAATAACTCTATGTTTGTAAATCATAATAATTTTTTAATCTTTTATAACTATATTAACTATTGCGTATTGAATATTTAAATTGTTATTAAAATTTGTATAACCAACGCATGAAGTTACATCCTGTTGGAATAATGTAAAGGGTAAAAAATATAATTATAAATTGTTGATACCACAAATTGAAATTCAAATTGTTATTTCGAAAGCTATTATAGACAATATCTCTACATAAGTAAATATGATACATTGACAGTCAAATAAAATTATCAATGACTAAAAAGTAAAATAAAATTTGAAAATAAATTTTGTAATTTAATTATTTTAAATATAAATTTTTTACATAACTTTTAAATGCAAAAATACCTACTCTCTCGTTTACCCGTTTTTTAGATTTAAATTTTGCCACATAATTTGTACCGGTATTCGCCTTTTTCTCATTTGACATTTTTCACATAATTTTCACGTTAAAATGATATTAATTTTTCATCAGTTTTTGACATTTTACATTTTTAACGTAATTTTGACGTGAAAATATATTCTCATTTTCACTTTTTTTCACATTTACATTTTTCACGTAATTTTGACGTGAAAAAAATATTCTTCTATTCACTTTAACATAATTTTTACATTTTTCACGTGAAAAAACGTGATTTTTACATTTTGTGCTGACTGGGTAGTTTTCTTGTAATTTTTAAATATTCATTGAAGGCATGACAGTGTTTTCTTTCAAGAACAAACTCCTTTCAACATAATTTGTTAGATGTTGTGACAACTGGTATCAGTAAGTGTTGGGAAGACTGCTTACCAGGAGATAAAATTCTGAGCGGCTAACTTTTTTGAATGACAGTTTGCTACTTACTTCACTCAAAAATTAATTGTAATGACAATTTATTTTAATCAGAAAATTTCCAGATATTGTTTAGCTTACCTGTTTCTTGTACCTACAGTGTTGCTTTGCAAACTCTTTTTAGGGTTGTCTTTTAGACAAAGTCTTTTTAGGGTCTTTTTAAGTACTTGAACCTGGATTTTGAGCTTCTTTTGTGGATTGGGTATTGGATGAGAAGAGTGGATCTAAAATAGGTTTGAATTGTATTTATTTTAGGTATTCAGATGTAGGTATCGTGAAACAAATTGTCTTGGAGGTATTTATAGAGTTGTTATTGGTGTGCTTAATTTCTTCATTGCTTTTTAACTCCCTAGAATTCTGGAAAAACTTTTAAGGCCCAATAAAACCAAGAGCTACAAAACATACTATATTTATCAAATTGATTTGAGTTCCTACCTTTAGTATTCGAAAGAAAGCATGGCATTGAATTAATTTTCTGTCTACTACAAAATTAATAGCTTCAAACACAAATATAGTAGAATTAAAATGTGATTCTGCTCATTTACAGGACACCATCTTTCTAATAGTATGCATGACTTTCTCCTACGATACAAACAAGCTGAGAACAAAAGAAGGAAAAAACATGCTTGCCTGTTATTAATATATAGATATTTTAATAGATAATATATTTTGTTAAGGTTAGTAAATAAATAAATATTTTGTGGATTTTGTGGAGGGATATCAGCAATTAACTGACGGTTCTCCTAGACTGAGCACGGGAGCGGCCGAACGAGTATTTCGTCCCCGAATCGCAAGTTGAACCCGGACCCGGTGGTTAATAACCCATAGCTCTACCACGGAGTTACGACCGCTGCCTGGTTATAATTATTAAGCTATAAAATATAAACACACTAAACTAAGTTACCTAGAAGTTCCATAACATAATAGACATTCTCTAATTTTTAATGGAAAAAAAATATGAGAGGATTCTTAAAGTGGGATTGTTTAGAAATTACTGAGATTAATTGAATTTATTATACCTTGTGGTTCGAGTTTAAAAAACATTGTACTAGGAAAAGAGTCAAAACCAAGAAGCGATTTGGCAGTGCGCGTTGTGCGGCGTGGTACACAGATCACTAAAGACCGCGCCGCGCCGTACGACAGATTGTATTCAAATGCGACGTCCGCCGTGTATGACAGGACCGCCTGACTGGCTGACTTATGGTCCCCAGAACCCGACAAGGAGTCTCGCCTTGAACCTGACTGCTGCAATTATTATCAACCTCTCACCTCGCGGGTCTAGTACACCCACCGCCAACCATCGTCTTGTAAACTGGGCAGCACTGTAGTCATGGATCATCTATTGTGGGACATAATCATACGGATACGGGTGTCTATGTTTGAAACCCTCATGTGTCGTGCAATACAATTTGCAAACCATGAAAATTAAATATAGAGATATTAAATTGCTGCTAAAATCATAAACCACTAGTAATAATTTAAAAACATAAATTTACAAAAAAAAGATCTAAAAGGTTTTTTTGAGGGCGGTACTTTTTAAATTTACTTTTACACTACTTGTAAATAAGTATATGCACATACTTGCATATACATATGCAAGTATTTTAAAATATTGTTATCATATTATGCATGAAATTTGTTTTTCCCAACAACTAACCATAGTAAACGGTGGGTCAGATAAATGACACATACTTTGTTCCAATAAAAAATGTATGACAATTATGATAAAATCCTCCAAGCAACAATCACTAGTGATGGATCGCTACCAGCTTATGAGTCGCATAAGTTAAACCATATGATCAGTGAATTTTAGCAACATAGTCCTACTGCGTTTACCGCTAAAAGAAAAAATGGAATTTTCTCCTCAACCACTTGACATAGGGTAATATTTTAAAATCCTTGGTTATTTAATTGTTGAGCTTGTTTTTACTGTGACAAGTAAAATGTGTATTTCAAGAAGACGGTTTTTGGAAAAAAATTAAACATTATAGTTGTCTACAATTTTTAAACACGAGTTTTCTCGGGGATGCGGGTGGTGTCATTTTATTTGGTTTTTATCCTTAATTAACCATAACACCTTAATCAAAACCGTTGGATCCATTTTCTAGAAATCTGGGTTTTAAACGTTTTTAAGGCTTTTGGGGGATTAAATTCCCTTAAAAATTAAATTTAAAAAAATGGAAATAAATATACTAAATAATATTTGACTAACATAAATATAGATTGACTAAGAAATCAGATGTATTTTGTAGGCCTATAATAAATCGAAAAAACATACGTTAAAATTAAAAAATTCGAAGACTTTCATGTTACCGTTTGTTTAAAATGAAAAATTTAAGATGTAAGTAAAAACCCTATACTATAATACGAGCAACGTCTGAAGGGATGTGTGTTCCACGATCTCGAAATCTAGCGGTTAGATTTTGCTTAAAGTTTGCATTTAAGAGTGTTTTGGCCCAAAAATAAGTTTGGAAACAGCCTCAACCCCAGGAAAAATCAAATTTGGTCTAAAATTTAGTTTTAAAATCGTAATTTTTAACACTAGTAAACGTGTTGCTCGAAATCGAGCAATTTGTTTTAATACAATACAAATGTTACTTCTATCTCTAAATCATTGACGTCCGACCAATCCAATATTGTGAATATCTGCAATCACAAAAATTACACGTATTTACAGCTGATCATTAACAGATGTTTAAAAAATGCTTTATTCAGTCCAATGTTATTTAAATGGGAAATTTTGAGATTTCAATGGTGGATACCGCCTTTATTTTCCGTCAGATCCTCATCAGTTTTTGGCGGAAACAACTACAGGCCAAGCACTATCCAACGACACCAAAAACTTGAAAATCGGTTGAAAATCGTAGGAGGAGTTCTTAAGACAAAAAAACCCTTAGCGTATTAAATAATAATAATAATAATAATAACTTTATTTGACATCCAAGGATGCATCATACAGTTCTTACATTATTATGACTAGGCCTACTTAATATTATTATAATTTATGAAAAAAAATCTTCAATTTTGTAAATACATTTCAATATTAAAATAATTTTGAGTTTCTTTTTGAATGTTGTTAAAGTTAATTCTTTCATCTTGTTATCTAATTGGTTGAATACTTTTCTTGACATTTCATGTAAGTTCTTTTTTGTATGGGTGTATTTGACAAATTCTGTTCTTAATTTTTCCTTATTTCTTGTATTATGTTCGTGTACATTAAAATTTTTCTTATATTGGTATAAATTTTTCTTTGCATGTATTGCCAATTGATATAAATATATTGATGGTAGGGTGAGTATTTCATGTTCAATAAAATAATTTTTGCAGGATGTTCTTGATTCTAATTTGCACATTATTCTGATGGCTCTTTTCTGTAGTGTAAATAATTTTTTTGAATATTTTTCTCCACCCCATATTAAAGTGCCGTAACTTAGATGGCTGTGAATGTTTGCATAGTAAACAGTTTTAAGAATTTCAAATTTTACATTTCCAGAAAGTCTTTTAATAAGTATAGATTAGTCTTATGGGTTGCTATTTTGGTAACGAAATAACAACGAAATGTAAACAAAGGAAGAAACATTAATGTTAAGCAGACTTATTGAAACAGCTGTTAACTGTGAAGAGGTATAGTTGGTTGTTGTTGGAAATTGAATTCTTTTTTTACCATGACACTATAACAAAAGTGAATTAAATCCAACGAGCAAGGCTCGGTTAACCTGGTACTAAAAATAAATGCTGGTATGGTTTTAAAATCCAATTCTTTCTTTTAAGTGTGGACAGGTTTGATCATTTTTGATCCAGACCCTCTCTCTCTTACATGACTGCGGTACATTTATAATAATTACCGTTGACTACATTCACTCATTGAATTGGTATAACAACATTGGAGTCTCTGTGAGTTTGTATTACAGTATTGATTCTGGTTAAGAATGAATGAAATATCTGCAAAATATCAACAGAACATATAAAAAATCAAAATTAATAGAAATGTTTATTCAGAAAGATATCAGAAATCCAGGATCATCATTGATTTGGTTTAAACTATATTCATTATTAAAGTTATCACTTAATATTTAGTTTACTGATATCATAGTTATCTACTACATAGATTAAATTTCTGTGTAGCCTAAGTCCTCATTCATAAAAATACTTCGCAAATATTGTAAACGTGTTTACCAAAGTGTACATGAAAATTGCACTAAAACGCAATCTGCAAAGCCAGCGTAGTATGCGAACACATCTGAAGTGCTTTCAGAGCTATAAACTTGTTGTAAAAATTTTTTCTCTTTTTTTGGAATGCAATGAAGTCAAACACGGAAAAGCTCCGAGATGATTTATTACTTGATTATCAAGACATCGGAGTGAGCGCAATAATTGGAAATCCATGTACCGTATCAGTCCAAGATTGTAAATTAGAATGTGAGAGATTATCTGATGTGATGGGATCTCCCTGTAGAGCCACAGTCCACCGGCTGGTGGCTGCTGATTGGCTATGAATCTCTAGAAAACTCGCACAGCTGTCATGGCTGAACGAAAAAACTACCTGTTTTGTGAGTAATAATTGTTACTGATTTAAAAAGACATTTTGTGATATACTCAGGGGTTTGTTAGAAAATCAATAATTGCATTTTAATTTCTATTGTGTACGAGTTTCGATTGTAAAAATATGAATTAACAAGTTTTAACAACTTTAAGAAAACCTTATGTTCAAAGCTTTTAGGCTATAACGATAACTTAAAATTACATGTTTTTAAATTGATTTTAAATTCTAAACTTAATTTTTAGGGGTAATTTGTTTTGCATTTACATAGTACAAAACCTTATGGTTATCCATAATAAACAGTCTGTACATTGTACTAACAGCTCGAATGTAGAAAATGTCCAAACTGTAATTCAAACCTCAAAAGGAAAAATTATTATAATAGTGAAGTAATTTTATTTTTGTATGTATCATGGTCGTATTGTTAAAGCATTAAAACAGTTTAAGAGTAGGCCTATTACCTTTTAAAACTATGGTACCAGGGGCCTTTTATTCACTTTCCTTCCCCAGCGACAAAGCTCGTTCGCACTCTTCCTTATTAAGAAGAGCTAGTTCGCTTCGCTCACATCGCCAGGCCGAAGGATGCTGGTATGAATGTGTTGAAACACAGGTTAAACATATGACACAATGAAATATGTATACAATTAATTATAGGCTGATTTACAAAAAACTCACATTAGTATAAAATGGTGACTTGAAGGGCTCTAGGACGAAACTCGGATTTTTACCAGCCATGGGGCCAACTCCAATCGATTCCTCGTGGCCAAACCCCCCATATTCAACCAAAATATCAAAGATCCTTGACAGAAAAACATTTTGGCCGCTCAAACAGTGCTTGTTTTAGAGTACAATAATGATAAAGATAAGATTTATAAATTAATAGGCTATTACAAAACAGTTCTTCCTTTTTCCTCAGACTTTGTGCATCGTTAAAGAATTTTACTTATAGTTATGACTTTAGAAAGGTTTAACACAGTGTTATATCATACAGTGATACTAGTGAAAGGTAGGATTAGGTATCTATCCTGTAGATAAGCAGAAACCCTTGTTAGGGAATAAGCCCTCGGGGTTACAGGATTTCAAATTGTCAAAGCAGTACTAGTATGAATTTTTGGTAGATTTTACAATGTAGAACTGTAATAGGAAACTGGAAACTATGAATATTGCAGCTGAGCCGTTCCGGCCGACACGAACACGCAGCAGAAGGCCCGCCAAGCTGCGTTCCTTCACTGTAGCACTATCAGTCTGTTCACCTTGCATATCTGAATTCTGTTGACTTAGATATTTTCCCTTACTTACTTACATTATTTTATTTTGGTATTATTATGGAAAAACAAAAATATTTCACCTTAAATTTCCTAAAACTGTTATATTCTGATTGTTGCGCCTAGTTATGGTTAAAATGGTTGCACTGCATGTACTAAATTTGCTACACTCATTTGATTAAGTATACTATTAGTGTGACGTCATGAGCATGTGATAGTTTCCAATGTTGTCAACTAACAATTAACCATTGATTCTTTACTGGCACCTAAAGTAAGTGAAGTAAACTAATGTTAAAATTGGTTAATTTCAATAATTGAGAATATTAACAAAACTGTATATATTTCCTATATATCTATATAAATATTATTTTTATCATTCTCCACGAAATCAGCCAGTTTTTCGCTCTCTCAATACTACCAAAACCGATTCTTTTCTGTCCTAGGACTGAAAAATCAGCTGGAGAATTTTTTAGGTCCTAGTACTGAAAAGTCAGATGTTTGCCGAGTATATTACTATTGACTCGCCTACGGCTCGATGGGGGCTCCGCCCCCATGCCCCCTAGTTCGTTCCCCCTAATTCAATAACGTCTCATGGGTTGAAAAAATACAGATCAATGTTCAAATTTTGTCTCAACGTAGGCTTTGGTCGTAAGGTTAACAAAATCCCTAAGGTTAATCTAGGGAGAATTATTGGCAGGATTCCTAAAACTTTATAGTTAATATTTTTAACGATTAAAAATCTAATTTTCGCATTATGATAAAAAACGTTGTTCATCACTCGGAGCAAAAGTGGGTCTTTATGATGCTTAATCGTATTTAAAAACACGATTGCGCACCAAAAAGACCCATTTTGCTCCTAGAGATGAAAACTACTATTTTATTTAGAAACATGTTATTTGTCATATTTTTTAGTAATCGTCAGAACTGTTTTTAGGTAAATTTTTAACAACACCAACTTATTAAATTATTTGTGTGGCAAACACACCTACATACAAACAAACCTTACTCGTAAGAAAGAATAGTGGGATTTTAATTTTATTTCGAACTACATACTGTAGTAGTGTTTCATAATATTATTCTATGATATTTAGCTTTAAATCCCATAAGAGTCGTTATGTATTGCATTTTATATTCTAGGAAAATGAAATTATCTGCAGATATTATTCATCAATGACGTGCCGTTTAAAGTCTGGTTAGAAGGAAAGCTTTATTTTCTCTCACTTTAAGTAAGGATGATATCAGACAGTAGACTTAACTTTTAAACTATTGTTTAGGTTTACAAGTTTATTAAGGCAAGTGCTCCTATTTTTTTCGTAAGTTAAGTATCTATTTACTTACACGTAATGTTTAATCAATAATCACGGTAAACATAAGTATTAGCGCCAAAAGTATTTATTATCATTATTATTTTGCACGCTGGATAGCTTACAATGTTTTGTTTTTTGTTTTTTTTTCTGTTTTTTATAACGCTGATTATGTTTAAAGATAATGAATTAGATGAAATAATTTCCATAGGCTTAAATAATTGTGCAGAATGTGCTGATTTTTACAGTTTTAATTCACTTTTAACCCAGAATAAGGAGTTTGAAAATTTTAGGATAATACATCAAAAAATACGTAGCATTTATAAAAATTTCGATGAGTTTATTATTCTATTACAAGGGATGGACATAAAATTCAATTGCATAGTTCTAACAGAAGCATGGTTGACTGACCAAGAACTTGAGAGTTTACCAGGATATTCAGTATACAGGTCTCAAGACAACATCAATCAGAGCGACGGAGTTGTCGTATATTTGGACAGCTCGTTATCTGCAAGATGTAATCAGCTGTTGCTGGGTGGGGTAGCCACTGCTTTATCCCTGACCTTCGACTGGGCCGGCCAACCGTGCGAATTGTTAGCAGTTTATAGAAGTCCAAATTCTAACATTACTCAATTTGTGGAAGGGATTTATAATTATTATATTTGCAACCAATCCGACAAATTTTACTTTCGTATTTTCACGGGCGATATAAATTGTAATATTTTAAATACTGCTTCCAACTCGATCGAAGAAAAATACATTGACACGTTACATGAAATAGGTTTCATCCCGTGTATTGACAAAATTACCCGACCCGACAGCAAAACATGTATTGATCACTTTGCTCTGAAAATGAAAACTTATGCTGAAATTACGCCTCTCGTGCTGCACACTCAAATTACAGACCATTATTGTATAATTCTAGACATTGCTAAACCTGGAAACAAAGTGCCCACAAATAATTATGTTTATTTTAATAAGGTTGACTGGCGTAGATTAGAAGTTACTTTAGCTAACCAAAATTGGCAAGAAATTTTACTAACAACTGACGTTAATGAATGCACAAAGAAATTAGTAGCCTATCTTCAAAAGTCATTAAATTGTTCTGTAATACAATTCAAAATTAACTCAAAAAATAAAAAGCTAAAACCCTGGATAACCAATGGTCTTTTGACTTCAATTAGGAAACGTGATTCCATGCACAGCAAACTAAAAAAAGAACCGTTTAACTTAGATCTCAGAACTAGATATTTGCGATATAGAAATTTTTTAAATTATTTAATTAAACAAACTAAAGCCAATTATTTTAAAAATAAAATAGAGGAAGCATCAGGCTAACCCAAGAAAATTCTGGGCCGTTGTCGGTGATGTGTCGGGTCGGCAGCGCCGCGGTGGCCGGTTCCGGTCGAGGGCTTCTGTGCGGCGGCGACGCTGTCACCCCAACAGCCACAAAAATAATTAGTCAGAATTTTAATGAGTTTTTTGCCAATGTAGGTAAAAAATTAGCTGATGCCATCAAAACAAACGGCCCTCCAGAGGTGGATGATGCCGACCACGCGCGTGACTCCGTATTCGAGCTGGAGCCTATCAATCAGACTCAGTTAATAGATATTATCAATAGTATTAAGGGAGATTCCGCACCTGGATGGGATGAAATTCCTACAAAAATTATTAAAGAATATTCGTTTTTATCCTGAGTTCAACCCTTGCTTCATTTAATAAATCTTAGTATAAGAACAGGTGAGTTTCCTTGTGAGTTCAAAATTGCCAAAGTCATTCCAATATACAAGAGTGGTTCTAAAACGTCCATGAATAACTTTAGGCCTATTTCTTTATTAACTGCAATTGACAAAATTTTGGAGAAATGTGTCAAAATTCAGCTACAAAATACCTAAATGCACAAGAAATAATAACGAATTGTCAATACGGTTTCAGGAAAGGTAAAAATACATCTAATGCCTTATTTGATATTACAAAGTTGATCTTAGCTAAACTAAATACTAATAATAAGGTTTTAATAACATTCTTAGATCTTGCAAAAGCTTTTGATTCTGTAAATCGAAACAAACTGTTAAAAAAGCTAGAACTTATTGGAATAAAAGGTAGTTCTCTAAATTGGTTTAAAAATTATTTCCATATGAGAAAACAATTTGTAACGATCAATGGAATAAAAAAGTGATTTAATCGGGGTGGACTATGGTGTGGTCCAGGGAAGCACCCTAGGGCCTTTGCTTTTTTTAATCTACATAAACAACATATCAAAATTAAGTATCAATGGTGAAATTGTTTCTTTTTTGCTGATGATACGGCTCTAGTGTCGTTTGGGAGGACGTGGGACGTTTGCATTTGAGCAGGCAACCCATGACCTGCCTAAAATAAAGAACTGGTTTGACCACAATATACTTTCAGTTAATATTCAAAAAACAAAATGTCTTCCAATTTATTTTAAAAGTGACTCTGGGCCAGGCCGGAGAGAGCTTAGAATTCATTCCTGTGGTGACCTGCGGTCTGCAGATTGCAACTGCGGTCTTGTGGAGCAGGTGGATCAATACAAATATCTAGGAGTAGTTTTAGACCAAAAGATGTCGTGGGAGCCCCATATTCAATCCATAAAACGTAAACTAAGAACAATGACATTTGCTTTTAGGCAGCTGGGACAGGTGCTGACCGCGGGATCACTGCAGGAGTGTGTATTACGCTTATGTGCAGTCCAATATTGCAGTATGGGATACTGGCGTGGGGGCGGTGCGTCTACCTCTGTGATGGAACCAACTGGCTATCACGCAAAGAACCATAATCAAAATTATCCTCAAAAAAGAATCTGAGATATCCTACCCCAGTTAGTATTTACAGATTTTCCCGTTCTTAACATTAGACAACTATATCTCAAATCCTTGTTAATGTATATTAAAGACAACAAACAAGACATTTTCACCATTACTACCCATCAGTATAACACCAGAACTAGGGTGAACTTCGGTATTTCTATTCCAAAATTAAAAGTAAGAGCTGATTTGCATAATTCTTCCTATCTGGCTCACCATCTTTACAGAAATCTTCCAATCGATATTATCAATTTAATAAATAATGAGGGTGTCAGTGTTGCTGCCTACAAGAGACGGGTGGAGGAGTGGTTGCTCAGCATCGGTCCGGCCGTTGCTGAAAATTTACTTCAGTCACCATACACTTAAATACTCGCCACAAACTCTCAAATAAACTGCAAATTCAAATCTGGAATTGACGTCAGATAACAAACTAAAAATACTTTATCTCTTTCATTTTACTTCCATATCTATTAAAAGTACCAGGTTAACCGAGCCTTGCTCGTTGGTTTTTATTTACTTTTGTTATAGTGTCAAGGTAAAAAAGCAATTAAATTTCCACCAACAACCAACTATACCTCTTCACAGTTAACAGCTGTTTCAAAAAGTCTGCTTAACATTAATGTTTCTTTCTTTTTGTTTACATTTCGTTGTTATTTCGTTACCAAAATAGCAACCCATAAGATTAATGTTAAAAATTACAATTTTAAAACCTTATTTTAGACCAAATTCGATTTTTTCTGGGGTTGAGGCTGTTCCTAAACTTATTTTTGGGCCAAAACACTCTTTAATGCAAACTTTAAGCAAAATCTAACAGCTAGATTTCGAGATCGTGGAACACACATCCCTTCAGACATTCCTCGTATTATAGTATAGGATTAGTTTTTCTTCTTTGTGAAATTATGCTATCTAAAAACTCATGAAAATTAAATAATCTGTAGTCCAACAATAATTGGTATTGCGGTATTTTTTTTCTCTTTGAAATTCAAATGTATTTTTTTATAGTTCATGGAAGCACATTCATTTGAGCCTATTAGCCACATAAGGTTAAGTTAAATATATAAGACAACCTTGAAAAATAGTGAAGTGGACATTGATACAGAGTGACTTATAACCTCTTTTCTCACACTCAAGCCCTGCAGCCTTGTGAGGAAATATATTTCCGTTAAAATTTTTGTATTTTTGTATCTTTGTAAAAATGGAAATAAAGCATCTTGTATCTTGTATCTTGTAGAAGAGGGTTCCCCATGAGAAGTAGATTACTTCTGAAATACCGCTTACATCTTATTTGGAGTTTCTTTAAATGTGCATTTCATGTGCATTAAATGTGCATGTCACTCCTAAAATCCGGGAATACCTCCGGGTACTTACCCACAGGTGAGCGAACTGAAGTGGCCCGGCACTTAAGTTGTAGTCTTCAACTTAAAACTGTGTTTTTTACCTATAGAAGTCAAGTATACTGTAATTTCAAAAGCGTGTTATCAAAATAAACTTTATAAAGGAGCATTTATAATGTGTATGACTTTTTAATTTCTAATTTATTGCTTTGACGGTCTTCTTAAAACTTGTTTTAAACCGTTATAAACTTGCTTAGGGGCCGTCCATAAATTACGTCATCTGAAAGTAGGGGGGGGGAGGGTCCAGATTGGAAATGACGGTAGGATGATGTGCAAAAGGGGGGGTCGGCTTAGATATGACGTCATTAAAAAAATATGTCTTATATCAAATTTTGTCAGTAAAACAATGATATATTTGTACATAATTCAACTATTATAAAATAATTATCATAAAACACATAGACTATTTTTAGGCGTTGTTTTATAGTGTATTTTACTTTGTTTTTCCATTGAGAAAATCATTTTGGCTTTAATTCTGAAGGTAAATTCAGATTTGATTGCTTAATGATTTTAGTTTATCAGGTAGCGTTCATCATCAGACCAAGGTAAAGTAGAATTAAGTTCTTTTAGAAAAATCTTCTAGATAGTTCTTTCAACAAACTATACCGCCAAAATGGGGTTCAAAAGTTAATTGATAGTCTTAATAAATTAATAAAGAATAGAACTTAAGTAGCTTTGACGGAAACCCCCATTATTTTTATTTAAAACGGAGATTTGTTAAAAATGATGTCATTTTTCTGAGAGGGGGGGGGAGTCAGACAAATTATGATGGTAGGATGATTTTAGGGAGGGGGGGTCCAAAAATGGCCAAAAAGTGATGACGTAATTTATGGACGGCCCCTTAGAGGTTTCTTACATGAAATGGGAATTTTTTACGGGCAAGCTCGTGATCATCTGGGTAACTCTTTAATTTTATGAATACAGCACTTTATTGTTATTATGCTGAAGTTGGTCTTCTATAGTATAATACTAAAAGAGTCTGTGGCGATGTATTTTACATCCATCTAAATATTTAGCTGGTAGATGTTGCTTGGACAACATTTGAGAGTGTTTTGGTCCAGAAAGTAAGTTTAAAAATTGCCTCAACCCCAGAAAAAATAGTTTTTGCTTAAAACTAACTTTAAAATCTGTCACTCTTTAACATTGGGCTTATAGATCGCCATTAAAGAAAAAAAATAACAACGTCAGGTAAAAAATATAGAAGAGTGCTACTTTTAAGCATTGGTTTTAAAACAGCTGGCACCTGTGAAAAGATATACATATAGGCCTACTATAATTGACTTAGACTTGAAAACCTCATTTCCATGATACTAAAATAAAAGTGAATTAAAACCAACGAGCAAAGCTCGGTTAACCCGGTACTATATATAAAAACCATCAACTGTCTATTGACAAAATACCAGAATTATAACAATTAATTAAGTAACGTTCTTATAACGGGTAGCTGAATGATTTTGCAGTAGGCCTATATCGCTTTGTCGTGGTCCGGTAGAATGATATGTTTTTATTAAAGAATGTGTTGCATATTTCATCACTTATGCCAAAACTTGATTCAATTAGTCTATTTTCATGCTACTGAACATTGTACCATAACCAATTATTACATCAATTGGCAATTGCAACTGACAAATTGAAGGTATAGACTTAAAATAACTTATGTACATACCAAATTAAATTACTCTTATACAATAGTGACACCCTTTAATCTTGGCGATTCAAATTTTATTGGGAGATAAAAAATACCAGTGAATTCGTATTTTTATGCAAAAATTAACAACATTCTATTTGACTACATCGCAGAGTACCACATAACAACATTTTCGAACACTGATAATTCGACAAATACTTTATACACATACACTAAGTAGTGTATATTTTACCGTTGAAGACATTACATAAAAGGTAAAGAGATATGGTACGAGTTCGAGATTCATCAGAAAAGTAGTTAAAATAAAAATCAATTTAAAAAAATATTTTATAAAACTATACAAAACTCTCTGAACACAATACTTGACCAACTAAATTTTTACTAATTTAAGTCTTCTTTCAATGGGTTTTCCTAATCATCTTTGCTTTCGCAGCATTATTTATATTGTAAACAATCAGTTGATAAAAAAAGAGGTTTACTATTGTTAGTCAGACACAAAAATGCAACAATACAACACCGAAAATGTTCACACAATAATGTACAATCCAGTCCTAATTTGTTACAATACTGATCGTACATTTCATCGCAAAATAAAACTATGAACTCGTCAGTTATTCATAACATCCGTCTTGTCCATCAAAATAATATTACAATAACCCTTATGTGGCCAGAAATGAGGCCAAAACAAAACAAAAAAGCGAGTGCTAGAACCCCCGCCGCATGGCAAAATATGAATTTTCTATTTGAATGTTCTTTCACTCTTCTGGTGATTAAATTAAATTAAAATTATTCCTTAATCTTCTTTTTCTGACTAATAAGTTTAAAGGATATTCATCCGGATCCATTCTATTTCTATAGGTGTTCAGTCAATATGAAGAATTGTTTGACAGTTAGGCCAGTAGAAAATGAAGGTTAATTTAATTTTTCCATTTGAACATTTAAGAAAGCTGTTGTGTTCTGGGGGCCGATCGTGGACTTGGTGGCTCCACCAAAATGGGCTTTTCTCTCAAATCCTTATTGGTCTACTACATAAATAAAAAGTTTCAAGAACTGCCTAGAAATAACAGTTAGTTGTTACTTTTACAAATCATCGTATTAATAGATCGACCTGTCAATCAAGTTCGCATGTCTTTCCACTTATATATGGGGAAATCTCACTTCTTTTGATTACCGAATTAATGGAGTTTTAAGTATTGAATTATGTTTGAAAAACTACAACTTAGGAATTTCCCATTTTTGCGCAATGCTAGACCTATTTCGTCTCAATTTCTTTAATCTTTCACTTGAAATGCAATTATCCACTCCAGAAAGCCCGGCGCTCTCCTGTCGCGGGGGCTCGAGTGGCGGTGATAGGTCGCGGGTTCAACCGCTCCGCTCCTCTCGTCTCTTATCTCAACGATTGTGACGCGTATCTCGCTCCTTATCTCACCCGCCCACCGTCAGACCCCGGCCAACAACAGACAGAGGCTGTCATGACGTATGAGTGACGCTAGACTGGAGCGCCTCTGGCGGACTGTGGGGGCTCTGGCCCGCTCTTTTCGTTGTCCAATTAGTTCTGACGACCACTGTGGTGAGGACCACTACTCCCTCCATTGACCGTGCTATCTGCAAACGGAGGATACGTTTTGGGCTCTCATTGCAATTTCCAGTTTTATAGACTGAAAACGGAAGATGAGGCAAGTGTAAAAAGATAACAAAAATCTATCCAGGGCTCATTTTTCCTGTTTGCGGACGACACGGCCTTGGTTGCAGCAGACAGGACTTGGGATGCAGTGCAATCCTCGGACCAGGATATCAATCCTGGGATCAGGCGTCCTCGGACCTATCGGATATCAAGCGATGGTTTTACCATAATGCACTCACTGTCAACGTCAGTAAAACAAAGTTCATGCCTATATTTTCTAGAAGTGACCAAGACCCTGGCCCGAGGATGCTGATGATGCACTCCTGCGGTGGCCCCGGAACGGCGGCCTGTGGCTGTGTAGTTGTTGAGCGTGTTGAACAATATAAATACTTGGGTGTAGTTATGGACCACAAAATGTGCTTGGTTCCACAAGTTCAATACATCAAGCAACGTCTTAGAAGGATGCTATATGCCTTTTCGCAGCTCGGAAGGGTGCTTTCCATGGGCCATCGCAGGACTGTTTACCATGTATTTGTGCAATCGATCCTGTATTACGGAGTCTTGGGATGGGTAGGGGCAACGGCGTCCGTTTTGGAGCCGCTATCTGTGACCCAACGAGCGGCAATTAAAGTATTATTAAATAAAAACCAAAGATATCGTACACTAACCAACTATTTCTTGGTTTTCCAGTGCTTAACGCAAGATATATCTACATCAAAACTCTTTTAATACACATAAAAAAATAAAACAGAATCTTTTTGAATATTCACCATAACACGAGGAATACACAACATTTTGGCTTCACTTTTCCAAGACTACAGAGCAGTTCAGAACTATCTTGTTCCTTTTATATTTCACACACACTTTATCGCAACTTACCAACCAACAAATATTTTAGAGATGGAGGGGTGCAGTCTCGCCGTCTGCAAGCGGAAAATAAATAAATGGGTCCTTGAAATAGGTGCTGATGATAGCGCTGAGGTTCTCGTGTTTCCAATTATGCACGTTAACCTGCTCACTTGAGCTCATGCAATGCAGTCTGTTCAGGCCAGTATGTCACCCAATGACACTAAGTATGTCAGTTTATAGATTTCTTTTTTTCCCTCTATTACTGTAATTTCTTTTCACTGTAATTAATTTTTGTTTCACAGCGAGTTGATGACGTCTTTCTTATTTATTTACAATAAAAGTAGGTTAAGTTTTGTATAATTTATATTTTCATTTCTGTTCCATGTAAATTTGTATCAGTGAATTGCAGTGTTTTACTTTTAGATAGCATCGGCAGAACAGAATACAGACTCGTCCCCCTCAAGACCAACAATCGTCGTCCATACTATATCCAGCATGTAATCATAATGTAGGCTATTGTAGCCTATTTCCTTTTGGAATAAATAAATTGAATTAAAATATGTGTTCTTTTTTTGCTGTTTTATTATGTGTTATTTGCTAACTATGTAATGCCATAGTTATTCATGTTATGCATACATATAATTTTTTTTGTTATTTCAACACAAACTTTAAATGTGATATAAAATACTTCAATCACAATTAAATTAGAAAAACTAGGTTTATATAAATAAATACAGCAAAAAATATTTGTTTTCGCACGTAAATCAGTTTAACAATAAAATTTTATTTGAGTTTTTTTTACTTACTCATATATTTTTTTTTACTAGTGTTTGTCAATTTTTTATTTAAACAAAATACATAAAAATAAATTAGGGAAGCCCTAGTAGGCTACTGCCACTGCCGCTGCCGCGCCTCCAGCCCGGTCCAGCGGCACGTCACTCTTGTGACGTCACGGTTCGCCGAACTATCGCCAGGTGATAACAGCTGGTATCAATACTTATAAAACCGGCGCTCCGCTACCGCCACCGTCAAACATCCTTGTGTGGCTCCGCCGGTGACACTTCACCTACCTGGATACCTTACCCGCATACATTACGTACATACCGTACCGCATACAAACAGTAAGTTCTTTTAAGTCTGCATCGGTTAAAATTAGAATGGTTTTTATAAGCTTTCTTGTTTTTATATTAAAAAAAAAAACTATCTGAAAAAAATTTCTTTTAAAAACATAAATAATTATAATTTTTTTAAAAATTTTGATCGGTACTTCACTTGTTGCATTTAGTGTAAAAAATCGTACAAAATAAGAAAATGTGAAAGTTTGGGAAAATAGCAATTTAAAAATTAAGACTGGATCATTTAAAAAATACCGGTACATTGCTCGTTTCTCCAAATATCGCATATGGTGGTTTTTAAAAACAAAGCAAACTGTCTATTAAATAAATACTTTTCGGTACAACCATTGACTATGTACACTAGTGTACATAGTCAATGGTACAACTTAAGACATACATAAATAAAAAATAATTAAATCTATGAGTTATTTTTTATTAAGTAATAATACAAATTTACTATTAAATATATTTAAGGTAGCTTTACTTTTTTACATATGAAATTGACCGAAGGGAAAGAAAATATTTACGTTTGTTTAAATATCCAGGATATCATATACAACAATAGTTTTTAAAAATAAATGTGTATAAAAACTTAACGATTTACAATTTATATAACAATTTAATAAATAACATGGTTTGTTCTGCTTTTTTCTAATTTAATCTTTTTATAAAATTTTAGCAACAAAAACATACATTATAAGAAAGTCTTGATTGTTTGAAAATCTCTTTTTGTACCCATACATCATATTTATTAATCTGTGAAGCCCCTGAAACCAAATAGTTAGAATTTGTGAGTGCAGTGTTTCTCTTCTTTATTCTCTCTAAGGCAATGATATTTTTGAACGAAAAACAGGGGTGTTAGTTGACAGAGGTATTTTAAATGTATTTTTAACCACAGAAATAGTATTCTCCAGTAATAATATTCTGTAGTAAACGGTCCAAACCGCGTTCAGCTGTTCTCTTTCTGCCTAACGTCTCCTCTGTTGCCCCCAGTGTTGGCAGTAGAGTCGCTCCTCGTAGCCTGGATCGCCACTTCCTTGGTGGTGAGCCTCGGTGCCATTGGCGTCCCTGTCTTCGACCTGGCGCGCCCCTTCTGGGACAACGCCTGCGGGGTAGCCTCGGCCGGGGAGGCGCCCCCCGCGGACCAGGCGTTGGGCGACGACCCGATCATGGAGGACCAGCTCAGCTGGCACGAGCAGCTCGCCAAGAGTCTGCAGAAGGTGCGACACCAGCTGAAAACAGCCAGGGACCTCCTCCTGTACCGGGACTTCGAAAACCTATACATCGAGGTGAGCTAAGTGCATGGCTGTAAAGATTTATTCAAAATTTTGAAATATTTCTAAAGATATGATTTTAAAATAAGTATGGCTACAATAAGTTAATGTCATTGCATTTTTAGTTATAGAAAAGATTCGGAACTCAGCAAAGAAGTGTTAGCAGCTATAGAAGCGATAGCAGCTATTACACAGCTCATAACTCAGAAAAACAAAAACCAAAGTATTTAGATGATAAATCGCGAACAAGCATATAAAAGTAAATATATAAAAGGGTCTATTGACAGTCAGTTCTACTTCTGTCATTATTTAACTACTAGTGCATTATTTTGATACCACACAAAAGTTACATTTGACCACAAAAACATTAATGAAATCCGACTAATCCAATATTTATAGTATCAGTGATAAAAAAAAAACTACAGCTGTAAGTTAACAGATGTTTAAAATGCTCAAACCAATCTCAGTGTTATTCTGATGGGAAAATTCAAAATTTCATTTGTGGATAACGCCCTCAAAGTCTGATTCTCGTCAACTTTTGGCGGAAACAACCACAGACCAATCCCTATCCAACGACACCAAAAACTTGGTCGGTTAATAATTGTAGGAGGAGTTCTCTACACAAAAGGACCCTTACCGTATTAAATAAGTATGTAGATAAGTTAATTCTGTAATTAATTCAACCTCTATAAATTGATTATTCCTTAAGTAATCATCGAAGTTTTAAGAACCAAAGCTAAATTGAACCTGGAAGGTAGTGACATTCAATTTTTAGTTGAATACAATGAACCAAACTGTTCACTCAAACAGTGCAGAGCGCGAGGGACGCCAATTTGATTTTGACGACATTCATATTTTGGTCAAGCGATAACAGATATGTCTGCTAGACTAACTTCACTTCCATTATTTAGGCATATTAACTTCTCTATCATATTCGTTTTTCGTTATAGTTATAAGATCTTTGAGAGCGTATGCTCAAAGTAAGAGTAAAAATTATTTAAAATGTTTCCCTTATAAACATGCCATTTATTAAAGCTTTGATTTAAAAGTTCTCTAGTTAAAAATATTTAAGATAGTTTTAATGCTAGATATGCTATGATAGAGAATAGCATCTCAGTTTCATTTCCTAAAATAATTAGTTTAGTTAGTTATTGTTTATGTTTATTAGAAATTTGTGCCATAAACAAATGATGCGGCAGTTATAAGATCATTGTTGGTTTTATTAAAAATAATCGAAAGATTCAGTTATAGGATTTTCCTGGTTAGGGAACGTCTCATCCTGATTGAAAACTTCCATTTTTTTGTTATTTATCTTATTTTTTTATTTGATTACTGTTCACTATCTATAAATTTACATTACCCTAACTTCTTTACGACATTTCTCTAAGACACTTTACAACTGTGTTGTGTGGTGTTCCAGGTGAAGCGCGGAGTCCTGGACCGCCAGTACATACCCAACTGGGTGCCCAGCAAGGGCGACGTCGAGGCCCTCTTGTCTTCTGACTCCTTCACTGCCGCCGAGGTACATATGGTTGATTACTTAAAGGATCATGAATTTTATAAACAGCTGTTTTCATTTAAATTATTGAGGGTAATAAAAAAAAAAAAAAAAACTAGACGATATTATAGACTTGCGGCGAGTGAGCATAGCGAACCAGCAAAACCTGACGGGGAGTGAGTGTAGCGAACGAGCTCACCTGAAGGGCGAAAAATTTCTCAAGTTGGCATTGCAAAGCATACCGGGTAAGCTAGTTCTAAATATGTACAATAATGTTGATGAAAAACTTTCAGTAAATAACTTTGAATAGGACACTTTTACTTGATAAAATAATACTAACCTACTAACAATGATACTTTAAACTTGGGAGGTTTGAAAGCGGTATTTACGAGGAAATCGTGTATAGAGTATATTTCCTGGATTTCTTTGATGATTATTTTAACTTCTGTGTGAGGTTTTCTCATGTTCGGAAGTGTGTTTTGGTTTAAAATTTCGCTGCATGGTTTCAGTTAGATCTCCATTCACAAATTTTGAAAATCAATAAAAGAACTTGGTGTGAATGAAGAGTTTATGATTCAAAGATGCTGAAAATTACTAAATTATTTAAGACTCATGATATATACTTGAGCAAAAGTAGTATTATGTGGTTTCACAGTATATACGAGACTGACGGTGTTTTATTTCAGCTGGCAAGGCAGTTGCCCAATCTGCTGAAGGATCTACAGAAGTTCTCCGTCGCGTTCGAGCAGGTCTACCGGGACGAGTACAACAGCTATGACTACTCCCCCAGGGAACAGGCTCTGGAGCATCTGATCGGCACCCTGAGACAGGTAACTGCATGACATCACGCACCCCTGACGCACCAGACCTGCGTACTCAGCGCATTTCCAAAAGAGATTGAAATTTTGCATTTTTCCCATAAACACCATGGGAATGATTAGGCCGAGGTAGGTTTGTTGTCATAAAATGTGGTTAGAAAATTTTATTTGTTAGGAAATGTAATGTTTACATAAGATAAATATCAAACTGTATCAATATTCGGCACTTTTTAATGTCCCACATAAACCCTATGGGGTGAATATGTAGGGTTGCCGCCATATATAGCGTTGTAAGCATACTCGGTTAAACCCTACCTAGTGAATGTACATACAACATTTATCAAATTATCCTGATAAATAAGCGAGGTACAGGGTTTTGTTGATTTCCCATAAGACTAACATGGGAAACCTATTTTTGGATTTTTTCCGTAATCTGTTGAGCTAAGTTAAAATAAAATTAAGTTAAAATTAAAATACTAAATTGTTTGTTTTCAATCTCTTTTAAATGGTTTTAGTTAAAATTAATGAATTTGAAAATTGAGGTTAAAAATGCCAAAAACTTATTTTGGACCCCTTTGAAAGCCCACAGAACCCTGTTCCCATAAACCGATCAAGCTGAATCGCAAAATTAAAAATAGACCTTGTCTAAAACATTCATACCAAATATCATCTAAATTAGAGGTCCCTTTCAAAAGTTATCAGTACCACGGACACACACACACATTATACTGTATTCATATATAGGCCTAGTGCTACCACGTCTTAATTTGTGCAATAATCTGGTATCGATTCCCAAACACCCTGTAAATCAAAGCAACATTGATTATCTGTTGGGTGTTTTGAAATTCCCACGCTATCTTGAAAGGAGATAAATTTACTAGAGTACAACACTAACACTGCGATATAAACTCGACTATTAGTGTAGTAAAATTAAGCCAAAATATGGCTGGAAAATGAAATAATTTTTGGACAGCTAATTTTTGCTGAAATGTGTTCTATACCATCCCCTGACCTCCCTCAGAAAAGTCCCCTGAAATCCCCAGTGGGCAACATGCCTAAAAATGATGGGATGGCCCACGTGGAGTCAGAAATAAATCTTTCTTCGACCAATGGGTTTATGTACATCAAATTAAAGCTCTTAAGTAGTAGAATTTAATGCCGCAAACCCCATCTCAAAAGGTTGCCTGAGTCGAAAACGGCAGCCTTTCAAACTTTGAATAAAAATCACATTTTAACGTAAACGCTTAAAAATGTAATAATTTTCGAAATACTTGACCTTTCGAGGTGCGGTTTGCGGCAAACGGTTGCTTGTACAATTACCTAAGCAAATAGGGATAGTTTGACATATGCCCATCATATTACCCTTGAACCACCCTCTACATGGACGTCCCAAAGAGGGAGTTTTGAAAAATTTTTCTTAGTCCATAGCCATGCTATACATCATTTTAAAGGTCTTATTAAGGAGAGTACATAGCCGAAAACCAGACCTCAAAAGGTCAAATATGTCGGAAGTTATTGTATTTCAAAGTTTTGATAATATTATTGTATTCTAAACTTTGAACGCCTGCCATTTTACTCCCGACAGTTATATTGAGTTCGGGTTTACGGCATTGTATTCTACATTTGAAGACCTTTAATTTGATGTATATAAACCTTCTGGAATGTATTTATATTTAGTATGCTTAATATCTAATTTTAATGTAACTCCTTATGGGCCAACCCCTCATTTTTAAGCGTGATCCCCATATGGGTTTTCTGGGGACTTTTCGGAGGAAGGTCAGGGGACGCCATAGAACACATTTCAAAAGAAATTGGCTTTCCAAAAATTATTTCATTTTTCCCGACTAATTTTACTACACTATATATCTTTCTAGTACTTTTATCAAAATCAATGAACAGTTGTAATTAATTTACTGTTAGTGATTGGCATTTTTGCATGAATGGATTTATATTGTAATCAAGTTGTATTCTAGTATTCTTTATCTTTCTTTATTCAGTGCAACAATAGCACTTTAAAAATATCATAATATTGTCTATCTTTAAAGAAGATTTTACCTCAGTTTTTCTTTCGCAAAAAGAAATAACTTAAATAAAAATGCCTTTAAATGCCCAATGCACCAAACATTGTCCGGACTGTAATAATTTTCTTATCTAAGTCAACGTAAAAGACAGCGATTAATTATTATAACTCAACCGCCTTCTAATGTATAGGATCCCGTCGATCTGCTTCTGTTTTGGTCCTTTTTGAGACTTTTTCTTTAACAATTACATTGTTTTGTTGAAGATGTAAATGAATCAAATTCGTCAAGGCAGATTTAAAGATCAGAGCCAGATCTAAAGCTACGCCTCGGGACTTAACTATAACTATGTCAACACGATCTGAATCTGGATGTCTTTGGATCCGTTCCGTTCCGTCTTGACAGTTCCGTTCCTCCGTTCCAGGTGTTGTGCGAGGTTGAGTCCGCCCTGCTGTCGCTGGACCTCTCGTTCGGCCCATCCGTGTCCCGGGACATCATGTCGCAGGCGGAGAGGGACATCCCGGACTTCACCCACAGGATGGTCCGGGACAACGGCGTCCTGTTCAAGTACCGGGACTTCCTGACGGGCTGGAACAGGCTCATCAGGTTGAAACAAGTTGTTCAGGACATGAAAAAGTAATGTGACAACTCAAACATCGGTGTGCACGTCGACTGACCCCACCTCAACTAACCGACGACTAACCGGTGGTCTGGACTAACACCACCTCAACTAACCGATGACTAACCGGTGGTCTGGACTAACACCACCTCAACTAACCGAGGAACAACACCACCTCAACTAACCGACGACTAACCGGTGGTCTGGACTAACACCACCTCAACTAACCGAGGAACAACACCACCTCAACTAACCGACGACTAACCAGTGGTCTGGACTAACAAAATTAATCTAGTCAGTGAATAACTTCATGTAAATAGTAATTTTTTTAAATTTATTTTGTTAAGTAGACTAGTGTTAGGGGCATGTCATTGCATTAACTAACAACTAACATACTGTGTGCTGTGATTCTTATATGCAATAACTTATGAAATGCTCTCTCCATGCATGTTGTTAGATGTTTAGATGTGCTTGTGTCATCGCGCTTATGGTGAAGGGTCTTGTTCTAATTAAAAATATTTCTGATTACAGTATGACAATTCTCAATCAAACACATTTTTATACTAAAACTATTTATCGCAAAATAAATTATAAGATGTAAAAAATATTAATTTTTTATTTCAATTTTAATTTGAAACTTTACCTGCTAAACTTTAATATGGAAATACGAAACACATTTCTGATGTTCAAAAAAAAATCTTCAATGAATTTCTTTCTATATAACGCAAGCCTATTATGCAATTTTTTAAGAACTCACATTATGTGTAATAATATGACATAACAAAATCCATATGACAGCAAAATTTTCTTTCGCAGAATAATTTGTTCTCATAATACAAAAAAATTATCATTAAAAACTTATCCAAAATTAAAGTTTTACTCAAGTTTGCTGCATGATATGACACTTGAACTTACATTGCGTAAATTCCTAAACTTGTACTAAAATAATAAAGTCACAACCTATTCAAACTGACTGATTTTTATTAATAAATTAGATTAATTTAATTATTTTTTTCTTAACTCTGACATAAAAATTTGAACTCGTTGTGCATTTTTGCAATATTGTTGTTCCCTTCCATTTAAATTATTCTTCTCTCTTAAGCACTACGTGGTTTGTTGTTTCCTTTGGCTTTTATTGATTATTGCTGTTTTCAGATATCGACTAGCTGGTAAGCTTCTACGACAACAGAAACGTTCAAAACGTCTCAAGAGGAAAAAATTAATCGTTTAAAAGTTGATTATTTTCAAGGTCAAAGTCAATGGCTTTATGTTTTTGTCTCAGATGCACTAAAGAGTTTAACTTTGCGTTTGTCACAGTTCACTTTTTACGCTGAAAATGTTCACTTTTTGTTTTGCCAAATCTATTGATATTTTTAAAGATTTTAAAAATTTTAAAGTTTTATTCTATCTTTAACAAAGTATGGCTGAAACATTTCAACTATGAAAAAACGAGAAATTTCATATATTTTTAAATTGTAATTTTTGTAAAATTCAAAATATTTTCTTTTAAGGAATTTTTTGTTTCCATATGGAAAGAAATTAGGTAGTTGCACTCTTAGCAATCAAATCACTTATGATGTTGTTTGATTATTGTAACTAATTATTATTTGTTGACTTTTGTGCTGATTGCTTTTTTAAACTGTATTTTTCTGTTAAGGTATTTTGTATTATTATTGTGTTATTATCTAAGTAGTTATTACCATTAGATAATGTCGTTCTGTCTATTTGTGATCAATTTTATACGTGTTTAATTTAAGTATTCTTGCCGATGTCAGTAGATTTTATATTTATTATTATTTTTTTAGGAAATATTATTTTACAAAGCTTCAATTCATTGTATTTTTTGACAATTGGTCGCTGATGCTTCTCACAACATAAGGTTTTATGCGTCTATTGCGCAAAGATTGTCAAAATGCTTAACGCTGCACTGTTAAAATGTGCAGTTACTGTTAATTTAATTTATTAACATTTATGTTAATAAATTACTGTTATCATTTAATTTATTTTCAAATTATGCTACTACATCATTTTAATTTTAATAATATATGTGGTAAAACTACTTTGTAAAGCATCGCTGTGATACTAGTTCTTATGTGTTGTGATTGATTAATTTATTATGATTTAAACCTAGTCATTTGCGTTTTAAGATATTTTCAAGTAAAATAAAAGTATTAAAAAACATATAGTGTCATTTAACCTGCGCAAATACCTTCTCAACTCACTATAATTTGCATGATGAGTTCTCTTCATCACGCATCATGGATTTAAGCCTTTAATTTACCTAAACAATCAAGTATTGATTCTTATTGATTGATATGTGTAATCACAAGGAAAATTTGACCTTCTTTATGATACAAGTGATAACATTAATTTGTAATTGACTTGAAATAAAAGCTTTCCGCTTCAAGATGGACTTCCCATTTATCTAAACAGCCAAATATTCCAGATACGCTAAACACTTGTTTCCTATCTTAAAGATATAGTTCGCATTAAAACACTTATCACGATTTTACAAACTTCCTAGTTAGAAAGATTACGGAAGCATTCGAATTAACTTGAAAAAAAATATAAATAAAACTATATAATTTATTTTGTACATTGTTAAATAATTTTACCTGTTGAGAGGGGGCTATAAAGGATCCCTCTCAGAACGTCATGCAGTGAGAGTACTGATCCTAAGTGGAAGTACTGATCCTAATTTGCATCTTTATTTTAAAATTAATAAAGGTGGGAAAGGTTTTAACTCTCAACTTAAGATCAACTTTAGACCATCGAAATATAGATAAAAAAAATAATATGGATAGAAAAAATTAACTTAATATGGATTTGAAATATAGAAAAAATAAAAAAGCGAATCAAATAGCCCAAGACGTTATATTTTATTTAAAACCTGTTTCGCCTTTATCGAACTTGAAATAAAGTTGCTAAATGGGAGCAGGTACAATTAAATTTTAATGGGAAACTTTTTCTATTTGCTGATGACACATTAATATTAATCAAAGGAATTCTTGGTTTGAAGTCAGATCCAAAGCACTGAACGATCTTTAGTTAATAAAAAAGTGGTTGGATCAAAATATCCTATCCTTGAATGTCTCTTAAACTAAATTCATGCCAATTTCAATTAGCACTGATTACGATCTCGATCTTCTACGCATTCACAGTTGTGGTAATATAAACAATCTATCTTGCCCTTGCAACAGCATAGTTCTTGGTTATAAACACATAGGGATATATTTTTTATTTTAGAATGAAGTGGACGGAGCATATAGTCTTTCTGAAAAAAATCGAAAATATTTTTTTAGGTCGAAATCGAAAAAAAACGAAGAGTTTATATGAAAGAAACTTGCATATTTTGCTTACGTTCGGTCTCTGCTGTCGTTTGGGATTTTCAGTTGGGAAGCTTGTTATCAATCCATTTTAGAGCCATTAATCGTAACACAGAAAGCAATCTTAAAAGTTGGATTTCAAAAGGATCGGAGGGACTCCACTAACAATCTTTTCTAAGAAACCGGAATTTTACCAGTTAGACACCTTTACATAAAATTTTTACAAGTTCATATATTAAAAAAAATTTAATGGAATTTTTTTCCTGTTTCTCATCAGCATTTTACAAGGTATTCTCAAAATGTCGGTATCCCCACATTTCATACAAATAGATCAATTTCAACAACACACTCTTTTTGTGTTGCACAATTACTATTTAGAAATTTAGTCAATTTTATAGAAAACCAATGATTTATTTAATTCGCACTCAATTAATATTCTCAAAAGCCGCACGTCTATTTTGTTGAACACTAGGCCTATTTCAACTGAGGAGGCAGACCTTTCCTCTCATCTCCCCTCTGCCTCGCCTAATTTCATTGCAATAGACAAACAAATCTTCTTATTGTCCTGGTTGTTGTCATCAAACAAATATTCTACCTCACGCTTTTTCCTTACTAATTATGCATTCAGGTCACGCAGCTTCAGCAATTATTATTATTTTTAATCAACAACAATGTCTACACAAAGGCATCCCTGCCCATGTAGACCTTTTCCATAAAATTTTTTGTATTAGATTGTAGAACATTTTTATTTAGTTAATGATCTTATTTTGTTGATAATGTATATTTTGGAATAAATAAACTATTTTCATTCATTCATTTCATTTCAATATTGAAAAGTCATCCATTCAAAAGTAAGTGGTCCAATACCGACTTCAATGTCAGAAGAGAGAAAAAAAAACACTTGGCTTTTTTAAATATGTTAAGAGTTTTATTGATAAAGACAATGCAAATCTCGAATGTGTAAGCGTGTGCTAGAGTAAGAGTAAATCTACCTAGAGTACCACTTCATTTATAGATCAAGGAAAATCTTAATACCTGTCAGGTGATCTTTTGAAATCTTATGCAGGACCGGCCCACTTAAATCGTTCGGTATTTGACCCTCTTAAAATAGTGGGTTTTATATTGTTAACATATATTACTGAACTAAGATTAACATAAAATATTTAACATAATAATAATATTAAAATATTTTGTATTGACTCATTGTATTACACATAGTTTTTGAATATTTCATTCTCTATTTTTTCACCTTAATCCTATACTATAACATGGGTAAAGGGTGTTTGCGTCTCAAAACGGCTCTTACAAATTTTCTCTATGAATTTGAAATACTCCAACCCATTTCTGGGATGAAAACATGATTTGATATGTGATGTGGAAAGCAATAACGGGCCATAAGTGGGAATTTTTGCAAAATAAGTAATTGATATTTTCTTTTAGAGCATAAATTCTGGTCGTTTTGATACAAAAAAAAACATGCTTTTATCTCAAGAAATGACTTGAGAACAACTAAAAACATTGTTTATGAACAATTAAAAACATAGAAATGGAAATCGGTATTTTTCAGAAAAACAGCTTTAAAGTTTGATACTATAACAAAATATTTAATTAACATACTTAAAAGATGAAATGTATATATAACAAAAGTAACATGTATACCCAACGAGGTTAAATAGATATAGAGTGCTCACTAGAGAGGGAAAAGTGTCCCTTTTTGACTGGCGCCATGTTACCCACGATTCCCGCCGTTTCCTTGGTAACCAGTCCTTTGTTTACACTTTTCCAACAGTAGTTTACCATTTTACCCACACCTATCCGACATTCTTATGGTAACCAACTTCAATAGCCTGCTCACAGACCATCAAATCAAACTAATTCAAAAACAAACAACAAATAAACATATGTTTTAAAAATATCATCAGTAATTTTTGAAGCTTGTAGCGACCGATCAGAATAGCTAAAACTAGTAACCAAGGAAACGAGAGTAAAGTGTGGTATGGTTGCCAAGGAAACGGCGGGAATTATGGGTAAAATGGCGCAAATCAAAAAGGGACACAAAATTAACACGTGATGAGCACTCTATATCTATTTAACCTCGTTGTGTATACCCTAAAGAAAAATGTATAGTACATATAATTATACAGTAAATGTTTTACAAAAAAAAAAAAAAAAAAAAAAAAAAATATGTACGTAAACAGAGTGTCAGAAAAAGACGTTTTGGGGTTTTGGGAGATCATTTGGAATACTTGAACAAAAAAATTCCTAAAAACATAATATGTCCTAAAACGCTTGTTAAGCGGCTAGTCGCTTTTTGTGTTTTAAACTAAATAAATTTTATTTCCGTAGCGAATCATTGTATTAAGTTCATATTTGGCATGAGCCTTCATCACAGCAATACTCGTTAAAATACCCCCGTCGCACCAGACCTGCGTATACTCAGCGAATTTCCAAAGAATTATTGTTTCAACATCAAAGAACTTTGTGGCTTTCTTATATAATTAATAATCTTTACAAGGAAATATAATATATTTAATGGCATAATATTTCTGAGTAATTTTTTTTTATTTAATAATTTATATATGTTGCAATAAATGACTTTTTTTAACAGTAATAAAACTGCATATCCAAAGCTTCCATGCAAAAGGAATGATTTGTTTACAAATAACAAAACATGAACAATTCAAATTTGACAAATATGCAGAAGACAGCTGATTAGGAACCTTAGGCCTACTATCCCCATCTCTCTTGCACCCATTATACACTTATTTTCCATGAGAATACCATGGGATTTAGCATGTAGGTTTGCTGCTATGTGGGTTTTTGATCAAATCTTAATCACTCACCACCTAGTGAAGGTTCATACAAATTTTTAATAAGATATGTCGATAAATAAGCGATATATAACTTTTTAAAGATTTGCTCATAAGAATAACATGGGAAACTTGATTTGAATTTTCTCTAAAACCAGTTAAGCTATTTTAAAGATTCAAAATACTAAATTCTTTGTTTTTTAAGCTCTTTTAAATGGTTTTAGTTAAATTTGAAAATGTGGGTCCAAAAATGCCAAAAACCCATTTTTGACCCCTTTGAAACCCCATAAAACCCCGTTGCCATAACCCGACAAAGCTGGTTCGCGAACTCATGAAAATAGACCTAGTCTTACACCTTCATACCAAATTTGATTAAAATCAGAGGTCCCCTTCAAAAGTTATCGGTACCACGGACACACACACACACACACACACACACACACACACACACACACACACACACACACACACACATATATATATATATATATATATATATATATATATATATATATATATATATATATATATATATATATATATACATATACATATATACATATGAAAATGAACGAACGGTGTTTTTGGCTTCTGGGGACCTCAAAATGAAAAAGTAAAGTGGTCCCGGGCTTAGGTCTTACCATGGCTACTACCGTAATAGCGTATTCCCTATAGGGAAATTCGCTAATAAAACTTAGGTTAATTGAAAATAAATTAAGACTCCATAAAGTTGCTTCCACAATATTTTTATCCTAGAGCCGCCCCTGTCATCATTAGTTGACATATTTTTTCCGAAAAAAACAGTAGAAGTTTGAAAGGTTTCTTGTGACTAAGTCACAGTCTAACATCATAGAGTAAGCATTCCTACCTAACATCATCAGTTGTGACACTCTAACGTGAAGTCTTTGGTAGAAGAAGCTATTGGTTTCTGGTGTGTAAACTCACAACTACAATTTTTTACTGTTGATTATGATGGTAAAAGTTTGGTTGTTTGGCGGAACAGCTACAGCTCCTGGCAAGTAGTTAATATTTTGTTCCATTCATAAAAAAATGACTTTTTTCATGGGGGTGTTTTTTATATAAATCAAAACCATACATTTGCTCTATTTTGTGGCCAATCCATTTGTAAATTTATTTAAATGTTTGAAGAAAACCACTGGTTGCGAATGTAAACACTGGGAGCGCTAGTGTAGTTCTCTCTTTCTAGGCCATGCCCAAACAGCGAGTGTTGTTACAATTATCCTACATGAAAAATTTGCTACAAAGGTATGTGGAGTAAATTCGTATGAAAAGAATAAACACATTTCCATTTCCTCAAATGAATACAATTCCAATCAGAATAATGGGCTTAAATAAGTCTGTGTTATTGAATTAGTAAAAATATTTTCAATTTATTTTGTAAATTGCCAAAGTGCCGCCCCTAAAATTTTGCCGCTGTAGGCTCCAGCCTTTTCAGCCTATTTAGAAATACGGCCCTGATTGGGTCTAATAAATCACATTGACGGATGCAGATTATGAAAAGTGCCTGGTAACTCGCGAAGCACTATGCGATACATTACTGTAGTGCGCGTTTAACCGATTAGAAATTGAAGGCGCTAAATGCAAAAGTTAATATTTTGTAAAAATATATGCCTAGATTATTAGTTTTGATGAAGCGTAGTTCTGATGTCGCTGAGTTGGATGAACTACAGATGAAGAGTTTACTGTATTTTATTAACTTAAAAAATTAATACTTTAGAGTGCTGTGTAAAGTTATAATTTGAAACTTCCCTCTTCAACTTTATTGTCTCTCTCTTCATCACTTGTCTCGGAATCGTCTTCTGTACTTCAAAGATTCCATACAATAAGTGACTCTTTCATTGCTACTTCATTTGTGGTTCCCTATTGTTCCTTAAAAACTTGAAACTAGTCTCACAATTATTTATTTTTGTAATTTCTAAATTACAATTTTGTTAAATATGATACAACAAAAGGGCATTCACGGAGGTAAACTCCGTGTTTTCAGTTTCATCAAGGAGTGCATAAGAAGGTTTCCTCCAGTAATTGTTTTGATTCTTTCCCCAACTTCACTGGCCAAAGGAAAAAAGCCTAAACTACTTCTCAGAAAGACTTGTGAGGTATAGTGTGTGTGTGTGTGTGTGTGTGTGTGTGTGTGTGTGTGTGTGTGTTTGTGTGTGTGTGTGTGTGTGTGTGTGTGTGTGTGTGTGTGTGTGTGTGTGTGTGTGTGTGTGTGTGTGTGTGTGTGTGTGTGTGTGTGTGTGTGTGTGTGTGTGTGTTTTGTCATCCCTGAATAAGACTCTTAAATTGAAACTCGTCCTACAAACACATATTTTAGATTGACAGACTTGAATCCCTAACTTTAGATAGGTCAATTCCAATCCACATAAACATGTCAAATATTATATTTTGTTTAATACAGAATATTTTAAAAATATAACTCAAAATATCACATTATAATTTTCATTAAAAATACACACAATTGATCTACAAAAAACTATTGTTCTGAGCAACTGATCAGCTGATTATAAATGGACTGTTTACATTTCCCAATGAGCATAAAAATTGTTGGAAACTGTTTTAAAATTGTTTTAATACAATTTCAAAATATTTTGATATAAGTTTGGTATTAAAACAACTTTAATGCAAGTTTTAAATAATTTTAAAATTGTTTTAAAACAAGTTTTATAAACTCATATCAATACAAGTTTTAATGACAGTTTAAACACTTATAAATTTATTTTAATACAAGTTTATAAACTCATATCAATACAAGTTTTAATAACAGTTTAAACACTTTTAAAATTGTTTTAATACAAGTTTATAAACTCATATCAATACAAGTTTTAATAACAGTATAAACACTTTTAAAACTGTTTACAAACCATTTTAATAGAATTTTAAAAAATTATTATAATAAAAGTTTGCAAGAATATTGAAATTGAATTGAAACGATTTTAATATTAGTTTTATTTGCTTATTAATAAAAGTTTTAAAAACAGTTTAAAAATTTTTGTTAGAAAATTTTATATCAGTTTTTAAATTGTTTTAGTAACAGTTTTGGAACTCATATAAAATTATAGAACAACAATTTTAAAACTGTTATCAATATAAGCAAATAATTTGCAGCAGACCTGCGTATTCGGCGAATTTCCAACAGAAATTTGGTATTTTTTCTATTTTCCCATAAAAACCATGGGATTGAGTACCCACATAGCACATAGCATAGCATATGTGAGTAGTAGTACCCACATAGCACACGTTGTCAATTTGACGTCAAAAAGTGATCAAAGTCGTCAAATTGATGTCAAAGTAAAATATTAAATCAAGTATTGACGTCAAAATGATGTAAATATTTTGAATTCTTAAATTTAAAAGGTAATGTAATAAATGAAAAAAAAAATTCTTTAAGTCTTTTACAACAAGAGAACATTGTTATTTGTTTAAAACAATTGAACTCGTTAAAAACTTGACATCATTTTGATGTAAGAATTCTGTAAAGTATTTGATTACACAGTCAAAATTTTTACATCAATTGAGATAACTGCAATTTGTTAAACATTTACACATGAAACTAACATGTAAGGGAACTCTAGTTTAAGACCTATTTGGGAAGATATAAAAATATATAGGCCACGGGAAATGCGTTTAATTTGATCAACGCAAAGAAACTTGGGTGTCAAGTGGCCAAGTAGTGTAACAATTAACTTGTGAAGCCATGGGCGGATTTACGGGGGTGCCAGGGGGTGCCTGGCACCCCCTGATTTTTGATGATTTTTAAAAATTTCTATAATATTTTTGTAATGATATTTTTGTATTGGATAAAAAAGTATTTTCGGACAATAAGCAATTTTAACAAGTAAGTTAGGACGTAAGCATTCAAGTCACGTAATCGAAACAACAATTTTAAAAGTCAATTAAACTATATTTTGAACATAATGCGATCGCGTGTGTCGTGTGTGTATTCTGGTCAACTACTCTGCGCGGTTTCCGGCAATGGCGAGTACCGACACCAACCCTGCTCAGACGCTCTCTCTCTCTCCCTCCCCCTCTCGTCATTTACCTCTGGTGACTTAATTTCTCTGAATATGATGAACATCTGTGATATAGTTATTTTTATTTTTTGTGGACTCTACAGGACAGTTAGTTGTAACATCGATCGTTGCTCAGTGGCCAAGCAGTATATTGTTTGGTTATTAGTTAGTGCAGTGTGTATTACTTTTTTCAAGTTATTTACTTATTTAGTTACTTTGTAGACTTGTATCTTTCGAAAGTTTGATGAATATAATTAGCCTTATTGGTAAAGAGACATTAATAACAATGAAAAATAAAACGGCTTTCGTTATACAGTAATCACTACCAACTCACATACAAAACAATATTTTGATATATTCTTTTCTTGTTAGTTTTCACAGTACGTCATCAAAAAAATATTTTACTTTTAATTAGTTATGACCATTTTTATATTCTTTAGTTTTTTGTACTGAAATTAATAAAACAAATCAAATTAGTGAAATGAAACAAATCAAATTATATTGAAGGTTAAATATAGGTTAACAAATAACGATAAAAACACTTTTCTAGCAATGGTTGAAATCAATATTCTAGGGAGGTTTTCATAATAAAACTCCAAATTAGATAGACAGTTTTCTAAAACTGAAATGAGCTATTGTACAATTTTTGGTTTTTTGTAGTAATAAATTAAACGCAGCTTTACTTGTTTGTTGTACATCGGATTGCCGCGGTCCTAAAAAACACATACATTGAAAGAAGACTATTATGTGAAACATTATGTGAAAATTTAATGTTTCTAAATTTTACAGTTTTTGAGGTGTGCTTGCTTACTCAGTCATGTCTTCACCGACCATAGCTTCGAACGCATCTCCTCCTGAGACCGCAACGCTGATCGGTGGGTTAGTTACGGTCTATGACTTATATGTGTATGACTTATCTCTACAGAGAGATTTGTTTTGAGTTATTGAAAATATTTCTTACCTAGGCCTATATATCAATAACAGAAATAATAACAGCGCGCTGTAAACTTGGCTGATTACGTGTATTACGCCCGGTGTCGCGCGGCCGCGTGCGAAGATGCGTTCACCGCGATCATCGGTGAGATAACTGAGTTTAAGGAAGCAGAACTAAAAAACCGTAAAACTTATAAACGTGAATTTTTCACACATTGCTCAGTAAATATTTTTCTTTCAATTTATGGGTTTGTTGATCCCAGTTCATGATAAAATAAAAAGTAGCTACCTGGCTTATGTATAAAAGAAAAATATGTAAGGGAACTCTAGTTTAAGACCTATTTGGGAAGATATAAAAATATATAGGCCACGGGAAATGCGTTTAATTTGATCAACGCAAAGAAACTTGGGTGTCAAGTGGCCAAGTAGTGTAACAATTAACTTGTGAAGCGGAGAGCAACGTGGCGTAGATGGTAGGATCGCGGCTTGGGTATGTAGAGGTCATGAGTTCAAATCCTGCCAGCGGCAAGGACTTTTACTGCTTTAAATAGTTTTTATAACTGTTTTAAAATGTTTTGATAACAGTTTTTAAATTGTTTTTATAACAGTTTTAAACTGTTTAATAGAAGTTTTAAAATTGTTTTAATACAAGTTTAAACAATTTTAAAATTGTTTTAATAGAGTTTTGAACAATTTTTAACTCGTATTAATACGAAAACGTTGTTAACTGTACTTATATTAATAACAGTTTTAATACGAGTTTGAAACTTATTTTAAAACAGTTTTAAACCCATTTTTTTGCTCATTGGGTTATTTTAATTCAGCAATAGACAGGTGGTTTTTGTCTTTTGTTTTGAAAAGAGATAAACAAGGAAGAATGGTTGTGTACATGTGGAGCAATGAATGATTGTGAGATTTGTTTTCTTTAAAATGTTTTTTTTTAAATTAAAATGTGTAATTAAAGCAATATATTATATACTTTCACCTACAACCCCTTCTTTTGTTTTTTTTTGTGTTTACCGGGTTATTATAGTTTGTTTTGTTTTGTCGGTTTTTTACATAGTGGCGCCCAACGTAGTGGGGCATTGGTGGAAGTATATTTTTTACTGAAAAGTCACAACAGATTCTTTGAGAATGGATGCTTTAGTGAAGATGAGAAAGGCTCTTAGGACAGCAATGAGCAAAGCTATAAATAGGTTCAATGAAGTTTGTAAAGAAGATATTAAGAAAGCAAATGCACTATTTGAGGTAATTGAACAGAGAAATCAAGAATTAAATTAATTGAATAAAGAACTTTTTGATTTAATGCTAGAAGACAATACGGATGAAGAAATAGCAACTGAATTAGAAAAACAAGATGAATATCAAAGTATGTTTTCATCAGTAAAGGTAGAGTTAAATGCTATTAAAAAGACAGAAGATGAAGCACGATCCCTGGACAATTCTGTGAGTAATTCTAATGTAATAGTACAGAAAAATAACAGATTAAGACTTCCAAAAGTTGAATTATTGAAATTTGGTGGCGATTCAAGAGACTGGCTTCACTTCTGGAGTCTTTTCCAAGTAATTGACAAGGAAACTTCAATAAATGCTGAGGAGAAATTTCAGTATTTATATCAGTCCATGATTCCAGGATACAGAGCTTGTGATGTAGTAAAATGTTTCCCTCCTACAGCTGATAATTATCCCAAAGCCTTAGAAGAACTTAAGAGTAGATTTGGGCAGGACGGCCTTCTAGTACAAGTCTATGTCAGGGAATTATTAGCTTTAGTGTTTAAGAACTCAGAATCAGGTAAATCTTTTTCGCTTATGAAGTTTTACGACAAGCTAGAATGCCAATTACGAGCTTTAGAAAGTTTAGATGTCACGACAGATAAATGTGCTTGCATTTTGTTACCTTTAGTCGAGTCCTGCTTACCAGATGACCTTCTAAGAGCGTGGCAGAGATCCAGTTTATCGTCAAATCAGTCCAACCACGGATCGTCAGAAGCGGAAGAAGTAACACTGAAAAGGCTGAGACAGTTCATCAAGTCGGAAGTTGAAGGCGAAGAGAGGATCGTTTTAGCTAAATCAAGTTATGATTCTACTAAGAAGGTGAGTTCTAAGAATAGTAGTTCCACTAAACGTGAGGAAATGCCAACAGCCTCTTGTCTTGTAAACAAAATTAAAGACACAACATGCATTTTCTGTTCCCAGTCTTCTCATAAGAGTATTAATTGTTTAAAAACGAAGAAAATGGACTACAATGACAGGAGACAAATTGTATTGGATAAAAAAGCATGTTTTTCTTGTTTGGCTCAAGGCCACAAATCTAAGTTTTGTAAACGGACTATTAAATGTAACTTGTGTTCACGCAAACATCCTGCTATTATGTGTAAGCCTAGTGATGTGCAAGAAGATGTTGAAAAACAAAATGGGTGTGGTCCTCATGTAAAACCGGATCAAAACCAGGTATCTGAGGTTAAAGATTTGTCAAATTTACAGGGGAAATATCAAGTCTATTTACAGACTGTGGTCTTTATTCATGATATTACTTATTCATGATGGAATGTCCACTCCTGTTAGAGCATTGATAGACACCGGTTCCATGAGATCTTATATCCTTGCAGCAACTGCCTCTAAGATAGGTTTAAACCCTGAAGGACAAGAGAGTTTGACTCATTCACTTCTTGGCGGTGCTAAGACTGATGAAGTGAAACACCATGAATTTAAGATTATTCTCATAGGCGTCATTTGGGGGGGCAAGGGGGGAGCAGTTGTCCCCCCAAAAATTTCGGTGATTTTTTTTTAATTGGAAATTGAAATGTTAGGTTATGCACAGTAATATATGGTGAAATATTTGTATATGACAATTAATTATAAAGTTCTGAACCAGACTTTAACAAAATGTCTACTTTGTATTATTAACACAAAACTCTTAAATTGACTCATTTTGCAATCGTCATCTGTAGCAGGAAGTCCCATCTCACGTCTGTTGAGTTGTTAAGGCTCCGTCCGGTCTTCCTGCACGAACGACGTTACCGAATGCCGCCTCTCGGCCGCAGCGCTAGGCGAGTTCCACGAGTTTGATGGCTGCAGAGGTTTACAGGAATCGTGTTTTAAAATTATCTAATTATGATAGAGATTGACTCTTAACTTTTTGTAAAAGTAGAAAGACGGATCTCGTCTTCTCTGGTTTTAGAATTTTTTTTTTTAATTTATAATTTTAGAGATAACCGTCTAAAATCGTCTGTTTTTTCTAGGGGCAAGTTTTATAGATGCAGAGGTTTACGGGGATCGTGTTTTAAAACTAACCAATTAAGATAGAGATTGGCTCTTAACTTTTTCTAAAAGTAAAAAGACGGATCTCGTGGCTCTGTTTTTAGAATTTTTAAATACAATTTCTAATTTTTTAGCTATAACTGTCTAGACCATCTGTTTTTCTCGATTTTTAACTTAAGTTTTCCATTAGTTTTGATAACACTACCAAAGTGAGATTACCAAAGTGTAAGAAAGGAAATTTAGCACCATTATTCTTCTTTAATATGACACATTAGTTGTAGCTCTAGGCTGTTCTAAAAAACCCCTCTTCACAGGGTTCTAAAAACCCTTTCATTTGCATCGAGAAAAACAGATGATTTTAGACAGTTATAGCTGAAATTAAAAATTTTATTTAAAAATTCTAAATACAGAGCCAAAGAGACCCGTCTCTTTAATTTCAGAAAAGTTAAGATCCAATCTCGATCTTAATTGGTTAGTTTTAAAACACGATCCCCGTAAACCTCTGCATCTATAAAACTTTTTGCCACTAAAAACAGATGATTTTAGACAGTTATAACTGAAACTAGAAATTGTATTTAAAATTCTAAAACCAGAGAAGACGAGATTCGTCTCTCTACTTTTGGAAAAAGTTAAGAGCCAGTCTCTATCTTAATTAGTTAACTTTAAAACACGATTCCCGTAAACCTCTGCACTGTCTGCAGCCATCAAACTCGCCTAGCGCTACGGCCGCGAGGCGGCATTTGGTAACGTCGTTCGGGCTCAGGTAGACCGGAGCGTTGCCTTGGTTAAACCATTGACTATTGAACGCTACTTCTAAAGTCAATGGTTAAACATAACCTCTTTCGTGTGAAAATGTAGATATAGTACTTTCGCTGATGTCCGATGTTTACATTTTACTGTTGTTTACTTGAAAATAAATCAATTTCCTTACTTATGGGTAATCAAATGGAAATATTACAAACTTAGAAAAAGAGGGGACTTGTAGGTCCCCTCTTTTTAATGGACAATAATTTACCAATTCACTTTAGAAACAACTTCACGCCGAGCTCTATCCAATTGCACTAAAATCATTAAAATCTATTGCAAATTGTGGGAGGAGTTTCTTGTACAAAACCCCGTATCACGTATTAAATATGTATAAATGTTTTTGTAAATCATTATTTATCTTTTTTTAATCACTTAGTAATTTTTTACCTTTCTTGTGCTCAATAACAATTAATTTTTTTAGGTAATGTAATGGACAATATACCGTAGCTGTACTGATCCTAAACATTAGTTAAATTTTAAATGACTTTTTGTCCCACGGCAGATTGCAAAGGTGCTTTGCCAAAAACTAATTTTTGATAAAGATAAAACAATGTGTTTTACCATACAAACCTATGGAGTTTTAGTCTATGTATCCGACTGTAAAACTTTAGAGTTGTAAATAACATACAATAAAAATAGCTAAATAGTTAGAAAATGATGTTCTTTTTTATTTTAACGATTTAGCATCCATTAACCAATTAAATCCATTAAATTTCTTAAGGTCACAGTAACTACTGGCAGTTCCGGAAGAATAATGACTTTCTACAAATAGAAACATATTATATATTCAAAATTAGGGTATTGTTTTCATGGGTTTGTGAGATTGTATTATAAGTTCACATTTTATAGACAGCTTAGTGTCACAATGTAAACTTAATTAGCTTTTATTGACAGTTTTTAGCAAAATTTAAGAGGTTTGGCGTATTTGTGGGAAGGGGGGAGGGGGTATGACCTTATGAAAATCTTGCCCCCCCAATCAGAATGCTGAAATGACGCCTATGATTATTCTAGGTAGCTTGACCAATGATTACAAATGTAGATTCAAAGTTTTGGATCAATCTCTCATTTGTGAAAACATTCCTAGTGTTGAGAGGAGACTGATTAGTAAACAGCTTAAAGACGCTAACATATTTATTTCTGATGTGGGTAAAACTAACCAGAAAATTGATGTGTTGATTGGTGCCGACGTTGCAGGCAAATTATTCACAGGTAATAAAGTAGAACTAGATTGTGGATTAGTCGCCATAGAAACTTTTCTAGGTTGGACACTGATGGGTCGGATGTCAAGTGAAACCAAATCCTGTGGAAGTAAGTTGAATCAGTACTCATCCTTTGACATGTTTTGTGGTTGTGGTAGTAAACCTGGGGAAGATCTTTCGAAGCCCTGGAAATTGAAGACACTTGAAAGTACTGATCCGCCTGAACCCGTATCAAAAGGGGAGGTGAACGATATGACTCTTAGTCACTTCAAGAGGACAGTAAGTGTAAATAATGAGGGACATTATGAAGTAAACCCTCCTTGGATTGAAGATTGCAACTACTCCCGAGTAACCATGAAATCGCCAAGAGGAGACTTCAGTCAACGATTGACAAAACCAAGACAAACGCGTATTTTTAGAAATACGACGAAGTATTTGGCAACTGGAGAAAAGAGGGAATTGTTGAGGAAGTTTCAATTGAAGAAGGAGTACCATGTTCAGGAAATAAGAAATGTCAGCGAACCAGGTCAAGGTCAAGGTTGTCGAGGTTAGTTCCTGATCTGCTTAACTCCGCCGATCTACCATCAAGGGGGTGTAGTGCAAAAAAACTACTCGAAAGTCAACGGTGGGAGAGCCCAAACTGGATGTATAAACCGATTAATGAGTGGCATGCGGAAAGTGTAAATCTCAATGAAGAAGAAATTAACACGGAGAGAAGAAAAACTGTTTACTCTTTATCAGTGATTACAAATTATGAAAAGGAAGATAATATCCTTCCCAACCAACCAAAATGTTTGACAGCATTAGTGAGAAGTTGCAAGTTAATGTAACAAGTTAATTAACTTGGGTGGGATGATGTTCTGAGCAACTGATCAGCTGATTATAAATGGACTGTTTACATTTATTTTAATTCAGCAACAGACAGATGTTTTTTGTTTTTGTTTTGAAAAGAGATAAACAAAGAGGAGGAACTGTTGTGGACATGTGGAGTAATGAATGATTGTGAGATTTGATTTCTTTAAAATGTTAAATGTGTAATTAAAGTAATTATACTTTCACCTACAACCCCTTCTTTTCTGTTTTTGTGTCTACCAGGTCATAGTTTGTTTTTGTTTTGTCGGTTTTTTACAACTATTTTTCCAAAATTTAAAAATATTTTAAATATCATTGGATGATACCCTTTTGTTCCTTTAAGTTATGCTTCGTCATATTTTATTTTTGTCAGAGTGTTGTTTTAACTGTTCTTTTACTAGAAAGAACATTAAACATTAAAGCCATTGTTATGACGAACACATAATTGGAAACAAACAGAAATATATTTTGGAACAATATTTTTTGTTTCAGAGGCTTTTTAACTACTTTCCGGTGTAATAAAATCGTTTAAAATGCATTAGTCTTGTTTCCCTACTTTTTGTAAACATTTCTGTTTTTAATTTGTCAAAATAGACCGAAAAACAACGGAGCTATGACTATTATTATGCAACAAGTACATTTTAAAAATACTTAAATTTCCATATTTTTAACACAAGATAAAACCACTTTTGCAAGAGAGTTCATCTTAGCAACATTGGTTTTCGTGACCACTAGTGTCCCCAGAAAAAGGTCCAATCGATTTCAAGAGTATATCTTTCGGGCAGGCCCGTGCTGGCCCACCGGGACACCGGGACGTATCCCGGTGCGCCCTCTGCGTAGAGAATTTTTGGCGCCCTTCAGTTCGGAAACAGACTCATTGTACTCTGAATACCAACAACAAAAAAGAAAAAACTTAAAGATGACTCATGTAACAGCCTTAAACGTCGTCTTAAGTGAATAAAACAATAATTTATATTAATATAATTTAATCCGGATCATTCTTGAACTAGGATAATCGACAATATTACCGAGCGGAAGACTGAATTACAACTAAATGGAACTTATGGTCCACACGGCAGGGCGGGGGCGCCCTCGGCCTCGGCCAGTGATGAGGGCAGAAGAGTGAGAGAGGGGGTGGAACGAGAGTCTGCCATTGCCGTCTTCATTTCGTCTGCCTGTTGATATTTGTCACTATAATAATCAGTGTCAATAACCTCACGCAGTATGCCTGTTTGTGACATGTGTGGTGAATTATTTTGTGATTTATTGTTCTTCTTGTGCAAGTTTCTAACTCTTTATAATAAAAGTAGCGTAAATTAAGGAAATTTGCATCCTGTTGGTTTTCGCCATTTTACCTACAATTCCCGCTGTTTCCTTGGTCAACAGACCTTTGTTTACAGTTTCCCATCTGTTATCTGCCATTTTACCCATAAATGTTCGTCGTTTCTATGGAAACTAACTTCAATAGCCTGCTCGTAGACCATCAAATCAAAGTGTAAAAAAAGTGGGGACAAAAAATGAACATGTTTATTAGACCTACTCTATATAACCTCTATTTTAACCTCGTTGGGTTGGACACAATCTCGGGAGAATCTCTCTCGCCATAAGGTTAATTTTTTTTTAAATGAGAGTTTTTTTAACTCTTCAGGGAGAGTTTTGAGTATTTTCTTAAATTCCACTACGATGTGTGTTTTTAGGTGTTAACAAATCAATGGGAAAATACTAGACTGCCTTGAAAACAAGAAATGTTATATGTGTGTGGCTATAATTGTGTCCTTACAGCTTACAGCAAGGTTACGTTATCTGTGCAAGGCTGTGGACACCCTTTCTGTTTTTTATTTTGGGATGTTAGTTTAAGTGATCTAGAAAGACAGGTAACATTTTCTTTTCATTGTTATTTGAAGGCTTAATCACTGCAATGACAGGGGCTAATATCAAACAGTGAATGTACGAAGATCGAACCCGTCGCCGAATCTGCCTCAAGATGACTGGCACGCCGTAGGCCGACCACTAGAGTAGTTTGCCGCGGCCGCGTCACCGGTCCCCACATAGTCGCGAGCGCCGAGCGCCCTTCAACAATGTTGAAGGAAACTGTGAACTGTTAATTGTGAAAACTGATCGATAACAATGATTTTGAAGTTTTTTTGACTCGATCAATAGTATAATATCGCGGTCAAATCGTGGGGAGTCGTCCACAGACATTATATTTCACCGTTTCTTCACTCACGGGATGAAGGAATATCAAATCTACAACCAGGAATGGTGCGGCTTGTCAGTAGTGAAGACCGCGTCGAAGTGTCGTATGGCTGCGTCGGCGTGGCATACCTTATTACAACGGAATTATCGAATGCTACAGTATATCGAAAAATCTTCCCCCGCTTAATTTTTTGTGTTAAATCCTTTTTTTATTACTACGTTACCGTTGTGTGTTCAGTTATATTAAAGAAATTATTTAGTAAAAAATGGCAGTTTTTCCTTTGGCCTGTATGCTATCAAAAATTTCTTAACTTTTTGTGGTTATTAGGCCTACTTTATTGTTAGTTTAGTATTTTATTTATACTTAATTAGAAATTAATTAGTAAATTCAGTAATTTAAAAAAAAATTGCGTGTAAAATATTAACTTTTCTGAATTAATTTTTGTGTTATTTTTTCTATTTTTAGTGTATTTTGTTAATACTGTATGTGCTTTTAGTATCATGAAATTAAGAAATTACATAGCAAACTCTTCCAACTTCTTATTGAATGTAAATATAAAAAAATAATAGTTTGTGGCAGTTGCTTTATTGTTAGAAAGTTATTATTGTGTGTTTAGTGGCACTTTCATTAATAATATCATGCTTAAACTACTAATGTTATCTCTCATTCTGTTTTGCTCTAAGAAATTAGTATGATGTAGACTGGCCACCATGAAGTACCTATATAGGGCTATGGTATATTTATTTAGCTAATTTTGGGGATAAAATTTTTTCCTGAAGCATAAATGAGTAAAAACGTAAATATTATTTGCACGTATAAAAAGTTGATTTAATGCTATCAAATAGTTTGAGATGTCGAGATGTGTATTTAGGGGGGTCGAGATGTGTATTTAGGGGTTTTGAGATGTGTACATTTCCAAATATATTCACTATATTCCATACTCGAAGACAAGAGTAGTTGTCCAAGGAGGTAACTCTCCTTGTGACAACAGAGGAAGGGGAGGGGGTGTTGGATGGGGGGTTACACTATTGGCGCCCTCTGGCCATGGCCGTCCACCGCCCTAAGAAGGGCACCAGCACGGGCCTGCTTTCGGGTATCACTATCTCGCTTATTATGCATGTTAGAGGCGGCTGAGTCCGCTACTAAACAACATTCCTACAAGTGTACCTTGGCATAATGAGCAACAATAAACAATAAGTATAAAAAGTTCATGTCTCGCCATAAAACCTTTCACACAAAACTCGTGTTTCACCCATGACCTGTTATAAAGGGAAAAGTAATACCATACGGTATAAACCCTATTGATGGTTTGAAAGGTTGAGGCAGAAAATAGACAAAAAACCCTTAATGGCACATCATTCACAATCAGTTAACACATTGGCGGCGCATGTCCACGATCGTTGACGCAGAGGGGCGGCGCCAGGTGCGTGTGTCAACCATGGTGGACGCAAATTTGCTGTTGCTAAGCGACGTCAGTGTGCTACCAGCACTCGTGCGGTGTGAATGGCTGTTATTGCGCATGTGGGGAGATTGTTTTCATCAATTTTTGTCAACGCCGTTTTTGGTTCCTGCGTGTCCGTAGTAACATATGTTTATGTTAACTGATGAGCAGCTGCATAACTACAGTGATCAATCAATAATGTTTGGTGGTATTCTGTAAATTTTATAACAAACTGTTTGAGCAGGAAGATGGATTAATAAAAAACAATGAAAATAAGAAAATGTATTTACAAACATAACATAAAGTCTAACAGGTATACGAAGGAGATATAAGTAGATAAAATTAAAATATTGTTTTTTTCTTTACCTTACACGTAATACTCTGTTTCTCCTTTTAAAGCTGGAATGTAATACTTTCTTAATATAATATAATATAATTGCAAACTAGCAACAATACAACATCCAAGTCTTCAAAATAAACGTAGTAAATCCTTATATAACTAACTATAAGTCAACTCATAACAAATATTTATAATCAACATAGATGATAACAAATACCAAAAATAAAATGTGTCAATTCCATTTTCTTGTGATATAAATGCTACTTAATTATCATTTTATACTTTTATCAGCACTAATATACTTATTTATATAAATATAAATGTTTTAATCAACAATGGAAATGTTAAACAATGATAGATGATATGGATTGATATATGAAGTGAATTTTTATGAGTAAACTACTATTTTGAAAGAATAATCGCTATAGGTGATATACTACAAGATGATGAAATAAAATTATGAGGACTCAAAAAGACGTAGGTCAAGTTTTAAAGTAACCTCTCCACTGTCCACCTCATGAAGCGGCAAAACCTTCAGTATTGGTCCTCTTGATGTCTGGCTCAGATGCAGGATATCCGATATCCGAACCTCCGTCCGTCCCAGAAATTCTAAAACCAAAACCAGGGTTCATGATAATGAAACTTTGATGAAAACATAACACTTAGTTTTTATCTGTTATTTGTTTAATCACAATCAATCTGAACCATAAAATGTAATTAAAGTTAAAAAAATATATTTTAGTTTCCTGAGAAACAAACAAGAAAATAAAATTTTCTATGGAAACGTAAATCTTGTTTTAGGACAATGTAAACTATGGAAAGTTTGCACATTGTTTGGAGTCGCAGAAGCGCTTTTGGTGGATTTCCTGTTGACAAGGGTAAGCAACCAAAAGTGTTTCTGTGACTTCAACAAACTTAGCTAACAATTATGTTTGAGCAAAGAGGCAATAGAAGGCAGACAAATCTTACAATTTTCCTAAACAAAAAATTCAAATACTTTTGAAATAGATCACATTAAAAATCCACAAACTCCACTCCTAATAACTCATCACACTGTATAACTTGACACTTCCAAATGCATCCACAGCACTTCAACGTGCGACCTCGTCAATTGCTAATCACTATTTGTAACAGTTTTTCACCACATGATTTTTGATATTTGATGAATTGTACAGTCTTTTGTTACAATTATGTCTCTATTGAAGACGTTTTTACCCTACGACTTCAATTTTGTCTTTAGCTGAGATTACCCTATCATATTAATTGGCTTGGAACAAATTTTGATATCATCAATTTTTAGGGCTTAGCAACCCAATAACACTTTGTGTTTTTCGGTATGATTAGATTAACATTGAAACTTTAAAAGCCTGTAGGGCGTAGTAGTGTGTGAGCCGATGTGAATTATAATGGAATCCTGCTTATCTACAGGATAATACCTTTCTAACAGTATGTGTGGATTTCTCCTAAGATGCCCATAAGCTAAGAAAAAAGGAGGAAATGAATCATGATTGTCTATGAATATATAAATATTCAAAAATAACTACTCTGACAATATGGCAACGTTGCAACGTCATTTCCCTTGTAATTCCATGGCCGTGATTGTACAAGTAACTCTAGATTTAGATTTATTCATTCATTAGGGTGGACCTAATACACATACGAATCAGCCGAATGGGCTTTTAGCGCTCTAAATAATGGTTTCTCAGTCTTTTGGCTAAGATATTTTGTAACTCTAGATATGAGTTTGAAAATTGTTTCTTATCTGAACAAGAGAAATTTTGTTTTTGATAAACTAAACAAACATTAAATTAAAAAAAACTATGGTAAAAATTGATTTTTATTAAATTGCCATGATGGCGTCGTCCTATAATCCAGCTACTTGGAGGTCACGAATTGTGGATAGTTATAAGCAATGGCTTGTGGATGCGATATTCCATAGTGGGGATTAACGTCTGCACTACTGAATACTAGTTCATCCATAAAGACCATCCACATATTTAGACCAATTCGTAAGTATGAGGTCAAAATTGTATTTTGGATCCCAAGTTAAACTATAGGTCCCTAAATACCATTGGCTGTTGGGCTATTAATTAACAGGCCTGTCTAAGGAGAATGTCGGCCTTAGTCAGTAACAAGACTAAAAGATCGCGCCAAAATCATCCTACACTCATCTCTCATTCATATTCACGTTAAAATACCCACTATGTGAGGTCCCTGTCTCAAAAAAATTGATATAGTGATCTTTTTCCAAAATTGATATGAGTTTTCTCTGCTAGGAAACAACCAAAATTGTATAAAACTTCTTTTGCTTTATAAAAACTCAAAATAAGTTTTGTTTCTTAGGAAACGACTAAAACAGTACTGTTTCCACTTTCCATGGAAGAATAAAATTTTGAATTTTATTATTTTAAACATATATAAAGATAGTGCTAGCTCTCCCATATGGATTCCCGAACACCCCCCTCCCCTCCCATGAATTTATTAAAGGATTAAAATAAATATCTCTACATTATTAATATTAAGTGTATTAATAACAGAAATTATTTTTTTAGTCATGAGTTGCAGACAAAAATAATATCATATTGAAATAAATAAAAAATCATCAACGATTGTGTCTAATTCTATTACGACCGCCAATGACAACGCCATATGAAGACAAGCAGACAAGAGAATGCATTTTCTCTTTGGACTTGATGATGATTGGTGTGTGTGGTCGAAATCGATTGCCTTTTTCCATTTTTTCATATATTTACCTTTTGTATTCTTTGCAGTAAAAGTTTAAAAACCGTAATAGTTTTATCGCAAGATAACATTAAATAAATTACAACATGAGATTTTTTTTATAAGAACCCATATTTTCAAGGTGTAACTCTTAAGTTATGAGCTTGGTTGCTTTCACAGACAATGCGGATGTATTTTTGTTTACAAATCACCTACATAAAAAATATCAATAATGTAGATTGTAAGCCATGTAAAAAATACATAAGCGTCTTATATACCTGATGACGCATAAATATGAGCTCAAATGCCTTGCGACAGAAAATAAAAGTTCCCAGTGTACAATTAGTTTTCTTGTAAAAAATCTAACTGCGTGACCTCTCTTGAGTTGAGAGTGACCCTATTTACAATCAGATGATATAAAAATGGGTCATAGTTTCAAATTTAGGTAGAAAATTTGTAGGCCTGTTGTAATTTGTGGATAAAAAGTTTTTTTGCTAATAACTGTTATTTATAAATCATATTAAAGGTATCAAAGAGCACTCCCACCATCCCTACCCAACAATCACCACTGAATAAATCAGCATAAGACCCAAAATAAATAGTAAACTTATTGGGAATTGTACTGATTTTTTGTTACTATGAACTAGTCCGTTTCCAAATAATAAAATTTAATTAAATGGCACCGTACCATGAAAATATGATACATTTTTGTAGTACAAAAAGTTTACTTTCATACAAAATAATCACAACTGTACAGATTTTACTTGATTTTTATTGTTATAAATAAGTCTATTTTCATATAGATTAATTAAATTATATACAAATAAATGTACGTTATCATGGAAAAAAATTATTAATTATTTTGTTTCCAAGGCAATTAAAATATTTTTAATTAAAAGAGACATAAAGCAATTTAATGTAAAATAAAATCAGCAAATATTAAAATTAACAAATTAAAATAATTGCTTCAGCAAAGTGTAATTAATTAAAAAGCTGTTTCATGTTTGTAAGCCTGTCAACATTACAAGAATAGTTTACTCTCAAATACAAATTTCCTCTCACCATCAGGAGAGAAGTAGCCCTTATCCTTGACGGTGATGCATAGCACGTCCTCGGAGAGATCCTTGACCAGGAACTGCATGCTGGCGTTCCACCGGGACTCGGTGCCGGTGGTGTGCGCCACGGGCGTCCGATGCTCCTGCGAGCCCATGCTCACCTCGCAGAACACCTCCCGCTTGCCTGCCACACCGTCACAGCATTATGACCAATACTAAAATAGATAATAACCTTTAAGGACACAAAGTAACCTTGAACCGCCAATTTTATCCCCTTTAACATCTAACAACGTTATTACTATTAATCTTATATCGACAATAAATGACTGGAAGGTGGCCTTTAACAACCAATTCTGTTGAATTTTATATTAGACTTTCACTTATTCAGGTCAGACTTATCCGACTTAATCATTAGTAATCAAAAGAGAACATGAAATTTCATATTTTATCCTTTAATAATCATTAGTTGTGAGTACAGTACATTATTTTTTTTTTGTGGAATTTATTAAATTTTCTCTAATTTACTACCACTATTGTGTTGCAATAAAACAGTAAGAATACCATAAATGCCATTTAAATATGTGAATCTATTGCAGTTTTTTTTAAAAAGAGATACAACTAAAGGGTCCATACACACTCTCGAACATGCTTGCCGGCACGTCGGGTCCGACATTGACATAGGAACCAACGTTGGCCCAACATCGGACCTGATAAATTGGGTGCTTTGCAATCGAGCATGTAAGTTGCAATGGATTTTGCGGGAAGTGTAACTATTCTTGGTGGAATTTTTACTGTAAATAACTAAAAGAAGAAATAAAATCAACGCTTTTGGCGAAAACGTTGATTTTTAGAAACTGAAATGTTTAGCCACATGGCTCTCATAAAAAAAATCCTCACGATTAAAAAAATACTTTCTGAGGATGTGGCAAAAACTTGATCAGACAAAACAATTTTTAGACACAAAAAAATCTATTCCAAATGAAATCTATGAATTTTATGAACGGATGTGGGGGCAAAAAATCTACAACAAAAATCTAAATTTCCCTGATCAAACTAAAGATTTCAGTTTAATGCCACTTATGTTTGGGATGTCTACCTTCTAACCCTGCATATTTGCGGTTTTTTCACTATAAAATCTATTGACATTAATAAAAAAAAACTTTCAAAACTTTTTACAGGCGTAATTAACTGATAATGATAATAAAACACTATATAAATTCTTCTATAAAGTTGTTGGTTATTATTTTTTGCATAGGCCTATTTTTCATCTTGAATAACAGTTTATAACAACTGTAAAAACATAGGTCTACATAATCTTTTCTTGTGTATTAGCGGTGTGGTGGGAAGGGGGGCAGGTTACACCCTACGTCCTGTTCAGAGTCCAAAATTATGGCAAACCTATAAACATGTATGGTATCCATAGAATCACATATAAAATCATCAGTGACTTTTCAAACAATCTTCAATCATTAATAATTGATGAATCTATATGCCTTGGTTATATTTCAAGAATTCTTAAGGTCCTTTCCCCTTACTGTTTCGTTTGCTCTAAATTTTATGTGGAAAACTGCAATAGTGCAAATCTTTCAAGTTTAATCCCACATTATTTTCATAAACTAATAATTTAAAAAATAAAAATAACAATTCAACAAAGAAAATCCCCTCAAACTTTGCCGATCAATAACTTCTTGATACTATTTAAATTGAAACGGTGGTCTAGTCAGACAAGCCGCTTGACAGTCCTGACACACCACCCGACAGCATCAAACCTGACATATCCGTCGAGCTGTTGGATGAGCCGTTGGACCCGCCATACTCGACGGATGTGTTTGATAGTGTGTGGACTCCTTAAGCAGTGATCATTGGTAGCCAGCAGCTACCTGGCCAGCTCCTATTATGCCAGCAGAGCATGGAGCACTAGTAATAGTTTATCTTATGGCTCTATTATTAGGTATAGTTTGTCATGCAAGTACACTCCTTATTATAGTACACTTTTATATTTTTCATTGATAACTGAATTTTAATACCGCGTGCAAAAAGTCCTGGAATGGCTTTTTAATTTGTTTATTAAGGGTGATTTGCGGTGTCACAGTGGGAAAGCTGCTGAATGAACAATGAATCAAGTACAATGATTACCTAATTATTCAAATGTGGCAAAATGAAATGTATCTATGGGAATGGCTGACTAGTATTAGCAGTAATAGTGTTAACATAAGATTTACTTTAAATAAACAAAATACATGCCATTGATACCTGAGCGTATATTTTTGTTAACATCAGTGAGTTCAACAACCATCATTCGAAGCGTACCAATCACCAGACGGTTCCTCGCTACGAGAACATGCAAGCAGCAGGCAAGTTAGTTCAAAGCAAGCTTAACCAAGTTTTAAACATGTTACAGAGCATGCTGACTGGAAATAGATGCTTCAACAGAAAAATCTGTGGTGTTGTAGCAAAATTAGGGTTGGGACAAAAATTAATAAGAGAAAATAATAGGTAGCCAGGCAAGTAGAAAATCTGTAAAATGCAAAACCAAAGAAAGCGATTAACAACATCTATATAATAAAAATAATATTTTAGGTCAAATGATTTTCAATCAAATAATTGATCAAATAATTTCTGTTTTTTTTGTTTTTTTTTAATTTAATGATTTAATGATTTGTTTATCAAAAATGTATTTTGTCCACACTAGGCACACCTCTATGAAAATTGTTTCCAACACTTCCTTCTGAAATCAACAAACACAAAGTCATGAAGAATGTAAATCACTGTCACCTAAAATTATGTTAGTTTGGAAGTTATTGGTCAGGTTCACGATCACCTACCATAAGGGGGATTCATTATCAAGTGATTGATTCCGGTGGATCCCAAAAACGTCATTTTGCTCTCGTCTTATTCTGAATTTATACAATGTATGAATCTTGAATAATAAAGACAATTTGATTGATGGATTGATTGATTATGAATCCACAGGGATTTTAAGGTTAACATTCAACGGCATCTTTAGCTAACCGCAGAAAAAAATCAAATCGTGTAACTCCACCACAGGATCGTGAACCTAACCATTGTGAATACAAAATTATTTTGAAACCATAAGTAGGTGTCTAATCTTTTAATAACTTTATGAACAAAATAAATTAAATTTTACACTGATGTTTTTCAGATTATAACGTGAAATATAAGTTATTGTAACATTCTATTTTAACTTCTGTTAAAAAAAAGGAAGTATAATTTTTATTTAAATATTTTATTTAAAAATATTTAAATATTTAAATATATTTAAATATTTAAATATTTTTATTTAAATATTTAAATATAATATTTTATTTAAATATTTAAATAATTTTTATTTAAAACTAGTGTATTTGTTGCTCGTAATTGAGCAATTTAATTCGAGCTGTAACATGTCATTGCTAAAATCAGTTTTGGCAGAAACAACTACAGACTAAGCCCAATCCAACAACACAAAAACTTGAAAATCACTTGATAATTGTAGGAGGAGTTTCAATTATTAAAAAAAATTTTCGTATTAAATAAGTATAGATAATTATTAAATAAAATATAAAAAACATATATACCCTACTAATGTGTTTTATGGAGATTTGCTTTGGACACCAATTTTGCAATGTGATTACAGTACCTATACAATTTTAACACACTTTAATCAATGCTAATGATCTACGAGTGTTCATGAGCTAAAATACAAGTATTATGAAATGGCTCAGAGGTTGGTACCGTAGTGTTTCTTGTCAAAGATTTGTGCAAATCAATTACTATTAAGTTATATCAACTGATGTTTGCCATGCCCTAATTTACCATTGATACTACATTAGAAAAATACTAACTTAATTAGCTAATTTCAGTTGGATAAAATAATTTTATCCACACAGTCACTGGACATGTTGACTATAAATCACACGTAACATGTCTAATCAATTCAGGGAGAAAAAGCACATTGTACATACTCTTGTGGTGCACTTGTAGTCTATACCCAATGAAAGTATTTTTATAAATTAATGGTTCCTTTATAAAACATTTTAAATAACATAAATAAATCTAATCCTAGTGTTTATATAGTATGAATTAGTTTTCCTAAAACTTTTTGACTTCCTTCAATGGCAATTATCTCTAAAGAATAAGCATTTTTCAAAAAGTATGGGACACCTGCTTTTGGTTTTTCAATAGATGGTTTTCATAAGAGAATATGAACATGTCCACAACCAACACAGAAACTACCAAACATGCATTATTTACAGCAAGATCGTGTATCATTCTCTGTGCCACATGCCTAGTGCAGGCATGCCGAACAACTCATGGTTTCTCACCACCGGGCGAGGGAGGTTTCAGTCGGTTGCCCTCCACGACAACCACCAATACTCTGCCTACCGCTCCGAACCTCTGTTGCTCTGTCACAGAAATAACGACATTACCTTCACACATACTACGTACGTAAATCCGGTCAGTAATGAATATGCCATGCTGAAAAGTAAAGTACAATAGGTTCTCGGTCATCCAATATCGTGGATGATCAGAATGGATTTTGTGACACGGCTAAAACAGAGTCAGTCTTATGATCACTCTTGTAGTTACTGTGAACAATATTTATATGGACAAGATATGGTACACTGGTCCTATGATCATGAGCTAATTACCCAACAATCATTCTACTAAAGAGATTCTGAAAAAAATACTAATACAGTACACTCTCGTTCATCGGAACTAATGTGGCGGACGGCCGGTTCGGATGTCAAGAAATTCCGATGAAGCGGAGTCCGTCGTGAGTCATCATTTCCGCCCGTACGGTGACCTATCGTGATTGTATTCACTATTGTTTTTAAGATAACACAAGAGATTTTATGAAAATAAGGCACTCAAACTTTGAACATGGTAACAATGAACCTATAGGGATAAAAATAACGCAGGAAATAAATATCCAAAATCTTTATTCTCATATTCCATATTCATATTCCAGCAGTCAACTGATTTCCACGTAACACAGGTGCAGTCGTGACGCGAGACAGACTGAATGACACTTTGGGAAGCGGTCGAAGCGGATGTATTGTTCATTTCCTGCCCCCTTCCTCTTTCTATTTTTTGTGTGAATACTCCAGGGCCTCGTAAATCACATCGATGGGTACAGATTATGGAAAACGCCTGATGACTTTTGATGCAAAATGTGGTACTTCACTGTTGTGCGGATAGAACGAATGGAAATTGAAGGCGCTAAAACGGAAAAACTATTAATTTCGTAAGAAAAAAAATTAATAATGTCCAGATTTTCAGTTCCGATGAAGCGGAGTTCCGATGTCACCGAGTCCGATGAACGAGAGTGTACTGTATTACAGTACAAAAGAGTATTTAATTCCTTAGCACTATAGCACTAAACTAAGTTTTATAGTTTATTAAGTCAAACACAGGAGTAAAAAACTATGTATAAAAAATAGCATTTACAGTTTATTGAAACAAGAAAATAAAATTATTGAATTTTAGTGAACACGAATAATGATAAGTTTAATAATGAATAATTACGAATAATATTGAATAATAACGAACAATGAATAATGAATAAGTTAGCTCTCATTGATTTTACAGGGAAATGCATCGACGCCTTGGAGGGTGGCGAGACGGCCATTGGCTGCTTCATCGACCTCTCTAAGGCGTTTGATTGCGTCAATCACTCAATTTTATTAAGCAATCTTCTGGAACTAGGCATTTCAGGCACAGTTTTGAGCTGGTTCAAGTCATATCTTTCTCAAAGAAAACAAAAAAACAGTAATTGATTTCAGAAACAAGCAAGGCACATCCGCCAAGCATTTTTCGAATCCTGGTGAACTAAGATCTGGCGTGCCCCAGGGCTCGATACTGGGGCCGATCCTCTTCTTGATCTACATTAATAACATTCCAAATCATCTTGACGGTGATAGCTTAACTATCTTCGCAGATGACACATCTCTTTTCACTCGAAGTAAAGACTTGAATCATCTCGAACAACAAACTTTTTTCAAACTCAATACACTTTCTCAAGCTTTCTCTGACATAAATCTCACAATCAATTCCAAAAAGACCCAGTTCTTACATTTTTCCACTGTTCAACGTGCAGCACAATCGATGAGAGCTGACATTTCTCCTCCCTCTGCCTTTTTGGGGGACGACGAAATTCAGAGTTCTGATTCAATTGATTACCTTGGAGTGAGATTGGACGGTGGGCTGAGGTGGATAGATCAAGTAGATAAGTTAGCAGCAACTTTGTCAAAAAACATTTTTGTCCTTAGAAATATTGCTTTTTTAAGAAACATAAAATTGTCCAAACTAGTTTACTTTAGTTTAATCGAAAGCCATATAAGATATTCCATAGTACTATGGGGTGCTTCAAGTAAATACAATCTCAATAGAATTTTTACAATACAGAAAAGAGCAGTAAGGTGCATTCTTGGTCTCAAACCAAGAGAGTCTTGTTACAGTCACTTTAAAAACTTAGGAATTTTAACAGTCCCCTCGCTTTTCATGTTTGAGACCGTAACTTATGTTAAAGACAACAATCTGGTGCCTACACATTCTCATGGTTACAATACAAGAAATAGAGCACTTAACCCTTCAGTTCAGCACAATCTAAAACTCTTTGAACAAAAACCTTTGCACATCGGCCTTAAATTTCTTGCCAGCCTCCCAATAGATTTAAAAGAGATTGCTTGTCCCAAAAAATTCAAATCAAAACTCAAATCATACTTGATCAATAGTTGTTTTTACGAATTACCAACTTTCCCCACCTGAGCCTACCCACCCATCCTGAATGACCTGGTTCAACTGAACTGTGATAGAATAAAAAATAGATAAGAAGACTGGTCTCATGCCGCACATGTGGTCTTCGGGACGACTGAAGAAGTATAAGTAAGTATAAGTAAGTAAGTTTACTTCCTAAACTATATTACAGTTAGTTGAAAGCAATGATGGATGTCAATTTGTAAGATTCCTATGACATTGCAAACTATTTAACTCTTTTGTACAACAGATAAAACACATAAACTCTAAAGACAACAACACATAAGTATTAGAATTTATTGGGAGCTTTTATAATATATAGTTTGTTAGAAAATTCCGAGGTGGCTTAATAAGTTAACTAATTTAGTTTAAGTACAGTAGTGAAACTATTTACAAGTATATAAGCTATTAAAATCTACTTTTTCTGTCATTTACAATATTTTTATTCCTCCAGGGGGATGGCTCATTGGGAGTATGAAGAAAATCTTAAGTATAATCATCAATATGTACATCAAATCAAAGGTCTCTTTAAATGTTTGAATAGAGAACAGAGCCGCAAACCTGACCTTAAAGGATGACCGAGCTAAAAATAGCAGGCGATCAAACTTTGCATTAATATAATATTGCCGAAAAAGAATGAAATATCTCCCGATAAACTCAAACTCTTGAAGTTTGTGGCAAATTGCTCATAATGTAAACCCCTTTAAAATTATGTATATTATGACGTAATCCGTTGAAGTTATTCTCATGACTTCCTTTAGGGGATGTACCTAATGGGAATCATTGGGGAAACTGTTTTGGCCTATATCATATGGTACATAATTTTGAAGGGCTTTGTATTCTGAGAAATTTTTCACAAACCCAACCTGGCAACCTCAAAAGGTCAAGTGTATTGGTAGTTATTGCATTCATTGTTTTTGATTTTATGCAAAGTTTGATCGCCTGCCATTTTTGTTGGATTCCTTTTAGATTGGGTTTGCAGTACTGTTTTTTTTATTTAAATAGAATTGGCCATGCTTACATTTAACATACCCCCTTTTTTGCTTGACATTTTTGTCATACCCCCTATTATTTTACCCTTGAGAGGTAAAATCATACAAATGGCAAAAAAAGTACATTTAATGGGTTATTTACTTGTAAAAAGTTTCATTACTTAACCCTCGAGAGGACGCTAAGTGGAGGAATCCTCCGAGTCGATATTTTTTGTTTTGGTAAATATTTATCTTGGGGTTTACAGCACTGCACTTTTGTGTAGCTGTCGCCCCCCTCCTCAGCATGCATTTAAAGTACCCTTATCCAGCTTTCAGCGTCCAGGGTCAGTTTGGCGAGCACCGTCCTGAGGTGCTTGAGGATTCCTCCATGAGCGTCCTTGTGTGTTTTGTGAACCCGGAGGAAGAGTCCGCGTGCGATCGTTTTTTATTTGGTTAATTGTAATTGTTTAGGCTACAGTTGCCATTTTCGATTTGTTTTTATTTGAAGTAACTTTTTATATTTCCATGTATAAATATTTGAATTGATTGTAATATCATTGTTATAATATTTCATTTATGGTTTATGCAGGCAAACCTCATAGAATTTTTTATATAATCTAATAGTTGAGTTTTATACAAAAGCTTTTTTATTTGTACTCCAAAACGTTATTTTTACTATTTTTATACTATTTTACCAAACTGTTATTGAAAAATATTAAGTTTTAAGTAAAAAAAGTGAAATATGTTTTGTATAATCCATAATAGTTATAATAATTATATTTGTTAAATTAACTTTACCGTTCTTGCTGTGTTTTGCAGAGATTTAGCGTGAAATATCTTTTATAATCATTTTCTGTTTTTATTTCAAACAATAAAAGTATTTAGAATACATTTTGTGCATTTATTTAAAACCCGGAGGAAACTATCCTTGAGCGTGAGACGGCGTTTTAAATTTTAAGCGACCTCTGGAGGGTTAAACTAAATTAGTTAAAAACTTGTAAACCAATATTTTACTAAAAAACTTGTTTGCAACAAAATGTTAGTCAAGATTATCTGTCTTGTCAGTTTGCAATGTAAATGATGAAGCAGATATTGATCTTCGAAATTGTATTGCGTCTATTCATGGGCTATTTAGATATTTTTTATTAAACTGGCTTGTCAAATGAACGCAACTGATTGGAATATTTTTCCTGGAATTATTTTTTGTTTTGTTTATTAATTTAAAAGACGATCAAAGCAATAGGGAAAGTTATGTTAGATATGAATCCTCATATTATCATTTTGACAGAGCACAATATGACACCAACCGAAATAGAATGTTTAAAAATTGAAAATTCCTCTTTAATATGTCAATATTCTCGGACCACCACCACCACGGGAGGAGGTGTGGTTATTCTTTCAAGGGAGGGTTTTTCAATTCGGCAACTGGTTGCTTCAGCAATAACAGAGCTTTGTACCGATAAAGTTTTTGAATGTTGTGCTGCAAAATTTAAATTTGAAAATTTATCTTTTATTTTGGTAGGCATATACAGAAAACCTCAGTTGAAAACAAAAGAATTTCTGGAAAGGCTTAACTCTCTTATTGAATTTCTTATTAATAAAGAACAATATATTATTATCACTGGGGATTTTAATATTAATTTGTTGGAGGAAAATAGTGAGACAAGAGGTTTGAAAAATATATTAAAATCTCATGGTATGAACTACATGGTAGATTTTCCAACTAGGGTAACTACATCTTCAGAGTCTTGCATAGATAATTTTTTTACAAATATTGGTAGAAATGCGTTAAAAATTCCCGGATTCATTACTTTGTTGTCAGACCATGATGCTCAGATGTTAGAAATACTTAGTATTCAAAACGAAAAAAATATCAATCCAAGTTTTATGGGGAGAAAATTTTCGCCAGAGAACATAACGCTTTTTCAGAATTTATTAGAGGGGGAAGATTGGATGTCTGTTTATAACTCTCCAGTTGATAAAAAATATGATAGTTTTGATAGTATTTTTCAATACTATTTTAATTTATGTTTTCCAATTTTGCGTATGAAAAAGAACAATAAAAAAAAAATACTTGGATCACTGAAGAGCTTAGAGATGAAAAAAGACAATTGATTCAATTAAGTAAATTAACAAGACAAATAAAATCACAGGACCTAGAATTACAAGTTTAAAATGAGAATAGGTTGTACAAACTGAAATTGGTAGAGGCAAAAAGAAATTATTTTGGTAAAAAAATAAGGAACTCAGATAATATAAACAAAACAACTTGGAAAATTATCAATGATGAGACAAAAAATAGTCAAAATACAAAAAAAGAAAACTTTTGTTTGAATATACACGATTCTATTGTTAATGATCCATACTGTATTTGTAATTCATTTAATGATTACTTTGTAAATGTAGTAGATGAAATGTTAAGTGAACTCCCTCCAACACACGTAGAATGCAATGTTAACAGGGAAATTGGTAACATTTCAAAATTTCAATGCGCTCCACTAGATGAATCTGAATTGATAAAAATTATTGACTCCCTCAAAAATAAATGGTCAAGTGGGCATGATGATATTCCGATCAGGCTGATAAAATATATGAAACGTCCTTTAATCAAACCGATTTTGCATTTAATCAATTCTTCTTTTATTACAGGTATATTTCCAGACAAATTAAAAATATCCAAAGTAATTCCAGTACATAAAAAGAGGAATCAATCTGAAATCCAAAACTATCGCCCAGTATCTATTCTGCCCTCCATGTCTAAAGTATATGAAAAAGCAATGTACAACAGATTGTTCCATCATCTTGAAATAAATAATCTTCTAGATAAAGAGCAACACGGATTTCGCAAAAACAAATTTACTAGCACTGCTCTGATAGAGTTTACAGAATCAATAATTGAGCCTATTGACAAGAGAGAAAATGCAGTAGGGATATTCATGGATTTTTCAAAAGCTTTTGATAGCATATCACATAGCATTTTAATAAAAAAATTATTACAGTTAGGAATTCAAAATAACCATCATTTGAAATGGTTTCAATCTTATCTCTCCAACCGAAAACAATATGTAGAGATTTCTTTTACTCATGGTAAAAGAGTTGACAAAATTAAATCCCAATTTCAAAACATAAAAAATGGTGTGCCCCAAGGATCCATTTTGGGACCTTTGTTGTTTATATGCTACCTGAAAAACATGCCCAAACAGTTAAACTACCAACAAAATATAAAAAATCAACTATGTCTTTATGCAGATGATTCAAATTTAATAATATCTGCAAAACCAAAAACTGAAAATGAAGTTGAAATTTCAGCTTATTTAAATCTTTCAAACTTGCAAAATTTTTTCATTGATAACAGGTTGTTATTAAACACAGAAAAAACTAACTTCATTTCTTTTTCCACTAAACAAAATAGAAATGATCATAATCCCCTTATTCTGGCAGGTGACAAAGAGCTAAATAAGGTTGATTGTACAAAATTCCTTGGTTTGTTAATAGACAAAAATCTTAGTTGGGATTACCATGTTGAACATATTATAAAAAAAATCAATTCAGGGTTATTTGTTTTACGGAAAATGTCATACCTCTGTGATTTGACTGTTTTAAAAACCATTTTTCATGCCCACGTACAATCTCATATTGCTTATGGAATAAGTGTGTATGGAGGGACTTCAAATAAAAATCTTAATAAGTTGCTAGTTTTACAAAAAAAGGGTTTAAGAATTATTTTAAAAATGAAAAATGACGAATCTGTTAAAAGGCATTTTGCTGAGTTGAAAATATTAACAGTATTTAGTCTCTATATCTTAGAATGTATAATGTTTGTAAAAATTCACAGTAATCAATTTCAAAGTCATGCTGAAACCCATGAGTATAACACGAGAAATAAAAATGAAAAAGTATTGCCTAACCACAATTTAGAGATTTTTACTAAGAAAACTTCCTATGCTGGAATAAAATTCCTAAAAGCCATCCCAAAAGAAATAAGAAATGTACCAGATAACCGTAAATTTAAGGATGTGCTTAAAGAATTTCTGATTCAAAAGACATGCTACTCGATTGAAGAACTGTATATGTAAAATAATCTTGCTAGAGTTAGTTTTTAACCTTAATCTTTTGACGCTATTTATTGTACCTATGTACTAATTTGTTAAATAAAGAGATTGATTGATTGATTGATTGATTGATATGAAGACAGAAGTATCTGGACATTATTCTTGAGAAGTAACAGATAAATCAGTGATGTAATAGTTTTTAATAGCAAAAATTTTAAACAGTTACTATACATCACAATAGACTTCCTACTATTGATAAAATTCTTTTCAAAATAAGGAGAAAAAAATTACATTAAATTATGAAATTAATTGGAAAGATTTTTGGAAATAAAGGTCTTACATTTATTTCCTTATAAATTTTTATGTATTTAATTTCTTCATTTAGGGGCAAACCAATTAATTTCAATGCTCTTACTATTAAGAACTACACGACTGTACAAAGCTATAAAGTGAATGCTTCCCCTCACAGATTTTGTAGAAGTGAAGAGGACGTAAAGAAAAGAATATTTTAATTTTATTTTTACTCTAGTCACAATCGTACACTCCAGCATGAAGCGCACCAACGATGATAGTGAAATCAATTACATTGTGGTTGCGCTATTCGTCCACTGATAGCGCTTTCAGTTTTAGTGACTGACTGAACTAATAATAATCTTGTTAGGCTTAAAAATTTTGTTTACTTTTGGGCTGACAGTCTGACAGTCTCGTACGAAGGTGTAGTCAATGATGTAGAGGTGTTTCCTCATCATGTGTTACTCACTGGACTGCTGGCGCTGCAGCTTGCAGCGGTCGCTGGTGGTGACCTGGTCCTGGGCCTGGGTCAGCTGCCGCAGCCATAGCCCGCGCTCGGTTGCTGACGGCGCCGTCAGGCTGGTCACGTTACCCGCATACTCCAGCCGCAGCTCCGTGTCGGCCATCTCCGACGCCTGGTGGATCACCAGCTCCGATAGTAGCAGCGGCTGCAACCAGCGTGAGTCACGAGTCAGTCACTTGTTATGTTTATGTTTGTTTGGTTTTTGTGAACGATAAGGAAACCCTGGCAAAGCCGGTTAGACATGTTGTAGGTTGACTTTCAAATAGTAACATGAAAAAATACAAATTTGGTAGCTACTGTTTTGATTTACTGCTGTAATAGAAGCAATTAATTGTCACGGTTATACTTTCAATCAGTCACATGTAAAAAAATACACATTTAGTCAAATAAATTAAATTTCAAGGTTCAAGAAAAGCATCAAGCCAAAAATTAATCGGTATAAAAAGAATGAGTAATGGTATAGTTTATGAAGAAGACATATTATTAGCTTTTATAACTGATAACAAAAACTAAGTTGCAAATAGGATTTCGTTCTGTAAATCAAGGTTCATACTCATGTATTAGAAAAGGCTGTAAAATAAATTGTTTTGCCACCAGCAGAACACTGACATAGCCAGTTGTTATTGGTGTGCTGGTGACAACATTATTTTATGACAGCATCTAATACATGACTATGACCCTCTTTTTCACAGGAAAAAAATCCCATATGCAACTTAGATTTTTACAGAGCCAGTAAGTAAAACATGCTTGGGAGGGAAGGGGCAATTAGGACAAGCCCAACCCACCAAGACGCAGATTATGCTAGAAAAAAAAAAAAAAAACATGAACAAAATAATAAAAACAAAATTGATCCAGGAAAGTAGATCAAATTGCAATTTATTAGAAGGATATTGAACCCTGGAATAAGGGAATTTCAGGAAATAAAAAGGCACTACAGGATTTTGCCTTATTCTAGATGGGAAAGAGAACTGTTCCCAGCCCGAGGATATGTTAAAAGAAAACTTTGGTGGTGAAAGATGATCCAATATAACCTTAAGTCTTCCAGACAAGGACTAGGAGTAAATCCTCCCAATCCCTCATTTAGTATGTCGCATCACAAAAGTTCATCCCCAACCCAAGCAGACCAGGGACTGACAGAAAACGTCCCTCGACTGTGAAAACGGCACAGGAAGGAAGTTCTATATCTCTCAGATGAGACAGTATATTGCACATCTTGCAAGAAAACTTTTGTTAAGACTTTTTCTAACTTGAGGGTTTACTTCCGATTCAACAACAGGAAATTGCAATGGCAGGCGCAAATCTTCAACAGAAGAAAGATACTTTGGACTGACCAGTTTTAGAGTAGTTTGCATCATATTGGTTTTAATATATCAGCTCTTAGAGTTAGAATATTGAATAAAAAATTTCCTATAAATCATCTAGGATTATATTAAATTATATTAGCTGTACAAAGACAAAGAAAATCACAATTTCAGAATTGCAGATAATAAAGTAACTGTAATACAAAAAATTCAAATTCTGGAATTAAAATCCTTCAAACATTGTTAAATAAGTCTTGTAAATAATTTTTCATTCACGTACCTTTTTGTATATTTTGAAATGGACATGAGAGTGCCTCTCAAACGAAAAAGACTGCCCCAGAGGCCTGCTCGGCTGGGCCAGGAGTAGAAAGTCGTTCATCAGGAATCCAACAAGCTCCTTGCCACTTTTAGTCTAAAAAATGTATATTAATGAAGCATTTTATATAAATTAATTGAGTATAATAAATACTAAACATGATATTTATTACAGAGTACAATTAAAATGGTAACTTCATTTTTGTTATTTGCCTCCGGATTGCTTTGTAAATTACTACAAGAGGTTACAATACCTTAATTTATCGTCAACAATCCATACGTCGCTGCAGTAGCGACCGGTTTCGACACTCAGTAGGGTGTCATTTTCAAGCCTAAAAACGTGAAATCTTCACTCCAAAGAGGTCGTCAAATGTTTAAAAAAAAACACATACATTGAACACGAACGAGAACACAAAACGAACATACACTACACATGGCCAAACAGTTAATTAAGATTTCGCGGCGCGGCGAGTACGAGGTGCGGGTCCGGACTGACCACGATGCGTGGATGTGCTTCCCCTCCCCTCCTCCCCCTATCATTGTTCTTATCAGCTGCTTTGTACCTTGATATCATTCGTTCGATGTTGACAGCAGTTTCATACAATATATCCGATTCAAAGGAGGATTTCTCATTTAAGATGTGCTGGGGTTGTTTCTTGCCGGCCTTGTATATTTCGTACTCTTCCACCGTGTCCAAATATTTGACTCTAGATTTATGAAAATGTAACACCTCCAGGTTTTGTTCAAATCCGGTATACGAATGGTTATTGTTAATTAAATGTTCAGCAAATGATGAGTTGTGTTTTTGGGAAGTTCTTTTCGGAAGGTGTTCCTTGAAACGGGTTTTGAACGAACGTGACGTTTGCCCTATATAAAAACTAGGACAGCTGTCACAGTTCAGTTTATAAATTCCAGTCCCTTTAGATTGATCAGTAGGTGGGATATTTTTGGCTTTAAAAAGGAGGACAACTTATTGGTGGTTTTAAACGATAAATTTAACCTGACTTTTGGACATCTGTCTCCTCAGTGTGCTATTTAAACTATTGCCATATTCGGTGGAAATGTAACTTATCTTATCTGAACTATCATTTTTCTGTTTGTTTCTGTTCTTGTGCTTATATATCAATTGGTCAATCATTTTACTTCCATAACCATTGGAGACCGCTATGAATTTAATAATGTTAACTTCCTCTTTATAATCTATTTCGGACATTGGGATGGATAGTAACCTATGAACGAAACTGTGATATGCTGCCATCTTTTGATTCTGAGGATGATGTGAGGAGCTATGGATAGTCTGGTGTGAAGTAGTTGGTTTCCTATATATCTTAAAATTAAATTTGTCCAATACTTTCGTGATAGTCAAGTCCAAAAAATTTATTGATTTATTGTTTTCTTCTTCTAATGTGAATTTCAGGTTACTATGCAAATTATTTAAGTATGTTCCAAGTAGTTTCAACTGTCTTTTTGTACCGTTAAAGAGAACAATGGTGTCATCCACATATCGATAGTAAAACACAATTTTATCTTTGAATCGGTTATTTTCAGGCCATAAATATTTGTTTTCGAAATTATTTAAAAATATTTCTGCTAAAATGCATGATAAGGGCGAACCCATGGCTAATCCATCTTTCTGTAAATATATATCATTTTCAAATTTAAAATAGTTTTGTTTCAAAACTGTACTGGTGAGTTCTATGAGCTCATCAATGGCCTCTTTGGTCAGTGAAGAGTGTTCTGTTAGATTGTCTTTCAATATTGAGAGTGTTTCACCAACCGGCACATTAGAGTATAGGTTTACTACATCAAATGAGGCTATGATATAATTATCTTTCAAATTGACATTGGCTATTTTATTTACTAAATCAACACTATTTTTTAAACTGTGGTTGTTTTGAAATTTAAACTCTCTCCTGATTATATAATCTAACTTTTTTGCTACTTTGTAGGCAGGCGATGGAATGAAATTTACTAGTGGCCGGATGGGTACATCAGGTTTGTGGATCTTAGGCAAGCCTCTAAGAAGGGGTGGTTGGGGATTAGTAACCTTCAGATAATATATTTCAGTTTTTGACAGTAGGTTTTTGCTACAATTAATCTGTTTATTTATGTCTTTAGAATATTTCATTGTCGGGTCGGTATTTAACTTATTTACATCATTAGCAATTAAAAAGTCATTCACTTTATTTAGATAATCTTGTTTTGGAAGTATGACAATAGTATTTCCTTTATCCGCCTTACAGATCACGGCGTTGTTCTCAGTGACCTTATCTCTGATGTGTGCTCCTACACGTCTCAGTGACCTATGTTTGTCATGTTTGCCGATAAAATACTGATTTTTTGCTATGCTATTAGCTTTATTAACTATGGTTGACCGAGCCAAGGTCCTGGCATTTTCATCTTTTAAAGTTCTAATAGTTGCCTCAGAATGTAAAAGCTCGGATATTAATGAATCTTTACGGCCGGGGGAAAAATTAAAGTTTAGGCCTTTATTTAATAAGTTAATTTCATCTTTATCAAATGTGATGTTGGTTTTATTTACTACTGTTGGATGAAACTTATGGTTACATTTAATTATTTCCTTGTGTATTTGAGCATCTGAAAGCACCTTGATTTTCCTGATTTTAGTTCTCTTTTTTGCCTGTATTTTCTTGTCAATTTGTACCTCAATGTGGTTTATTACCGGTACGTCATTTTGTTGGCTAGGATGTAATATGTTCAACAAATCTATATGAGTCCTAAACAGTAGTTTCTCAGCTATTTCTTTAGCTCTATTTGCTGCATAGGAATTGGTTTTAATTTTAACTGAAATGTAGTTTGGAGTGAGACCGTGTATTCAATACATTTTTTGTTAAATTTAATGTTCTCATTGGTTTTCAATACTTTTAATTTCATGTCTTTGTATTTGTAGGCAATTGATGCTTGACAAGCTTCTAACTTCATTTTTGTTATTTGCCTCCGGATTGCTTTGTAAATTACTACAAGAGGTTACAATACCTTAATTTATCGTCAACAATCCATACGTCGCTGCAGTGGCGACCGGTTTCGACACTCAGTAGGGTGTCATTTTCATTTTCAAGCCTAAAAACGTGAAATCTTCACTCCAAAGAGGTCGTCAAATGTTTTAAAAAAACACATACATTGAACACGAACGAGAACACAAAACGAACATACACTACACATGGCCAAACAGTTAATTAAGATTTCGCGGCGCGGCGAGTACGAGGTGCGGGTCCGGACTGACCACGATGCGTGGATGTGCTTCCCCTCCCCTCCTCCCCCTATCATTGTTCTTATCAGCTGCTTTGTACCTTGATATCATTCGTTCGATGTTGACAGCAGTTTCATACAATATATCCGATTCAAATTAGGATTTCTCATTTAAGATGTGCTGGGGTTGTTTCTTGCCGGCCTTGTATATTTCGTACTCTTCCACCGTGTCCAAATATTTGCCTCTAGATTTATGAAAATGTAACACCTCCAGGTTTTGTTCAAATCCGGTATACGAATGGTTATTGTTAATTAAATGTTCAGCAAATGATGAGTTGTGTTTTTGGGAAGTTCTTTTCGGAAGGTGTTCCTTGAAACGGGTTTTGAACGAACGTGACGTTTGCCCTATATAAAAACTAGGACAGCTGTCACAGTTCAGTTTATAAATTCCAGTCCCTTTAGATTGATTAGTAGGTGGGATATTTTTTGGCTTTAAAAAGGAGGACAACTTATTGGTGGTTTTAAACGATAATTTAACCTGACTTTTGGACATCTGTCTCCTTAGTGTGCTATTTAAACTATTGCCATATTCGGTGGAAATGTAACTTATCTTATCTGAACTATCATTTTTCTAATAATGTAAGAGCTGTAATATTGGATTGAGAATACAATTTAAAATTAAAACCACCAATATTTAATAATAATTTTTATATTTGTGAGGCCTTTCGATATCTATGATGTCATGTCTGAGGATGATATCATAGATATCGAAAGGCCTCACAAATATAAAAATTATTATTAAATATTGGTGGTTTTAATTTTAAATTGTATTATCATTTTTCTGTTTGTTTCTGTTCTTGTGCTTATATATCAATTGGTCAATCATTTTACATCCATAACCATTGGAGACCGCTATGAATTTAATAATGTTAACTTCCTCTTTATAATCTATTTCGGACATTGGGATGGATAGTAACCTATGAACGAAACTGTGATATGCTGCCATCTTTTGATTCTGAGGATGATGTGAGGAGCTATGGATAGTCTGGTGTGAAGTAGTTGGTTTCCTATATATCTTAAAATTAAATTTGTCCAATACTTTCGTGATAGTCAAGTCCAAAAAATTTATTGATTTATTGTTTTCTTCTTCTAATGTGAATTTCAGGTTACTATGCAAATTATTTAAGGATGTTCCAAGTAGTTTCAACTGTCTTTTTGTACCGTTAAAGAGAACAATGGTGTCATCCACATATCGATAGTAAAACACAATTTTATCTTTGAATCGGTTATTTTCAGACCATAAATATTTGTTTTCGAAATTATTTAAAAATATTTCTGCTAAAATGCATGATAAGGGCGAACCCATGGCTAATCCATCTTTCTGTAAATATATATCATTTTCAAATTTAAAATAGTTTTTTTTTCAAAACTGTACTGGTGAGTTCTATGAGCTCATCAATGGCCTCTTTGGTCAGTGAAGAGTGTTCTGTTAGATTGTCTTTCAATATTGAGAGTGTTTCACCAACCGGCACATTAGTGTATAGGTTTACTACATCAAATGAGGCTATGATATAATTATCTTTCAAATTGACATTGGCTATTTTATTTACTAAATCAACACTATTTTTTAAACTGTGGTTGTTTTGAAATTTAAACTCTCTCCTGATTATATAATCTAACTTTTTTGCTACTTTGTAGGCAGGCGATGGAATGAAATTTACTAGTGGCCGGATGGGTACATCAGGTTTGTGGATCTTAGGCAAGCCTCTAAGAAGGGGTGGTTGGGGATTAGTAACCTTCAGATATTTCATTTCAGTTTTTGACCGTAGGTTTTTGCTACAATTAATCTGTTTATTTATGTCTTTAGAATATTTCATTGTCGGGTCGGTATTTAACTTATTTACATCATTAGCAATTAAAAAGTCATTCACTTTATTTAGATAATCTTGTTTTGGAAGTATGACAATAGTATTTCCTTTATCGGCCTTACAGATCACGGCGTTGTTCTCAATGACCTTATCTCTGATGCATGCTCCTACACGTCTCAGTGACCTATGTTTGTCATGTTTGCCGATAAAATACTGATTTTTTGCTATGCTATTAGCTGCTACATGCCTTTACGTTGGGTGCCATTTTGCTACACACCCACACTCTCTTTCAAACTATTTTTTTTTTTTATTTATAAATTATAGTATCTGAATAAATAATCTTGGTACAACTAACAAACAATTTTTTATTTAACTCTAGATCACAAACAAATAAATTCTGATTCGAAAATGAAGGGACTAACAAACAATAGCTTACAATTACTGGGGGGAATATTTAATTTAATTGATTGATAATAGTCTTTAATGTCTTTGTGCTCCGGTCTAGTTACAGTGGGTAGAAATGATGACTCTGTATCTCAGGGGGTGTTGGATTGTGGGGAACATTCTCTTGTAAAATTTCCAATTATTGAAAGTAAAATAACGATTCTTGATATTAACTAAGATTAGTAGTTATGTAAAAGTTAAGATTTGATTATTCTTTGAAGAGATTAAAATGGATAAAATATGGTCATTCAATCTAGGTTCAGTTGTAGGCTATATCTGTTTGGAAGTTAATTATAATTGAATCTTCTTGCAAAATTGAAAAAGTTTGTTGATGAATAAATTTAGTCTCTTGATAAAGTTCTACTTGATTTCTTTGAGCTTCTAAGATCAATGGATAAAGTTAATCTATTTGAGATGGATGGAGATTACCAATATTTATTCTTCACCAATAACCACTTCTTCTTTGGCCAACTGATAAAGGGATTATTATTAGTGGTATTGGCTCTTCTTCCTATTTAAAATTTGGGATTAAATTCGACCCAAATACTATTTTATGGGGTTATTTTACACTTGGGATTGGGACCCTGTTTAAAATGAAGTTAACACAGTGAGGCCATAAATGCAAGAGAGAGAAATTGTAGTTGATGCTCAGCAACAATGTAGTGATCACATGTTTGTTCTTCAGGTTTTGATTCTTGCTTTGGAAACACTTGACACTTCACTGAATTTAATTCACTATTTTGAATCACACACTATATAAAATTAGAATGACCATGTTTATTTAAATTATTAAATTTGGTATGTGTTTGAAGTAGTTTTGTTTACATTATAAATATATTATATTAGGCTATGTTTAAATAAATATTTACTGGGATTAGGCTATTATTATTCTTAGGTGAGTGATGAATTGACTAATATGAATATCTAACATAATTATTAAATTAGGCCCAATTAATATCTATGACAGGTAAATTTAAATACAATATAGGCTATCTGGGATTTTTCTAATAAATATTTACATGTGGATCCGGGTTGGATTGTTTATTTATTGGTTTATTTACCAACATAATTTGTGAACTGTTGCAATATCCCCGCAGAAATGACATATGAAATGAAATGTAATATGGCATTTCGATAAACAGTGAATAAATTATGTTCGAACACATTCATATAGAGCTATTAATGAACTTTTACTTAACTAACAAATAATGATTAATAGAACAACTTATAACTACGAATACTAACATCTCGATTTGTGTAATGAATTATATGATTACATTATTTAATGTCCTTGCAATCACACTTGTTCTACATTATTGTCTATTTTTCACAGTTTGTATTTCACTAAATTGTTTATCACTTCACTGAGCGTCTATTGTTGGTTTTGCACTGTATAAGGTCTCTGCACTGTACACATTTAAACGGTGGGAAACTTAAATTACTTAAAACTATTTGGTTCTTGGTGATGGGTTGTGCTTAATTTTGGGGGTGTGGTTGTTGAGGGAGTATGTATCTCTTCAGGGCGGAAATATGGTATGGGCCAAATGTTTGAGTCTCATCTAAATTGATTTGCAGATTCTGGGCTTATCAGAAATATATGGTTATATTTAAGAATTAGGTCACTTAACTCGTTTCGTTGTTGTTCATTTAGTAGTGGATTATCTTCAAGGGACTTGTGAACTGTTTCAGGGGAGAGACTTGTAGTAATTTTACTCGTACTGGGATCAGGATTATCGTCGTTCGCATATATATCATTATTATTATATTCATAGTAATCATCATCATTGTATTCATTAATATTAGTTGGTTGCCTTAGGCTTTCTTCAAATACAAAGTTACACGTGACACAATCAATATCAACCTCTCCGAACTTCAAAGTTATATTATTATTATTTATATTTATTTTAATTAACTTATCTTTAAAGTTCATTTCAAACTGCCATAATTCTAACGTGTCGTTCCCAATTATTAAACTCCTGACTAGGTTTGGCACGAGCAAAACTTGAAGTTGTGTGTGAATATTCTCAATATTTATTGGTATCATTATTATTCTATTTATGCGCTTGGACTTCTCTCCTGTAGCAGTTTTTATGTGGATTTTCATAATGGGTAACTCTTCGAAACGACCTAAATTAGATTTATTCTCTTGAAACCATTGTTCTGACATACATGTTATATTTGAGCCTGTGTCGATTAATGCTTTAATTGGTATTTGATTTATTTTTACATTTATTTCTGGGAGGTTTACGTGTTTAATGTCATTTACAAAATTATTAGGGTTTGATTCTTCGGATAATAAAAATTCTCTATCACAACAAACTATATCGGTTTCTAAAGGATACGGTATAGTGTAATTATTATCATTATTTGGCCTACGGTTTCCGACTTTGTTATTTAGCACTGAAGAGACAATGGGAGGTTTGTTTAAAGGTGTATCTTGCAGGCCAGTATTGTTCCCAGTGCATTCTAGTTTAAAGATTCAGATTGGGATGGCGGTGACGCAGGTGGACGGTGGTTTTGTTATGTTCCCTCGGCGATGGTGGTACATATTTGTTTTTGTTCATTTGTGGGGTACCTGTGTCCTTGAGGTGGGTTTCGGTCATAGCGTGTTTGAGTCTGCCAGTGCGGTGGATTTCGTCTGGGGTATTGTGGGTTCTGATAATTAGCGGATTGGTTGTTCTGGTTGTATCTCGGCTGGTAATTGTTATGAGTTGCGTTGTGCTGGTCTCTGGGTTGACAATAATTATTTTGTGGTTGATTGTTGTTTGGTCGGTTGTTTTGATGGTGTGGGGAGGGAGATCTGGGGCGATAATGATGTTGTGTTTGGTGATTTTTGGGTCTGCGGTGGCTGTCCTTGATGTCTTCCCGCTGTAGCAAGGATTCAAAGGCGGAGATTGTGTTTGCGTTCTGTACGATACGGGCGTCTTGTATAAGTTCGCTGAAGTGGTCACTCATGATATTTATTATCTCATCCTCTGATAGTGGGGGTGTCATGGGTTTTAGTGTGAGTACCCTCTCTATGAAGTACTCGGATCGAGTCAGTGTACCTCCTGGTCGGTATCTTTCGTTTTCCATCCTTTGTTTAATTCCACGTTGGATTTCTCGACTCCAGAATTTTGTTAGGAATGCGTTTTCAAAGTCTTGCCATTCTTTAATGTCGTCCTTAATTAATGAAAACCATCGGGATGCAATCCTTTCGAGACTAGCCTCGATTACGTCAATTAAGTGATCTCTAGTATTTGTCTTATGTGTTTGTCTCTGCATGCTCTTGAGGTAATATTTGTGTAATTTTCAAAGGAATTCTGGGGGTCCGTGTTCTCTTCCTGAGAATTTGGGTAAGGGGTTGTCTGGGAATTGTCCATTATTGCAGGTAACATAGACAGTGGGTGTACTAAATTGTTTGTTGGTGACATCGTTTTGTAGTGTTTCAATTTTTTCGCTGTGCTCAGTTATGGTGGTTGTTAGGTCTTGAATAGTTCTTTGATTTTGTGCGATTTTGGCCGAATTTTCTTTGATTAGGGGGTCGAGGGTGCTGTGAATTTGTTTGGCATTTTCTTTGATGATTTTATCTGTGTTTTTCTGCTGGGTGTCGTTATTTGCTCGCATTTGGTCTTGAATTTGGTTTAATTGGGAGGCTAAGGTGTAGTTAATGTGGTCTTTAATGTGTCCATGTCTTGAATTGATTATATCGTTAACTTCCGTTTTGTGATTGTCTAAACTGGCTTTAAAATCAACTTTGAGGTTGTAAGCATTTTCCGTGATTTGAGAGGTCAGTTTGGTTTCAATTTGTTTTATTTCAGAGGATTGTGTATGCTGGATTTCCCGTATTTCATTTATTTCGGATTTTAATCCATTCTGTGCATTGGTTAAAGTTTCAATTTTCTCATTCAAGACATCACAATGGTTTTTAATTTCCAATTTGAGGTCGGTTTTCACCGAGTCGATGTTAGATTGCACTGAATCGATGTTAGATTTAATTAGGTCAATGTCGGATTTTACAGAATTAATGTCAGATTTAATGTCCGTTTTTAAGGATAGAAACATGTGTTGTATTTGTGTAATCAAGTCAGCTGCTTGAGGTGAGGCGGGAGGAGGTGTGTCATCGTTACGCGGCGGCGATTGGTTCCCGTCGTTGGTTGGTGATTGGACGGTGTTTTGCCGGCCGGGTGACGTCATAGTCAGCTGTGAAGATATTGGGTTCGAGGCTATGGATGCGCGCGCAGCGTGATCAGCTGTGCCAGGCGGCGAAGATGCTGCGGTGACGTCGACGTTAGACGTATCAAGATGGCTGAGTGTCCTTGTTTCTGTTGTTGATGTGTCAATGTGTTGTGTCTGATTGTCGATGTCTTGTTCCGGGATGGAATCAGCTGTTAGTGTAGTGGAATTGTCGGTTTCATGTTCGTTTTCCAATTCCGCCCTATCATCTGTTTCGTGTTCGTTTTCGTTATCCCCGCTAACTTCACGTAATTTCTGGGATGGCTTGGGGTTAGGTCGTAAGTTGTATGGGGTTGTCATATTGGAATGCAATTAAAGGCAAGTACAAAATCGAGTGGGAAATTAAAATAATATGGTGGATAAATAAATGACTTATTTCTAACAGTGTTTTATTTTAGTCTAACTTAGGTTATGTCTAATCTAGGCTATGTGTGTCTATCTAGGTTATATCTGACTTAGGCTAGCCTAGCTTACTACTTCAAACACGATTGGAAATTTTTTAGAGAATGCCCCAAAAGTTGGTCGGAATTTTGCTACATGCCTTTACGTTGGGCGCCATTTTGCTACATACCCACACTCTCTTACAAACTATTTTTTTTTTTTACTTTTTTTATTTATTTATTTATTTATTTTTTTTTTAACAAACAATTTTTTTATTTAACTCTAGATCACAAACAAATAAATTCTGATTCGAAAATGAAGGGACTAACAAACAATAGCTTACAATTACTGGGGGGAATATTTAATTTAATTGATTGATAATAGTCTTTAATGTCTTTGTGCTCCGGTCTAGTTACAGTGGGTAGAAATGATGACTCTGTATCTCAGGGGGTGTTGGATCGTGGGGAACATTCTCTTGTAAAATTTCCAATTATTGAAAGTAAAATAACGATTCTTGATATTAACTAAGATTAGTAGTTATGTAAAAGTTAAGATTTGATTATTCTTTGAAGAGATTAAAATGGATAAAATATGGTCATTCAATCTAGGTTCAGTTGTAGGCTATATCTGTTTGGAAGTTAATTATAATTGAATCTTCTTGCAAAATTGAAAAAGTTTGTTGATGAATAAATTTAGTCTTTTGATAAAGTTCTACTTGATTTCTTTGAGCTTCTAAGATCAATGGATAAAGTTAATCTATTTGAGATGGATGGAGATTACCAATATTTATTCTTCACCAATAACCACTTCTTCTTTGGCCAACTGATAAAGGGATTATTATTAGTGGTATTGGCTCTTCTTCCTATTTAAAATTTGGGATTAAATTCGACCCAAATACTATTTTATGGGGTTATTTTACACTTGGGATTGGGACCCTGTTTAAAATGAAGTTAACACAGTGAGGCCATAAATGCAAGAGAGAGAAATTGTAGTTGATGCTCAGCAACAATGTAGTGATCACATGTTTGTTCTTCAGGTTTTGATTCTTGCTTTGGAAACACTTGACACTTCACTGAATTTAATTCACTATTTTGAATCACACACTATATAAAATTAGAATGACCATGTTTATTTAAATTATTAAATTTGGTATGTGTTTGAAGTAGTTTTGTTTACATTATAAATATATTATATTAGGCTATGTTTAAATAAATATTTACTGGGATTAGGCTATTATTATTCTTAGGTGAGTGATGAATTGATTAATATGAATATCTAACATAATTATTAAATTAGGCCTAATTAATATCTATGACAGGTAAATTTAAATAAAATATAGGCTATCTGGGATTTTTCTAATAAATATTTACATGTGGATCCGGGTTGGATTGTTTATTTATTGGTTTATTTACCAACATAATTTGTGAACTGTTGCATAGCTTTATTAACTATGGTTGACCGAGCCAAGGTCCTGGCATTTTCATCTTTTAAAGTTCTAATAGCTGCCTCAGAATGTAAAAGCTCGGATATTAATGAATCTTTCCGGCCAGGGGAAAAATTAAAGTTTAGGCCTTTATTTAATAAGTTAATTTCATCTTTATCAAATGTGATGTTGGTTTTATTTACTACTGTTGGATGAAACTTATGGTTACATTTAATTATTTCCTTGTGTATTTGAGCATCTGAAAGCACCTTGATTTTTCTGATTTGAGTTCTCTTTTTTGCCTATATTTTCTTGTCAATTTGTACCTCAATGTGGTTTATTACGTCATTTTGTTGGCTAGGATGTAATATGTTCAACAAATCTAAATGAGTCCTAAACAGTAGTTTATTCAGCATGTCCTTTTTCGAGTAAAATGGTTAAAATGGTAAAATGTTGAATTCGGTGCAATATGAACATTATTATACAGAGATAATAAATTACGAGAGAAAATATATCAATCAATCAATCAACTTTATTTTTCTTTGTACATATGAAATACAAGAAATGGCGTCAAAAATAAATAAAACTAACATGATACAAATTCAAAACAAATAAAACTTACTAACGTTTACTTTTATTCATAAAACTCTTCAATTGAGTAAATGGGTTTGTCGATCAAATATAGCTTCAATTTATGTTTTAGTTTATCATTGTTTGTTTCTAATCTTAGTTCATCGGGAAGTGCTTTAAAGAATTTATTTCCAATGTACACGTGGTCTTTTTTCTAAATTCCAATCTATGTTTGTCTAAATGTTTTCCAGTTTGTCTTCTTGTGTTGTATAAAAATAATATGCATTCAAAAATATACAATCCATATACAGTTAAAATGCTAAGATTTTTTAAATGTTCTTTTACGGCATCATCGTGTTTAAGTTTGAGCATACATCTAATTGCCTTTTTTTGTAGTTTTACAATTGTGTCCAGATTGTTTTTTGTTGTTGCACCATACAAACCGATTCCATATGAAATATTTGAATGAATCAGTGCAAAATATATTAGTTTTATGACAGGCAAGCTGCACAATCTGGCCATACGCCTTAAAGCGAATAAACCGGGGTTAATTTTTCTTGATATATGTTCAATATGATAGTCCCAGCATAACCATTGGTAAGTATAACCATTGGTATATTTAAACATTTTTGCATTTATATTTTTAGAAAGTTAGCAATGTGTAGCAGGGAAGGTTATGGACGCAATTTAAAAACACAAAGACTAAAAATTACTAATGTTATAATAAATGTACCTTTGTGAGAGAACCAAAATGCAGGAACTTCCTAGGTCCAACAGAGTTGGTGAGGGAGTTGAACACCAGTTGCTCGTCCAAACCTTCAAACGTCACATGGCTCTGGAGCCACTCCAGCCGATCTGAGTTCTCCTTCTCTCTCACACCTTCGTTCACCTGCAACCGACACATTACTACTGACACATACATTACCAGCCACATTTGAGCAACACATTGAACTAAAAGTTAAATCAGTGTTGGATAAGAAAAATTTACAGATAAAAAAATGGACAAATTTTTTGCCACCAAATGCAAAAACCTAGACACAACCTTCCTAACAGTTCATTTGAGATAGAGAGTTTTTTGCAAATATGGTTTGTACATATGGTGAGTAAGGTAAATGCTAAACACTATTAAAATAATAGCGGATTTAGGTATTTTTACTGCTAGAAGTTGAAAAAGCTCCTTGAAAAGTAATCAATGATAAGCATTAGACATCATTAATTCAGTCGAACTATCCTGTGTAACGTAATATAAGTAAATCTGCCAATTTGAAAACAGCGTTCAGCGTTAACCGTGAGATTTACCGTATGTTGCAAAAACCCTCTAGATTTTATGTTTTTATGGGTTTTCCTACTTCCCCTATCTGTCTTATACACACTAAAAATTAAACTAAAAAGTGAATACATGGGTTTAAAGCTTATCTACTTATATTCTACAATTCTATTAGGTTATATTAATATTTTATTTTATTTAACCAATAGATGCTTAATTTTGCCCAAGTTGACAAACTCAGGAAGTAAAAATATCAAAGTTAAAAAAGTCAAAGCCACACAATTATTCAACCAAATTCCTATTATCTTCTTTTAAACTCTATCTATATTTTCATAAAAAAACATTTATGTATTAAATGAACAAAAAAGTAATACAAATTTTACAAAAAAAGTTTTAATTTCGTAAAAACTGACTCTCAAATTGGTATAAATAATAATTTCTCTTGAAATCGTAATTCAAAAGGAAACTCTAAGATACCTGTAGATGATCTACGGTACTTTTGTGCCCTGACTCAGGAAAACAGATCATTGAAAACACCAACATTGAACTAAAACTAAATAGGCACAAAAACAAGAAAACAAAATAGATAACTGTTCCCTAAGACTAATTTTGCCAGCCTACAGATAGTTAAAAAATTAATTTTTCAATTTTTACCTTAAGAAAAGAAGTGGTAAAATAATTTAAAGCAGAACATAACCTAATCCCGTGTTCTTATTTAAAAGTAACTTACTTGAGTGCAAAGTTCCTCAGCCTTTGCGAAGGCTTCTAGCAGGTAGGCATGGTCAGGATGGTCTTGGGGCGTGGATTCCACTATCTAGAAATATTAAAAATGTCAGCTATATTACAAAAATGCAGCAAAAATCATATTTTTTTTATAATATAGGTGTCTCATTACTATAATACAAAAGTATTAAAAAAACAACCAACAATATATCACAGTGAATAGCCTCTGGATCACTAATTTTCAAAAATAAAAGGTTTATGTTACCTGTATCCGTCAGTGATCCTAGTTGTAGTGTAAGACTACAGCCGTTTCGTCTTCAAAGGAAATTTTGAAAATTAGTGATCCAAAGGCTATCCACTATGAAATTGGAAACTGGTCAAGTTAAACTAGCCTTCTCCTACAAAAACGTCAAGTTGAAACTTTTTAACACCATCGAAAACATAAAATTCAACAAAAAATGTCTAGAGTATGGATTAACCCCCAATTACGTAATTGTTAGAATAAAATCACAATCATTATCAGCCAGAAAAGCAAAGAAAATTGCGGAAACAGCATGGGTAAAAAACGAAGTAAAATCATTGTATGCCAAAAAAAGTATGTTAAATAAACTACTCCTAAATAAACATGTAGAATTAATGAATAGCTTGCACCCTTCACAGCAGAACAGTGTTTGTTGTGAATTAGACACACAAGTCCAAAAGAAAATCCAGGTTAAAAGAAAGACCCAGGCTAAGAAATTAGTTACTTTGTCTAATAATCAGTTAAAACGAGAATCAATAGTTTGTAACCACAAGTTCCACCCCAGAGTCATCAACAAGACAGACATTGAATTTACCGAACAAGAGTTAAATTTATTAAATAAAGGATTGAACTACAACTTCCCAAACGACAGGAAAAATAGTTTAATTGACGAATTATTCAATGCTGAAACAGCTGTGAAATATTTAAAAACCATTGAAGAGCGTGATTCGGCTAGGGTATTAATATCAAATAAAATTAAAAGGACTATTAATAATCCAGCCCCACGGAACAAATACCTATCTAAGTATAAGTCTTTAAAACAGGTTGCTACAAGTATTAGGAACAAGTTAGAATTGAGCGGAGCAGTTATCACCAAAGCTGATAAGGGCAACTGCACAGTCATCCTCTGCAAACAGGAATACGTAAACAAAGTTAATGCATTCATTAATGACAACAACATTGAAACTCTAAATCACGACCCCACCACATCATTTTCAAAGGACATAAATAAAGTAATATCATCCAGCACCAACCTTTTATCAAAAGAGGAAATTAAGTCTGTAAAGGTAACCAATCCCAAAGCACCAATTTTAAGAGGGTTACCTAAAATTCATAAAATTGACACACCTATTAGGCCGTTAGTAAATTTCAGACCTTCCCCCGCTTATAAGATCGCAAAGAAATTGGATAAGATCATTAGAAATGAAATAGTACTAGAAAACAATCAGAGTGTGAAAAACACTGTTGATCTGGTAAATAAAATCAACACCGTCAAACTTAAATCATCTTGTATGTTAGCGTCGTTTGATATAGTTAATCTGTACACAAATGTGCCTATTGATGAAACTATTAAAATCTTGATAAACAACCTGGACAGGCACTCAGCACTTTCAACCGAAGCTAAGAGAGAATTAGTCAAGCTAGTCGATTGCATCTTAAAACAGAATTATTTTTCCTTTGAAAATAAAATGTACATGCAGAAGGATGGATTAGCCATGGGCTCCCCCCTCTCAAGTATTCTTTCAGAAATATTCTTGAACAACGTCGAAAACCAACACCTTTTGTCTGACCTTAATAAACACAAGAATAAAATAATGTTCTATTGCCGTTACGTTGATGACACGCTTGTACTGTATAACGGGAATGAACGACAAATCCGCCTACTTGGAACATATCTGAACAACATTCATCCCAACTTAAAGTTCACCCTCGAAACTGAAATAAATAAATCGATTAATTTTTTGGATGTAACTGTAATGAGAAATGATGACAAATTTGATTTTAAAATTTATAGAAAACCCACAACAACCGATCAGACTATCCACTCGTCATCACACCATCCATACAATCACAAAATCGCCGCCTACAACAGTTTTGTACACAGGCTTTTATCAATACCACTCAATCCAGATAACTACAACAACGAAGTTAACATTTTAAAGCACATTGCCGTCTCCAACGGATATGAGAGCTCATTGATCGATAATTTAATTAGAAAACACAGTAAAAAAACCAGTATTAGTAGAGCAGAAGAGAAAAAATACGTAAGTGCAGAATATGGGGTTGCAGTCAATAATACTCTAAAAAACAAAATGGCTAAAAACAACGTAGTAGTGGCGTTCAAAACATCCAATAAATTATCATCTATGTTAAAAGAAAGGAGGGTAAAAAATGATGACATGAACAAAACAGGTGTGTATAAGATCACATGCGATGACTGTCCAAGTTTTTATCTTGGCCAGACTTCACGCTCTTTTGTTACCAGATTTAAAGAACATCTTCCAAAGAAAAATTCCAAATCCGCTTACGCCAATCATCTCATTAACTCAAATCACAATTATACTGACTTACATAATAATTTAAACATTATGCATTTTTGCAATAAAGGTAAATACATGGATACCGTCGAAGAATTCGAAATTTACAGAGCGTCAAAAAAGAGCCCAAACGACATCCTCAATGAAAAACTTTCATTCCAATCGAATATTATCTACAACACGGCTATGCGCATCCTGGACAATCAGACTCGAAGAAAAGCACCTGATAAAGGAAGAGAGGGGGAGGGGGTCACAACGTCCGGTACACGTCAGTCATGACCTATCAAGATCCAGCGCTGCCTCGTGTCCGATGCTTTGGCCAAAGTTTTTTGTATTTATTTAAATGTTCCATGTCGCGTGTTTTGTGTCTTGTGTTGGTGTTATTTATGTTTTAATAATTGACGAAATCTGGAAGATGGAATGACGTTTTAAAGGATTGACCTGATGATGTCTCTTTGAAGACGAAACGGCTGTAGTCTTACACTACAACTAGGATCACTGACGGATACAGGTAACATAAACCTTTTATTTTTGAATAATATATCACCTTGTTTAAGCTTGTTTTTTAAGTGGGGAAAATCCTAAATTAAAAACTAATTTTAATAGCAAAAGCAATGTTTATGTAACGCAACAATAAATGTCAATAAAAAAATTTTACATACACATAGTTTAAGGAGAACATTAAAAGTTAATTAAAACAATAACAAGTTAAACAACATCAACAACTTTAACAATAAGTTTAACAAACGTACGACATTATCAGAAACTCCTATTCACTGAGACACAAAACCATCTACCAAGCAACATATTTGCACTATTAACAGAAATATACAGTCACTGATACCCACTTTGCAATGCATTAAATGAAACTCAAGATCTAGAAGACTAGTTGACTTTGATTCATTGATTGATAACTATCAATAGTTCAAGAAAAAATTAACAAATACCAATTCCGTAAGGAGGGGAGGGATTAATTACAGCTTCTGAGGTGGGGAGCACCATATGTGATGCAGTCCTGCCAATATGATATAAATAAATCTTCAGGTGGGTCTCACATATGCAACCAAACCAAGACTCTTTCATGTCTAATGTACTTAATCTTAATATCTCTGATCATTACTGTGTACAAATGATCTCTTCTAAAGAACTCTTAAGAGGTAAAAATATAAGTCCAAATTACACTTGGAAAAGACTATTTAAAGAGTCTAACCCAAGAAAATTGAAAGAATATTTAGTCTCAGAAAACTGGTTAGATGTTTATGTAAGCAGCAATGTAGATTCTAAGTTTGAATCGTTTTTTAGGATCTTTATGACTTAGCGTGTCCAAAGGTCAAAATTAAAATAAGGAAAAATCATAACAGTTGTCTACCGAAAAAATGGGTTACAAAGGGCATTCTCATATTAAAGAATAAATTAAGATCAATGAGTTTCTTATATAAAACTTCAACAGATGAACATTTTAACAATTATTAAAAAAAATACAAAAAGACATACAGGGCCGTTTTAAAAGCCGCCGCAAAATCCTCCTACTTTGAAAAGTTAATACTCAACTCAAACAACAAAAACAAAACAGCGTGAAACTTATTAATGAGGAACAAAATAAAAAATGTGAAAGACAACAGATTACAAAAATCAAAGTCGATAATAATTTAATTACAAACCCTTTACAAATAGCCAATATTTTTAATAAACACTACTGTGATGTAGGTCAAAAATTATCACTGGAAAACCAAAAAATTTCTGGAAAGTCCAATTCAACATTTTTAAATAGCCCAGTTTTATCTAATTCTCTCTTTTTTAGGAATGATTCAGAAAAAGAGGTAGTTGCAGAAATCGATAGCTTAAAAAATAAATATTCCACAGGGTTTGATGACGTTCCTGATACTGTTTTAAAACAGTGTGGATCAGATGTAGTCACCCCTCTTACTCATATAATTAACTGTGCAATCAGCAATGGTCATTTTCTAACCAATCTTAAAATCACTAAGGTTAAACCCCTTTACAAAAAAGACAATCCGCAGGAGGTTGGTAACTATCGTCCTGTAGCTCTTCTGTCTTTTCAAAGATTTTTGATAAAAAAAGTTCTCTATCAAATATTTTCTTTTTTTGAAAAAATTAATTTACTTGATAAAACACAATTTGGTTTCAAAAAAGGTAAATCTACAGTGGATGCTCTGAATGAAGTCATTTCCAAAGTGGTGTCTGGGCTCGAGACTAAAAATTGCCCTGTCGCTATTTGTTTACACTTAAGTAAAGCATTCGATAGTGTGGATATAAAAGTTCTTTTGAATAAACTTTTTGATTATGGAATTCGAGGACCTGCTTTGGATTGGTTTGAATCTTATTTATCTGACCGTATGCAATTTGTAGAATTAGAATCAACCTCTAAAAATATTGCTTTGCCAATCAAATCATCCCTATTAAAACTTAACTATGGAGTACCCCAAGGGTGAATTTTGGGGCCATTTCTATTTTTAATTTACATAAATGATGTTTCTAAAGTGTTAAAACTCTCAACTTCAACATTATATGCGGATGACATTACACTCTGTTTTGTAAAGCAGGGAAACATGGATTTTTCAACTTATGAACAAAAAATCTTCTATGAGGTAAACAATCTGGTTCAATACTTGGCATCAATTAACCTCTCCCTTAGTGTTTCTAAAACTAAAGCCTTATTTTTTCATACTCTGCACTCTATCTTATTGATCTAAAAATACATGTTGATGAAATGGAGGTTGAAGAGGTTTCTGAGGTCAAATTTTTAGGTCTCAACATTGATTTCAACCTCACCTGGAACTGCCACACTGATTTTATTTGCTCTAAATTAAACTCAGCCAAATTTCTTTTATGGCGACTGAAACATATATGTAATATAAGAGTTCTACTTTCAGTTTATTATGCCTACTGTCACAGTCACCTTTCATATGGTATAGAGTTATGGGGTAACTCTTCCAAAAAAAACCAAACAAAAATTTTCAAAATTAAAAAAAAGTGTTCGAATCTTAGCTAAATTAAAACAGAGGGATTCATGTAAATTGGCTTTTCTAGAACTCTAAATTTTGACGTTTCCTTGTATCTACATTTACCGCACTGTATTATATTACAAGCAGCATCAGGCACCTTCAACCATCACATCCCACCATTCCTACAACACCAGACAACGTTTTCAAAATTTTATTTTTGATCGATTAGTAATTCAGGAAAAATTACCTTTATCAGCTGGAAGAAAGTTATTTGACTATCTACCGGATGACGTTAAAAACACTTATGTTATTAAAAAATTTAAATCAAAACTTAAAGATTACTTGATTGAGAATTCCTTTTACTCAATTCAGGAATTTAGTGAGGCACAGGAAATCTCATAGATATCATTGTATGGTTGTTTATACTACTGATCCTACAAGGTGTGGTAATAGTTTTATTTTCAGCATTTTTATGGTACTACTTTCACCAATAGTTTAGTTAGTTTTATTACTTTTTATTGTATTTTTCAGCAAAACTTATTAGGTTCAACTTTGTAAAATTCTGTGATGTATATTTTTTTTTTTTTTGTAAAATTATTTTATAATGTAATTTGTGACGCAATCCAATGCTTATTACTATTGTAAGTTTATGGAAATAAAAGAGTTTTTGATTGATTGATTGACATAATATTAGTGTTTCGGGAAAGGTGCAAAATCTATTTCAGTGGTACCTTCTGTATGAGCAGCGGGTATTTGGTGATGCGCTGCATAGGTTTGATGAGGAAAGAGCTGAGCGGCATGCCCTTGGTGCGGGGGTCAGCCTGGCAGCGGCGGACCAGTTGGCGAAACTGCTCGCTCTGCTCGGTGAGCCGCTGCAGCTGTGCGGCCGCGGTCAGCTGGCAGCTGCAGAACCTCACGTACACCGTCATGCGCGGCAACTGTCAACAACACAGACACACTCATACAGTGTAGGGAACTGTTTGGTAAAGCCGCTAAAGCTGTGCGGCTGTTATCAACTGGCAGCTGTAGAACCTCAGTGCACTCTCATACGCGGCAACTGTCAACAACACAGAAAACCCCAAAAATAAGATTGTAACTGTGGGGCTACCTCAAAAAAATGACACACCCATTATCCAACCTATCCACCCATTACATTTGTTTTTATTTATATACCTTGCATTCGGTTAACGTGAGTGTCAATTTCATGCCATGCCTGTGTTCTCCAAATACATACTGTACGATGAGAAAAGTTGCTTATTTATTTATATTTTAAGTTCTATGTCATGTCATGGTAAATAAAAATACCAGATCCTATATATTACAAGACATTTGATTCACATTATTGATCCTTTCAACTTACTTTAGACTCCTCTAAATTCCTTTCAACTTTTGATTGATCTTTTTGTCTCGAGCCCTCAAACCTGGGCTGGCTGGGTGATAATCCAGAGCCATACCACTGAGCTGAGAACCTGCCTGATTTACCATTGGAAAGGTGCAATGAAGCTTGTCAAAACAAAGAAAAACCTGCACTAAAGACACTTACGCTCTCACAAAGAATGTCTCCGATCATCCTTATAACGCCTCCATCACTCATTTCTCTGCGTACCCGAAGTGCCCTACAAATAGACACAGTGTTAACAAGTAGCTTACATTTCTATAAAAATTTTAAGTAGCACTTACTTTTATAATTACGAGGAGGTGTTTCATTTATTCTTCCATCCAACCCAAAAATTCAATTAAAGTGAAAGTCATTGAAACATTAAACACCCTAGTGCCAGCAGACCTACGAGATACTTATTGTTTGTTTATTTTCCCCATAAATACCAGAAAAATAAGAATGTAGCTTTGCTGCCTAAGGTGTTCTCTAAATATTATTCACAAACAAATATATATATTATAATAGGTTTAATTACTGCTAGAAGCAATCTAGGGAGCAAGTCCATGGATTGCTTTGGAGAAAAAAGCATTACACTGAATTTAACAACAATCCAGTAACCAGACCTTCCAAAGATTAAAGATACCAAATTCCCCCCGTCGCAGCAGACCTGCGTACTCAGCGAATTTCCAAATTAGTAATATTAATTTTTACTACATAAAACTGTAAACCAAATAAAATCACATGCTCATAAAGAGGGAAATAAATGTCTATTCTCCTTATGATAAATATAGGGAGAGTATGCAGGTATGCTGCCATGGGGAACACTAAAATTAGGTTTTTATCATAAAAAAATTTATTTTAACCATATGAAGCCATTTACTAAGTTTCATCAATATCTGTCCATTGCTAAAGAAGTTTGCCTATTCTCCATATGATTAACATGGGAAAAGAGTATGCAGGTTTGCTGCCATGATAAGCACAAAAACCAAGATTTTTTACCATAAATGGATGAATCTCAACCAAATGAAGCTGAATTCCAAGTTTCATCGAAAAATTTGGTTAATGAGTGAAATATTAACACTTCAAAATTCTCCTTAAGATTAACATTGGAGAACCAAAATACAATGTACTGTCTTTAGACTTTTTAATATCTCGGTAACCAATGGAGGTAGAGCAAAGCTTCAAAATAAAAATTTAAAATTTTTTAAATTTACATATGAAAAATGCAAAAAACCCATTTTTGGGGTACAAAACCCCTCAAAACTACCCCTTCCGGTAGGTCGATATGTCTGGTTTACGAACTCATCCGAATAATCGTTGGATTACACATCTCTACAAAATTTGGTGTCGATCGGACCGTTTTTACGAGAGTTATCGTGCCTAGGGACACGATATTATATATATATATATATATATATATATATATATATATATATCGTTTTTGTGCTGGTTTTTGTGCTTATCATGGCAGCAAACACCTGCATACTCTTTTCCCATGTTAATCATATGGAGAATAGGCAAAACATATATATATATATATATATATATATATATATATATATATATATATATATATATATATATATATATATATAAATTTTAATGACTATTATTTTTGGTCTCTGGGCACCTCAATCAAAAAAGTAACATGGTCCCGGGCTTAAGTGTTACCATGAGACCTACGGTAATAGCTTATTCTCTATGGGAAATTCGCTAAAAATGTTACCAAATTACATTATAATAAAAAGATAAGACATAAAGTTTTATTTTTCCATAAAGCAACATAGAAATAATTTTCTACCAGTAAAGCTAAGCTGATGATTCCAAATACTAAATAGTTTGCTTATTGAATGCTTTAAATAGTTTTCATCAACTGATAAAATTTATAAAATTTTTTGATTGTTGATTTATGAAAAATTTTCAGCGTATGTTTTTTCTACGAAATCACTTCACCCATCAAAATACTCCTTACCAATATGAGTGACACAGCACCTTTCACATGTTAACTCTAAAGGACGTACAGTTTACACAGCTGCAGAGACTTGTGTAAACTGTAAAAATACTTAGTTATAGGAATCTACGACAGTTAGTAATATTTTAACAGTGTCCACGATGAGATTTATCACAGTGGGAGTTATAGTTTTTTAAATATTTTTAGCATTGGTGAGGCGGTTAACCTGAATGTCCTTTTTGATAGTGTTTTAAAGGCCATTTCTTTGCCTTTAAAATTGACAGGTAAGGATTCCATTCCAGTTTCTGATTTGCCATGGTTAACTCACAAAATGGGATTTATTAATTGCCAGTTCCATGCAGTGAGGGGAACATTTAAAGACCTGTCCACATTAACGAGAAAGGGAGATATTAATCTGCAAGTTGACGGCATGTCTGCAAAGATAACAGCGATATTAGGTTTGAACGTGATGGCAATCAATTTTGAACACTCCAATTTCAAATGTGGAGGAGGTTTCAGCACTTCAGGAGGAATGACAGTCAAGGTCGGCAAGAATGCAATCAAAGTCCAGATCACTGTCCAAATGTTCCCCTGCAAAGCTTCAGTGAATTCGGCCAACCTCGTTGAATTCGACAATATTAATGTGGACATGAAAGGCCCTGCCATTATTATACAGCCTGCAGCTAACATAATTGCAAAAAAATATAAAAATGAGATCGAAAAAACCATCAATGAGCAGCTACAACCACTTCTTCAAAAGGAGATCGAGAATCAAAATATTTGTTCTCTAGGTTTATTTGGCTGAACTGCGTTGTTCAGTTTGTTTGGCTTACATGTGTTAGTAGACTATTTTTTTTTTTAATACATGTACATTTAACAAAAAATATATAGTACGCAAAATCTGCTACAAACAAAATTGTAGACCTTATTGAAAACCCATAAACCTCTTGTACCCATAATTTTGGATGGTGAAATCAACTGTTAGTAATTTTTAATAATGCCATTTTCTTTGTTTAAAGTTCATTGTTGGTGATGGTGAGTTAATGTTATTGTTTAGTAAATTGTTGCGGACATTTTCTCCATCACTAATTAGTACACAAAATTCACGATGTTTCGGGATCTGAAATCTGATCCCGTCTTCAGGTGGGAGAATTACGTGGACGACATCGCAAGTGTGTGGTTGGCTCCCCTGTGCTGTCTTCTGATTGGTGCTGTATATTTTTCCAATTTAATTGTTTGTGTTTGTGTGTGTGTGTTTTTTTTTTTTTTTTTTTTTACTGCTTTCACAGTTTATTGTTTGAGTTTTTTCAATTTATTAATTTTTTATTTAATTTTAGTGACTGCCTTTTCAGTTTTCAGGTTTGGCTATGGACTTCCTCCAGGTTCGCCTGGCGTGTTTTTACTAACTTTGTTATGTTCTAGGTACTTCTTCCACCTGAAGACGGGATCAGATTCGATATCCCGAAACGTCGTGAATTTTGTTTACTAATCAGTGATGGAAAATGTCAGCAATAATTTACTAAACAATAATACCATTCTGTTTTGGTATTTTCGAAAGGTTTACTCTAATAATAATTATTTAACACCCTAAGGGTTTTCTTGCAATTAGAACTCCTCCTATAATTTCCAACTCATTTTCAAGTTTGTGGAGTCGTTTGATATGGATTGTTCTGTTGTTGCTTCCACCAAAAATTGATGAGAATCAGACTTAAAATAAAGGCGCTGTCAAATCGAAGTTAGAAATTTTCCCGTTAGAATAACATTAGGATTTGATTGAGCATTTTAAACATCTGTTTATGTATAGCTGTAAAATAGTGATGTTTTGAGCAATTTCTCATAATCACAATATTGGATGGGTTGTGCGTTTTGGTTTAGAACTAAAGGTAACATTTTTAGCAATTTTATACGATAGTCCAAATTAAATCGCTCGATTTTGAGCAACAAGTACCTTAGTTACAATTACTAGAGATAGCTCCCTGGTCGAAATTGGGGCAAAATTTATCTTGATCTGGAAACAATTAGTTTAAAAATATTTTGTAAGTGTTATTACAACAGCTGTCAATATACAGGGTTATTACAAATGATGTTCACAATTTCAAGAATACATAAAATATAGTTTTATTTGTTATAAAAAGAAATAAAATGGCTACAATTTAAGACAGACTCAAATTTTTTTTCACAGATACTCCGAACTAAAAATATTTGATATGCAAACCCCTTATGAATCGAAAGATGATCAATCCTATACTTAAGCTCTTGGATAATTATCAATAGTGTCTTTTATATTTTATTCTGTTGCTGGCTCTCAGGTATGCTATCTGGTAATGGTGGTTTGTACAAATTACCTTTGATTTATCCCCCATAAGTAAAAATCGCAGGGGAACGGAGGTCAAGGAGTGCGTCATCATTTGGACCAGTGCGCCAAATCCATCGCTCAGGCAGTAAATTGTTTGTTAAGTTGAGCCATAATATCCAAGTGGTCATGTGGAGTTACGCCAACCAATAGCAAATTGAAATTTTTATAATCATATTCTAATCGCAGAAGAAGGCATTCTGTCATCATGTCCAAAATATTATTTTATTTATGCCTATCTTTTGGTTAATGAGATAATCCAAAACACAAAAAGTGTTCTCTTGTCTTCAAATCTATTGCACAACACTTACGTTACAACGATTATTGACTTAACAAATATGCATCCAAAACCAAAGTAAATAAAACTTTTTGAGTTTTTTTTTCAAAAAACAACTAAAATAGACTTAAGATAAATTAAAACTGTAATATTTATAATCAAAATCATGAACATCATTTGTAAAATCCCTCTGTATAATGATTCATTCGATGATCGTTCTTCCATAAGATTGACATTGAAACTTTGAAAGCATATAGGGCTTAGCTCTGGAGGCCGATGGGAATTGTAATGGGATTTTGTTTATCTACAGGACACTGTAGTGTCTTTCTAACGGCATGCATGGATTTTTCCTATGATTGACACAAGCTGAGAAAAAATGAGGAAAAGAAACATGCTTTCCTATCAATATATAGATAAAGGTGAAATGAAATTTAGGTAAATTGTTAAGACGGAAGTGAAGAGGTTTAAGCTGGTCTCTGGCTTAAAATCCAGACTTTCATTGCCATCTATCCACACCATCCACAGTGTAAGGCTGTAAAAGTGAGAGCACAATGTACTTTGTTAAGCTTACTATTACTTTACTTTCCACACATGTTCAAGTAGTTCAATAGGTAATTCTATAAAATAGCAGTGATCCACGTGTAGATATAACAAAATAATTTTATGCCAAAACAACAATATGTATATATAAGCTAGGTTAACATAAAGTACCAGAAGCCATAAGAGGGGTTTAAAGCCACTAAGAGGGCTTAGGTGCCATATCAGGCTAAAAACTTAACAAAACACATCAAAGTTTTTGTGATATAAAAAATAGATCTCACCTCAGAAACATGTGGTTACATTCAATGATATCCTTCCAGTTAACAAAAATAGTTATCAGCTCTTCAGGAGTAACGATCTTGCTCTCTGCTAGAGGTTTTTCAAATACCTGTTAGAAAAATTAATATTTTACTGGTTGCAATAGTAATATAATGTTGATTTATAACTAACGAAACCTATTCTGGAGAATCCCAGATCCTGCAAGAATCTAGGGTAACAGGTTGAGTCTTTGTAAGACTCAGGCCCGGATTAACACTTTTTGACACCCTGGGCCGAAAGTCACTACAACCCCCCCCCCCAAAAAAAATATGGGCTTATTTTCATTCTAATTACTTTGGCTGTTGTATAAAACCACAGAACTATTCAACCAATGTGATGATCACCATTTTCATCACTTCAATATGAGGACGCAATCCTTAAGCATTAATTAATGTATCATTTTACCACCATAATAAGTTTAGAAATGAAACCAAATATTATATAATTGTAATACCGAAATAAATTTAAATTTAGGGCAAAGGAACAAGGTCAAGGCAAAGGGGTGCTGTTTACCGTCAATTAGGGGAACGTTTACAACTGGTCGGTGGCGCTACTTAAGCGTATTGGGAGAGATCCTTCAGTCGTTCAGGGGCGCTCTTTACCACCAGTCGGGGGCGTGATTTAGCTCTGATCGAGGGTGCTATTTACCGTCGATTATAGGGTGATGTTTACCTCCAGTCGGGGGTGATGCTCTTGAACGTTAATCATGGACATTCTTTACGGCATATCAGAGGCGCTCGTCCCCGCCACGAAGGAGCCCCTCGGATCCCGGCACCTTAGGGGGTCACCTTGCTCGTCTAAATAGATCTTTCTTCTTTCTCTTTTGCTGAATATTATATTTACTCTTGTAATTAAAGAATGAAAAAAATTGTGAAAAAACCATAATTAAATTATATTTGCAGTTAAATATTTTTTTACAAAACGAAGTACAGTACACTCTCGTTCATCGGAACTAATGTGGCGGACGGCCGGTTCGGATATCAAAAAATTCCGATGAAGCGGAGGCAGTCGTGAGTCATCATTTCCACCCGTACGGAGACCTATAGTGATTGTATTCACTCTTGTTTTTAAGGCAACACTAGAGGTTTTATGAAAATAAGGCACTCAAACTTTGAACATGGTAACAAATGAACCTATAGAAATAAAAACAACGCAGGAAATAAAGATCCAAAATCGTTATTCTCATATTCCATTTATATTCTACTCATATTCCAGCACTCAACTGACTTCCACGTAACACAGGTGCAGTCGCGACGCGAGACAGACTGAATGACAGTTTGGGAAGCGGTCGAAACGGATGTTCACTTCCTGTCCCCTTTACCTTTCTATTTTTGTGCGAATACTCCACGGCCTCGTAAATCACATCGATACGTACAGATTATGGAAAACGCCTGATGACGTTAGACACAAAATGTGATACTTCACTGTTGTGCGGATAGAACGAATGGAAATTGAAGGCGCTAAAACGGAAAAATTTTTTATTTCATAAGAAAAAAAATTAATAATATTCAGATTTCCAGTTCCGATGAAGCGGAGTTCCGATGTCACCGAGTTCGATGAACGAGAGTGTACTGTATAAAAATGGCCCGTTTGACGCCCGCCCTGGCTGACTCCCTAGGCCATGGCCTAGGTTGGCCTAGTGGATAATCCAGGCCTTGTAAGAATGTACTATAAGAAAATCTTTGAATGCATGAAAATAATGATAAATATTTCTGCCAAAAATATTGTATAATAGAATCTGAGACTTACAGCAGAAAGGATCCTTAAATATAAGTAAACACTACCTTGGGGGCCGTATACTTTTGCGACAAACTTATCTAATTCTTTTACAGTTATAATCCAAATCTTGAAAGGTTATCCTAGATGCCGAGTTTCAAAGAATTTGTTTTGTTTCAAGACAAGCTCAGTCCATCCATGACGGCTTGTTCGCTAGGTACACTCACCTTTCAGAATGTTTTAATTTACGTTTAGGGTGCTGTACTCTGATATTACTTAATTTGCTGAACCAAAATTTGAAACTGCTTTGATTTGATTTACTTCTTTGGTTATCAGCTTAATTTACTTACTACAGTTAAACATTCTTTTGTTTTCATAATAAACTAGTTGTTTATTATAAAACGGATAACGGACAACGGGCTTCGTCCGTGATTGAATTTACTCATATTTTTTAGGTAATAAAATCTTTTTAAAGAGCAACAAAATCTTCTTCCTTCAGAATGACATTGAATCAATAAAGTAGTGTAAGTTGAGCTCTGAAGGAATTTTGCAAAACCTTTTCTTAATGAGAACCAATGAGCAAATAGGAACGACCATGTCAAATTTCAACCCCGTAGGCCCTACAGTCATTTTGAAATCATGTGGGAAGAAGGCCTAAAGAACATCAAAAACTATATTTGAAAAACTGTTTCTTAGTGAACACCAATTGACTGAACATAAACGTTAAATTTCAACCCCGAAGGAAATTAAGGGGCAAAACAGACGTTATTAGATCAATAATCCATTATAAAGTTCCATTATAAAGATATAGAGTATTATATACCTCATCTTTGGCTTTTTATAATTTGTTTGCCAATTTGTTTGTTCGTGAATGTTTCCATTTATATTAAAAAGTAAATTATGGTGACAAGAATTTTTTTAATGAAGAGCAAAAAAAGTAATAAATAGCATAGGAGTGAAAATTTAAATATACTTACATCATGAACAATGGACATATCATCAATATAGGCCTGTTCTGTCATTATAAGTTCCTTGATTGATTTCTGTCTTTGTTTCTCTTCTTTACTCAATTTTACCTTCTTTTTCTCATTTTCAACTAAAAATAAGATAATTTTCAAATTAAAATTTACTTTAAAAGAAAATAATTTGATTATTTATTGCTTAAAACCAAGAAATTGGATTATCAACAGAACCTTTCAGTAATACTAATGTTAACATAGGTTTTAATGGTAAAGGGTTTCTAAGTCATGTTCAGTAAAAATAGGAAACAGAAAAAATAAAATTCAGAGGCAAGGTACTTTTTCCCCATATATTGGTTGTACTTGGTACATCACTATAACAGAGTATAAAAGCTAAACAGGGCAGTATAGCATTTACAAACATACTTTATTGATACAGTAAACGCATCACAATTGATATGCAAACAGCATATCTATAAAAGATATATAGCATATCCATAAAGCATATTTATAGCATATCTATAAAAATTTATGAATATATTTTTATTTTTATATATCTTCAATTACAAATGTGTTTCTGTAAAGGCATCAACTTAATTTTCGCACATGCGGAGGTCCTCTTTTTGGGATGGGCTAACCTTTCTAAAGATTGGTTTGTATCCAGAGCCTATTTTGACTGGACATATAAAATTGTATCATACCTTCTGAGCAGTAAAACCTTTTCCTACATTCATCCAAATTTCACAAATTAAAGAATTCCTAATCACTAACAAAGTTCTGTTTCTACATTTTGCAAGCCTAAGATTTGTTTAGGGCAGTAGTGTTTTACACCAAATTTGTTTTGCTTTAGATCTGAAAAGTTAATTTTCCCTTGAACCCATATCCCGAAACTGAACTTGCATAGCATTCTTCTTAAAATCATACAAATTACCAAACAAAAATAATTTATTTACAGCGTAGAAAAATATAATTATGGCAACCCCCACATATTTCATTATGCTTAAGCTAATATTGTTAAAAAAGATAAATTAGGTAATAGTATTCCATTAATGAACACTTTCAAGTGATCCTTAAAATATGATTGTGTCAATAGACCTAACATCCTTTATCTAACTGTCCTTAATCTGGGTGAGTCGGTGGCGTAGTGGTTAGCGCGCTGGACTTCGGGACCATGGCAGCGATGTCGTGGGTTCGAATCCGCGTTCTGCCAGTGACTTTTATCAGTATCTTTCACCTTGTACTGTAGCGGCTCACCCCCTTAATTTGTCTAATACAATCCACGCACAGATCAATAGTCTATGTGGACGGGGCAAAGTAAGGAAAAAGGATGTTCACCAACCTTTTTATATATAAATCAGTGTTATATATATAACCACTGATTTATATATAAAAATGTTGCTAATACAAAGTCAATGCTATATTTATTTTAGGTTAACGATTGCTTTACTACTTAAGTAGCAGTTGATAATTATTCCTTAACCCGCGAGAGGTCACATGGTTAAGTATATCAAATATATGTTCGCGCTAATAGGAAAAAACTAACATAGGCCTATTTCATTCTTTACTACTAAATTGCAAACACCGTATCATGAGTAATCTTAACTACAGTAGACTCCCTCTTAACCGACCATCTCGGGACCAGGCCTCGGCCGGTTAATGATTAGGCTGGTTAAACCGATGTACATTTAAAAATTCTAACCTACAATTTCATATGGCCTAAATGCAATTATGGCTTGAAAAAACCAACTATAAATATATTACTCTATATAATTTATAGCTAACATCTGACACCAATGAAATCAGTTACCAAAAAAAACTAATAATAATTCGTTTCCTATATTATCTATTGGATAGCAGGTCCAAACACATTCACTTCCAGTGGCATACACTTTAGTCCAGGACAGTACATTTTAGGTGGTTTGAGAACATCATGATATAATGTGGAATTGAATGATACATTAGATAAGAAAACAAAGATTCCCGCGAAACATGGCCGGTTAAAGCAATATTGAGATAAAAAATGGCCTGTTAAAAAGATGATGTGTTTGTGCCAGAGTAGGCCCGTTAAAGCGGAGACCGGTTAAAAGGTGGCCGGTTAAGAGGGAGTCTACTGTACCTAAAAAATGTGTTTTGGTTTGACAGAAAAATATCAAACCACCTTTAGAAAAATATCAAACAATGGCTAGTATGTATTTGGTCACACGTTTTGTACTAACAGACATGATGCACCCCAATTCAAGGTCAATCCCCACCTTTCTGGCATGATGAGTCATCGGACAATTGTGTGTAAACTACTTCCGTAGAGTTATTGACTCAAATGCCTCCAAAGGAACATAAAAAAGTATTCTGTTTAACAATTTTTTTTGTTAGTAAAAATATAACGGACCGACCTCTCCCGGGTTAAATCCATTATTGAGCATCCAAAAAGTAAACTACTCTTTATTCAGAGTTTAATAAGCTATACTACTCATTAGGATATATCCAGGAATTTGTATTGTAATTTTAAGCTTACGTATTTGGGTGTTCCAGAACCTTGTATCGAGTCAGCATGTTTTATAAAACAAACATGGGCTGTAACATCCTGTAACTACTTTTCGTATTTCTATTTGAAGTTTGTACTTCATTCCTGATATTTAAAAAAATCACTAAAGACATAAAATTGAAACTTAGAATGAAAATTATGCATGGGAAGACCTTTTTACTCGTGTATTTTGAAGTTTCTAAATTGCTCCTTTTCAAAATAACAGCCATTTAAAATTTTATAACTGAAGAATATTAATTTTTTTTTAATTAAATAACTGAAAAAAATGAAATTTTAGCATAAAAAATTCAAGTCTTTCGCTTCTAAATTTTTTTCTATTACAATTACTCACTTACATGGTTCTCTATTGGTTACGAGATTCCAAAGTTCATTTAAACATTAGTTGTTTTAAAGCAAAAAAATTTCTTACTAACTGAGTAAATATCTTGGCCAATACATTTAATTACAAAATCCCCACAATCAAAAAACATAAGTCAATACACAACTAGAACAGGAAAAATTAATAAGCGAATTTCCCATGGGGAGGAAGCTATTACCCTAGGTCTCATGGTAAGAACTAAGCCCGAGACCATGTTACTTTTTTGTTTTGAGGTCCAGAGATAAAAAATAATATTCATTAAAATTTATATATATATATATATATATATATATATATATATATATATATATACATTATATATATATACATTATATATGTAGCCTACATATACATATTTAGCTACAAGAACTATTCCAAGACCCTGATATTTTTGGAGAAGTTAAAAGTCAAAGATTAAGGTAGGTTGGCTTTATCCTGAGGAGAAGTAAGGTGAGCTTACTGAAGATGGTACTCAGAGGAGATCCGAGGGGAAGAAGACCAGTAGGAGGACTGAAGGCCAGGTGGTGGGATTAAGTACAGAAAGATATGGAAATGATGAGGCTTGTGGAGGAAGATGCAGGGGACCAAGACTATTGGCGACAACGTGTTGGCGAGGCCAATTACCAGCTTGGATAATAGTAGGCCTACTTTCAATGTATACGGAAGCAAATGAGAAGTACACCCCATGTTAAAGATTTTAGTTTTGCCCTTGAAGAAAGAGGGAAATAAAGCGCTGATGCTAGGATTACTTCTCCTAATTGCCACGGGAAGCGCTCTATTTACCTTTTAAATGACAAAATGAGCATATTTATAAAAAAAATCAAAATAATAACAAACTTCTGCAAAATTATTCTAGCAATCTGTTTCCATAAACCAATCAGCATAATCCTTAGGTATAAATTACATCTTGGTGGTGGTGCTATCTGTGTTTCAAAGGCGGCATTCTCACTTACCCACAAGGATTTATATTACAAGGGCCCACTTATTTGGTTCTATATTGTTGGTTTATTTCAACAGTTATCAGCTGATCATAAATCTTAAAAAATGATGCCTGAACAAACGACACAGGATTTAGGGTACAAGATTTAGCATATGTAACAAGCTTTTAGCCAGTGGCGGACTTACCTACGGCGCCGCCCCTAGGCCAGTTCGGCCGGCCGCCCCTTTGTGTTTCGCGAAAAAGGAAAGATTTCAATGTAAAAGCGATATTAAATTTCCCGTTGTTGGCACGCTAATTATTGCATTTTTCCAAGAAAGACATAGTACAATATGAGTTCATTATATTAAAGTTGTATTTATAGGTTTTAAGAAAAACACATATTTCGTGGTTGAGGCAAGAATTAATATGAATAGGCTAAATTAATCGCCGCGCTGGACGCATTGCCGTTCTTGAGGAAATTCAATAAAAATTTATTCAATTAAAATTGGTTTTCTTTTATTTTCTCTTCTAATTTCTATGAACTTATTAATATATAGATATTTATTTACAATTCAAGATTCATTTACAAGATATTTATTAATTCCTTAAGAGCAATGGTGCCACTTTTTGCAACAAAAGTGGTTGTCGCCACCGAAGACACAACGATTAAAAATGTGTTTAAATAATCAACATTTTACTCTTAGTTACCTGAAAGTGTTGTCAACATTACACGAAAAAACAATTGTTCTCGTTTGCGTTGGAGATTGATTGTCTCAACTAGCTGTTACTAAAATCAGGAATTTCAAAGTAAACTAGGGTAGAATTTATGGTTGTATATTTACCTCGATTGACAATTTTTTATTAAATAACTATCTAATAGTTTGTTATTAAGTTATAATTCAAATGTAAATTAGAGTAATATGGTGTCGTTATGATAAATATTTTACCCGTAGAAACACTGTTTCATTCACTTTTTCAATCAGCTGTATAATGGTAAATATTTTTACGTAAATCGTTTTCCGTTTCAGTTTTCACACTTCATATCCGGAACACAAAAAATAGTTATCAAACTGACCTTCAGAAAGCAGGTATGCTTTTACTCTACCGACCTTGCTCAATAGTAGCCAATCCTATACTATAATACGAGCACTGTCTGAAGGGATGTGTGTTCCGCGATCTCAAAATCCAGTGGGTAGAGTTTGCTTAAACTTTGCATTTAAGAGTGTTTTTGCCCAAAAATAAGTTTAGAGCCTTTTAGAAGTTTAAAGCCTTAATCCCAGGAAAAATCTAATTTTGTCTAAATTTAAGTTTAAAAATCATAATTTTTGACATTAGTCTTATGGGTTGCTATTTTGGTAACGAAATAACAACAAAAGGTATACAAAAATAAAGGAACATTAATGTTAAGCAGTCTTTTTGAAACAGCTGTTAACTGTGAAGAGGTATAGTTGGTTCTTGGTGGAAATTTAATAGCTTTATTACCATGACACGATAATTAAAGTGAATTAAAACCAACGAGCATGGCTCGGTTAACCTGGTGCTAAATAAGTACCGGTAATCTAAAGTATAAATTAATAGACATATTTCTACTTTTTTTACAATGCTTTACCAAATTTAAGTTGATCATAGTATATGCAACAATTGTGTCTTTTAAGCCCCGTCCACACTTGGAGACTTGTCTCTGAAAACATTGTCGGCCGACTGTCTCTTCGGTGTTTTCTCTTGTAACCGGCGATATCTCCAGCTAGTCTGCTGACTGTCCACCAACAGTCGGCTGACAAATATGTGTTGTTGGAGACAAAAAACGCTTTTTTCTATTTCCCAAACGAACGGGAAATACGGAGACAAGATACAAGTGTTTTCTCTCAAGTCTGCATGTGTGGACGTGTCTGTGGACAAGAGACAGGATACAACTTGCTACTGCCCTGCCTAGATCACATTGAAATTGAAGCTCTCGCATACATTTTTTTGAGATTTTTGGCCCAACGAATCCTAACAGAATTTCAAAATCTGTAGGCGTCATTCTCGTAAAATTCAGAAAACCAAAAACCTCTAACACATTGTAATTGGAGGTCACTTAGTAAATTGTGACCATAAAAGGAACTTTCTTACATAAACTTGGGAGTCCACCATCGTCTCTTCCTCAGTAAATCAGCCACCTTATTAAGCACGATGAAGCACGCAGAAGCTAAAACCACGTTCTCTTTGGTCACCATGCTTCGGAAACACTAGCTTTCTAGCGTGGACGCAAAACAAGTCGGAAACTTGAAACCAAAACTGTGTATGCAGACAATTGGTCGACTGTCTGCAGACAGTCGATCAACAGTCCGCTGAAAGTCGGCCGATTGTCTGCATACACAGGCTCCAAGTGTGGACGGGGCTTAAGCGACCTGTAAGATATTTAGAACATTCTAATGATGTTGCCATCATTAGATGGCTGGTTGCTAACTTACATCTCACTTGTGGCTTAAAGGCCTTCACAATACATTCATTGAATAAACTTATTTTATTCTACAAATGGGCCCATGGGTTATGTCCTGCATGTGAAAATCAAAACTAATTTTTCCATATAAAACTTAATTTTTTTACCTAATAATTTAACTGGCTACAGGATCTGCTTTCTTTCTTAAATTAAACTACAGTAGGTCAATAGACCATCTATTTGAAGTAATTAACTTTTTCCTACTTTCTACTTCAATTTCAATTTGACTTTGGATAAGGGTGGTTAAGAAAAAAACTGTGATGATTGGTAAATGGCTATATTCATGGCTTATTACAATGAATGACACTTATGAAACTTAATACTTGACCCTGTTAATAGTAAATTAAAAATTCATTACAATCAGAAAATGATGATAAATAAATAATATATAGTTGGCAACAGTGTAATAAATTACAATAGTAATGTTACTGTTGTATTACATAAAATATGATTAAAACGTAATTGGACATAACATAATTTGTAAAAAAATATATAAATACACTTATCAGACATTTTGCCCATTAAAACTATTTAATTAATACTAAAATATCATAATTATTTTTCTAAATATTGCAGGACTCACATGGCTTCATAATGGTCGCATTTCAACTAAATAAACTTGAAAGTATCCCTAAAAATTTACATCTATAATTTTTACACATTATTACTGAAACTTAATATGTGTTTATGAGTTAAAGAAAAATCAATAACACATAAAATATCAAACATAACTAAAAAATAATAGTTGTAATAAAGACTACAATTTCAAAATAGGATCTACATAGCAATTCAGTAACACTTGCTGTGTTTCTGGTAAACCAGGCATGCCAAATTCACACATCAACAATAAATATAACAACTGCTCGAGCACGTCACAACATACTATTCTTAAACACATAATGACTATTCCACTAACAATCGCTCAACACCTTTCTCAAGAGTGTCTGCATCTACTTATGGTAATAAATTGCTAGTCGAGGCATTTATTGACATTTCCTTAAATTCTCTACACTAATTCAGTAACTGGTATAATTTTAAATAAATTTCAATTCAACAATCATAATATAACAGAGTATTAAAATTCTACAACAATAACTGTTAAATATACAGGAAAACAAAAGGTGTTTGATATGACTTTATAATCAGTTAACTAATATGACAAAGAAAAACTGATCTAAAGTAACTGTCTACAGTTGCACTATAATATTCTAAATATTCAGGCTTGAATTAAATCCATCCATTTGCTTTTACATCACTAAAATGTTCCAAATTAAAGAAAAAACAACAATGCTGTTTTGCTACTTGTTCTGGGGTAAAAAATTTATTTTCTACATCTCATATAATATTAAGATGATTTAAATCACGTATCATTAAATAAGTAAATTGAATTATACATGTATTTCATACATGCTAGACCAGGGAGCCAAAAATGTTCAACTGGTATGCTCCACATAACTCCTTAACCACTATTTTCCATGTTTTTTAGGGTCGCAATCATCAACATTAGATGTAATTTTCTGTCTTTAGACACCATATTAGTCACTTTCCTGACATTACAATTTTCCGATGGATATTTTTGGCCTTTTAATTTTGTTCCATCGCAAAAAAAATTTTTCCCGTTTTAAAACAAAAATTCTGATTATAATTTAGAGCTGATATTTCACAGTATGAACAATTAAATTGCAGGAATGAACCCGACTCATATAAATTAGACTTTTAGAAAACCAAACGGTGCCTTACTCCAAACTGTGTAGAGTTTATTAGGTTTTATTGTATCTATTAATTTATGTTTTGTTACAACACAACAAAATAATTAATATTTTTTAACTAGGTTGTCCAGTTGAATTAATAAACTTATCATAAAATATAAGTATTTGGTAAAATAAAAAGGTAATTAATTTAAATTTTGTCTCTATAGAAAATGGATAAATTAGAGGTTCATGCAATGTCAAAAAAAAAAAAAAAAAAAAAAAAAAAAAAAAAAAAACACTTACGTACACACCAAGGGGCCAACCCCACTACCAACATGCCACTTCTATTGTAAAAGCCCTACAATCATGCGCAACTCAAAAAAATATATAAATAAAAATTGAATTTTTTTTCAAAATAAAACAAAAATTTAAAAAAATCACATGTACCCCAGCAAACAATGAAATAATAGCATGATTCTTTAGAAAAAAGTAAAATTTGAAAACTTACAACCAAGCGTAAAACATCATAGCACAAGAAGGGTTTTTATGCCTTTGACAATATGCTAGCTTTAATTATTTGAAACTGAAATATTTATTATATAAATCAAAGAAAAAATTTGATGTATGAAAAAGCATGTTATGATTAAGAAGTTTTTCTATTTTTTATCAAAGTTTCCATAGGGAAAGCAAAACACAGAATAGCTTTGAACAGTACAGATTGTATCATTGTTTAGCATGATACTCAACAAAAGTGGTAAAATATTAAAGTATTTTTATGCTTAGTAGGCCTGTTAGAAATTGATATGGGTGCTGAAAATTTCAATGATTTACTAAAGAACTAATCAATAATTTTCATAAATTTTCAAGCAATCGTATTTACATTTATAAAAATATAATACCAATGAAAATTTTAAGACTCAATTTGTTGAGGCAAAGATGAATGACCACCCTTTTCTGGGGAGGCTCTAATCAAAAATAAAATTATTTCTCTGAGAAATATTAAAAATAAATGCAAACTTAGCTAGTGGGAAAGATTTTGGAATTTAATAAGAAACTCTCACCCCAAAACAGTAGCACGAACTACCATAGCAAAATTGTTTATTCCTTTAGAAGCAGAATGTTTAAAAAAATTTAACACACAGAGAAAAACTATCAACTTCAATTCATAAACATTTCATTTTGTTGTCGTTTATGCTTAAAGCCCATTAATATTCTCTCCTAACTTGTTCATCAATTTATCTTCTATGCCTCAATTTATCCTCTAATTAAATTCATAGTGTCTCCTTAGTCATGACTAGTAATTATTATTACCTTAACAACACAAACTTGCTATTCGTTTGCAAAGTAGTTTTCAACTACAACATACTTCATGTATGATTATAAATTATTAACTAAGGAAAAATGCAAAAAAGTGGGAGGGTTCTAGAGAGATTGCACGGTTCAAAGCGTAGAGGCTTGCGTTGGCGGGGTGGCCCCTCACATCTCTGAAACATTCACACACCTTTTGTTTGTATACATTGTGAATCTTATATAATATATGCCTTATTTAAGTTGTTTTGTAAGTTAAATAATACTCACAGAATATTCTAGCTGAAAAATTTCTCTATGTGTTTAATATATTTTTGTTAAAGTGAGTCTGGCAATAAAACATAAAAAATCTCATAAATGAAGGTAATTCTTCTTAGTTGCAACCATAGTTCAAAGATATTCCTGTAGATTGTTCTTCAATGAGCTATCTCAAGAAACCAACTTTGGAGTACTTTGGAGACATCAGTTAACGAGGAGATTTCGAGTTGAAAAAACATTTAAGTGGACTACTGTGGGCACTTTATTTGACGCTTACAGGCTTTACTTTAAATTATCAGAGGGCATCGCTACCAGCAATCGGAACAATGAACAAATACAGAGGCTTTGTCTTTTACTTTACCATGTGATAGCTTTGATTTAAAATTATTGATATAATAGAAGAAAAGTCAGTTTTTATCATGAGAACATCGTAACTAATTCTTAAGAGACAATAAAATTGATGAAATGCAACATAAATTTAGAAACAACTGTCTTCCTGACAAATATTTTTTATGAACAGCACAAATCATTCTTTCCCTTCCTTTTATAGAAATAGTGATGTGTAGGTACCAAAGTTAGAACCAGTATCGGTTCTCTGTCCCGGTAGCATCCAACTGGCACCAAGTATTCACATTTAAACAAGGTTAATCTAGTACGCAACACAAAAAATAGTTGTACATTGAAGTGATGATTTTAAAGTAGAGAGATTTAGGGAATAAATTGGCCAACACATGCAAGTAAAATAATGTGTAGCCATGAGAATGTGTGAGTGACAATTGAGGAAGGGGCAGTGTTGAGGTGTGTATGGGAAAACATTAATCAATAGAAAAGACTAAAAATGATAAAGAATAGTAAAATGTTTCTTTTAAAATAACAGGGTGTCTAGCAATTAATTGTTACAAACTTATTTTATAGGCTTTTTCAAGACTTTTCAAGACTTTTATCGAAATTTCAAGACCTTGCTTTTTATATAAATACTAGTAATGGGTCGATTACAAAATTTATCGGTTTCGTTTTCGGTTTGGTTTTTTACTCGAACCGGTTGTCGGTTGTCAGTTTTTCGGTTTATCTTAGATGTAAACATGTAACAACTCAAGGTTACGATCTAAAATTATTAGGCTGATGCCTATTTTCCGCCTTCTACACATTTATGCTTTTTAAATAAGACCAGTTAGTTATTAAAAGAAAATATATAGATATTAAATGTCTATATCCTACTATAACCCTCACCATGTAACTTGACGAATGAATTTGCACTACTATTCAGTTAAAATTATTGGATAATCAGCTGTTCTATGAAAATTTGCATGTAACATAAGCTCGATGTTTTTGGAAAAGTACCCCCTCTCCCCCCCTCACCATTCCCACCTGTTTTTGGCCATTCGTCAACTTATGTGGGGAGACTTATGTATGAATGGCCTTATATTTTATCTGAAAGTGTCAAAAAAGCAATACAACTATTTTAGAGGGCAAATTTGCAATGTTAATCAAAAACTAAAAGATAAAAACTTTGACTATTGTATTTTTGTAGGAATTGATGAAATATGTGGGAGAATAGAATAAAATCCAACCATTTAAAAAATATTAGAAACCTCATCAAATTATGGCTTAACAAATGTTTATTCCAAAAAATTAAAAAAATCAAAAATTATTCCATATCTATTTTTTTTATTACTAGCTATTATGTGTTATACAAATGCATTTTGTTAAGATAATTATTTTTAGCTTCAATTCAGTAAAATAATAATTTTATACAGTATATTTATAAAAAATAAGGACTGTTGTAGTATTTTTGAGTTCATTATTGAAAACAACATAATAATAATATTAATTTACCTATATCAGTTGAACCATAGGTCGTACAACTTTGATTAGTTTTATTCAATTTATGAAAATCAGACGAAAAAAATTAGCTATAATTTGTTTTTGTATGACAATTAGATCAAAAACTGAATATATTGTACTAGGGAACTGATAAGGTCGTAAATCAGATAAGCGAGCTGGCCCGCCTGATGTCAAAACAATAGAGCTCTTATCAGCAGATGTTCCGCATTCCATCTATAGTCTCCTATTACAATTGTATTGTTATCTTCCTAGAAACAGACTCCTTTCCTTTGTGATCGAATTGTGTTCAACTTTCTATCTTTAGTTTTGTTTATTACTTAATTTTCCCGACCTTTGTTATGATTTATATGTTTATTCCCGACCTTTCCTGACTTTATTTAATTTCTATCATAATTCCCGACTTCCCGACTTTTCTTGACTGCTAGACACCCTGAATAACTTAATAACTGTTTGTTTACTTAAATTACTAACAATAAATAAAGTCTAATTCTATGGTTGCAGTTCAATAAAAAATCAATTATAACTTGAATAAAAAACATCAAATAACATAGGCTACCTAAAATGATCTATTATAAGAATTTCCTGAAGAAAAATATTGTTAAGTTTTAATATTTTATGGCACTGACTTGTCCTATCATATTATGCACATAAAACTTTAAAATGGGTAATTGAATAAAAACAAATGTAATAAAAAAAAAAAACAATAATTAAAAAACAAATAATCATAGAGCCTAAATAATACAGTAAAATAAAAGTAATTGGCAGTAAAAATATTAGTATATGTTTAGATGTAGACTACGTTAATAAAACAATAAGGTTGTAATTAAAAGTTTCAATATTAAAACAAAATAATGACATTTTTTAACCAGAAGTCGCATAACTTTGATTATATTTCTATCAATTTGTTGAAATAAACTTATTTGCCATTTTCAGGATATTTGCTGAACAATAAATGACTAATTAGACCTTAAGAGTTTTTTGTCTCGGTTTTATCAGTCGAAGCTCGTCTCAAATTACAATCGCATTGTTATTTCCGATAACGATAAGAAGGTGGACATTTCTTGTTAGTTTAGGCTTGGGCATCGTTAGCGATCGCGATCGGCGTGCTTGGTTTTAGTTTATTTTGTTGTAAATATTAAAGACTACGGTACCAAAGTACCCGTACCAAGACTTTAACATCATTTCTTGGTACTGGTACTTTTGCCATTCCGGTAGTACCAAGAATTGACTTGAGGTACCGACACATCACTAATAAAAAATGGGTTTTGTTCCATAAACAATTTAATTCTTTCATTTTTAATAAGCTAGTTACACTTACAAATAAGAGTTATGTTGATCAGAGCACCGTTCAATTACCTGTTCTCTACTAATTCTAGATATTGAAGTGAAGGGGTTTGTTGAGGTAAATTTTCTCTAAGTCAATGCAATAGACCACTTATCTAACCTCAAATAGATTACAATCGAGATGAATAGCAAAAATATCATCTAATTGGCTGAGAATTTTTATCTGGGAAAGAATGGTTGAAATATGAAATATCTGTTCACATTATTGATGCTACAAGACTTAATGTCTGCAAATAAAATATTGCAAATTACATTATTGCAACACAGAAGTTCTGAATCTCACAATAATCACTAAATTCGCAGAGTTCATTTTCATAGTTTTTAGGATATCTTGAGTAGGTATGACCTTTTTTAGATTAGCCTGAGGTAAGTAAGGGTTGAATAAGTGAGTGTCTACTTATACTCCCTGTAAGACACTTTGGAACAACTCAAATAATTTTAGTTGAAAGACTTTACATCTACTAGGTTAAAAATAAAAATTCTACTCACAGAGAGGGGCGACGTAGTTGCTGGGGAACAATCCTATGGAGCCGTTAACCTCTCCCCGCCACCACGCCGGCTCATCCTTCGATATGATCGTGATTACATCATCTTTCTCAAAATTAAGCTCGTCTTCATTTTGCGCCTTGTACTGGTAGAGAGCAATCACCTTCTCTGTTAACATATCATTTTAAACTTTCAGCGTAGGCACTTTTCAACATACTTAGCACTTTTATCCTAGACATACCTTAACATCTAGGGTATATTTTTAACTGAAATTAACTTTTAATTTAATATACTTTTATCACAATTATTAAGTTACTTTTAATTACTCATACCTGTGAATGATTTTAAATTGTGTGAAATATTTTCTCAACATTATTTTAAAATATGCCTCTAAAGCAAAAATCAGACAGAGGACACCTCTATTTATAAAACCTCTCTTGTGCAAAAAATGTATGCCATAAAAGGTTTGAAAATGGCTTTAAAGAAATAATTTTTCACATTTTAAAAACACTTATTTTGTGATTCATTTTAATAGAAAACTAGGGATCACCCACTGGTCGAAATTCAACCAAAAACTCAATTAATCTTGAGCCAATTAGTTTATAAGGGTTTGATAACTGAAACATCTGTTCTTCTTGGTTTGCTAGCATTTGTCATTTTAACAGCTGTCTAATGATTGAATCAATTATCCTTCTACTATAAGATTAACATTGAAACTTTGAAAGCCCATATGGGGTATCCATTAACTATGTACACTAACGTGAATAGACCTCTCATCTAATGCATTTAGTTTGAGGCAAAAATTTGGAAGTTCGGTGTACGCGGCACCAGAGTCGCTGCCATCGATGTTGTTATTATTCAGCTGGATTTACAGTGCTGCAAAAACACTTTACCGAAACATAAACATAACTTTCAGTTATAAAATGTTTCATCCTTGGTTGAGAAGAGTGGTAATACTGATTTATCTATCATATGTTACGTGTACTTCCATGTATGCCTCACGAGATCGCACCACCGTCACTAGGTTTCACACACGCCTCTGCTATGAGAAGTCTACTCACGTTAGTATACATAGTCAATGGCGTAGCTCTGGAAGCCGATGGAAATTATAATTTGATTCTGCTCATCTACAGGACACTACCTTTCTAACGGTAAGTGCAGATTTCTCCTATAGTGCACATGAGCTCAGAAAAAAGGAGGAAAAGAAACATACTTGCCTATTAAAATATAGATTATTGCTTCAGCTAGCTATGTATTTTGGAGTATGCTCCGGCACTTGAGCACTTCTTAAAAATTACAAACTCACAATTTATAGTCAATATGTTTCCAATTCATTAGAGAAAACTATTTCATGATAGAAAAAAGGCAGGGTTTTTACCAGAACACCACTAGTAAAGTAAGAAATATCAACATCCTGAATAAAAACTCAAATAATGTTTTAGTTGATGCACTGATACTTTTCAATAACCGATAGGGCGAAATCTCTACAAACTTGGAAACTTTAACAAATTATTTTACATACAGTAGTGAGTCTTGCTATTGCCAACTAAGCGGTACTGGACCATGAAAATATTTAGAGAGATTTTGGAATAGGTAAAATTCTTAAATAATGCAAGATAATGAATCTTTTACTCCTGTTACTTACTCTAACAAAAAGTATGAAATTGGCCCTTATGGACGATCAGAAAGTGTCGCTAAATATCAAACCGTGTTGAAAGTCACTATCCATCAAACTGTTTTAAAATGGCTGCGAATAACAATCAAACATAGTATTGAAGCTTGACAACCTTAGAAAAACAAACACAACAGGAATGGAATTACATCTGAAGGCTATATATTCTATACAATATAGACAGCTAAGTTTTCCTTCATTTATAAAAATATAAATTGTATTCTCCTGAATAAATGCGTTCGAAAAAGACAACTTTCTGGGATAGCAGGGTTCAGAATGATGGGACTCTACTGTAGGTAGTATATCAACTCGCAAGTTACCTGTAGATGGAGGCTCGGCCGATGGTGTTTGCCTGCCTGATCTGAGGGAGCCTCCGGACTTGGGTCCCAACGTTTTCACATATGAAGCTGGGAACCAACCAATCTGTCTTTTCTTGCCTTTTGCCTGAAAAAAATTGTTTACTAATATTTTACTGAATTGATTACATTTCAAAATGAGACTACAGTCGAACCTCCCTTATCCGATCTCCTGATAAACAACTCCTCCCAATATCCGACCTTAAGTCCGACCGTCTATCTCTGATTTCCGCAATTCCATCATTTCAAAATGTGAGCCTTTCAAAATGTGACAACTATTCGTAATTTGTGGAGACAATTATGTATAAATAATGTCCTTTTCACTTATTCTACATATTTTGAGGTTTTAATTAATCAATGTGTTATAGTAGCCTAAGTCCTACAATAAAGTTGTATTCAAATACAGCATAGCTGTTTTTCTACAAAGGAAATGCGTTTCATTTGCTCCTACCGATACCAGGGCTTTTACCTGTTCCAACCATGGCCCGGTCCTGTCATGGTCGGATATGGGAGACTGTTCAACTATAGCAAACAAAAAGTTTTTTATAACAACTAATTAGGTACTTGAGTAAATTTTATTTCTTACACAGAAAATTAACCTCCTTAATGTTTATCCACCATTTAGAAAGTCTAATGAGCCTGTAGGCTATTAAACAAGTGGTCGGCATTTTTTTTTTTTTTTTTTTTTTTTTTTGTCAGCAATGACTTGAAACGTTTGTTTTGAATGAAAAACTGACAAACTGTTACACCTGATGACGATTCCTTTGCCAGAATGAAACTGCTGAATTGATAAATTATTAGTATTTGATCACTCAACATTAACGGGCATGAACTATTTTGATGAAACGAAAGTTATCCAGTTGGCTAAGATCGTGAAAACATTTGTGTTACCACTTATAACCATTATGACAAGAAATTTTAAAGTACAGTGCTTTTAATGTGTGGCTACAGTAGACTCCCTCTTAACCGGCCACCTTTTAACCAGTCTCCGCTTCAACCGGCCTACCTTGACACAAAACCAACATCTTTTTTACCGGCCATTTTTTATCTCAACATAGCTTTAACCAGCCGTGTTACGCCGGAAACGTTGTTTTCTTATCTATCATTTAGATGAGTTTGGACCTGCAATTCAGTTGACCACAAAACAAACAAATTATTATTATTAGTTTAGTTGTGGGTTTCATGGGTGTTGGATGTTGGTTAAAAATTATATACGTAATATATTTAGAGTTGCTTTTCAAGTCATAATTTCATTTGGGCTATTATTGTAGGTTGGCGTTTTTTAATGTACATCGGTTTAACCGATCAATTCATTATCCGGCCTGGTCCCGAGATGGCCGGTTAAGAGGAGGTCTACTGTAGTATCAACTTCTTTTGGTATTTCATAACTATAAGTGAAAAACCAAAGTTGTGTGTGTGAGTGTGGATTGTGGGATGTTGGATTCCAGTCAACACACCTGTAGTTCTCCTTCCCACCATCCAGTTGTCGTCTTTTTCCTAATCATGATGAGTTGCCCTCGTTGTAGACTCAACTGCTCAGCACTTGTAGCTTGGTATGGAGCAATTACTGTTGCAATTTCTGGTTTCTTCGCTTTGGTGCCCTGCAATCAATAAACAAATATTCATTACTCATCACTTCCATTAGATTTAAATAGTGATAAAAATCAATGTTAATGTTAAAGTCTGTTACTAATCTTATTTCAGAAAGGTGTTGTCCTACACTCGCCCCTGGACAGAACACATTAAACTGCCATAATGTGCTTGAACCAAGTTGTTATTTTACTAGAAAGAGAAAATTAAAGATAAAAGTGAACAGTTCCATTTCAAATAAAACAATCCTTTGGATACAAAGAACCAAAATCAAGAAAAAAACCAAAATGGCGCAAAAATTACAAAAAATGTGTTCTACATGTTAATGTTGTTTCAGTCTTAAGAAAAATGTCTTTGAAATAGCAAGACAAATAAAGAGCAGCATATCAGCATATAAAATCAATATGCAAAAGGTGAATAATTTAATATAGGCTAGTCTAACACATCAATACCAAAAGGTGACCAATATCCACATCAAATAATGTCTTGAACTCCAAGTAAAGGACACAAAACGTTAATTTTACTCCTAGTTAAGAAATAATAACAGTGAAGTTTATGTTAATAGATTAATATATAGTTTAGATGAACATCTACACTTAATATAGTATTTTAACATTTAGCAACAAGAATGTTCAGTCTTAATAAGTGAAAAAAGAACTTATAATAGTACCAAATAAAAACTAATGTGTATCCTATTGTCTATTAACTAAGGATGGACGGGCATGCTTTTTTGGTTCAGGAATTTTTATTTCCCTTTCACATTCGGGATTACTCGTCTCAAAGCTATAACGAAATATTCGTTTACACTTTTATCTGAGTGTTGTATGAAGACAAATTAATGTTAAATAGCAACTGGTTCTGTTTCCAAATTGTTCTACTTGTTTTTTATAGTTCCAAGAAATTTTGTTTAAAACATTTAAAATATCTAATTTTTATATGTGAAGTATACAAAGAGATCAGGGGAAAGTATAAATTTTCTTGTGACCAAAGAAATTTAAATCAAATCATTAAACAACATAAAGAAAAAAAAAATGTTGTCCATGTCTAATTTTATACGAGTTTTGTTGAATAAAACATTAAACGTTTGGTATGAAGAATAAAAAAATTATGTACATACAAAATACAGATTTAAAAAATTGGAAAAATTGAAAAGAAAAACAAAGGTATGTATGTATGTATTACATAAACCAAGGGTTTGTATGTATTACATAAATAGGCCTAAGGCCTGTTCAAATAAAGAAGAACAAAAAAAAACAACCATTTTATTTTGCGTGCAAACCGGTACGTGTCGTAGTTGCGAAGCTTGATCGTTTAAATGTTGCTGTGGTAGCGGTGTTCGCTGTTAGTGCGCAATTTGCTGCTCTAGAGCCTGATTGTGACCCTGCAGTTCCACAATTTGTGATCTTAGTGCCTCTTCTGACAAGGCAAAGATTGATCACGTCGGGGTCACCAATGTATGAAATAAATTTAAGGCCAGTAGTCAGTGAAGAGGTATTTTACTTAGTATTCAAGTCAACAATAACTAAGTTATAATAACAAAATAAATATTGAAAATATCGTATGTAAATATAACATGTGTGATTGGAATTGACTTGTTTGCTACAGATTTTTTTTTTTTTTTTTTTTTTTTTTTTTTAAGATGTTAATCAGGACCAGTGTCAGACATATGGGTCAAAGATATCTGAATCTGTAGAAGTAAAATAATTATTCGTTACACACACAACAAGTAGATTGCCCACTTTTATTTAGTGTAAATACTGGCTGGGATTACTATTGGTCTACAGGAATTAGCTACTGAAACAAATTCAACATTTGGTCAGTCAGTAGAATTTTTCTTGCATGAATAAAATGCAACTTTAATGTAATTTACAACGTAAAGACTTTAATGGAGGTTGAAGGTTTGAAGGTTGTTTGTTTGGTCTGTTAATAGAAGATACTAAACACAAACAATAGGCAACAATAACAAAGAATAGGCAAACTAATATCATTGACAATAGGTATCAAACGTGTTAATATTTAATTTAGAGCCCACACCAATAAAAAATTTTGGAAAATAAATTACCTTAGAGTCGCTATCTTCTCCACCACTACTAGTTGACTCCAACTGTTGACAAAAAAATTATTAGAGTCACACTTCTAAAAAGGCTTGTACTAGTGATGTGTCGAGTCTGAAACTCGAATCTCGAAACCACCGAAACATAAGAAAAGTTTCGGTCTCGAGTTTCGAGAATCGAAACTTGAAACTGCCAGTATTTTAAAGTCATTATTACTGTTTTTAGTAAAATAAGAAAATAACGATGTTGTTGAATAGTTCTTAGGATATAAAAGGCCACTTATCATCGTCGTATCGAAATTACGCAATTCTTTTTAATGTTTTATAAAATGAAGAATCCCATTGGCCAGTTGTGAGCGAGCAACATTGTACAACTAGAATCATAACTTCGTTCGTTAATCGTTATGAGACAAAACAAATCACTAAACATAATATCGTCGGCTTGCGGTTTTCAGAACAACATAAAGCATAGAATATATTAACGACACAATATAGCATTGTTATTCCGCATTTAAAGCTGAAAATTTAATCCGTTTATCGATCTTTAAATCGCCATCAACGAATGTCTGGCTTGAATGATACTGGATCAGTTGTCTGTTTGAGTTGCGCAGTAGACTTCATCTTTGCCGTGTGCACCGTGTTTCCAGGGGCATGATAATTAATTATCTATAGTTCGCTGGCTAACTCGCGATCTCTTGATTCTTTTTTCAAAGCGATGAATAATGCTTTTTTCTTTTAAGAAAGATTAAAAAAATGATTATATATGTTAACACGAGTCCTTATCATGGTAAAATTATTATCGGTCTGATACTTTAATGGTATGGTACGATAATCCAGTAACACAGCGATGGGACTATGAGGCTAGGGCAACACTGCTAACCAACTGTTGAAAAAGGGAAACTGCCGGTGTCGTCTGCTGTTTTTGGTGTCTCTATTCAATAATTCCCTTTCTTGATTTATTTATTTAGTTTAATGATGTTTAGTTGACATTGAAGTTATCGATGTGATGATTTATTTAATTTCCTTGTTTTGCTAGCCTACAAAACGGCTTTTCAAACCGATCGGGTGGTGTAAACTTAAAGCAATGGACACGGCGTCTCATCGTATAAATTAATTGTTAGGCCTAGTCGCTGCGTGGTTAGTCGTTAGTAGTTAATGATTAGTATTTCTCTGTTAAAGTGCCGACTGTAGTGGATGGATATTGTTATTTTTGTGCCGAATTATTGAATGACAGGGAAGACAGCAAAGACACAGTTATGAACATTGTTTCTATGTAGCCTATTACTGATTGATTAACTTATGCCTACTGGTGCATTACTGATTGAGTAGGCTAATCTGTGTATTTCGTAATTTTCCATGTTTATATCTGATTTTCTTAATTAAATGGATTTTGTCTCTTGGTTTATTAAGATTTCTTTTTCATTTTAGTGTATTAAAATAAAATTTTTTTGGTTTCCAGAGTTTTTACTTTTGAAAGAACTCTTCATAAAAATTACTAGGCTAATTGATCCACTTTGGTAGTAATGAAACTTATCTTTCTATTTTAAAATACTTGAAAAGTGATATGATATGTGAAATGATTTATTTGGAGTTACTAGTTCTAATCAAACCCCTTACCAGGCAAGTAAGTAGGCCTTGGCTTTAAGAAAGTTATACATGGTGTATACTATTTTTTGGAAATGAAATTCCAGGTTTTTTCCTAAGGTTTTTCTGAAATTTTCCTGGTTTTCGCGCAATCTTGTGAATTTTTTCTTTGACAAATTTTAAGGTTAACACCCACAGGGTTTTCCACTACTTGCCACAAAATTTGTTTTCAAACTTTTCTTTCTCAATGTTAGTTGGACTAAACATAGTTTTCATTTTCTATCATTGAATTTAGCCCTGAAGTACTCAAGTACTTTTTTTGTGACAACTACTAACTCAGAGATCCGTTGAACCCCCATTTATAAATATTTAGCCTATGTTTTTATGCATAAATATTATTGTTAACAAAATGGAACTTGCCTTCAGACATGCTTTTGGTAGTATTTAGTTAAATTTTACCTTTTTACTTCCTTTGAATTGTTAAAAAAATTCCATATGTACTCCTTTTCAAAATAAAACTAACACTATATTAAAAAATTTAAAATAAATAATAAAATTTCTGGGGATAACTAATTATTTATATTCTTAATTCAATTAGGGTTTTGTCCATTACAAATTCCTTTTTCTCTTGACCAACTTAACCGATTTTTTAAATTGAGGTGTCATTTTAAAGTTTCATTAAGATGAAACACTAGTACTCATTCGAGATCCCCTCTTGGTACCTCAATGCACCATTTATACACTATACACTGTGGCAATTGCCAGCAAATTACCGGCCAACTCCAGGACGTTAACATTTGAAGGTACTAAGCGGTACAAGAGTATATAAAAAAATATTATGGCTAGAAACAGAAAAATTTATGATCTCAGGGTCTGTAAACACCCAGCGTAAGGAATTAAGGGTATGTGTGATGCCCATCTATATTAATAAAATTAGAGTTTTGTCTGTACATTGCTTAGAATCTTGAATTTTTGGTTATTTTTACTTTTTATGTACCACAGAATCCAAAATCGGCGTCAACTAAATTTCTTTCCCTCTGTCTTTCTCTCTCTCTGTCTGTCTTTCACTGTGTCTGTAACGCTCATGGGCCCTATTTTGTCCTCATTTCACAAAACAACAACTTTACCTTATGGTCTAATTTTTTTTCCTGTTATAGACAAGAGTGGTGTGAAGGTTCATTACAACTTAAATTACTTCAGCGACCCTAGGGCTTTGCCCCATGGTACGTCAAAGTGGCCAAGTTGTGCTAAAATACCAATCTTTGATCTCTTTTCACACGACAAGGGCTTTAGTAAATGATATAAAAATTTTTATCAGTGTTAAATGGTGCAATTAGAAACAATGTAGCTGCTCTAAACAAACGTTCGTCAAAAAGGCTATGCCTCATAGTAAAAGAAATATTCAATGTTAATCTTATGGGAATATTTAATTCTATCATCTTATCTATGCTTTTCAATCAGCTGGATTAGACAGTTAGTCATTTTCACCACAGATTGCAACACTTAAAATTTTAAATATAGACTCATTCATGTCTAACCCTTTTACCTTTCACTAGCCAAAATACAGCGAGTAAATAGTATATTTCACCACTAGTCCGGAAAGTGACCCATTTCTGGGCGAGATAGTGCTTTACGCGCGAGGCGAAGCCGAGCGTGGAAAACACTATCGAGCCTGGAAATGAGCTTTCCGGACGAGTTGTGAACGATACTTTTCATCACGACGCAATTATTAATAAATGTGGAAGTTTTAAAGGAGGATTATTTTTGTAAATTCTTCGCCATTGGACAAAGTAAACAAAGCTGGAATTCAAAATTTAAATTTGTTTTAAACCCAGCTGATTGTTGCTGTACGGAAAAGTTTGTTTACCTAGGACGGAAAGTAATGTTTCCAAACATTACTTTCCGTACAGGTCAGTAAAATCAGCTGACGGTGACAGTTTTGGAAATGACTACTTTCCAAGGTCTCAGCAGTACGGCAAGTTGTCACTTTCGTATACGGAGTGATGAAAATCAACTAAGTTCTTGGTTCTTGATATGAATATTAAAATAAATTCTGCTTAGTATTACAGAACGAGTTTTGTTTCTTAAATCTTAAAATATTTTTTATTATCATTGCAAACTAATTTTAGTTTCCAATTTAGCTTTCATGGCACGTTATGACAAAAAGAGGTGTATTTCATAAAACATAATGTGTAGTTAAAACCAACAAGGTCAATAAATTGCTCGATCTTCCAAATAATGCAAGTATAGACGGGACTGTACTAATGTAAAAGATCTGAATAAGTAGGGTCCTTGTGAGGACGCTGCTCATGAAACACTGATAATTTTCATTCAAGGATCATGCTGATTGGTTGAATGGAAGATGGCTAGAACAATTTTGCAGATGTTTGTTATAGTTTTTGTTTTTTGTAAACAAATATGCCCATTTTGACATTTAGAAGGTAGAAGAGCGATCCACTTGGCAATAAGAAGTAATCCTAGAACAGCGCTTTATTTTCCTATGTTTTTCGAGGCAAAATATTTTAACATGGGATGTCTCTGAATAACTTAATGGTGAACTATTAATGGTGAGTAAGTTTTTTAATAGTTTCGCGAGTTGAGTTTCGAGTTTCGGGATTCAAGATTCAATTTTTTAAGTTTCAGTTTCGGTTTCGGAATTCCTGGTTTTGACCATCACTAGCTTGTACGTACAGAAAACAATCAAAAGTGAATGCTACTTATGGGCACTGTGAAATGAGCCTCATGATGGTTAGCTAAATACTAGAAAACATTATGTTAAAACTTCTTAAAATAAGACTTTAGTTTTGAAAAAGAACAAGAACAATACTTTGTTGAGGGCTAGTGCCTTTGTTTTGCTGTTGCTAGAAAAATTGACACACTTTTAATAAAGTTGCGTCAATCTCAGTTGGTTTTAAAATGTGAGAATAAAAATAAATAGAAACATTAGACTAATATGGCTTCCATTAAACACCTTTTTATTAGAAAAATTCTTATAATTGTTTAACACGTTGAGTGCGGCAAAGAATATCGGAAATCTTTCCCGCGGGCCTGAAAATTTTTTTTTCATAAAATCTTATTTTTTGTCTCCAGAAGTCCAGATCGAGGCGGCAAACTGGCGTTCTTGCATGATTTCACCAAAAAAATGGCGTCCAAAAGTGTAGGTCTCCGGTGACCGAGCCGGCCCGCGCAACGACAATACATAGTTTTTTGTAACACAATATCGAATTTTTAAATGAAAAATGTTTAATATAATTATAATAATGTTCAATAGAATTATAACTAATATTTCCAACTATTTACAGCCCCTTCCACCCTCCCAACCATTGTTTTTTTTTTACTCAAACTTTGTCAAGGTACTGGTCGAAGCATTTCTATTATTGGGGGTCCATTTTAAATAAAAGACGATAAAACTAAAATAAAAAATATTAAACATAATATTGTGTCACAAAACACACCAAAACACGGAAGAAACACTTCATAAAGAATTAAAAAGTAATTAAAAAAGTTCAGGTCACAATGGACCGGACCCGGCCCACGGGAACGGAGGGCGACGCACAACCGAAAGAAGGCAGGTTTCCCTGGTAACGCACGTATAAACAACTCCGAACTACTCCGCAACCCAGGGCCACACTGACTGATTCATTTCGCCGAGTCACGGCGGGCGACACGTGACCGGGCAGGCCGGCGCGCGCGTTTCGCTACCGGTCACTGGTGACCGAGCCGCACCCAAAGTGTTAAAGTAAATATTAAGTAAAGAAGTAACTAAATATAAAAGTAAAAATATTCATTGACAAGTTACAAGATCTGAATTGAAAATATTTTAAAACAATAAGTTCAGAAAACTTTTTATTCGCATCTCTAAAAGTTTGTATTGTTCTTAAGTTTTTTTATTATTTTTTGTATGTACCGGTAAATATGTCATTAAATGCAATTTACCTGAGATGACAAAGCTGCAAAATCTGGAGTAACTGCTCTCTTGTCTTGAGGCTGAAAATACATTTCCAGTACAATATCAAGTGTGAGTTGGGCAAAGTACACAATCTTTTCTTTGGTTATTCTTTAAGGTTAATAAAATGTCACTTACTATAAATTTAATAGACATCTCTTTTAAAGTTTAATTGGCTTTTAATAACTGTGGATGGTTTTTTTATAAATATAAGTTGAACCACATAAATATAAGTTTAAAACAAACCATCAGACGATTTGTAATCACAAACAAAATCATGGTACTAAATTTCAGCTCTGACAAACATTACATGTCAAAGTTGATTAATATGTTTGATACAATGGTCCATACATTACAATGGGGGCAATAAGACCACTCTTTATAGTCGACGTCAAACGTAGATGGCCACCTTCCAGCAGGTAGAAACCCTTCCTAATCCCTTGTTGTCCAAACAATGTCACCGTTCGGGGCGGCCGGCCGGTCGGCTGACTTCCACCCCGCTATTCCAAGAAATTTCTCTCCCCACTATAACTTTCAATTAATTGAAGCACTAGTCCTACACTATTAAAACATGGCTCACATTTTTCGTCTTACTTAGACGAATTAAAACAAAACTTGAATTGCAGTTCTACGACCTACCGTTTGCGAACGAACAGTTTCACGCAACTTGCAATTAATTGTTCCATGACAACGCGTTCGTAAACGGTAGGTCGTAGAACTGTAATTCAAGTTTTGTTATATTCGTCTAGGTAAGACGAAAAACGTGAGCCATGTTTTAATAGTGTAGGACTAGTGCTTCAATTAATTGAAAGTTATAGTGGGGAGAGAAATTTCTTGGAATAGCGGGGCGGAAGTCAGCCGACCGGCCGGCCGCCCCAAACGGTGACATTGTTTGGACAACAAGGGATTAGGAAGGGTTTCTACCTGCTGGAAGGTGGCCATCTACGTTTGACGTCGACTATACCTGAATGGATATTTTTTCTTGTTGTATAGTGAACTCATTGACTGTTTTACCAGGCAGAAAATCAAACAGTAGTGTGTCAAAGTTTATACATAATTGTTGAATGCAGGTGAAAACCAAAAATCTTACCTCTTCCAATCTAAACTATATCTTAACTTGAAACCTATTACTCATTTTTATTCCCAAATAAATTGTCAATAAATAAATAAGTGGTATAGCATTTAATTGGTAGAACTTTATTTTAAAAGTTATCATCAATGCATAAAATATAATGAATACTAGCAATCTGTTTTGCTCAACCCACTTCTTCAAGTTAGAAACGCCCTCAAAACTCCAAGCTAACAAGCGATATTATTTTCTTCTGAATTTTAATTATAATATATCACTATCAAATTTTTCTAAAAAGAAGTTTCTCTTTGTCCAGACACACATAATTTCAATTTGGTTTTCCTGTAGCTCACATAGATCTTTGCTTTTACGGTGAAACTGAAAATAAAACAGAAGACAGTCATGATGTAAATTCTATCCAGTTAGATGAAAAATTAATGGTAAAGAAACGCTACTTCAGAGATTCAATACATTCAGAGTAAAAAAATAACATATCTTAACAAACTAGCATCATTACAGACCTAGTATATAATATGATTGCCATGGCTTATGTAGATGGTTGAAGTTAAGATTAATATTCTCTCATAATTCTGCAACTAGTAACAGACAATCAAACCTAATTGATCCAAAAACCCATGGCAAGGGGGTAAAAACTATAACATTTTGGCCATTTTACGCTGTTAAACTTGTTAAGTTTTGGATGTTAAGTTTTATTCACAATATTCCTCATTTACCTGAGTCTCCAACTGGGCTTTTGGTGTTTGAGGTACAATTACAGGCTCTTCTATAGGTGGCTGAACAACTGGCTGAAAAATTAACAACAACATGGAATCGTTGAGGAACAAAATCACACATTAAAATAAGAGACATCACAAGCCCATGTAGTTTTACAAAAATGTAAGCATACAAACTTGTTCAATATGTTTAAATAAAGCAAGAAATTTATAAAATCTCAGACGCTAAAATTAATTGCAACTAATCACAAAAAAGTTGAGATTTTATTTTGACAATAGGTTATGTGTATGGGTATATATAAAGAACAGAAATATATATTTATTGTATTTTTTAATATGTAATTATTATATCCAACTACCATACTTATGCAGCATTACCAACTGTCATATTTAGCTTAGTAGATAATTATGATCAATAAGTCTTATCTCAATCATGGCCATTCTTGTAACCAAAACCTTAAAATGTTAATTCCAATTACTGTAAGTATTGTTTATGTTTACAATGATGTAAAATATCCGGATATTTATAACTCAAGGTAAATACCCTGAATATATTTTGGGTATGTACCCAAAACTCATACATACCCAGTTATTTCGGGTATTTATAAAATCGATCAAGATTAATGACATTTTCCCCTTAATATGTTATTATCGTTATATGATATATTAAGATAATCTTTAACTAATTATTAATTATTATAATTTTTCCTTTTAATGACTGAAATATTATACAAATTTTGTAACAGGATTAAATAAACAAGATTTCTCCTTGTCTAAAATCATGTAAAATCAGTTTGATTAACTATTACTATTGAATTTTTAATCTAACTATTGTTAATGAATAATATTCTAGGATAAGCTATGGTGATTCCAATTTAATTATAGGGTAATTTCAATTTCATAAATTACCTGATTAATTAAAAAATTCATTTTTATAAATAACAAGGAAATTTTAGGTATTCGAGAATTATTTATTAAGATCAGTTAAACTCCCCATGGAAAGCTGTATTACAGCTCATTGTGTTAACCTTTTACAATTTTACATTACAGCACTGTGCCATACAGAGCTACTACAAAAACATTTACCTATTTATGATCTTGAACAAAAATTCTTTTAAAATTATTAAATCTTGCCATCTTTCAGACTGAGTTTTCATTTCGACTAACTTTGGGATAGTTTACTCATAATAGCTCCAATTATGACACCAGATCAAATTTTGCTAACATAAGTTAAATTTCAATATAACATATTTCCCATTGCACTGGTCCCCTAATCGCTATGAGCCATTTACTGGCGTCTTGGCGTGACTATGCATTTAGTAAGCCAACCAACGTAACACAAACTAATTTTTGAAACATTTGTTTTTATAGTAACAATGTCAATCCTTCATCATTTTTCCATCACGGCGCCACCTCAAGAGTTACACTTGCATAGAAATGTCCACGTTTGCTCCTGATGAAGATAGAATCAGAATTCATTGACTGTAAATTTAACTGTACAGGCCTATTATATGGTGTGTCCTCTTTCACTAACCAGTAGGTTACTCTCTTTCCAACCATTAACAGTAAATAAGTTAAATATAAAGAGCCCACTAAGATCATCCAATTAGAGCAGTTTGATTGGCCTATTCCCACCTGAGTGTCGGCCTTCTGCACGTAGTTGGACGGGAATATTCCGGTCCTGTCCGCGATGACTCCCGTCCACCACTCGCCCTCCTTCTTCACCACCAGAATCACTTCACCTTGATTGAACATGAGATCGCCAGGCTCCGTCGAAGTATATGGGTAGAGAGCAACGTAGTATTCTGTAGAAAATACACAACAATCACCAATTTGTAGACACCGCAGTAAGAAGCACTAGTGCAATTGTAGTAAATAATTTATACAGTCATATCTATTTCTTAATACTAGAGTCCTTGTTGCTCGAAATCAAGCTATTTAGTTTGGATACAGTTTACTGTCTTTTAAATGAAGTTCATTATACAGTATAACCTGGGTATCATACATGATTTAATTAACATAACCTATAGACAGGCCTATTTAATAAGGATATATAGTTTAATGTATAACGAATTCCTCCTATACATTTTTCAACCGACTTCAATGATTTTTGTGTCATTGGAAAGCGCTTGACATGAAGTTGTTTCAATTGGTAGGGATGGGCGAGTACTCGAGTTTTCGAGTATCTGTCAAATACTCGAAGCTCGAGCGACTACCTTGTGACTATTCGGTAAAGTCGAGTCGAGTAGTTATTAAATTAAGATATAGCATTTCTGAAATGTTTTTTCTATTTATTTAAACCCCATTTCCTTAAATTGTAAAATGTTTTTATTGTGAAAGTGATACATTTTAAGATCAAAGAAAGATAGATGTGAAGACGATGAAAATGCTTCTAACGATGCTTCGCAGACAGCGACTCCACTGCTGACTGGACTCTTTGTCTTGTCACACGAGTGACGCCGCACGGTTAGTAGTAGAGTCAACATTGCTACTGATTAATAAAATGATTCATTTGTAGACCTTCATAACACTGGGAAAAAATTTAAAAGTGAATTATAATTTGACATCTCATTGCATCAAAACAATGATTTAAAACTGATTCAAATAACATAGACAAAATAAAGAGCTGTGTTGACATTAGCAGTAAGAATAGTATGGCAGACAGAAGAGTGACAAGATGAACAATCAGGTTTACCAATGGCTAACCTCAAATTGCCAGAGTAATACAATTTTATAGTTGTATGTTATTTTTCTAATTCAGCATTCACAAAAATATATGTTTATTATTGATAATAAACATATTTTTCTCTAGTATTATTTTGATTATAAGACAGACATTGAATTTAATGTTCTTTGTGATCTTTTAAGTCCTAACAAACAGGCTTCATGGCTGTTCACTAAAGCTAGCCTTTACTCAGTTAAGAAAAGAGACATTCTGCCACTAGCAGACGGCAAATCCAGGGAATTAGGAGAATTCGAATTCCAAAACAGTGAAAATTATATGTACATAGCTTGAGTATTTCGGAGAAGTGAAAATAATTCCTAAACAAAATGAGTGGTGAAGATTTTCTTATCAACAAAGAGAAAGGAAGTAGAGTTGAAAATGACAATTTAAATCCACCAATTAAATTAAGTGATTCTGATTCAGCTGTAGCATCCAGGTGTCTAGGCTAGGCTTCTGACTCAAAGTAGGCCTAATATGCCTAATACAAAAACTGTGAATAGGGAAAATATTTTATTTGGTAACATCTTAAAGTAAGTAAAACATGAAAGTGAAAAGTTAAGTAAGTAACTGTAACAGGGGATTTTCTTTTCTTTCATTTAATGGTGGTTAGAGGCTAACTTTTCAATCTTTTATTCTGTACATTCCTTTAATCCCTTTTGTTACTAAACCAAGTTTTTAGCTTAAGTTGTTTTTTTTTAATAATCAGCGATTTAAAAACCAATATTTTTTCCTTCACACAGTTTTTAAGAAAATTAAACTTAGGACTAAAGTGATCTTTTTTAGGACTAGTAGGATAGGCTAGTTATTTTAGTATAGTAGGCTAGTATATTTTTATATTTGAGTATATTTTTTTTATATATTTTTATGTTCACGTACTGCTCGACTCGACTCGACTCGAAACTCGAGTATTCTACTTACTACTAGATTCGACTCGACTCGTTCCAAAAATGTGATACTCGCCCACCCCTATCAATTGGTGAATTAATATCCATCCAAATGGAGGGGCCGTGCAAGCACTTGAAAATAGTTATTTTCCCATTTGATTAACACTAGAGATCGCCTTCTAATCGAAATTCAACCAAAATTTCAGTTGATCTGGACCCTTGTAAACTTCTTGGAGTTTACAATATTATATAACGGAAAAATCTGTTCTTCCTGTTTTCTAGCAGTTGTTATTCGACAGCTATCCAACAATTCAATCAATTATTCTTCTCCCATAACATTAACATTGAAACTTTGTAAGCCTGTGGGGCGTAGCCCCCGTGGACCAGTGTGAATTAAAATGCTATTCCGCTCATCTACAGGACCCTACCTTTCTAAAGGTATATGCGGTTTTCTCCTACGATGCTGACAAGCTGAGAAAAAAGGAGGAAAAGAAACATGCTTGCATGTTATTAATGTACAGGGTGTTAAAAAAAAGTCACCAACTTCGGAGGCTGATAGTATTTGTCAATATGAGCAAAAAATGTCCTCTTGACAGATGACAAAAAAATCTTTCGTTTAACCGCTAGCCGCCATTTGGTTTTTTACACAAAATAATTTTTATTCATGTATTGGATGGTTGTATTAAGTTCATGGGTTGGAAGTGGGTATGCTCTTCAAGCGTATTCACATGTGCCAAGCCAGAACGTCCACGAAGCACTGCCTTCCTACTCTCTCACTTAAAAGGCAAAATTGTGCGCGTCCAACCTGGGTACTCCCTGAATCAACTCTTCCAGGCTCTTCAAGCCTTTTTTTTTTTTTTTTTTTTGTTTTTTTTTCTCTGCAGAGTCAGGGTGCTAGTCTGGCAGGCTTCTATCCTATATCTTTTACTTCCGCTATTTTCATACTACTCTCTCTATTGAGTCCCCTGACTCAAAAATCTGCTTCAACTATCCTTTACTGGTCTTTATTTTCATTTCCCTTCAAACTCATTCCCAAGCCAAGGTGGAACATCATACGCCGAGGGCTGTGTGGTCAAGGGGGAGCTTGACCCTAGTATGCGGACTCTGGACACCAGGCGACCTCCAGTTTCAACCAGCCTTGTCCAAGCATGCGGGGCTTTGCTTGGATCGACCTTCTTTCCCTTGCTACTCATGGGACTACTATGGTCACCAACCAAAAAGGCCCCAACCAACTTTCAGAGGCTTCACAGCCTCAAACATCTAGTTCTTTGGAACGTACGGAGCTTATCTCAGAGACTGAAGCGACCCCCCAGGTCGAGTCTCAGATGGGTGACTTGCAAACAAACTCAGAAGAGGAACACCTCTTAGACCACGACTCTGCAAATGTCAAGGAAATTGAGGAAAAGGCTAAGCAGCTAAAATTAGCAGGAAAGCCACACCTCAATGGAGCACAAAGGAAGAGGTTCAAGGTTCAAGAACCACGGACACTCTGAAGAAGAGGCATACGTCCTCTAAATCCAACCAATGCCAAAGGGATCAGGAAGGGACTTTGATAATAGGTAGAAAAGACCTAGATCAGAAAACACCATTCCTGAAGAGGCCCATGGGAACAAAAGAACCAAGGTAGGAGAGAACTCAAAGGCGGACTCCTCTTCACGGAGAGACCAAGTCCAACCTAAAAAACTATCCTACAAGTAAGTGACCAAAGGAGTAAGAATGGGAATTCTACACCCTAACTTCCCAGAGGTACTACTCACCTATGAGCAACAAGAGGCTAAACAGGAAACCATCCTGAAGCTGATACTGTACTCAGTAAGGGACGTTGTTCGCCCTGGCTTTCACAGTATCCACAATAGACAGGGACATATGGTCCTAGTTTGCAGTGACGAAGAGACTACCAGTTGGCTCAAGTCAAAGGAACAACAACTGGGCTGATGGGAAGGAGCGGCTCTAAAGGAAGTGGCAAAGGGATAAATTCCGTAAACCAAAGTCCTAACGGCTTTCTTTCCAATCAGCAGCCAACACTCAACAGAAGAGATCCGGACACTTATGGCTGGACTGTCCGGCCATCTCTCAGAGAAGGTCGAAATTCCTAGGAAAGGCCGCATTAAAGCCAGCTGAAATAAGGGAGATGGGCATCAACCAGCAGTTAGGCTTGCGAAGAGCCTTCATCCAATAAATTGATAAACAATAGGGGTGCTACAATAGGCCTTTTAGGCTGAGTTAGAAAAAGGTATCAGTACCTGGCCCCGCCAAAGGAAAAAAAAAAAAAAAAAAAAAAAGGCTCCATGGCTGTTCACTAAAGCTAGCCTTTACTCAGTTAAGAGACATTCTGCCACTAGCAGACGGCAAATCCAGGGAATTAGGAGAATTCGAATTCCAAAACAGTGAAAATTATTGTCTATTCGAAGAATAGACCTAGAGTGACTCATAGTGCTAATGCTTTCGCCGACGATTACGCTCGGTAGAAGTAACAGATTGGCCTCAAATTTCAGTCGAATATTCTTTATGCAATTTTTAAGAACGAGTTCGTTGTTGAAAGTATTTGGTTGGATATTAATAAAATAATCCTAAAATGTGACTTTTTAGTTTTTCCCGTAAGAAATGCATTGGAGACATTTTTAGTGGTCGGTGCTGTGTTTACTTTTTAGCAACGTCTTTGCGAGTCTTAACAATCAAGACTGAGACGTTCTGATTGGTTTATTGACCGACTATATTCCAGGCCAGTCCAATTGGATTCAGAACGGAGCGCCTGAGCGGAGTGAAGTAGTCGCATAAACATAAACAAAGTTGAGGTTATGTTAAATGTCAAATTTTTCGGCTCTTATTAAATTTGATTTGAGTAACGAAAGTCAACTACATTATATACACAACTAATTAATGTCTTTTCTTAAAAAAAGCGTATTATGAAGTAAATTGAACAGTAAGTATTAGATTGTTTTATTTTTTATTTCTTGCCGTTGACAACTTTTGGTAGGCAAAGCCTTTAGGGTCAGGGGGTCACTTTCAGTTTTTAATTCATTGTGCATTTTGTGTATCAATGTGTATTCATGAAAATTTGGATTTTAGTGGGTACACCTTAAAAAGAAGAATAAATCATGAATACCATAAAGTATATGTTTGTATCATTTTTGTAACATTCATACTGTATGCTAATTAATTCACTTTTTAAAGTAACTCAGAAGAACTTAGGCCTAATTGGCAAATTGTGAATCTGCCAATAGTTTACCAAGCCAATTAACTGTAACAATTATATTCATATAGGCCTTATCAAAATTAATTTAACGGAACATATTTTACATTTTAAATTACCCAAAAGAAGTCCCGGTTGGGTCAAGTAACTTAATTCGGAAGACAACTTGTTGTGGGTGTTATATGAAGGACTTGAGGCCTAAGTTACTGGAATAATGTTTGGTGTAAAAAGCAGAGCTTACATGACATGTACAGTAGTCGAATATAACTTAATGAGGATCTCTGCCAGTTACCATAGGTTATTTCTAAGAGTAGGCTTAAGTTAATTGAGATTGTTAACATATGTTTTTAATGGATAATTGGAGAGGCAGGCCCAGATAGATCAGTAAAAGTTTGATATCCTACTCTATAGTTTTTATCAATGGTTGAAATTTCAAAATTGCTATAATATTGCTATTTTATGCAATCACATGATACAGTTACGATTTTATTAGGTACCCTGATTCTGTGTTGTTCTAAAAATGTCCTGCAACAATAAAACAAATATACTGCACACAAGTAAAAAATAACCAAAACAAGTACAAATTATGGCGAAAATTCGTTATCCGACTCCACCGTTTTTATCGTTGTGGAAATTTTTATAGCCCTATTGCGATTAAAATTGTGCGATGAAAACAATCGAATCAACAATTAATACGGTATTGAAATAAGAAATTTATCATAATAATGATCTAACCTAACAGTCTAACCATAAACCTCCTTCGCTTTTATTGACAGCGATGTTTATAACAACAAAATCAATGGTGATTGGACACATTTCAAACGCATAGGCTTACCTCAATTACATGAGCAAAAAAATACCTTTCTGATTCGTATTTGACAGCATTTGTGTGACGCCATTTTAGGTCTAACCATCGTACTATCAAATTCTTCTATTGATATTATCTTACACAGCACATACTATTCAACTAAAAATTTTAATACCCGTAGGAACTGCAGTAATTATTGTTGCTGATGTGAAGTAAGCTCAAGTAGCCGGCTTCTTTTCACAATTAAGATACACCTACGGTTAGTTTATTTTGTGTTGTTCTTTGATAATGTTGTAAGTTAGGCCTACATTAGCTACAATTTTTACTTGTTTTTGTTATTTTCAGATACTTGTTTGCAATAACTTAGGCCTAAATTTGTTTTATAGTCAAATGGTATGTTTAATTATATTATAACAAAACTAGGCCCTAACTTATATCAGGTGATAAAATCGTAAACGTATTGAATAATTGTATCATTAATAAAATAGCAATACTATCGCAAAATCGAAATTTTCACATCGATATTAGGCCTAAGTGGTGTCGGATAACGAAGTTTCGCCCAAATTTTAAGTAAATTTTAACCAAAATTTAACCAAAACAAGTACAATTTTAAGTAATGTAGCCTAATTACATTGAAGGATAACACAAAACAAACAACATAATTTTTTATATGTAGGTCTTAATTGTCAAGAGATGCAGACTTCATGATATAGTTGTAACAAAAATATACTGCTAAATACCAAACAGCAAGGTATTTTTTACCAAATTGTATTGAAGGAATATGCCTTTTAAATGTTTCCAAAAACAATTGATTTTGTTATTATAAATATTGCTTTCCATAAAAGTGAAGGAGGCTTACGGTTAGATTGTTACGTTTGATTGTTCGTAGGCCTATATCTTACCTCAATATTGTTGTTATGGGTACAGTTTCATACAGCGCCTAAACTACTATAGAATGAAAATATATATCAATATTTCAATTGAATAGGATTGAAAATTACTGTGAAAAATACAAAATTTAACTTAGCTCGACAAAATTTACTCTAACAAACTAACAGTAACCTCAACTAAAATCCATTAACATGCGGAACCATCCTAAGCCCAGGAAAGTCCACATTTAAGTAAGGTACATAGGTAGGCTTAGTTGTTCTTATATTCTACGTTTGTTATTTTGTCATTATGATTAGTTGTGTTTCGGTTTTGTTGATGTTGATTATGTTAGGTTAAATGGTTTGTTTTTTAATGAAGCCTAAATGTGGGAATAAAAATCTAAACAAAAAAGCAGTACGGTAATTACTAATTATTGTGATCGTATAAAGTTATTATTTAGGCTAGGTGATTGATTTGCTAAGTTTGCTGATATGATAGATATATCCATCAGGTCTAGAGATATTTCCATTCAATATTAGAGTAGGCGCTTTACGAAACTTGTTGATTCGATTGTTTTCATCGCACAATTTTAATCGTAAAATACAAATTTCATCCAATGATAAATACGATGGAGTACGATAATGAACTTTTACCGGTATTTCCTTGTCGAAAGTCCATTCTACTCCTCAAGTAATTTTTAGGCCTAACTTAAATCATTTTTTGTGAATTTCAATAACTTATTGACCTAGGGAAAATGCTATCATTATAGTAGTCAGGGTAAAACCTAAGTCAGGGACCAAGATAGCCTACTTTTCATTTTCAAGCCCCTAGATGCAAAAAAAAAAAAAAAAAAAAAAAAAAAAAAAAACAGCGTTTGTTTAAATTTTAGCAAGTTTTTCTTTTACAAGGAATTCTAGGCTTACGGTGAGATATAAGCCCGGAACCGTGGTACTTTTCGTTTTGAGAATAATAGAAGAAAATACTGTAAAAGGCTTTTTGGCTTTTTTGGCCTTAATTTATCAAATTCTTCAAATTTAACCTTAACCATTTAAAACAGCTAAAAAACAAACATTTTAGTATTTTGAATTTTTGATCTGGTTAAAAGCTCAAATGCTTATGGAGAAAATCCAAAAATAAGTTTCCCATGTTATTCCTAGGGAAATAAACAAAACTCTCTACCTTTCTTATTTATTGACATAGCTTGATAAAATTTGGTATATAAATTCACTTGGAAAGGGACAACTTATACATGCTTCCAAAACCCATATGGCAGCAAACCAACATACTCACACCCATGGTATTTGTGGGAAAAATAAAAATATCAAAATTCGGTAGGAAATTCTCTTAGTATGCAGGTCTGCTGCGACAGAAGTATTTGTAATTATCATGGCAGCAAACCTGCATACACTTTTTCCATGTTAATCATATGGAGAATAGGCAAACTCCTTTATTTATAAACCGAAATTGATGAAACTTAGTATATGGCTTCATATGGTCAAAATTTTTTATTTTCATCATCATCCCATGGCAGTAAACTTACATATACTCATTCGTATGGTGTTTATGGAGAAAATACAAGATATCAAATTCTTTTCCAAATTCACTGAGTTTAGCAGGTCTGCTGCGATGTTGGTATTTACTTTTAGCAAATTTCCTTATATGAACTGTAGCTCTTTTGAAGATCTTCCCAAAACATCTCACTGATTGTTCAATTGGACCAACCACATATTGTAGTCACTGGACCTTGACTTAAAAAATAATAAAAACTAAATATTTTTTGATACCATTAAATTTGGTTTTGAGGTTTAACAAGCGAACATAAGGCAGAGTCATATGACCAAAACTGTAGTTTGTATAAATATTTTTCAAAAATATTATTTAGATTTTTATAAGATCTATTGTTTTGAAACTAACGCTCAAAATCAGGAAAATGCATAGTTAAAAATGCTTTAAAATATCACAAAAATATATATCGAGAGTTAAAGGTGAGAAATATAGTAATTAGTCTGCAGTAACAGTGTTTGTAACCTGCATTACTCTATTGTAGAATCAAGACAAGCAAGGTCGAGCACGATAGTGTGCTGGGTGTGCTTAACTCTGCTTGACTCAGTCCGCTATGGTTCGCATCGCCATTGTTGGTTTGTACTTGCCTGTGCCACATCTGGAGTCGGTTCTTTGCACGAATCCAAGCATCGTGCGAGAATCGACCCAGTACACACTTTCTTAGGTTTGCTTTTGTTCTGGTATCGATTTGGGGTTAGTCTCTGTGTTTATTCTGTGTATATCAATTTCTTTGGCGTTACTGTAATTTATAACAGCTTGTTATTAATGAAGTGGTCAAATGAAATCTTGTAGAGTTCCTTGAGCACTATCATACATAGTTGAGTCGATACATTAGCACCTTAAAGATAAATTCAAAGAGGTAGGTACGTGATGTTATAAAAGTAAAACACTTAATCGTCCTTTAATTTTAATTAATTTCCTTCAGTACACTATTCCTTAATCGAGGCGAGCAAGGTCAAGCAGATAGTGTTCTAAGTGAGCTTGACTCTGGTTGACTTAGTTCACCATGGTTCGCCTCTCCAGTGTTTGTGCTCGCATGCTTGCTCCATCTGCGGTTGGTTTTTGCACAAATCAAAGGACGCGAGCAGACCCAAGCATTCAGCACAAATCCACCCAGTGACCCAGTACATACTGCCATGAGGTTCTTCTGTTCTGGTTCAAAGTTGGCGCATGTTGGTGTGTATTGATTTCTTTTGTGATATTTTATAACTGCTTGTTATAAAGGGAGTGGTGAAATGAAATCTTGAGTATTATCATACGGAGTCTCTGTTTTGGGGCCCGACACATGAGCACATCTTAAGATATACCCAATCTGGCAGATGTGAGGGGTTGTATAAGAAGTAAATGTAATCATGCTGTTACTGAAATTAAATTGAAAAAGAATTTGGTAATGCCTAACTTTACTGCTTCTCTGCTTGTCTAAGTGTTTCGAGATCAGCTCATACAGTGACAGCGATAGTGTATTTCATGAGTTTGCTGAGCGAGTTAAACCCAACTTTTGCTCCAGCATTTGCTCAAACAATTTGGCGATAGTGTACTAAAGGCTTCACAAAACCATCAATTTTAACAAGTGACCATTAAACTATTTGAAGTAACTTGAAAATTAAAAAAATAATTATTTTGAATTTTTAAAACTTGGCATAATTGGTAACAGAGAAACCCCTAAATACATTTACCATGTTATTCTTTTGGAAAGTCAACTCAAAACTGTAACTCACTTTCTTATTGGTAACACAACCTCTTAAAATTTAGTACCGGATGTACATTTACTAGGAAGGGTTTAAACACAGATAACCCATAGACATCTGTAGGTTATCTAAGGTTTAACCTATATTTGCTTACAACACCCATATGTTGGCAAATTTACCTACCTACCTGCACGCTGTTATGGGGAAAATAAAATAAATACCAAAACTTGATCAAATTCAGTATGTACCTGTAATGGGAGGGGGTTATCCTATACTATCTGTGGCCCACCACGGCTTCGCGAATTTTATTTTATAGATAACAAAATATGTTTAAGGGTAACAAAGTCTTTTTCTTAAGAATTCTATTGAAACATTGACGTTGTATTAGCGAAGTCCTGAAGGGATTTTGCAAAACCTTAGCTAGCACCTATGGTCGTTCATCATTTGCGCACTTTTTAATCCTTCTGTAAAATATTTCGAAGGGTCACCTAATCCCCTGCTTGCATCATTTGCGCACTCTCCCGTCCAGGTAACCTCAGCCTGTCGACAACAATTCGCAAACAGTCGTCCCCCACACATACCATTGGACGGCAATACATGTGTATCGCACATTCATGAATAATTTAAGTTTATAATGTATAAACCTTTTTTGTAATACATCGAGTGTTTACTTATTTTACTTTCAATGGTTGGTGAGGATTGTATTACTGCAAATGCTCAGGCTGAAATGTTTTATACGAATTGTTTCTATGGCAAGTTTGCCTCTATTCTAACTGTAGATAGCAGTCTCTCCTATACTAACTCCTCAGAATAAAACTACTCATAAAATTCACTGTTGCAATAGAAACAAACTACAAATGGTAAACATGAAATCCAAACCATTTGAACACGGACATGAGTTTTCAATAACTTTGTAAATAAAAATAATGCCGCTTCCACCACTTTGCAGTGCGCAAACGATGCATATAACTGAGAGCCCCCTGGAGCTCGATGCGCAAAACAAGCATCCCTTCTACCTGGCTCTCCGCATGATGCGCAAATGATGCACGCCCGCACCTATTATTAAAGAGCAATGTCCACTTTAAATTTCAACCCGCTAGGATCTATGGCAATTTTGAGTTGCCGTGGGGCGGAGCGGTTAACAAAATTTGCAAAACCGTTTCATAATGAGTACCAATGAGAAAAATTAAAGTCCTTTACAAATGGTAACCCTGCAGGGCTGTAGGCCCTACAATCTTTGAGATCCATTGTTTCCTTGATTCGCATTTAAAAATTGGCCACAAGGATAACATCATATTTTTTAAGCCTTTTGGGATAGAATCATAAAGAACTTTAAAAAATATATTTGAATTATCTTTTCTAAGTGAACACCTATTAGCAAAGAGTGACTATTACCAAAGAACACTATTTGGCCCATGCCAAATTTCAACTGCGTAAACTCTATAGTCATTTTGACATAAATTTTGAAGGCCTGTGGGGTGGAGCGGTGGAGCCCTGAAGGAATTTTGCAAAAGTGTTTCTTAGTGAGGACCTATGAACAAAGGAGAGTGCCATTTCAAATTTCAACCCCATAGGCCACAAAGTAATTTTGAAGTCCTGTGTGGTGGAGCCCTTAAGAAGCTTTTCAAAAGCATTTTTGTTAATGAGCACCTTTGGGCAAAGTGGATCTCACATTACAAATGTCAATACCTTACATCATCAGGTTTTTCAGATTCATTGTTTCCTATATTTATATTATCATATATATATATATATATATATATATATATATATATATATATATATATATATATATATATATATATATATATATATATAGTATAAAATATATTAAAAATTTGCCTTAATAACATTAGATCAAAATCAAAATCCCGTGCTGGGGAGCCCTGATGGAATGTTGCAAAACCATTTCTTAGTGAGCACCTATGAGTAAAGATGTTCATGGCAAATTTCATCCCTCTATACCCTATGGTTATTGAGATTCTCTGACTCATGAGTGGGTGATATTTGACAAATATATAGTATATTTATGTACAACACACCCATGGCAGCAAACCTACATCCTTTTGCCTATGGAGTCTATTGGGAAATAAACGGTATCAGTTAACTGACACATACTTTCTCCCAACAATGTAAAAAAGATGTTAAAAGCTTCAAACATTAATGTCTTGATGACTCCGTCGGATAGCTACCGGCTAAGCAGCGCTCGTTTGACCCTACGCGCGTATGTGACTTTTAACAACGTACTGCGTTTACCGCTAAACGAAAAATTGAATTTTCTCCGCAACCACTTGACGTAGAGCAATAATTTAAAATACTGGATTATTTAGTTTCTTGAGCTTGATTTAATGGTGATAAGTAAAATTTATTTCAAGACAACAGCTATTTTGAAAATCCAAAAAATTGATTTTTGAAACACTTTTTACTCTATAACTTTTGAACGCGAGTTTTCCCGGAGATGCGGGTGGTGTCATTTTATTCACCATTTTAAGCTTAATAAACCACAAAATTTTAATCAAAATCGTTAGAGCCGTTTTTGAACAAGTTTGATTTTTGATGATTTTTTAGGGTTTTTGGGGGTAAAATACCCTTAAAAATAAAAAATTAAAAAAAATGAAAAAAACTCCTGGAATTATCGTGGATTTGGACCTATGTACCAAATTTAATTAAAATCGGACCATTAGGGCATTCTCTAGCTCTGTTTACATCCTGACACACACACACACACACACACACACACACACACACACACACACACACACACACACACACACACACACACACAGACAGACATCACTCCGAAAACCACTTTTCTGGGCTCAGGGGGAAGCAAAATGGATAAATCCACCAACAACTCAAATTCGAAAATTTTGACGAAAACAACACTTTCTCCACATACTATGGTATAGAGGGAGAAAGTAAAAACTGAACTCTGATAAAAAATTACTGAGTTCGCTGGTCTGTTGTGACAGGTGTGATATCGTCACCGCATCAACCGTACGTACAACAACCGTGCAAGTGGCCGTAAATATTCATAAATTATAATACTGTATAAAAGACAGGGTTTTGTGACTAAAGATGGGTTATGAATGCAGGGCCATATTTCTAAATAGGCTGAAAAGGCTGGAGCCTATAGCGGCAAAATTTGAGGGGCGGCACTTTGGCAAAAAATTGAAAATATTTTTACTCATTTTGTAACAGAAAATTCTTTAAGCCCATTATTCTGATTGGAAGTGTATTCATTTAAGGAAACGGAAATGCGTTTATTCTTTTCATACGAATTTACTCCACATAAATTTGTAGCACATTTTTCACGTAGGGTAATTGTAACGACACTCGCAGTTTGTATATGCCCAGAAAGAGGGAACTAGCGCTCTCAGTGTTTACATTCGCAACTAGTGATTTCCTTTAAAACAAATTTTAATGAATTTACTAATGGATTGGCCACAAAATAGAGTAAACGTATGGTTTTGATTTATAAAATAAACTCCCTCGTGAAAAAAGTATTTTTTTATGAATGGAACGAAAAATTTAACTACTTGCCAGGGGTGTAGACGTTCCTCCAAACAACCAAACTTTCGCCATCATTACAAGCAACAGTAAAAAATTGTAGTTTTGAGTTTACACACCAGGGACCAAGCTTCTTCTACCAGAGACTTTTCATGTTAGAATGTCACAACTGATGATGTTAGGTAGGTATGCTTACTCTATGATGTTAGACTGTGACGCTGTCACAAGAAACCTTTCAAACTTCTACTGTTTTTTCGGTAAAAAAATGTGTCAATCGGTGATGACAGAGGCGGCTCTAAGATAAAAATATTTGGTAGGCAACTTTTGGAGTCTTATTTTCTTTTGAATAAGTTTTATTTCAAAACATAAGTCGTCATGGCGGCGCCGCGCTGTTGGCAATTCGTTAGTTTGTCAAGTGGTGAATCGTATTTGCTATGATTAGAGTCCTATTATTTATTTTTTCGTAAGTTTTAAGTTTACTTACACAGAAAAGTGCAGGCCTACGTAAATTTATTAATTATTGAAATTGAACAAAATTTTTTTTATTTCCAATTTCAGTTTAATTTCAAGTCGTTCGAACTATGTTTTGTAGCTTGTGACAAAACCAACATTATTATTGGGCTGACAGTTGCGTCTATACTGCCTTGCCTGGCCACTGTTATGGCTATGGCCTGTGAAGTTACTTTTTGATAATTTGTGTTATTATTCCTGGTTTAAATAATTATTCAATTAAAGAATACACAGATCATACAAATTTTTTGTAATTGACATAGTTTTTTGGTATATTCAGTCATAGATGTAATCTGCGGTGTTATTTAAAGAGTATGCTAAGTGGCAATGAAAACTATGTATGTGTCTGTCCTTAAGTAGCGGGAGGGGGCGGCAGAAAATGGATAGCCTACAGGCGGCAAAATCCTAAATCCGGCCCTGTATGAATGACCTGGAATTAGTCACAAGTAGTGAAAATTTACATCTGTAGGATAAACAAAACAATATTGGTAGGCATAAGTGTGTGAATATTCTTGAATGTTCTCTGGGGTGATAGGCCTAATTATAATCAATATGATTTTTATTTTCTAAAAATAGGCTTACCATATTTTTGTGTTTAAAAATGTATTAAACGATATAAAGTTTGAGAAGTTTAACACTTATATAGCGATGTGAGTAAGGCAGCCAGTTGTACCGTAGGCCTAATTATTAAAATAAATAACTTTGTTTTGTGTACATGGGGCAAGCAAACTTATTTGTACTATCCTAAATAATTAAAATACTGTAAAAATGTTTAAGACTAATCGTAGTAAATGCATATAAAACAATGTGTATGACACAAATCCATTAAATTAAAAGAAACTACGAACTAAGTATTGTCTAACTATAAGAAAAGTGAGTTTTATATTTAGGTATTTTTTTTTATTACGAGTGATTTTAGTTGTTTAGTTGTTGTTTTTGAAATCATTACAAAGTGGGATCAAATTTTTTGAATGTGACAATCCCTAATGCAAAATTTTAAATTTCTTTTTCGAATAGACACTTACGGGAGGTACGAGCGTACTCCTAGTATGTACATAGCTTGAGTATTTCGGAGAAGTGAAAATAATTCCTAAACAAAATGAGTGGTGAAGATTTTCTTATCAACAAAGAGAAAGGAAGTAGAGTTGAAAATGACAATTTAAATCCACCAATTAAATTAAGTGATTCTGATTCAGCTGTAGCATCCAGGTGTCTAGGCTAGGCTTCTGACTCAAAGTAGGCCTAATATGCCTAATACAAAAACTGTGAATAGGGAAAATATTTTATTTGGTAACATCTTAAAGTAAGTAAAACATGAAAGTGAAAAGTTAAGTAAGTAACTGTAACAGGGGATTTTCTTTTCTTTCATTTAATGGTGGTTAGAGGCTAACTCTTCAATCTTTTATTCTGTACATTCCTTTAATCCCTTTTGTTACTAAACCAAGTTTTTAGCTTAAGTTGTTTTTTTTAATAATCAGCGATTTAAAAACCAATATTTTTTCCTTCACACAGTTTTTAAGCAAATTAAACTTAGGACTAAAGTGATCTTTTTTAGGACTAGTAGGATAGGCTAGTTATTTTAGTATAGTAGGCTAGTATATTTTTATATTTGAGTATATTTTTTTTTATATATATATTTTTATGTTCACGTACTGCTCGACTCGACTCGACTCGAAACTCGAGTATTCTACTTACTACTAGATTCGACTCGACTCGTTCCAAAAATGTGATACTCGCCCACCCCTATCAATTGGTGAATTAATATCCATCCAAATGGAGGGGCCGTGCAAGCACTTGAAAATAGTTATTTTCCCATTTGATTAACACTAGAGATCGCCTTCTAATCGAAATTCAACCAAAATTTCAGTTGATCTGGACCCTTGTAAACTTCTTGTAGTTTACAATATTATATAACGGAAAAATCTGTTCTTCCTGTTTTCTAGCAGTTGTTATTCGACAGCTATCCAACGATTCAATCAATTATTCTTCTCCCATAACATTAACATTGAAACTTTGTAAGCCTGTGGGGCGTAGCCCCCGTGGACCAGTGTGAATTAAAATGCTATTCCGCTCATCTACATGACCCTACCTTTCTAAAGGTATATGCGGTTTTCTCCTACGATGCTGACAAGCTGAGAAAAAAGGAGGAAAAGAAACATGCTTGCATGTTATTAATGTACAGGGTGTTAAAAAAAGTCACCAACTTCGGAGGCTGATAGTATTTGTCAATATGAGCAAAAAATGTCCTCTTGACAGATGACAAAAAAATCTTTCGTTTAACCGCTAGCCGCCATTTGGTTTTTTACACAAAATAATTTTTATTCATGTATTGGATGGTTGTATTAAGTTCATATTGGGTATGAATCTTTATCAAACCAATGTCCATTTTCAGGAATAAAATTATTTTGTTCCGATGTGTTTTTTTTAAAATGGCGGCCATTTTAAGTTTTTAACCTCAAATATCTCAAAAACAGTAAAATTAACAAAAAAATCACTAAAGCCAAAAAAATTACTGTCCAAATTTAATGATCTAACCAATGGTACCAAAATTGTAGAGATATAACAACAAATAAAGGAGTTATTGACATTTTTCTCTTAGAATACCAAAATTTTTCATTAATATTATAGCAAAATCAATGTTTTCCTGCAAAATGACAATAACTCTGTTATTTTTCATCATATCCTTACGAACTTGGTACCATTAGTTAGATAGTGTAATTTATCAACTTTTTAGACACTTGTAAAAGTTTTGTAAATTTTACCGTTTTAGAGATATTTGAGTATAAAAATTTAAAATGGCCGCCATTTTGAAAATATACATTGGGAAAAAAATTATTTCCTGATAATGAACATTGGTAGGTTCATGCCAAATATGAACTTCATACAATGATCTATTAAGAAAATAAAAATTATTTTGTGTAAAAAACAAAATGGCGTCTAGCGGATAAATGAAGGATTTTTGTTCATATGTCAAGAGGACATTTTTTTCAAATTGACCAGTACTATCAGCTCGAAGTTTGTGACATTTTTTATGAACACCCTGTAAATATTTTAAATTTATTTTACACAATTCAGGATTCCCACTCCAATTTTAAATTAAAATTATAGTTTTTCTCAGTTTTCACGGTTTAAATTTTGATATTTTGCTTAAACACGCAACAATGACAACTGTTTTATCTCTTTTATGTATCTGTGGATAGAGAAATTATAGTAAATTATACTGTATCATACAAACGCCGGGCTGCCAGTCGCCAGCAATGCGCCACACCATGTGGTCGACTATTCCAAGGCCATTCACACTTTACGGCTTAAAATTGTGCGTCGTTTACAGTGTATTCACTGTATTGGTGTCATAAATAAAAATAACTTCTTTAATTCGTCCTTCCTGCACTTGTGTGCAGTAGGCAGTGCATCAGGGTTGTCATCAGCAGGTTGTTATGGTTACCGATTGTCTTCCAACCACAAGCTTAAAGAACAAAATGCCATGGTTACCGATCCTCCAATCATGCTTTTGTTATTGTTATTACTGGTCAATGTGTTGTCACAAAGAACAAAAATTTCTTATAATCGCAACAGCGACAAATGAAGCAGTTCCAATGTACATGATATTAACCTCATTTTATAACGGAACTGACAGTTCTGGGCTCAGTTACATTTCAATGCTGACATGTTCAGATTCAATGGTTACTCCTGGAACGACACATCTGTAACTTGGACAAAATACTTTGCTGCGGATTCGTGTGCATACAGACAGACACGTTGTTTTGAGAGAGTGATAGCTCACCGTGTGTGTCAATCAAACAAACAACACAATGAACGAAAACAATGAACAATGAACAAATTTCAAGGTTTTGTGATCAAATTCACAGCTTACTCCAGGTTTTTTTTCATGGCTTATTCAAAGTTTAGGGTTTTCACAGTTGAGTGGAAACCCTGACTTTTTCTTACAATATTTTTGTTTGGCCTCATGAAACTGAAGTGGAAACAATTTGTTATTCTAACATAAAAAGAAGGGAAAATAGCTATTTTTCTTTGTGAAACTTTTTAATGTATTCAATCAAGTTGGATTCAATAATGGTGCATTTAACAACAGGTTGACGTTAAGTTGTAACAAAAAGTTTTTGTCTCTTTTCAGCGGATACAAAAGACAAAAGAAAATCAAATGAGACAAAATAAAGTACATCTATGGAGTCCTTGTATAAAAAATATTACCTTGTTGGTCTGGAGGTAGTGCGCCCATATCAACAGCATTGTTTATGTTAACATTGTCCGTTGATAACTTGACGTAGGTCTTCGGGAACCATCCTTCCTTCCCATTATTTTCACCATACCACCACATATCCTTTAAAATTAAGCAGAGTAAAATAGAGCGTTTTTATTTTTATTTTGCAGTGATGAACTAAGCTTATATATGGTTCATTGGTATAAGATATCAAGTACAGTACACTCTCGTTCATCTAACTCGGTCATATTGGAAATCCGCTTCATCAGAACTGATGAACTGGATATTATTACTATTATTTTTCTAAAAAAACCAACTTTTATGTTTTAGTGCTTTCAATAATCAATTTTTTCCCCCCCGCAGTCCTTAGAGACCGGGGAATCGTCCATTCTTCTTTGTGTTGTGTAAGTGTAGTGTGTGTGGTGTGTAGAGCCGTGTTTTATTTATGTTCCTCTATAAACTCAGAGAGTTTATAGTAGGGTCGGTTGAGCAGGTATTCTTTGAGTTTTTTTTTTTTTTTTTTTTTTTTTTTTTTTTTTTGAAACTTTGAATGTTGTTTATTTCCTTTAGTTGATTTGGTAAAAGGTTATGCATTTTAATGCCCATATTGTTTGGGGTTTTACTTGTTTTGGTTAATCTGTGTTGGTTGAGATCAAAGTTTGTTTTAATTCTAAGATTGTAATTGTGGCAATTTATTCTTAATTGAGGAGGGTTGATTTTGATTTGAATTATTAGCTCATAAAGATATAGGGATACAATGGTGAGGATATGGTTGGATTTTAAAAATGGTTTGCAGTGTTCTCTAGGTTTGATTTGATTTATAATGCGGATAGCTCTTTTTTGAAGTACTAACATTTCTTGAATGTCGCTTGCAGCGCCCCATGCTGTGATGCCATAACGCAGGTGGGATCATAGTGGAAGTATCTTAGGTGTGCTACTACGCATCCATGGCCGGGCGGGGCGGGGCAATGCTACGTCACCTTGGGATGAAGCGCTATATGCCAATATAGCGCGGGGTCAAAAAAACAATGACTTAAACTACTTAGGGTCAACCTAAAATTTTGAAATTTTTCACGATTGTAGCCAATGAATGGAGATAGCCAATGGATAAAAATGAAATGTTATTATTACCACCGATGATCTGGAAAAAATAATTTTTTATTGGTATTCATTGTAACCAAACATTAAATTGTTGGTCGGCTACCAAATTACGTATTATTTGGTCAGGAATGTTTGACCTGCGGGAAAGTTTTATATGAAGAGCTAAACTTAACATAATCAACAGCTATAACTCGCTAAAAGCAGTATTTCAATTCTTAGACGGAATTATATCAGATAAAAAGGTGCGCACGCGGGAAGCGGATACGGCCACGATCTACAAACGTTTATAGAAGTTTATAACAGTTTATGATTTACATTTAAATATACAAATTAAATATTTTAAGGGACAATAATTGTGTAACCTAATAATTTATTAAAAGTGAAGCGTAATATAATTTTGACGTTTTTGGAAGATAGGGATCGAGCCAAATGGTACATTTTTACGCAAAGAAATTAAATAACTAAAAAGTTATTATTTTGTATAGGATCATGAACTTAACTGTAGATAAATGTATAACATAATTATACGATCAATTAAAAAATATATACATGTAACTTAACCTGTTTAAGTATAGAATGTAATTTTTAAAACATGAACTTTTAACTAGGTTCTCTTAAATTAAACACATACATTACAATTTAAACTGGGGACAGAATTTACGATTTTTTACTATAATAAGTTTACAATCGTTTAAAGTATATTAAACATTTTAGTAAGTTAAAACAATACAATATTGTAAATTAATTCAAAGAGTCATAAACCATTTTTTATACCTCATTTTCATATACTTTTAATTTCTTGATAAGCTTCCTTGTTTTCCCCTTCCGTAAACGGCACAATATGGCATTTTTATACATCACCGGTAAGGAGAATGTCACATTGCTACCTCACCGCTAAAAAGCTACTCACTGACTGCAGGCGGCTTCCGCTCAACTTCAAAGAGAAACAACGCCGCCGCGGTGTATGAGAGCGTCGTGGCATATGGATAGGTGGCAGAAGATCATAACGAATGTTACAATCCTTTATATTGCCACATTAGTAATAAAACCACTCAAAATAAGCCTAAAAGACACCAAAAAATATTTGAATCTCCTTTTTTAATAATTTTTAATATAACGGCAATATAACTTGAATTTTGCACAATTTTTACTGTAAAAACAGTCTAAAACTAACATGAATTTAAAAACTTATGCAACCGAAATAGCTGTACAATACATATTACTTTTTGTGTAAATAATTATCAAATTAATAATTTCCGCTACTGTATATACTCAAACTAATTAGTCATTAATAATGTACGTTTTATAAAATAATCTCTTTATGTAGTAGGCCTATGTAAGATGTAGTTATGTAAGATCTTCATGTAGAAAGAAGAAAGCAATAAGAAAGAAGAAAAAAGAAATGTAAAAAATAGTTGAAAAGACTTTTAGTCTTTCCAATTAGACTAGTCTTATACTATTAAATAAATTAACAATGATCTTGGTGAAAAAATCTGGAATTGTGAATTTTTAAATTGTGAAACAGATAAAAAGAATTTATGTAAATTTTTCATAAAATGTAAATTCCCATACAATGTAAATTATAGTCAACGGAATAAAATTTATTAGCATTATTATTTCCTATGTAATTAATCATTTAACCCATTTAAATATTACAATATAAAGTAAATGAACCAACTAAATATCCCATCTACAATCTTTTGTATTACTGTAGCACCTTCGTGATGGTTAGGCTACATCGCTGTCGTGTCCGCCTCGCGCGCGCCATTTCGCTTGATTAAATTCAACATACCAATGAAAATATTGCTTTCAGTGGATTACGGCTGTTAATTTTATTAAATTCGACTTTTCCTCTAAAACTTTCCCACAGGTCGAGCATTCCTGACCAAATAGAACGCAATTTGGTAGCCGACTAACTTTTCCATGTTACGTTTCACAAAGTTTAAAACATTTCATGGTATAGGTAAGTTAATTTTTAAAATAGACTCAAATAGTTTTGCTCATAAGCATGCTATGTTTATGGCTAACAATACATCCAAATTTTAAAATTTTTTATCGACTCTAACTATTTAAAATCACTGTTTATCCGTGAAGCGGCACACGTTCTATATGAGCGTGAAACGCTCTCATCCCAAGGTGACGTCAGCCCACACCCCGCCCGTCCTATCGCCACCGATTCGCAGAACGCTCCCAAACTCGTCCGTCTGAAGAACACACCTAAGATAGTTATACCATGGGTGGGATGAGTAAAGGGCATGATATGCTGTGATTGTCATTTCTTGATATGAGATTCTCCTCAGTCTTCTCAGGGCATACAGTACTTGAGAGAGTTTTTTGTGTAATTGGTTATACCCACAATAAAGTAATGTTTCACATTTTGCACAGCTTGTCACCAGGCCCTTTTCATAATCTACAACCCTCAAAGTAATTGACTAGGCTGTGTAAGTATTCACACGCACGAGGGGGAACTTGAAGTAAACACCTGCTTCCTAAAATGTCTGTCTGTTTGTCTCGCAAGTGTACCTGTGTTTCGTAGAATGTCAATTGACAGTTGAAATATGAGTGAAAAACAGAAAAAAGGTTTGTGTGTCTATCGAGGATAAACTTATTTTTTAAAGAATTGATGCTGATGAGTCACCAAAATGCTTGCTATGGAGTATGGAGTGGGGCCTGTGTTGTTTTTATTCATATAAGTTTACTTTTACCATGTTCGTAGTTTCAGAAAATCTCTTGTGTTGTCTCACCAACAAAAGTGAATAACCACAATAAGTCGACGTAACAATATGACTCAGTACACAGGCTAAACTTCATTGAAATTTTTTTGTCATCTGAACTGGCCGTCCGCCACTCTGATGATCGAGAGTGCACTGTACTTCTACAGTTGAAAAAGAAAGAACTGTTCAAAAGTGCACAAAACCAATAAGTCAAATAAGTCATTTTAAACTGCAAATTTACTGGGAGGAACAATACCATTTAAGGATTCAATGGAAACTTTAGACATTAAAATTGTGGAAGCAATGAGAAGTAAAGTAATGAAAGCAATGAGTGTTTAACAAAAAGCACTTTATGAAAAAACCATGTAACTTAAGCTAATTAGTCTTTTCAAACTTAAGGATAGAGTGTACGTTATAGATTAGAGATATCACTTCAATTTCAGTAACACATTCTATAAAAATTATGTGTTTCTATTGCTATAAACTCACAGTTCGTCCACATTATTAAACTCTTCTTTAATAATATCAAAGTCTTTTACTTTTATCATAAAATCTTAAAACGTACACATTAATATTTATATTCAGGGGTGGGCGAGTAATCAAGTTTTCGAGTATCCATCGAGTATTTTTTGATAAAATCGAGTCGAGTAGTTTGTAAATTAAAATATATTATTACTTAAATGTTTTTAATTTGATTTATCCCAATTCCCTTGAATTCTAAAATGTATTTATTGCAAGTATGATATATTATTTTAAAGCAAAAGACGGATGTCAAGATAATGAAATACTTCTGTGTGAAGCGGACAGCGATGGAATGGACTCGACTGGATACAGCTGCATCTGCACGGACGGATATTTAGGGGTAGTGAGTTTAAACATAGCTACTGATTTAAAAAATTATTCATTTGTACGGTACATCTTTAAAACATTTGGAAAACGTTAAAACTAATAATCAATTATAGTTTGACATTTAATTGCATCAAGACAATTATTTATAACTGATTCAAATAACTTTAGACAAAAAAGGGCTGTTTTGACATAGCAGTAAGAATAGTAGTAATTCAGACAGAAAGAAGAGTGACAAGATAAACAATCAGGTTTCCCAATGGCTAACCTTAAATAGAGCATGTAATACAATTTTCTTAGGTTATGTTATTTTTATAATTCAGCATTCACAAAAACCTCTCATGTTTGTAAATTGATAATAAACGTATTTTTTTCTATAATTGCTTTGATTATAAGACAGACATTGAATTTATTGTTCTTTGTGATCTTTTAAGTCCTAACAAACAGGCTTCATGGCTGTTCACTAAAGCTAGCCTTTACTCAGTTAAGAGATATATTAACCTCTACCATTGAGTAAATATGGACGTTATTAACATAACGTATAGAGTGGACAAGCAATGTTAAAATTTTTTAAACGCTAAATGACAAGATCGTCTGCTAGGGGCCCTACTAACTGGCTACCGATGCAATATAATCGAAAGCTTTCAACAATCGAAAGCTTTTAACAATCGAAAGCTCGATTCGATTCGAATTCTCTTTTAAGTTTTCAATGATAATGATGACTACTGTATCGAGTTGATGCGATATGTAGTCAATTGAATAGACCGAAAGCACAATCGATACTTGTCTCAAGACGGTACTGAGCCCGAGTACCGTGGCAAGCGTTCCTATCTTCCCTATCTGTTGTCCACTCTATACGTTATGTTAATAACGCCATATTTACTCAATGCCTCTACCTCTACCTCTAGCAGACAGCAAATCGAGGGACTTAAGTGAATTCCAAAACAATGAAAATTATGTGTACATAGCTTGAATAGTTTGGAGAAGTGACAATAAGTCCTAAACAAAATGAGTTGTGAAGATTTTCTTATGAACAAAGACAAAGAAAGTAGATAGAGTTGAATATGACATTTTAAATCCACGAATTACATCAAGTGATTCAGCTGTAGCATCCGGGTTGTCTAGGCTTGTGACACAAAGTAGGCCTAACTTATGCCTAATACAAAAATTGTGAATCTCTTATTTGGAGATATTTCAAATTAACTGAAATATGAAAAGTGTGAGACATGAAAGTGAGCAGTAAAGTAAATAACAGTAACAGGGATTTTCTTTTTTACATTAAATTATGGTTATAGTCTAAAATTTTAATATTTTTATTCAGTACATTCCTTTAGGTCCTGTAGTTAAAAACCAAGTTTTCAAGTTCAGTTTTTTTTTTTTTTTTTTTATAATCATCAATTTGCAAACTCATATTTTTCCTTCATATATTGTTTTTAAGTAAATTAAACTTTCAGCGATTATTGGGAGGCCTATTAGGCTAATTATTTTAGTATAGTAATAATTTTTTTTTATTTTAGTATAGGCTAGTTATTTTAAGGCAATTTTCAATATTTTTATGTTCACGTACTACTCGACTTGACTTGACTCAAAACTCGAGTATTCTAACTCCGACTTGTTCCAAAAATACGATACTCGCCTACCGCTATTTACATTATATATTATGATAAAACCATACTAAAATAATTCAGACAGTCCTCTCAGTCATCAGGTGTCTAATAAAATAGTAATTTTATCTACAGTGTCCCCAAAACTAACGAAGTAAACTCTTTTTGTCAATATCTGGATGCCGCACCTGGTTTTCGGTGACCCTGATGATGTCGCCCTTGCCGAAGGGCAGCTGGTCGGGAGCGGAGGGGTTGAAGGCGTAGAGGGCGACCACCGTGAGATCGACAGGCGTGCCCATCCCCAGCATCAGGCTGGGCATGGCGGGCACGGCTGGTCCCTCCGACACCTCCACCACGGCCGACCCGTTGTCCGACACGTTCTCCGGCACCTCCGCTATCTCTCTGTGGAGAAACAGGTCACATTGCGATTGCATACACGTCAGGTGATAGCTTTAATATGCTTTATAAAATAGCAGGGATGGTCGGGTCCTGAAATTTCGGGAAATTTTTCGGGGAGCAAAATTGTTGCGATCTTCGGGCGGGATTTTTTTCTTTTTGGGAATTTATCAGGACAGGAACTATTGAACAGCGCAATAGTTTCAAAGATTTCAAATAAGCAGTTAAAAGATTTCAGTCTGGTACTATATCGTGGCAGTCCCAATCGCGGCCGGCGGTCTCGGTAATGAGGAAAACACGGCACAAAAACAAGCGGCCACATTCCACAGATGCCAAAGACGATCTGATATTACTATTGCTCAGCTTATCTATTGTTCGACGGCTGGCAGTAATTTGTTCAAGAGTAATTTATTCCTGTCCGTGTTGTTTGGGACAGGTCCCAAACAAAACAAGCATTCCCGTCAATTGATAAAAATAGTTAGTGATTGTTACTCAAAAGCATCGAAACTTACAGTTTTAGATGAACAAAGATAAATGGATGTACACATTTCCTTAAAAAAAAAAAAAAAAAAAAAAAAACAAATTAGTTAAAAGACATTAGTTTCTTTACGCCAAGACTTACATATAAGATTTAGAACCTCCTCTCACTTAACATATGGTATCATTTTTTGGGGCAACATTCAATCAATACAGTATTTAAGATTTTTTAAATGTTTAATTTGTTCTATAGCCTAATGTGGTCACACAGCCTCTTCTAAACCAAATTTTAAAAAGCTAGAAATACTTTTATTCCATTTTTATTTTACATTGGCCTACCCATCTTTTTTAAAGATAATTTTCATAAATTATCCTTTTCAAAGGCAGGCCATTACTACCCCACTCAAACAATCGTCTGTCTACCCACACGTAGGACATAAGCATTTGAAAAGACTATAGGCCTATTCTAAACTACGAGCTGATGTAAGTGTAACAAGTTACTGAAAATATTCACAATAAAACTTCTATGAATAATTTTTTTTTAACTTGTTAATTATTTTAAAGGTATTTTTTGTAGTGGACAATTTCATAAGGATTTGTTAATGATGTTACCATTTTAACCACCTGGTTAGTAATCTAATCTTTATACTCATTTGAAGTATGAAATCTTGCTTTACATTTACCATTAGTGTAATTCCTTGTATATGGTGTAATATGTGACTTTGTAAATAATATAAAATAAATTCTAGAGTATTTCTACAGTTTATTTCATGTCACACCATTTTGTCTTAATTTCAACAATTTTAAGATACACTCACTCGAGTTGAGTCTTCTGCATAGTGTCCGCCTCGGGGTAGGGTGAGACCCCAGCGTCAGTGTCTATGCACTCTACATAGGCCTCCGGGAACCATCCTGTCTGGCCCCTCACTTCCCCCGCGAGCCAACCTGGCTCCGCGTTCTGGGTGATTGGAACCTACAAGCACCAACCATCAAGTAGCATCACAGCATTTGGTATCCTTACACTACGGGTCAGGTAGTGTGGACAGTCTGACAAGATAACAAAGAAAGATGTACAATTATTTTGTCCAAAAAACCTCAGGACTCTGATGCTGTCAAAGCATAGCAGATCGCATGCTTAAGTTTTTCAGCAAAAGAACTATATTATTTAGAACCATCTTCGGATATTTGTGTATTTTAACTACTCAATTTTGTCTGTTTAAATTATCAACCTACTAGAGGCAAAAATTGCCTTGACAATGTGTTTGTGACAAGTCAGATGAACTTAGTTACCACTTCCTGTGATATTTTCAATTTCCCCTTTTCTGATCATCAGGGTCTCATAGTAGATGTTAATGGCTGTAATTATTTTAATGATAAGACTGATAGTGATAGAGGAAACTTAGTTAAAACTTTTTTACCCAAATATGCCATTTAGAATCTAGTGGAAAATTTGAGTTGTTGTGATTGGGAAACCCTATCTCAAAAGCATTTGTTTTTTGATGCAGATCATGTGTTTCAATGTTTTTATAATATTTTAACTAACAATATAAATCACTTGCTTACAGTTAAGGTTTTGAAAATGAAAAAAAGGTAAAAATGTCAAGCATCCATGGTATTCAGATCAATTAGCTCGCATGAAAAGTAAACTATTAGATTTAAGTTATTTGGTTAAGAATTTTAATTCTGTGTGTCTTCAAAACCAATTGTGTGACCTTAAAAAACAATATAAACAAGCTGTAAAAGAGGCCAAGCTTTCTTATAATGTTAAGTATATTGAAGGTAGTAATAACAAGGTACAAGCAGCCTGGAATGTTATTAAGCATAATCAGGTTTCTGTTAACAATTTTAATGGTTCACTTTCTCCTGACATGTATAATAATTACTTTGTTGAATCCATCTTGGAAATAAAAAAATCCCTGGGTAACTGTAATATAAGTTGCATGGATCTACTGGAAAAAACTAGGCCTGCCTTAACTGATAGTTTTTTATTAAGAACTGTAACATCTAAGGAGGTTTTAACTGCAGCCCGGAGATTAAATAATTCTGACAGCTTTGATATTCATTACCTATCAAATAACATTTTAAAGAAAATCATTCCTACTTTTATTGATCCCCTCACAAGTTGCATAAAACACTTTTTATATAGTGGTATTTTTCCAACACCTCTTAAAGTTTCACGAGTCTGTACCATTTATAAAAAAGGACCAACGAGAAATGACCCCAGTAGTTACCGTCCGATTTCAGTAATTCCCGTTTTTTCAAAATTAATTGAAGTGTTAGTTTATGACCAGCTATCACTATTTATTGACAAAAATAATATTTTAAATATTTCTCAATATGGATTTAGAAGAGGGAAATCGACCCCAGATGCCATGGACCATTTAATCCGTAAGATAATTGCAACCTTTGAGAATAAGGCCTTTGCTCAGGCCACATTTTGTGACCTGAGCAAGGCTTTTGATTGTGTGAACCATGATGACATTCTTTTAAAATTAGAGTTTTATGGTTTTCGAAGATCTTCTTTGAATTTTTTAAAATCTTATCTTACTGGCCGGAGTCAGAGGGTATGTATTGAAGGTAAATGGTCTCAAGAAATCAAAGTGACTTCTGGTGTGCCTCAGGGATCTGTGCTTGGTCCTCTCCTGTTTTTAATATGTATTAATGGATCTCCCTAATTCAATTGATGCAATTAGTATTTTATATGCAGATGATACAACCTTTTTTAATGTGAATGACAGCATAAAATCACTTAAATGTTTGACAGAAAACACAATGAAGGAGGCTTCCCTTTGGTTTAATACCAATGGCTTCCTTCTTAATGAATCAAAAACGCAAAACAAGATATTTAGCTTGAATATGGACAGGAAAGAGTTGGAAAATGAAAAAGATTACGTAAATTCAGTAAAGTTTTTGGGAATATACATTGACCATCAACTATCTTGGGTATCTCACATTGACTATTTATCGGTCAAACTTTCTAGAGCTATTTATCTTTTGCGACAACTTACCTAGTGTCTACCAGAAAACTATGTTCGCACTGCATATTTTGCCTACTTTCAGACTTTGTTGAGATATGGTCTGATTCTGTGGGGTACTTGTATTAAAGTAAATAGTATTTTAGTTTTGCAAAAAAAGGCTGTCAGAATAATCTCAAAGGCTGGTTTTAGGGATCACTGCAGACCTTTGTTTATGAACCTTGAGATTCAAACAATAATTAATCTTTATATATTTGACTCAACTTTGTATGTACTGAGAAACCCACATCTCTTGAATTATACTCATAGTGTCCATAGTTATAATACTCGTAACAACGATAAGGTCACTATTAACTTTCATAGGCTTACTAAATCTGTGAATAGTCATGTTGTTATTTCTTTAAAGATCTATAATAAACTTGAACAAATTATTCAAAAATATGATGTTAAAAGTTTTAAACAGAAATTTTACAACTGGTTATTAAAATGGCCATTTTATTCCCTTGACAAGTTTTTTACCTCAAATATAAGTTTTTAACATAGGCCTAGGTCAAATAATGTAGGTCTATCTAACTTGTTGTAAAATGTAAAGTATATTATTTGTTGATTTTCCATATACAGTCAACTCCCGATTATCCAGGGTAATGACTGGTGGAAGGGTCCCGGTTAACCCAAAACCACGGTTAAAACAAAGAGTTCAAAATTAAGTAAAACACGAAATAAACAAACAAGTTTTAATTAAGAGTCCGTGGGTTTCCAATATTTATTATTTTTTATTGGCCAAACCTTAAGGAACACAATGAAAGGGTCTAACGTGGACAAAAAACCAAGGTCAGGTGTCCTATTGTTTGGCATCGAGCAGCCGGGACGGGTGGGTGGGGTGAGGGGAAGGGTCGCTTGGGATAATTTATTCAAGAGCACGCGTACAAAAACTAATTTCAACACAATACGACTGATGAATGATGGTATTTTTGTCAAAACTGAGAAAATAAATCAAATTGAAATTGAGTTTTGTGACCCCGGTTAATCCGCAACCCGGTTTACCCGCCCCCGGATAATCGGGAGTTGACTGTACATATTTTATTTTTTGTTAAGTTTGTACTGTTTTAAACCTTAAAAAAGTGTTGTGTTTTAATAGGCTTTTATTATTGTTGTTAACTAGTTTTAAGTGGGACTCAGTGCATAGTAAAATCTCAATCTCAACCAAACTTGTTATTTACTATTTATTAATACTAGTATACGTGTTGCTCGAAATCGAGCAGTTTATTTTAATACAATAAAAATTTTACTTTAGCTCTTAATTAATGACATCCGACCAATCCAATATTGTGAATATCTTTATTCACCAAAATCTATACGTATTAACAGCTGATTATTAACAGATGTTTAAAATGCTTGATTCAATCCCAATGTTATTTAAATGGGAAATTTTGGGATTTCAATGGTGGATAGCGGCTTTATTTTTAGTCCAATTCTTGTCAGTTTTTGGCGGAAACAACTACAGACCAAGCCCTATCCAACGACACCAAAAACTTGAAAATCGGTTGAAAATTGTAGGAGGAGTTCTCATGACAAAAAAACCCTTAGCGTATTAAATAAGTATAGATTAATCACTCTAGTTAAGTTATAATTATGTCTCTTGTATTGTACTAATGCTTTGTACCTTTGTGACTTGGTTTATTTCACTGCATGTATGACTTTGTCAATGATATTTATGTATCTTTACGACAAATAAATTTATTATTATTAGGGGTAAACGGGCCCACGAAAATTTTAGGTTAGGTCGGGTCAGGCCGAGGATGGAGTTGTTTTTTATGGAAAACAACTAGGGTTGGGTCAGACCTAATAAATTATAGTCCGGTTCAACAGCGATGGCGGCTGAGGGATTAGGGCGGCCGGGTAGGCCTCCCTTGCCCTCACCAACCCTCGGTCGGCCGCTCCGGGCCTGAGCCATGAGTCACCCACTGGGCAAGAGGTGCGAATAGTAAACTTTCGTTACTTTACAAAATATTGTCATCTAAGTGCCATTTCTAAAACCTTCATAAAATTACAAGAAAATCAAGCCCAAGAACGATGTCAATACAATAATGTTGAGTATTCAAGGTCCAAAATTAAATTTTAAAACTTATAGGCGGGGCAAGAGTTAAAATTGATAGAAATGCCGTATTTTATTTATTAATTTTATATCGCATTCATAATTTCATTTTTGCATCTTTCACGAAATGTCAAGAAACTAATAACAAGATAATAACGATAATATTATAAGTATGCAGGTTATTTAAACTAAAACAATAAATTGTTATAGGAAATATATATAATAAAAAATTTATTTATGGGGTGGTAATGTATTATTATATTGACCGACGCAAAGACGATGTACCGACTAAAGAAATACTAGACAATGGCGCATATTACAACATTACAACAATATTTAAGTCGATGTGAGACCGAAAAACAACCTTTGGAATGGGAAGTAGCCTACTTTCCCAACGGCGGAACGTGCGTCATCTGAACACAGGCCTTATTGGCCTAACCAAAGTAAACTACTTAAATCTAACCAAATTAAACTCTGGTGTAATTTAATTCAATTCCCATGTGCGTATAACGTATAGCAATCAATTCGAAAACTTCACTTCATAAAGCAGATATATTTATTGCCTTAAAACATAGTATAACATTTTATGGTTAAATTTGTGTCCTGAATACTCATTACTATCGTATTTGCATCGTTCTTGAGCTTCTTTGGAGTAGTTTCTTGGTATTTCTTGAAAGATGTAAAAATGACATTATGACTAGGACATATCATTAAAATACGGCGGTTGTGCCTATTTTAACACTTAAATTAATTTTGGACTTGGAATACTCAATATTACCGTATTGACATCGTTCTTGGGCTTGATTTTCTTGCAATTTTATGAAGGTTTCATAAATTGCGTTTAGATGGTAATATATTACGAAGTAACGAAAGTTGTACTAATCGCACCTCTTGCCCAGTGGATGACTCATGGCTCAGGCCCGGAGCGGCCGACGGTGGGTGGGTGAGGGGAAGGGAGGCCTCCCCGGCCGCCCTAATCCCTCAGCCGCCACCGCTGTTGAACCGAACTATAATTATTTTTGTTGACCAAACGCCAATGGAATGAGTAAACAGCTCTTCTATTTGACTGAACAAAGAAGAAAGACCCTAGTTCTTGGAAAATAACAATATGATTTTAATTTTAGACAGCCAGATGAAATAAGGAAAACACGACAAAAAACTCTAAGGTTGACAAAAAATTCTGTTATGGGGAAATAAATAAATATCGAAATTCGCTGAGTATGCAGGTTTGCTGCGACAGGGGTATTTGATTATAATATAGGATGGTTTGAGGGGTAGGGTGGATAGTGAAAAAAGAACAGCAACATGGTACAGTAGTTATAAAAGATTGTTTTAGCCTAGAACATGGTTTGAATTACCTTTCACTAACAATGTCACCAAAAATTTTAAGTAGGTAACCCATTGTTAAGTAATGGTATTGTTTTAATTTTTATGGTAAAGCTCGACTTAGGTTATTAAAACAGATCCTAGTAATTAAATAATTAATAACTTATTAATTATTATCCTAGCACATTTTGACCCGAGTCCCGTAGGTAAAAGTTTTTTTATCCCCAACTGGATAAAAACCAAGGGAACAACAAATCCCTAATTTATAGTATAATTTTACTAACCAGACAACAAACCAGCTGCAAACCAGACAAGTAAGCAACTGAGCTAAAACATATTAAAACATAATCTTACCATAATAATATCTCCTGGTTGGAATGACAATTCATCCCCATTTCGGGCAACAAATTCATATAACGCCCTGTATCTTTTATATCCATCTGAAAACCAAAGTTTTATTAAATTAATGATGAAATGCTAAAATAATTTTAAATAAATCATCATAGGTAACATTGTTGTTGAAAATGAAAATAAAATCTATAATATTTAATTAACGATTTGCAATTTTTTTAAATAAAAAATTGAATGGGGATTAAATAGTTTAACTATTATTACTATTACTATTTGGCGGACAAATTATTGCAAAAATGTCCAGCAGAAAATCCAGGGTAAAAAAGGTAACTATGTAAAATTGAAATTAAAACAAATTATCCTTTCATACAAGAAAAATAGAGTTGCACTGATTCAGAGTGCTTTAGTCACTCATTCCTATGATCAAGGATGGGCAGAGGCAATAAGAGTGATTCTGGGTGTCTTTTAAAATAGGATAGCTGACATGGCGATTGATTCAAACAAAAACTTCCTTTGGTGAAGTTTTCATACAGGTTTATTTTTTTAGTTTTTACGAAACCGGTGGTACAGTAAACTTCTTTTAGTCCAGCATGTCTAGAACTTGATACTTGGTGGATTATTAAACATTCCGGATTGCAGGATGATTATCAGGAAAAACATAAATAACAAAATATTAACATTATTTTATTATTTAAACAACTTTAATACAGAATAAAAACAATTCATAATACACTGTAATGAAAATACATGGTTTTAAAACTAAAACAAGTGCCCTAAGCTTACAAACAGTTTATTTTGAGGTTACTCCCAAAATTATACGATTTTATTTTATGTCGGCTTACAACAGCTTATCTCCCCTCGGCGCATGACAATATGCTTTGTACGGCATCGTATTGTTCCCTCGTGACTTTCGATCCCAAACAAACTTAAACACGCATTTTAGTTTTATTACTATCAATAGAATTTTAGTTGAGCCAGATTATCCAGCATGCCGATTCATAGAATGCCAGATTATAGGAAGTTTACTGTAATCTTTTAGAACCTTGCTAACGTAATGAGTTACATTTTTAGTAGAGTTAGTTAGTAGAGTTAGAGTAGTATAATAGTGAACATCCCTTACCAGTCTGCGGAGTGTAAGTGTCTTCAGGCCAGGCAGCAGGAGTTGAGTTCCAGGCATCATCTCCCCAACCTGAAATGTCTTTAGCTTTGCTACCTTTCATTTCAAGGACCTGGAACAAAACAAAAGTCGGTTATTTAAAATTGTAATAGAATTGGTTTCATGAAACTAGTGCTTTTGAACTAACGTTTTATGACCCTTCAACTAGCAAAACACAATCTGTCCGCCGACGTTGAGGTGTAAGCTTACCTCATTAACATAAGCTTACCACAAAACTTATTAGTGAGCGTTTATTTACCTTGTTCCTCTTTTCATTGTAAGTTGTGTACAGCTCTTCACAGTCTTTGATGAGTTTTGCCAGTTGCTGTTTCATTTCGTCTAACTGTGAATTATTGTTTGTAATGTCTTCCATCTTGCCTTCAATCTGAAAAATATTGCAAATATAATTTTTATGACTTTACGTTAGGCCTGTATTAAACAAAGTAACTCAAGAGAATTGTGAGAATAGCCTAAATTATAGCTCCAATAACTCAACTTACAATAACAGGACACTCTGGATTACTAAAAACTTTCAAACAGTGTTTACAGTGCTTGCTCGTGCGCAATTAGACTCGTTAATCACTATTCACAGCAGCTTTTTGTCAAACAATCATCAATATATGACGGATAGTATCATCAGACATAATTCCGTCACTAGTCTTTGTTTACCCTCTAAGGCCATTTATGATAAACGATATTTTATCGTTTGATTGGTATTTCCGGCAATTATCATGGTTAATCACTAGGCACTACTATTCCACGGTCTGATCATCTTTGTGAGAGTCCAGTTTAAACGTTATGATTATGCGACAGCAAAATTCAAATTCAAATGCAAATTCATTTATTTTTTCACAAACAACATACTATACAATTGATTTAGTTAATGCTTAATTATCTTAAAATTAAATCTTATATTATATACTGTACATGATTGGAAGTGGTGCCTACATGGGCAAGGATGCCTGTGCGTAGGCACGAGCCGTTGAAATTACAGTAGGTCGTCCGTGTGATTAAGGAATAATATAAATAGTAATTGATTTTATAATTTATTTACTTGGCAAAGTATAAGAAAAAAGGTGCAAAAACAAGTGAAAAAATTTATTACGATGATTAGCAATATTAATAAGCGACAAGAAAAAAGATATGAAGAGATAAGAAAGGTTAACCTGACACTGCGATAACCGCCCCGTCGGGCCTAGTGAGGTCTCAGTGAGTCGGATATGTGATCGTCTTGTGCGTTTTCGTCAGACAATGGGACTATCTGTAACCGGATGTGACGACCGCCTCTGTTGCATCCCTTCCGATGTTTATCAACCATTCCGTTACCTTTTTTTGTACGTGAATTCTTTGTAATTTCCGAAGTTTTGTAAATTCAAAGGGAGATTTCTTATGACAATTTGAGAAATGTAATGAGAATTCTTTACAGAAAAAGTTCGGACTAATTTATCGACACGAACCCTGGAGGTTTGTGAACTACGTGTATAATAACTGTGTTCAAAGGTCGGAAAAATGTTATTGGGGTGTTTGAACATAAACATTACTAATAACGTTTTAACGTAAAGCTGTCTTAAGTTGAGGACTTTGAATTCATTAAATAGATCTTCGGTTGGAAATCTACGGGCTTTACCGAGAGCAGCTTTGATAATTGATTTTTGAATAATGTTTAAAGGCTCCAAGATGGAACGGTATCCCCCACCCCAAGCTATAATGCCTCCCATAAATAAGGACTGACAATAAGCATAATAACAAAGTTTTAACTCATTTACATTTAAAATCCCAAAAAGTTGTCTAAAAACAAAAATAAATTTACGGACCTTATTTTTTAAATACTCTACATGAGCCGACCAGTTCATACTACTATTAAACATAACCCCTAAATATTTGTAAGCATCTACTTTTTCAATTTCTCCACAGCTGCAGTTAGAAGATGAAAAATCCCCACAAGAGTGCAATTTCAGAGAAGTTATATTTATGTTTGAATTAGATTTAAGAGCAATTGGCATGAACTTCGTTTTAGCTACATTGACAGTCAGCAAATTTTGGTCAAACCATTTCTTTACTAGGGATAGATCTCTTGTGGATGACGTTATAACCTCGTTCCAAGAAGAACCCTCAAATAAAATGGCGGTGTCATCAGCAAATAAAAATATTTTACCCCCAATGTTAATCTTGGCCAAGTTATTTATGTATATTAAGAATAAAACAGGTCCCAACGTGCTTCCTTGAACCACCCCATAGTTAATTTGCCGTTCCATACTTGGTTCCCCACAGACAGAAACGAATTGTTTTCTACCGGAAAGGTAGCTAGAAAACCATGAAAGTGTTTTCCCTCTGCACCCAATTAGATTCATTTTTTGCAAAAGTTTTAATCTATCCAATGAGTCAAAGGCTTTGGCCAAATCTAAAAAGGCTAAAAGGCAACGTTTATTATTATTTATACTGTTATTAATGTCTTTATTTAAATTGAATAAAGCATTAGAAATATTTCTATCTGTTCTAAACCCATACTGACAATCCGTTAAAATTGAATTAATTTCTAAATATTGAACTAGCTGCTCTTTTATCACTTTTTCTATTATCTTAGATACAACGCTAAGAAGAGAGATTGGTCTATAGTTTGATTTGTCTGTGATATTGGATGATTTATAAAGAGGGAAGATTTTCGCTATTTTATAGACATTAGGAAAAATGCCGGATGAGATACTCAAGTTGACCAAGTGGACCAGAGTTTTTAAGAATAAATCGGCATTCTCCTTTAGGAGGGATGCAGGAAGCCCGTCACATCCCGGTGCAGACCCACCCCGTAGATTGTCAATGTGCCGTAGAATGTCAAGTTCTGTAACTGACGTAAGATTAAAAGTGGTGTCCGTTGCATAGTCAAGGTCATTGACCACCAATGGACTACTGGAGTCAATTGCTGTGGCCAGGTTTTGTCCAACGTCAGAAAAGTAAGAGTTGAATTCGTCGGCCACGGTCTTAAAGATATTTTTGTTCAAATCGGAAGAATTCATTTTTGTATATTTTTTTATTGGAAATTTATCTTTTGTTCTGTTACGTCCTACTAGTTCATTTAAAACCCCCCAGAATCTACGTGGATTACCATTACAGTCCTCGATTTGTTTTCTGTAATAATTTTTCTTCTCAGATTTGATTAAAGAATTTAAACGGTTCCTATATGACTTGTAATAATTTATAAGGTCTGTATTAAAAGGTTGTTTTATTAACAGTTTGCTTAATTTATCTCTTTTCCTGATGCATCTAATGATACCGTGGGAAATCCATGGTTTTATTTAATCTATGACTTTTCTTACGAGGTTTGCTTGATTTTTTTATGAGTTCTTTTATGATAATGTCAAATAAAAAAGCACTTTCATTAACATTATTAGTTAGTAACACGGTCTGCCAATTTTCTTCCAATAAGAATGATCTAAAGGCCGTCTTGTCGATGTAAGTGAGTAGGTCTGAGTCATATGAAGGTTTATTTTTCTGGTCTAGTTCGATTTGTAAAGTAGTGCAGTAATGATCAGTTGTGTGACTATGTACGACATCTGCCCTAACATTATTGTAGTTGTAGTGTCTGATAAAAAAATGGTCAATGCAGGACATGCTGTCGCTAGTCAAACGCGTAGGTTTATTAATACAACATACAAATCCTGCCTCCGTTAATATGTTTAAGTAGCGGTTCTCTTGCCTGTCTGTCTTTAATAGGTTAATGTTAACGTCCCCCGTAAAAATATAAGTTGTGTTTTTCGTAGTGTTAGCATAAAAACGGTCGAGTTGGTCGAGAAATATGTCGACGTCACTGTCATGTGTTCTGTACAATGCCAGTAAATTAAACCGTCCGCCGTCAGTAGTCCAGTCCAAGGTCAGTCCGTAAACGTCGCCCAGCGCTACCTCGCGGGATTCGGCAGACAGCGACTTTTTTATGTAGATAACCGTTCCGTCATTTTTATTGCGCTTTAGTTTAGTCGCTATCGTGTCGAACCCCTCGAGCGGCGGCAGCACGGTCCCATCGCAGTGCCAGGTTTCAGTTAGCACAATTATATCAAAATTTATTTGCATTGCTTCTAAACTAATAAAGAAACATTCTATATTTTTATTAAAACTTCTAATATTTTGCTGCACTATGGTTAAATTATTTTGCTCACTAGAGAATACCCTGCCAAGTTCATTACTAAAAGCTATTTCATTACAATGAACATTTTGAAAATTATCAAACGCTTCTGTCTCCAGCTAAAGCAGGTGTAATATTTTCTCCAGGAAACTCAACTTTCAGAACAAATTATAAATACTTAGTTTGAGGAGATAAAACTTTGAAACATGAATGTGTGTTAACTGTATTTTGGATGCATTGAACATTTCCGTTCCACCTGCGATGTAGGCTACCTGTTTCTCCGTTCCACCTGCGATGTACCTGTTTCTCCATGTCGTTGAGCCGGTCCCGCAGCTGCTTCAGCTGTATCTGCTTATTCTGGAAGGCCAGCTTGGCCTGTTCCTGGCCGGCCACATCCGCCGCCGCGTTCATCTTGTTCTTGGCCTCGAGTCTGGCCTTCTCCTGGCTGACGGCCACCAACCGTGCGTTCTGTTCCTTCAGCTTGGCCTTTAGTGCTAAATGCAACACACACAAGTATTCAGTGACATGTATACTGATGTAGACGTGAATACAAAGTTGTAAAAAATTCTTTCAAAACATTATGTAAACAGTAAATGCTTTTATAATTTATTATATTTTGTGATTGCTTCAATCTGAAGTTTTTATTCTTAAGTAAAAATAAATTCAAGCTAATAACTGAAATGAAATATATGTGTATTCTATCAAACTTATGAGAAATTTACAATTCAATTTTCAATGATGGTTTGCCATCTGAACCAGTAATGCCTATCTCTCCTTTAATTGTCCAAACAAAAGCGCTTCTTAATATTGCACGATAACGCTGCTCATTGAATTGTTCTCCCCTACAGTGCAGTGTTCCTTACCACTTTTTTTCTACTTAAAACTGAACATTTTAAAAACACAATTAATTTAGAATGCAATTACTCACAATAACAATAACTATACAAATTGTTCTAAAATTGCATTAAAATGAAAATCCAGACCTATTTGCAAATAATTAACCTTAAAAATAAAGCAATTAATTACTGTTTTTAGACAATTGCAATTTAATTACAATTCTGTATGAAATGGCATTGAAACATTTATTTTCTTTTAATTGTCAACTACGGAAGGAAAAATTAGTATTAGTATCATATTAGTATTGACTAGTAAAAAAAACATGGTTTAATTAGATTGGATTAACCTAAAATAGGTACTAATTATAAAAAATTAATAAAAATATTTTCTAATAAAATTAATAATAATTATTTTTTTAATAAAAATATTTACACATTATTTTCTAATGCATAAAAAAGCGTTTCAAACAATGCAATTTTTAATGTAAAAAATTACTTTTATAATTTGTTTTTTTACCAGTAGACTGTAACCAGATACTTACTGGACATCTGCTGCAGTTGGGTGTCTCTTGTGGTTCTCATCCCGTCAATGGTGGTCTTGACACTGGTTACCCCCGACCGGGTTTCTGTGATCTTTGTCGACAACTCTTTCACTTTCTCATTCTGTAATAAACGAGGATTTATAAATATCTATGTTTCAGTTCAAGCATATTATTGCACAGATAAAGATGAGAAAAAGAAATTTAGTTTGTAACCTTCTTTCTTAATATTGACAAAATTTAAATAATTTTAAGATGATGTTCACAGTTAGCAATAGATGTCACTGACCAGTTGTGACAGTTCAATGCTGAGGTTCTGGTTTTTGGCCTTCAGTTTGAGTACATTCTCTTGCTCCCGCTGTCTCTGCGCTTGAAGCTCGAGGCTTCTTTGCTTTTCCCATTCCAACTGTCTCTGTCTCTCCATCTCCCTGCAAATAACCACCTCCAGTAAAATAACTGTAAAAATCAAACTTGTTGCCATACAGTAGGCGAACCACAGTTGTCAAGGCCCATGCCATGTATGTGATATTATAATCAGTATTTACAGTTAATTATGTGTGGGTCCAGCACTATTGCAGGGGCATTCCTATGAACTTATCTTTAATTATAGTAAGGAAGGATTTAGTCATATTGCTATTTTTAAACATTTATCACAACTTTACAGCTATTGTGACCGATTCCCACAGCCCTATTATTATCAATAACAATATTATAAAGACTTATAGGGTAGAAAGCAAGAATAATCCAAGCGGTTGGTAAGAGAATTTATTGGAGAATAAATTATGATGTACCATAATCAATTGATGGCAAATGAGACTTGTAAATATTAAAGCTTTAATATATTTAAATATTAAAGCTGTTAAATATTAAATATTAAGGCTTGTGACTTGTCATTAAATGTGTTTGACCACAATAAGGAGCTTTGAATTTAAAATACTCTTAGGCCATAAAAAAAAACAAAACAAAACAAAAACAAATTGAACAGTAACTAGCAGGAAAAAATACAGCAAACTAAGTAATTGCACATTATTATTGTGTAATTAAATATAGGTTTGGGCAGAGCTAATATTAAGGACATCTCTCTTGAGTGTGATTTCACAAATCTCAGATGTTCCAAGGTCCAAAAGTTTATCATGTCACATAGTTACTGGGATGGTTCAGTAACTAATCATTTTTAAGGTGAATTTGCAGGTAAAATATTGACTTTGTAGGTATCATACATCATTTATGAGAAACAATAAATAACACTTTTATTGTTATTAATAAATAATCTATCTAATTCTTCTCATTCTTGAATTTTTGCTTTTTTATCAAATTTGAGTTTTACAAAATGTGTTGCATTTGCCCACTTCTATATCTGACCTGCGTGCCGCCTCCCTCTGCTCCTGAGCCCTTCGCCTTTCCTCCTCCTTTTGCTGCTCAAGTTCTCGCTGGGCTTGTAACTGTTTCTCGAGCTCCTCCTGGCGACGTTTCTCCTGCTCCAACCTGGAAAATTATGGTCATTTAATCAACTGGAAACATTACCAATATCAATTATTAAACTCGATTCACTATACAATTAAAATATTAAATTGGAATATCTTTGCATTGATTTTTAAATTTAAATATCGAATGTTCCATTCAATTCTCTATACAATCAATTGAAATATGAAATATCTTCTTCAAGCACTTTTAAATGGAAAAATTATTTTCAAACAGATTTTTTTCTTGTGCACTCACCTTCACCCGCTTGGAAACCCTGGCTCGTGTCAGAACTAGGCCTATGTATACATTTAGCTGGCACTCCAAGGGTTGAGATGCCTCCACAAATTTAGAGATAAATTAAGATGAATTTTTAGAGACAAAATATTCAATTGATGAAATGTCTAACCTCACAAATAGGTTGACCAAAGTACTGCATTTTAGAGTACCAAACACATAGACCTGTATTCTAGCCTAGACATATCCAGTTAAGGAAAATTGTAAAAACCTACTAGTTTAAGATTCCCAATTCTAAACAAACTTTTCTTAAATATAGAGACTTTTGGTAATATGTTAAAGGATTTTTATCTAAATTTAAAGGAACCTACCTTATTTTTTCTCTCTTTTCCTGCTCCTCCCGTTCCTTACGCTCTCTCTCTTCTTGCTCTTTTCTTTGAATTTCAAGCAAAGCTTTACGTCTTCTTTCAAGTTCCGCTTGTCCTTTTTCAAAGTTTTCTTTTCTTTTGTCCTCAAAAGAAGCTGCAATAATAAAATAAAAAAAATTTTCAACTAGAGTTTCTAAGATACTTATTTATCCTCATAGCACAATGATGACCGTTTTTATTTAATATTTTCAAACGAATGTTTTATATCTTACAAACAAAATAAATTAATTCTGCGGTAAAAGAAACATTTACAAAGGTCTCTATGATAAGGAAAAATCCATTTGTGTTCAATTCCTAAATTGATATTATAAAAATTTTAAAACTAGTCGTATGGAGTTCAAATAAATAATCTGTAGGAACAACTGTCAACTGTCGTGTTATCACCAACGTATAAACATGTAGTTTTGAGCTTCACTATCCTTATATGACTCTTAGATGACCTTTTGTAACTCATCGATTTTTTGAAACACAAAAACACATACACAAAAACAATATTCAAACGCTAACAATCAGAAGTTACAAATGACGTTTCACATGTCTTCAGTGCTTAACCTGATTAAACTTTTGCAGGCCGAACGCCTAAGATGTTTTGATGTATTAAGAAGTTATTTATGTATTCGGCCCCGCGAAATGTCGGCTGTAACTTCGGGACGATTATTAGTTTCTATATGTTTTTGTGTGTCTTAACGAGTCCAAAAGGGTCTTAAAAGGTGAGTGAAACCCAAAAACATATAAAATTAAAAAAACTTTACCTATAACCACATCATTCAGAGTCTACTGGTAAACAAGTGGTTTGCATTGTAGCCAGGTATTAAATCATGCAAGACAAATAATTTATTTGTTTTTAAATTGTACTTTATATTGGTGGTTGGTTATGATTGTTTAGATAGGTACATAAAAATAAATTAATAAGAAAAAAACGAAAAATACAAATTATAGAGAGAAAAAAACAAAGCATTAGATATGATCAAATTTATTGATAACTGTAGAAGTGATACCAATTTGAGTTCCAACATATTGTTCACAAAATTATACCATCACTATTAAATTAAAAATTCTGAAAGACGAGTGAGAAAAAAACTAGATCATTATGGGGGCGGGTGAGCAGCAGGAGAGGGACTCCATGTTTAATCTACTGAGATGTGTATTCCGGAGTCAATCGGGAATCTGATTGCAGACTGATGCTGAAGGGAGCTGTGAGTACAGCTCATGGGCAGCACATGCTTGTTACCCACACTGTTACTAAGACTTCACTGAGCGGAAATTTAATTCCACCACGGTAATTCCTCTGTACTTTTATTTCATTGACACAATCTTGTCTTGTGTTAATAAATATAAATGACATAAAATTTAATGTTCATTTCTGGGTTTGTTCGCTCCTATAAATCACCTAATTACAATAAGTACAGAAGCCCGTGGTGATTTTGTAAGAGTATGCAATAACCACCATCTTGGTTTTTGATTAAATTTGTACTAATGTTAAATTTGAAACATCGATATACGCCTTTAACATTAGTGGAAAAAGATTCATCTTATGTCATACTACTGAAAAACATGTACATCTTAGAACAAAAAATGTTGAGAATGCTTTGTATTGTTGAGAATGATTGCTTAAGGGGTGATTTTGACTTCACTCTCAGTTTTTATAAGTACATTAAATTGAAAAACTTACTGATAAAATTTGTTTGCAATAACTTTACAATTAATGAGTTTCCCCACAACCAAAAAATGCTCCACCACCACAAACAAGAGTTAATAGGCTAAATATGAAAAATAAAGAAGGTCACTCCCCATGTTAAAAAATGACAAACAAATGTTTTCACAGGGAACGCTGGAAACTGAAATTGGGCATGCTAAAGAGAGATATTGGTGCCAGCGGAACATAAACATGGTGCGAGAGTGAGGGAGATATTAAATTTCTTCAAAATTGCATAGTTTATAAAACCCCTTTCAACAAATAAATATTGACCTAGCTTATTCGATATCACTGAAAAGCCAGAGGTGCAGAAAATGTATTGACTGTTAAAATTTCCCCAGCCCTACTCACGGTTACTGATCAATGATTTCCTCCAAAGATACATACATGACATATTTAACTTTGCCTTAAACTAATAGGGAAGTGAAATGTTAACGTTATTGAATAGATACCGTAAAATGGGATGAAAAGAAACACTTTCATTGGCTCAAGTAGTTACTTTTTTGCATGTTTATATAGTCAAATCTCATTCATTTTTTTGGGTCTTGGTCTCATATACATAAACCTCTCATCAAACTTTTTTTTATTATTCAATGAGAAGGAAAAATATGGCTGTTTCTATTCACCTCAAAATTTAAAAAATAGTAAAAAATTTGCAAAATAAATCAATTTTGCTTTGCCCCATCTAACATTGTAAATACGATGCATGCTTTAAGTAAGTGCCGTTTTGAAATAAAAAATAAACTTGGAGAGATTTTTTAATGATTTTATTTTTACTGAAAGCCTGAACTTTAAATCTACTTTTCCATATAATTTCTGCAATTATCAAGGCACTTGTAATATAAAACAATTAGCTTTGTCGTCATAAAATTGTGTCGCCTGCCATGAGAAACACTCCAATACAGCCGTTATGGCATCATCGTCATTGTCGTGGCGCACACCCCTTAGGTCTTTCTTCAAATGAACATGTGACAGTCACTCGGCACCAGATCGGGACTGTAAGGAGGATAATCAAGTTGATCCCAACCAAATTCTCTGATCAAATCCTGGGTTCGATAAGTAACATGTGATCCATATCGTGAAGCAAAATGATGCCAGCAGTGGTATTAACATGCCAAAATAGTTTTCCAGAAGACAGGTTATTTTTGTAATGAGAAAAAATAACTCCCAAATATATTTTATTCGTAAAACGAGCAGGGAAAATTTAAATAATTCAATGAAGTTTTGATTCTATTCAACCTGATGTTTCTAATCACCCCATTTTACAGTACTTAAAAACTTAACAAAATTTCATAGGCCTAGATTGTCAGGTTTAGAAAGTCTCCATTTTAATATCAGTTAATATCAAGTCTAAATCAAAAGTCAAGCTATCAAAATTTGTAGCCTAAATATCAAGATTAATTTTAAATACTATTCATTTTAGTCAGAAGATTTTATAAGAGAAAACATAACACCCAGAGATAAGGAGTAAATCATCTATAATGCAGTAGTACTTTCTGGACCATTTTGAATATAAAGAGTGACCTTCTTTGTTTTTTTTTTTTTTTGTTTTTTTTTTATATTTATTTTCATTGCCAAAATTAAAGCAGTTTTTACTATTATGAATTTGAATGTCCTCAACAAAAGGGCAATACCCAAAACACCAAATTGGCCTAAATTGGGCAGATAACATTCCAATTTAAAAATAATTAATTAAAAAAAACTAACAGCTGAATGTTTTGCACCCAAAATTTATGTTTATTTGTTTAACCCTAGCAAGAAATTTGCTAGCATTTAAATTTCTTTTTGATTTTATAAAAAATCATTACATCATATAAAGCTTGTGTCACAGCATTTCATATCTGTATTGCTGTAAAAATATGTTTTAAGCAATTTTGAATTTGATATTGTCATGATGAATACAACTCCGAGCATAACAATAGATTTTATAACCTATATTTTTCTCACTAGTTCAACTATTAATTTTGTTGGTGTATGTTTAACAAGTTTTATCATAATTAATTGGTGTAATATATTCATAGAATTTTCTCAGAACCAAACAACATTTTATTTGTCAAAGTTTTATCACCACTTAATTGCTGGCTTTCAAATTAATTATGTATTAAAGACATAATAATTAAAACCGATGAGTTATCTACAAATACCAACAGAACATACCAACTTAAGCCGCATTTACACTGGAGTTGGTAACCAGTGGTTGCAGACTTTTCCCAGTGCCAATTCCCAGTAGCACGCATTTAAGCAACTGCAACTCGCATTGCCGACCAGTTTCAGACCGATTTTGCGAGTTGGCAACCGAAATTTGGTTTTCCGACCAGAGTCGGTAAAGATCAAAGACGGTTGCCAATTTTGATCGGAGAGGCTAGTTGCAGCGCCGATTTGGGAAGCAACTGAGTCTGCAACTAACCCCACACCCTCCCACCCATCAGCTCCAATAGTAGTCGCGCTGGGTCTGTTCCTTTCCCGCCAATCGGGTACGCGCGTTGTGTCAGTTCCTATAATTGCTGGTCTTCCTGAGGGGTGGTTGTTTTTGTGCTTGTGAAATGGATGAAAACAAGTAAACATGAAACGTATTATGGGTGAAAGTGTGATAGAAGAAAAATGGAGTGGAGAAATGACCACGTCATTCATCACTTTAGGGGAGACCCGTCTTGTCTGTTGTAGTCTTGTCTGTGTAGACAACGAATCTGAAGTCCAGGAAAAAATGAAGAATTTGATAACAACATTCCAAAGAATTTATAGGGAAGGGGTAATCACACTGTCTAATCTATTTTTTGCAAGTTGCAGGTTGCAGAAGCAAACTGTGTAGGTTGCGAGCACAATTTTCTAACTTCTATCTGCAACTAACATCTTCAATCGAAATTGCCGATAAAAGTCTGGAAACATTGGTTGCCAACTCCGGTGTAAACACGGCTTCACTATTATCTACTCTCCGTATGAACTTACAAGAGAATTTCCTACTTAAAAATTTCTCAAAATACTTAACCAGATTCATGCTTAAGGTATTCCTGGTTCTACAAAGCCAAAACACAAAAAAGTTTCTTATATTTTAAAGAATACAAAAAAAAATAATTAAAAAACGTTTTTAAAGACTCATTAAAAGTGCAAACAAATAAAATTGCAAAAAACAAATCAATCCAAATCAATTAGTTCTACTGATACGTGAACATTTTTGGTGTTCGGAAATGTTACTGTGAACACAACTAACCTCCCAATTTATAAAACACACACAACAAAACAGACACAACTGATATAATCACCAGCTGAAATCATATCCTGTCCCAGCATTCCAGCAAAAGCAACTAAAATAATTAAAGAAAATCAGTCAGTCGCAAGTTAACATATCTAAGACAGTAATAAGAAATAAAAAATAAAATGAATGAATAAAAAAATTAAATTTGTAAAGAACTGCCAAAAAATGTTCAAAGGAGAGAAAGGAAAATATTTAATTCTATTAGATTTAACTTATCAAACTATATTAGGGGTTATTTCAGATACCCCAGAATAGACAATAGACAAATATGGGGGGGGGGGGGGTGAGGATAAAACATTGGTTATATTACTAGGCTATAAGTGGAAAGTTTACTGACCTGAGGAAGCACCTGAAGTGCAACTTTAAATCATATTTTAAATACAAACTTTATAATTATGTTATGAGCCAACACTTTTGGACCTTGAAATTTTTACTAAATGTGATTATTAATTTGAGAGTACTGTCCCTATATATTTTAGGGGGATGTTAGAAATTGTATAGATACGAGAACTGAAGTTGTCAATTAAGTATGGTACCGTAACTGAAAATAAAAACGCTGGTAACTGCAGAACTCTGAAAGAAAAGACCTAGGAAATAATCCTCCACGATAACTTTTAAAATCAACTTCCAGGTGTCTACAAAATTTTGCAAATGAAATTTCAGACTTTTCTATACTACTTTCCTAAAAATCCCCCCCCCCCCACCAAAAAACAAAAAAAACAAAAAAAAACAAAAAAAACAACTACTTGCCTCACCACCAGTGTTTTTGTAAGTTTCTATAAAATAATTTGTTAAGTTTGTAAATTACAGAAAATTTTTTTATTTTTGTTACGAGTTTTTCCCGACCAACAACCTTCATTTCTGACTTTTTCACTACTCTTCCCGACCTCACAAGATTAATAACTTCCCACTTTTTTCGAACTACTCTAAGGCCAGGCACACACGGAATTTTTAATTGACCGATTAAAAAATCGGCCTATTAAAAATCGCCCTTGATAAATGTGAAGGCGCACACGTAGCGATTGTTTTCGCGTGGTAGTTCTCATTCTGTGTGACATAAAATGGACTTTGTAGAGCTAAAGTGTGTTTGTGCACTATTGTTGCGGGCTAAAAAAAGAAGAAGACACCGTAGGTATTGGGTACACCCTATTGTAAGTTAGAGACTTATAAATGGACAGTTTCATAAGATATATAACACCTTACGAGAGGACGAAAAGAAATTATTTAACTACTACAGAATGTAAAAAAAAAGTTTTGATGCTTTGTTATCAATTGTTGGCACAAATATACAACAAGACAAACAAGTCACCGGTGACTGCGGAGCTCGAGTGAGTAGCTACTGACGGGCGATCGGCCGATTATTCAATCGCCTGTGTGCGCGGACAGGTTACAACCTTTATGTTACAGATTTTCGGCCGACTATTGCCTCGCCCACAAATCTGTCGCTTGCCACAGATTTTAAAATCGGCACTACTTTTGATCGCCTGTGTGCGCGGTACCATTCCTTCCAATGATGCACAGACTGAGCGATGAAATAATTGCCTTAAAATAATCGCCCGTGTGCGCCTAGCCTAAGCTTCATGATGTGTAGGATAATACTCATGTTTTTATAGGGTCTACCTGTTTATTTTTTATTTTTTAAAGGAATATAATAATACTAATAAGTTCGGTTGATAAAATTATTCATGTCAATCCCAACAAAGTTCAAGAATGAAGCCTACCTAAACACAAATTTTTGTCTAACTAAAATCAGTGTTTTTATCAAGAGTACCTAACGATAACATATTGTGACTATAGTTATACTAATTCTTAAATTTTTTGTAGGATAAAGTTATTTAGCATAACATAAACTTTTTACTAAAAAGATGAGGATTTTCTCATTTATAAAAATATTGTAATACAGAAGTTTCTAAAAAAATGTTTTATAAACATTGAAGAATTGTAATACCATGTATATAAATTACAGAGAAAGTTCAAAGATGTTGAGTAAAGCTTTTTGTACTAACCTCCCCCGAGGCCGGCGAGCGGATCGCCCAGGCCGTCCTGGGACGAGAGTGAGTTGTTGCGCTGGCGGCGCAGCGACGGAGGGATCAGGTCCTGCGGCAGCGGCACCGGGATCTTCTCACCGGAGCGTGCCAGGTCGCACAAGTGCATCGCAAGCACAAACTCCTCGCAGGACAGACGGCCATCAGAGTCCATGTCGGACAGGCCCCTGCACACCGGAGAATCATAATTAACACTTGTTAAAGTAATAACAAAACAAATATGAAAAAGTTAATTTAAAAGTGCAAAAATTACTTAAAAGGAATTTCAGTTTCGGAATCAACATATGAATTTCTCCATGAATGTAAAAAGGGTTCAATTTTTTTAATAGGCAATATAGTTGAGTCTCGCTAATCTGAACTTATCAGGAATAGACCCTGTTTCGTTTGGCGAATTTTTCAAATAGGTGGAATTCATAAATGGGCCTAAATGCAAAATATTAAATATGTTACTGCTGCAGTTTACTCGAATAGTGTGTACGATGCCACAACTAAATGACAATCACACCAAGAAGTGTTTGCAAGCAGTAGTACCACATTAAATAGCGGAAAATAACAATGGAACCTAGTAATTAAGTTTGTCAAAAGCAATCAAACCACAGAAAAGCTGCTGTAATGGTGACAGAATCATGTCTAATAATTACGGGCGAGCTAATTGCAATTTTTTCTGGTAGAGCCGAGCTGGTAACAAAATATTTGAGTTTCAGCCGAGCCAAGCCCAGACAGCTAAAAAAAGTTACTTGAACCATAAAAAAAATATAGGTAACTATACCATTTTTTATCTACACAAAAGGCCATTTTTTGCTTTAAAAAATGGAAAGAGTAAAAAAAAGTAAATCATGAAATAAACAAGTTGTAGTTTTGATTAGGGGTCTGAGGATTTTTTCGACAGGATAAGTTCGGATTAAGCGGATTTTTGGATTAGCGGGGTTTGCATTAGCGGGACTCTACAGTAGTTTTGCATATCCCCAAGCCAAGCCGAACAGCGCTACTATTCCACAACCCGTATACTCGCACACACCCCTAATAATAATCGTAAATTTGATGTAATATTGACATTCGGTCTTCTTCAAATAATTATCCTTTCTTCAACAAAGGAAAAATCTTTTTTTGTAAGGCACAGAGTTTTTGGATTAGCAGATTTTCGGAAATGCGGACTTAAAAAAGTGGATATTTATTATCTAGGCTATTTATTGTATAATTACTAAAAATGCACATTTAAATTTGTTGGATTAAATTCTTTGGTGAATAAAGTTGATATTTATTAATCAATGATTTGGGAAAATCATTTTAACAATGCTCAAAAAAATAATAATAAATTTAATTTTATTAATTTTTTTAATTTAATTAATTTAATTGTGGATAAGGATTGCTTGAAAAATACCTAATATACCAGGAGTTTTTGCTGAATCGTTTAACATTTTTAGACTGGATTACATTAGAATTTTTGAGAACTCTGTTTTGAGAACCCTTAAAAAATTAATGTCCATGATCTGTGCTTAACATATGAAAATATTCTTTTTTTAACAGGCCTACTACTGGATAGGAACCCTAAGGCCACTGACCATATCTGCGCGAGTACGGTTTGGGGCAGCTGGGAGGCCATCATTATGTTCCGAGCCTGGACGCCGTTGAGGAATCCAGTACGGGCCCTGTCCGTGGTGTTGAACAGCTGCGTGTACTTGAGCTTGGAGGCGTGAGGAACAGCCCACTCCACCAGCTGGCTGCTGCCTCCCAGCCTGTCAACCAAGAGGATTATCTGTCAAAATGTCTCTCTGGCTTGTATTTGCAATAGTACCTTGGTTTGGAGCTACACTCTAGGAGCAAACTCAGTAACTAACATCTATGTGTTGGCCTATAGGGTTTTCTTAAAGACAACTAGGAGTCAGAAAGAGAAAAAACTGATCGATTGTGAATAAAATGTGTCAGTTCAGTTTCTGATAAGCTTAGAGTGATACGAAAATAAATGTGGTGAAGAGTCACCAGACATGACCGAACGAAGTAAATTAGTAGGTTATACATTAAAAAAAGGATTATAACAAGTAAATTATACTTGATATTTTAGCTTAAGTATTGACTTAATTCGTTTAAGAGATTGTCATATCAGAAAAGTGTGGCACTAAAGTGAACATTTCATACTGAAAATTATAATACAAAGATATTTTAGCCTGAATAATATATCACCAGAGATACATAATAATTTTTAGCAAATACAGTTTGATCAGTTAACATATAAATTTTTGTATTGAAGCACAATTTTTTTTAACCACTGAGTTATTAGTCGTGAGTTGTTAGCTAAACCACTTACCAGTCCTGGAAAAATTCTGGCAGCTTGAGTACATGAATCCTTGGCATACTTATAAGCCTATTTTATTTTAAAGCTGTGATGTTGGATTACACTACAATAGTATCTGCTAGCAATCACTTCACTATGCTGTGCTCTAATATGATTATATTACTGATAAGAAATGTGTAGTAAAATCACAACTGTACAACACACAGTTATTCTGATAACTTATGTTTACAGTTTCATATTACATTTATTAAAACTGATAAAGTTTTTTTATTGAGTTAAACAAAATAAAAAAAGAAAAACTTATCAAGTTTAAATTTGAAAGTATAATTTATCCCTGATATCGAAGCTAAAATTACAAAGTTTAATTAAATTCTTTGAAAAGCTAACTTCAAAATAATTTAAGTAACTTAATTCATGTACAGGGTTGCCACAGAATTTTTGAGGCCAGTTTTCCTGACTTTTACTGACCAATCTGAGAGATTTTTCCTGACTTTTTGGTACTGCGGGGTTTTACAAATTAAGACTCGCTTTTTTCTTTTTAGTGAATTTCCTTTGGAATATTTTTTAATGCTATCTCCTCCATTCTCTTAGTTGCCCATTGCTAATTTTTTTTTAAATACCCCAGTTACAGCGAAATACTCAGGGAATTTCCAATGGTTTAGTTAATTAACTAAAGAAAATGGAAAATTTTATTTACATATAGCATTAATTAAGCCGATTTTTATTGGGGAATGTAAAAAAATAAGCAAAATACCAGGTTTTATTGGTTTTCCATAAAAATAATGGAAATAAATGGAAAACTTGGTTTTTTTTTTTAATTTTCTCTGTAACCAGTGAAGCTAAGTAAATGATTCAAAATACTAAATTATTTGTTTTTTTTAGTTCTTTTGAATGGTCTCTTTGACAATTGATGATTCAAAATGTTTAGGGTAAAAAATACCTAAAACCCCTAATTTGACCTTTTTGAAACCCCATAAAACCCTGTTCCGACTGTCCGATCAACCTGGTTTTCGAACTTAACCTGAAGAACGCTGTCTGACCCTTACCAAATTTCATCGAAATAAAAGGTGTCTTTCAAAATTTTTTGTGAAAACGGACACATATATACGTAGAGAAATTGGCTAAAAATAAAACAAAGTTTTCCAATAATAAAGTAAAAACTAACATTATAAAAATGAAAAACACAATAGAAATATACATTATTAATGGGTAATTAATGTATAAAATTAATACATTTTACTCACTACTTAGTAATTCTGATTTATGAGAGCGGTAAAAAATCGAGACAGTTGGATTGTGCCACTGAAAAATTTTCCTGACTTTTGGCACTTTCCCCCTATTTTTCCTGACTTTCGGCATTTTTTCAAACTTTTTCCTGACTTTTCCTGACCAAAACCCAAAAATCCTGACTATTCCTGACTTTTCCTGACTTTTAATGTCTGTGGCAACCCTGATGTATCAAAATATAATATCAGAAACAGCTAAAGAATAAAAATCTTAAAGGATCAGAACCTACATTCCATCAAAAATATTAATGTAAAATAATTTTTCAGATAATTCAGATACAGTATACTCATTTAGGTCAGGTACTCACTTTTAATAGCAGAGGAGGAGGGGTTGATTTATAACTTTCATGCCTATAAAACTATACTAGGCACCACGAAATTACGGGATGGGAAATTTAAACAGCTGGATGCTGATTTAATTATTCTTAAATAGGGGTGTTGACGGATTGGTTTTGTTTACATGTTTTCCTACGTTTGCATAACGGATGCCAACAGCTGGATGAGTCGGCAACACTGTTTGAAATGCAGGCTCGCATTTTTGTGATGCCTACTATGGTAAGATCTTTTCTAACACAAAAATGATACACTTACGGAGATTCTATTGAAGCTGCTCGTTCCATTGCTGCTGTTGACGGTACTGGAGCTGAAATAAAAAGTTAAACTTATTTCATGATATAATATTTAAATACTAAAAAGCTCCCTAGTGTGTTAATTGTTCGAAGAATGTATGCAATAGATGAAATGTTAAATATTGAATTAGAAAATTAAATTGTAAACATAAAATTGATATTGCTGAACTCCCCAAAGCAGAACAATGGGTGATGAAGCAACATTATCACAAAGCGACAACGACTGCCAAAGAAAACTCTGACACAGCAGAAAGATCAGCAACATCAAAAAGGTTGATTGCAGTAGAAAGATCGGCCACGGCAGGAACATCAGCCACAGCCATAAGATCAATTGTGGCAGGAACCTTTAAAAAATTTTGTGACTTTTCTTTAAGACTAATTTCAACTTACTATGTTATTAACTTAAATTTATGAATATGATTATACTTACTTTCAAAATTACAATAACGTACAATTATTTTAAAGTCTAAGCTTGAAAACATTTTGCCACACTGATTTTTTCATGTAGCAGAAAGATAAAAATGTTCTCCTTTAGAAGCTGAACCTACAAAAAGCAAGTTCATTTTTTAAGATTGCTACTTTTCAGATTAACTTTTCTTATACTAAGCAACTGTTGAACCATAGAGAACCTAAAGTCAAGTGCCTTAAAAGGATAGATTAAGAGACTCAAACACTGAGAGACATTAGAGAGTATTAAACATTGAGAGAGTAGGCTACTTTGCCTACAGAAGACTAGACAGGAGCAGAATAACTGAAGTCAAAAATCAATTAAGACAAACACTTTATGTTAAATTCACAGGTTAAAAAAACACAAAAATATTACTAACTTAACTTATAAATGTGTAATAAAAAATAAAATTAAAATGCACCTGAACCTAAGTGCTCAATGTTTTGTCCATTTGATTTTTCTAGACCTAATTGTGTAAAAGGATCTAGTGATAAAAAATAATAACTAAGACAGCTATTTTTCACACAGACCTGGGGTAGGTGGAACCGGGTTGATGAGTGGAGCCACAGGCGTTGGGTTAACCATGGAGAGGGGGGCTACACTCGCCATCGGTTGGGAGGGGGGAACAGACATAGGAGGAATAGGGGCCATGGGTGGGATACTGGCAACAGGGGGTTGGCCCGGCGCACTCATACCCAGCAGAGGCTGGGAGGTGATGACAGGCTGCGGGGGAACCGGAGGGGGCTGAGCTCCAACCAGTCCGACCAACGGAGCTGTTGGGGAGGTGACTTTGGGTGTGTTGCCCCCAGAGGGGGGAGAGATCATGGGACGAGCCGTTGGAGGCATTCCAGGCACTAAAGGCGGTGCTGGAACTGGAGGTACTCCCGGAATGAGAGGAGCGGCAGCGACAGGTGCTACCCCTTGGACCAACGGGGCAGGAGGGACGCCTGGTATCAGGGGGGCTGGAGGCACTGGGGGCTTCATCACAGCGGCGGGGGCAGCCACTCCCTGCAGAAGGTTGGCCACCGGTGCTGGTCCTGGTGTGAATTGAACAGTTTAATTCCTTGTAAGGTAATTTTGATGTGATAAAATAAAACTTTCATTTTTGGCCTAGCACACCCTCCAAAAATTTAACAAATATATAAAACAACTTAGGTACCGTACAGTAAAACCTAGTTAGGGATTCAATTTTTTTTTTGACATTTCTGTTTAGTTGTCTGTTCCACATTATTCTATTTTGGATTTTGACCCTTAGCATATTATACATTGAGAGGTGTATCGGTCAGTGTTTAAGCTGCGGTCAAATTTATCATATTTTGCGATAACCGTAACAATAATGCAAAAATTTTTGGGCAGTCTCTCATGATTTTTCTACAAAGATTTTTATAATATCAATGGACAATTAGTACCGTACTGTAGAAGAACTTTAAGATTCAATCATAAACTTTTGTCTACTTTATTTCCAATAGTGTTATTCACAGCTTTGTTTAGCCAACCTCAAACTAGAACGACGCAATCACAACACCACAGTCTACAGTACCACAGTCTGGCACCATACCACAGCTTCTGAAGTGCCAGGTTCTTATGGGGAAAAACCTTAAGTGCCAAGGTTCGATAGGTGCGATTGCTATTGACTCTAAAATCCTCAAATTATGACTGTCTTGGCCAAATTGTCCCCCATGTTTGGGTACTACCTTACTCACCACATAGAAGTAGGCGCTTGCTCAATATGTAGACGACCACCAATTAAGATTTTAACCCGCAAGAGGTCACGCCGTTAGAATTTATCTAACAAAAACAAATGTTGTACAGAAAACTTTTTTATTTCTTGTCGGAGTCATTCAGCACAATAGTTATGTGTCACCGACTATACGAGACACCTTTTGCACGTTACCATACAATGATTCACGGTGCCAGAGGGGTGGGGATGGACCTTGAAGTGGGTCGCGTCCGGAATGTTAGATTTTTTCTATCGGCGCGACCTTTTGTGTTAGTGTTTTGTGCCAACTGACAACACTCCACTGGGAAACGACAGACAACTGACAACACCCACCCCTCTAGGTTAGGTAGCTTTAGTGTAGTTGGTAAGATTAGGAATGCTCCATTGATAGACTCAAGCAATGTAAATAATTCTGGCCACTTAATGCATTTTAATATAAGAGGTGTCAGAGATAAATTTGATGAATTAAATTTTATTCTAGAAGAAATTGTCATGAATACTTGGATCATTTGTTTAAATGAACATTGGTTGCATAAAGATAATCTTAGTTTATTTAATAAAGTCAAAGGGTATTACTTGGCCGATTGTTACACTAGGCAAAATGTAATTAGAGGAGGTTCTGCAATTTTAATAAAGGAGAACTCAGGTTTACAATTTAAAGTTAGGGATGATTTAAAGATATTCAATGAAGATTTTTATTTCGAATGTTCAGTTATTGAAATTTTGAACTTTGAAGAACCTACAATAATCATATCCCTTTATAGAGTACCTTATAAATTTACATTAGATCAGTTCCTAAAAAAACTGCAATATTTGTTAAATAAGCTGAAAACTAAGAAAAGATTAAATGTTTTGATAGCCACTGACTGTAATATTAATGTTTTAGATAATAGTGCATCACAGAGATTTTTTAATGTATTACATAGTAATGGATTTAAAGTAAATGTTAGGGAGGTGACTAGACCTATTAGTGGAACATGCATAGATAATGTAATAACAAATCAAAAGTTTGTAATTGAAAACATTTGCGTTAAGGATATTGGTCTTTCTGATCATAAGGCGATCTGGACATCATTACCTAGCATAAAAATGGTTAGTAAAGAAAAAATAAAGAATATTATTCAAAGAAGATTTACGCCCGAGACTACAGCCAAATTTAGACATAAAATGAAATATCTTGACTGGGAAATCAAAGTTAACCTTAGTGTTAATGAAAACTATGACAATTTTTTAGGGGAGTTTATCGGAAATATGAATGAATTTTTTCCCAAAAAAACAATAAAACAAAGGAATGGGAAAGGTGTGCAGTGGGTAACTGAAGGAATTAGAATTTCAAGTAAAAACAAAAGAATTTTGCATAGAGAGGCTAGGATCAGTGATAATGCTGGGTTATGGAATCATTATAAATTATATGATAGAATATTTAAGAGAGTAGTAAGAGCAGCAAAGCGGAGGGCAAACGATGAGTTTATCAAGCGATCCAAGTGCAAAAGTAAAGCATCATGGAAAAAAATAAAGAATGAATTAGGAATGGTACAGAACAGAAGTGACAACATAAAAGATATTTTGGTTGAAGGGCAGGTTATAAGTAACCCAAAAGAAATCCCAACAAAGTTCAATAGTCACTACCTTAAAATAAGAGACAAATTGAATATTAGCAGTTCACCCACTAGAGCAATTGACAACTGTAGGAAAGTAACACCCCAGGATATTCCACCATTTAAATTCAGGAGGGTAGAGATAAGAGAAGTAGAGAAAATTATATCAGCACTGCCAAATAAGAAATCCACTGGCTGGGATGAGATTCCTGTGACAATAGTAAAAGACTGTAAGGAATTTATAGCAAAACCATTGAGCCAGATAATAAATCAGTCACTATTAACAGGTGAATTCCCATCAAACCTAAAAGTTTCAGTAGTAAGACCAATTTTTAAGAAAGGTAATAGAAATCTAATTGAAAATTATCGACCCGTATCATTATTACCAATTTTTTCAAAAATATTTGAAAAGGTGGTCAATCAACAATTACAAGAACATTTAACAACAAACAAACTAATTTCTAACTGTCAACATGGATTCAGAAAAAATCATTCCACTAATTCCGCACTGATTGCTCTAACCGATAACATTTATAGTACCTTGGATGGATCTCAAACTACTGTTGCAGTCTGCTGTGATCTGTCCAAGGCATTTGACTGTGTCGACCATGGTATACTGCTAAAAAAATTAGAACTTCATGGAGTCAGAGGGTTAAGTTTGAGATGGTTTCAATCATACCTGACAGGGAGACAACAAAAAACATTACTAATGGCAGACAATATGAAGTGTGAATCATGCTATGAAACTGTTACATCAGGAGTTCCTCAGGGATCAATTTTAGGCCCAGTACTGTTTACAATATACTCAAATGACCTAGCAGAGAAGTAGTTAGATTTGGTTACTTCTGGCACAGGTCAGCTGCCCCGGAAGCCACGTGCCGGGGCACATAGCTTCCGGTCGTATATTAAATGAGGGGTGAGGAGGTGGGGTGAGCGTTTGAAGTAGAATTGCGCATAAATTAAAAGTTAGTTCAAGACTGAAATTCAACAATTTGGGAGTGAACCAAATGTGCGCATAAATTAACCGGGTTCAACTAAAACTTCGCATAAATTAAAAGTTAGTTCAAAACTGAAATTCAACTTGATAATTGGGTTACGGAAAGTATGTCAAGGTCATCCCGAGTAAGTTTTAAAAAAGCCTATCCCGCTAGCACTGGAAATAGTTCTGAGAGTTGAACTACCCGGTGATAGCGGGATAGGTAGAGTTAAGTTTTGAACTTTATTCGTAAAAACAAATACAATCAATGTGCAAAAACAAATACAATCAATGTGCAATACAAGTTGAATTTTTGTGATGAAATACGGAGTTGTAAAAGCAAACGCCGACGACGAGGATAAGGTACAGGCAGAGTCCCCAGATGACATACTTGACAAGTTTGAAGAAACGTAATATTTCGAGTTGGTTTTCCCGTTCCAATTGCAAACGTTTAATTTCCAATTTCAATTTTTCTTCTTTCATCTTTTCCTCTTCCATCCTTGTGACGAAGGAAACTTCATCCATCATATCCATCTTTAGTGTTGTTTTTTGGTGTTTGAAATTTTGAAACAAGTGATGTTGATAGTTCAAATGTTGGAGACGGAATGAGAAGTGAAAGCGAGGAACGTTAGTTAAACGAAGAAGTGGTGGGGGGAAGTTGAATTACAAAGAGGTGGTGGGGGAAGTTGAATCACAATGAAGTGGTGGGGGAAGGAGGTTGCTCACCATTTGCTTCCGTACTTGTTGTTGTCGTGTCTGATTGTAGAGGTGTAAGTGGAGTAAGATTAAGCAAACTATCTTCATCAGAACTGTCAACCTTATCACAAATAGGACAGGCGTAAGTTATTTCCAGATTCATTTTAACAGTGTTGAATTTACTAACAATTTCGTGTAAAGTATTAAATATTTCTTGCAAATCTTCTTTAGAATTTACTTCGAAACTAGAATTCATTCGTGCCAACGGAGAGTTGTTCATCGTGCGAGAGTCGGTGATTGAATGAAGATCGGTGCTTAGGAAGGAGGCTTATTTGTCGGTGAGCATGAGCTTGTTATTAAATAAATAGCCAAGTTCCTCTTCTTCGTCTTTCAATTCAAATATTTTAGCTGAAGTAGTAGGCGTTGTTTCGTCTTCACTCGATGATGAAGAAAATTGAAATATCCTAGCTGAAGTAGTAGTCGTTGTTTCGTCTTCACTAGATGATGAAGAATCACGAGGACGTAAATAGTGAACATCAAGTCTGATCCATCTCATAGGATATCTATCCATGACAGAGAGCAAATTTTGAAATATTTCCTCCAATTCTTCTCTGTCAGTTATTATATGTTGAAACTTGACGAAAGGCGATCCCATGTTGTTAGTTAGAGTGTTGGAAGTGAAATAATACAAAGGCGGATTCAATAAGATACAAAACTTAAATTAATGGTGGGGGGAAGTCTAAAAACCAATGGTGGGGGAAATCTCAAGGTCATCCAATTGAAGTTTTAAAAAAGAGTGTAAAACTAAAATTACACATTCGATTGTTCTACAGGATCGGAATACCAATCTGACCTGTATTTACATCTTTTTATCATATGTGTACAAAAATCATCTTGATGAGACTTGGTGCGTTGACAATGAGCTAAATCGAGAGGATGAAATTTGAAACATCTTTGAGGACAGCATGTATGAAAATATCTTGATTTGTAAAATTTGAAAGTTCGCAATTCCGGCGGCGGTAGTTGTTTTGTTTTGCACTTGCAGTAACAAGATCCAAAAAATTCACATTTAGTGCAAGCTAACCCGTCCACCATCATTGGTCCTAAATCTGTACATTGTTGTTCACAACAGTAACGAGGTTCGTACTTGTACTTTTGTTCTTCCATGTTGACGCTGCTGAGTCCAGTGAAAGAATAAGAGTGTATAGTGTTGAATAGTCAGTTTTATGTATTACAAAAAGTGGTGGGGGTAGCTTCAAGGTCATCCAAACGAAGTTTTAAAAAATTATACCTTACTAATGTAAGGAATGTTTATACTTAAGAAGTTCATTTCTGTTTATCTTCTTCAGACTTTGTCTGTTTCTGTTTGTTTTCTTCAGCCTTTTTCTCTCTCTCCGCTTTAGCCATAGCGATAAGTTCTTCAGTCGATAGTGGATGTACTTCAGGAAATTTTAAAATTAATTTAGCTTGATATCCTTCTTTAGTTAATATATTTAAATCTTCGGTCATTTGTTCAACAGTGTTGTAATCTTTTCCATAGATCTTTCCATCAAGTTCAATCATCATTCTGTATAACATCTTTAAAATTAGGTGTTCACGCAGCGAGAGTCGGGAAGCGAATGATTATTTATACAAGTATCATTCCCTTTTTATCAACTTGACATTGATCACGTGATTCTTTAATTTTACTTGTTAAAAGTTATTTAACATTGGTAATACTTGTGAAACTTGATGTTATGTTGACCAGTCGGCGATGAAGATGTTGTAGGTTGTGTAGAAAGAAATACTTCATCATCGCAGTATTTTGTTTTAGTAAACATCCTTATATTAGTAGCACTAACATCAACAGTTAAGTGATAACCACCGGTAAGTAAAACTCGCATTTCGTTGGTTAAATCTTCAAGTTGTTCAAAACTCGTAATGGTGTTGGTATCGTAAGATGCACACTTGACCTTTAGGGACATGTTGAAGTTTTGTATTTAGTTATAGAGAGCGAGATGTGTACGGTACGAAAGCTAGTCGTAGACTGATGAATTTCACAAGTTGATTTTCACTTTTATTATCACACAAAATTGGGTCAAGGTCATCCCGTGGAATTTTTAAAAAAAGCAACATATTGCTATGTACAAAGACATAACAATATGTTGCTTCTTTTATCTTTTTTTTTTTTGTTTTATATCATCTTTATTGAGAAACCATTACAAACACATATATTTACAATGCTATGTACAAACTAGTTAGTAGAAGGTGTTACATGAATAGTTAGTTCAGTTGAGTTGTTTCCACTCGGTCCGTGTGAAACCAAATAGAGTGCGCCGGGTTGAATAACACGAAGATCTTCATTCTGTAAAAGTTGTACAAATCGTTTCGGTAGGAATATCTGAAACTTCGGTTCGTCACCAACTGTATACGGCGCCTCGCTCAATGTGCAATTAATAGCATCACCAACTGAAGTGTCCATCTTCTTGATTGTATGTATGATGTAATGTTTTTCTTCTTTTAGTTCAGAACATCTCTTCGTCGGTAAGATTGTTGATTTTGAATGAGCGTTGAATTGATCAACCAAATTTTGAAGAAAGTTCTGCGATGCCATCTTGATGTTATTGTTAATCTTCTTGTTAATCTTCTTGTTAATAATAATGTCCGTCGGAGATGTTGTCTCTTCGGAGGTTCGAGTAATACTCATGCTGCGTCATGGTAGCGCTCTCACTTTTATTACCGACATTACCCCCACCATTCTGTTGAAGGAAATTATTCAAGCGGTAGGCATTCTTCAAAGCGCACTGTGACCTTCGATGTTTAAAACTCTTTGATGAAATACAAAGTTCATTGAAATAGCATTGGAAATCTCTATCTATTATTGCATTTATCACTTCGTTGCTTGTAAATGATTGTATCCAATTAGCTTTTTCCAATCCTCTTGTGTAGATAGTTTTGAACTCTTTGCAGTAATGATTCATAATGTGCGGCATCATGTTATAATTAATAAAACCTTCATCCCATCTTAAGTTGTGAAAATGTTTGTACAACCATTTGTTTGTAACTTTCGCTTTAGTTGTTAGTCTATTGAATGGTAATGGAGGTTTGAATAAGTAATGATAAACTACAGATGTGTTCATATCCAAAATTACTAATTCTTTTATAATAAAATTTCCATCATTTCCTCGAAAAGCTTGAAATTCAATTATACCTTTTTTAACTTCCATTATATGTGGCGCATTAGAAAACGAAACCCGTTTGTTCATGATGAAGTCTCGTCAGCAACTGACTTGTATTACAAACACGATTGTTCTTCTTTAACTTCTTGCGCTTCTTCGTCGATATTAAAGTTGGTGTGATAGTTGTTCAATTGTCTCCACATATCCACTTCTTGAGGTATTCGATTAAAAATTGAAGTATCCACGGGACCGTATAAAATTGGAACGAAAGGTTGTCTGTCCAATGTATCGATTAGATAGTCTTTGATTATTGCACTTGAAAATATTAGTTGTTTCAAATATCTGGTGACGGGACCGGTAGTACAACTTAAAGTGTAAAATTCTTCTTTAGTCAAATGTAATTTTACATCATGTCTAGTTAAATCTCTGAAGCGAACCATTTGTCCCCCACGATGTTTCACTATATCAACTTCAATATTTGATTCCAATAAACTTAATCTTGTTCTTCTTCCAAATGTGTTGTTACTCAAATAACATTCCAAAAGATGTAAATGTTTCATAAATGATTCCCAAGAAGTTTCAGTGAATGTAACCATTTTATTTCCATGATTTAAAATAACAATCGGTGAATAATCCAATGATTTTAAAATTCCAACTGAAATACTTTTCGTCATGCATGATGAAATGGGGTAGAAAATCCGAAGAAATACTTCTGTTAAAATATTAGTTGTAATGTTAACTTCAACCTTTTTACTTCTTTTTACTTCTTTTTCAGCTTCTCCTTCTTCTTTTTCTTCTTCTCTCTTCTTATGTTTGTTAAACTTGAGGAACTCGTCCATTTCTCGTTCAACTTGTTTTTCTATATCTGAACTATTCTCATCCATTAGAGGTGTATTTTCTTCTCCGTTAGTAGAACTCATCTTGCGAACGATGTTTCCCATACGACGGTCGAATATAAAATGAACTTTCCACTCATGATTTTCTCTCTTTTATGTTTTTCGTGAAATCCTTGAAATTTTTACAATCACATAAATGTTTGTTTTCAACTTGTTTTTCACAAACGAAATTCTAACCTCAAAAATTGAAGCAGATAATTCTAACCTCAAAAATCTGCAGTCGTTGTACTAATTCTTTTTAAAGTACATTCTTCACAATTCCGGTCAGCGGTGTGTAAGTAACTATTTTATCATGTAGAATTAGACAGTATGCTGAAGTTCCATCTGCTACTGGTTCTTCAAATTCCATTTCAATTTTTATATCCACACTTGATGATTTTACCGATTCATTTTGTTTTGAACAATCGATTACAATTATCGGAGCCTTGGAATAATACTGGTCAGGCGATAATAGTGGTGTATTAGTCTTTCCATAATATGACGATTGAAATCTTGCATACATATCGTATAAAATGGAAAAACGTTTTTTGCTGAACATGACATTCAAATTGTCATACGGAAAGAATTGAGAGTTTAAGAAAACTTTACAATTCTTTATTTTACAGTGATCAAATTGACCGGCATTTGCAGTGATAACATCTTTTCGCTTAGTTTGAAAACCGAGTATTATGTACCTTGCCCGTTCCAAATAAGTTGATGTCTTGACGGTCCATGTTTGTCGTTCTGTCTGAGGTAGTGTAGGATATTCATGGAATTCCCAACTTCGGAATGGCATCACAATATCACGGTCAGACTTTAACTTTCTCAATAATACGATTCTATGTTCATCGGCCAATCTTACATGAGGTACTCTCCAAACAACTTTATCCAATTGTAGTTGCCATTCCAGTTTATCTTCCGTAGTTGCAGGGTCTGCAAGTATCAAGTCCTTGTTAGTTGAAGATCTGAGTAATACCAATTCTTGTTTGACATTTATTATTATTCGTTTGTAATCTTCAGCGAATCCCAAAAGCAATCGTAAGGGTACATGAAAATCAAAGTGACCGTTGGAATCCGGTGTTATAGTGTCTTTATCAGGGGCAACCCATCCGGCGGTGACTATTGAATTCTTCTCATGCGGTGTTAATGATGTTAATCCTTTCAATGTCGTTGTTATACCAACCTTTTTTGTCGAATCAACTGTCACCCCTGATATCTCATATCTTATTTCATCAAAAAGATATGCCATCGGGTTATTTATAAAAGGAACTGTTGAAGCAGTTTTTCCATCCAATTTTAATACCCGTCCTTCAATGTACAAATAACTTTCACACGGTAATGTGTAAATATCTTGTTGTTGAATGGGAATCCTTATTTCATCGTTATTGTTTAATTTTGATGAAGTGTAAGGGTTGTGCGTGTGATATTCCTTCTCCCATAGTGTTTCGTCGAATGTCGGTCCTTGAGATATATCCAGGATATCCATCGTTGTTAAGTTTCAATCCAATCTTCTGTAGAAAACGAATGTTGTCCGATGTTAACTCTTCCAATGTCGAGGAGCTACTGAGCTCCCGACTCTTCCGTTGCGGTTTAAATGATAATCCCATGTTGACCTTTATGTTGCCGCTCTGATGTGTATCCGTATAGTTATCGTTTCTCCTCTAAAGTCAACACTAACACCGTCTTGATCCAATATGTTCAGTACGATGTCTGAAATGAAACTGGTGTTTAACGGTAGGTATATCAAGTTTTGTGGCTTCTCAACAATTTTAAAACCAGGAGCCACTGTTGGATAAAATGTATGTAAAATATGCTGATTCACTCCTTCTCTATACGATCCGTGTATAATATTACACGTTACATCGATGCTATTGACTTTCAATATTGTGACAGTTGTATCACCTGAATGAGTAGTTCCAGGAGTTAATATATTCTTTTTTGTATCTGTAAATCCAAGTAAACTGCCAATGGAGTTTTTGAAACTGACATCGATATAATATTTTGAAGTTATTTCTGCTTTTAAAGTATTATTGTTTCCTTTAACGGTGATATTTTCTTCTCCGAGTTGTTTTTGTAGTAATTGGTTTATATCATCGATTTCATAAGCTCCAGTAGGAAATGTAATTATTTTCAATTCTGAATATTTTCCTGAAGCATCCTTAGTTTCATAATAATGTAGTAAATTGTTCTTTCCTTCCGTAACATTGGGAATTGAGTTGTAGGTAGTTAAATCAAGTAATGCTGCTTCCCATAATCTTTCCTTGGATAGACGCAATGCTGGGAACAGCGTACTTTTCAATGTGGATGAATTTCCACTCAGTGACACTGTATACGATGACATCTTAAAGCTGACTGACACTCTTCGCTAGAAACTCCAAACATAAATGCCCACATATTTCAGTATTGTTAGGTTGTTCTCTTTTGTAATTGTAAAAAATGTTTTTGGAGTTTCGAAAATAATGTTGCAGTTCTTTCGGCGGTGGTAGATTGCCAAAACTGTCAAAGTAGTAAACGGTTTGTCCGAGCTTTTTATAGCATACCCAATGAGTGCCTGGACCATAGGTGGAATCCAAATTTACTATTCCAGTTTCATTTTCCCATATTTTAGTTGGTAATGCATCTTTCATAAAAACTCCTCGAAAAAATGGTATTTTCAAACATTTTACATAATCATTTAACTGATGATTTGTTAAGGCTTTATTTGGAATTATCAATTGATTCTTCTTATTTAGTACACACGGTACGGTCTTAGGTATAAACCTGCTCCGTTTTTTACCATTGACCAAATAGAAGCTTTCTTTACTGTTGCTTTACGAGTTCTACGACGTCTCTTCTTAATGTTTCCGCCTCTTTTGGGAGCTCTTCTCTTTGCAGGTCTTCCTCTGCGACGTCGTCTTCCAGCACCAAATTTAGCTTTCGTCTTCATGGCTGTAGTTACTGCCCAAGCCGCTGCTTTTTCTGCAATACTTGCGTCACTTGATTTTACTCTTTGCCAAGCTCTTTCCGCTAGAATTTTATCCGCTATTGATCTATTTGTTGAATCTTTATACTTTGAATATGCTATATCGTGTTCTTTGCAAGCTTGATCTAATTTATTAATTCCAGGATCTCCTCTTGCTAAACGTTTTGACAACTTAGTTCCAGGTCCACAATATTGATAACCTCCGGGCAGATGTAATTCGTATGGTAAAGCGTCTATCGCTCGATTCACAACAGCACCAATTGGAATCCGTCTGAGCAGGGATAATGCAGCTGATGTTAAACCACGTCCTCTCTTGCCGCTGTCTTGACGACGACTGAGCGATACGGTCTTCATTATGCTGTTTTTATGTAACCAACGTCTTCACTCTATGAAATACTTTATGATAATGAATCCTTTTTTTGTGTATTCCATACTTAAATATTCATAAGTTTTACTAGTATCTATCAATGATTTCATCTTTAATCCATTGGTTTCTCTGAGAATCTTCGATTTTATTGTGTTTCATCGATGCATTAATCAAATGATTATGCATATCAATAACTACATTACCTACAAGATTCATTACATACTCTACATTAGTAGCATCTTTGTCACGTGTAGGATTATCAAGATTTGTGATACGTTTACCATTACATGTATACACAGATGGATCGTTATTAGAGGTTGCTATAACTTGATTAATAGTAGCAACATCATTCGGAGCTATTCCTGCTGATATGTTAGATATTCTTTTATTTTTTCCATCATATACGTTATTTATTTTATCTCTAACTATAGTTTGTTTTACAACAACACAATCCTGATCATCTTTACCAGATTTAACTTCGGTTAATCGTCTGCCTCCACATATAAAGTTAACACCAGTAGCTGATAGTTGTGGCACTTGTGTTAAAATAACAGCATCATGTTCTTCCGTGCCTAAACTTATATTTGACAATCTTTTATTTTTTCCATCCCACTTGTTATTTTGTAGTTGTAGTAAGGTAAACTTTTCACTTCCTTGCACAAACTCATCACCTTTCTTTGACACCACCTGATTTTGTTTAACAAAAGCGGATGTTCCTTTCTTCAAGCTTTCATTCATTTGTCTCACAGTAGCAGCATCCGATGGAGTTGAACCATCTTTCAGATTGGACAACACTTTTCCATGACAATCAATAACAGCACCATTATATAAAATACAATTATCTTTAATGTATTTAATATTAACACCATCACTTTCTTCTTTAGGATATCCAATATCGTTTATAGTATATTTATAGAAGGAAAATCCATCTTTTTTCTTTTCTGGTATTACAGAATGCAAATAACGCTTATTGATTGTATCTGTATCCTCGGTTGGATCTGCAACATTAGTTATTTTATAATTTAAAGCATTGTACTTTTTTCCACTTTTAGTCTTTTCCAACAGTAAAGCGTATTCCATCGCAGATAGAAAATAACCTTTATTAACAACATCTCCATTGTTGACTGGTTTTGCAACATTAATAACCCTGTGAGATTTTGCATCATACAGTTGGTTGTTGTCGAGTTTTAAACTTGTAGATGTTTCCTCCTTTACTGTTTTTAAATTTGTTGCATCTCCATCTTCTTCTGGATCCTTAACAAACTTTAAACGTTTATTATTTATGTTATAGTCACCTTCGGGTGTTTGCGGTAATCCACTTCTTTTTCTGTTTTCTCCAACTTGCACTCCTAACGCGGAGTATCGTCCGAACTTGTCGACGCTCATGTTAGAACTGACACATTATACGCCTGCAACTCTTATATATCCGCGGACAATTATACGATTATGCCGCGATTCCTGAGTTCGTCAATCAGAGCTACCCATTCATTATTTAAACCTGTATGACCGGCTTCCATGGCTTCATGCAATAGTCTCATTCTATCAACCAATTTATTGATGTCGTTGTAGTAAATCACATTCGTATTGTATAGATTTTTCATCAATCCTTTGCCAGATGTTGAAGTATCTCCTTTACTCTTTTTACCATGTTGTTCAAGAAGTGATAAATCCATAAGTGATAAAGATTTTCTTTTCAGTGGTTGTCTCACCGCTGGTGCAGTACGTAATGTTGGCAATTTTCGTGGAGGAAACAACTTTTTTATAACAATGTTATATTTTGTTGCACGTGAACGATTAATCATTGCATCCTTTAAGTAGTTTCTTTTATGAGCGTTAGTATTTTGTAGAATTTCCTTAAAAACACTTAAATCTTTGGATGAATATCTTAATGGTATGTTTTTAAAAATTAATTCATAAAGTCCTTTTGTTCCTTTATATTTATGCTCACCAATAATGATGTAATCGTCTTGTGTTATTTCAAGCTTTGAATCGCCGATCTTTAATTCATTCCCATCAATTCTTGCTCCGTATACGTGTGATCTACTCAAATTCGGGTTTGATTTCATGTCATGTAGCATTTTCATTATATATTTTCTTCCAAGAGGTCCATGTTGTAATATATCGCTACTCAATTGAGTTAAATTTGGAATAGATTGTTCAGCTTCAGGTATTGGCTGTTCTTCTTCCTTTTCAACAATTGGTTCTTCTTCTTCTTTTGTTTCTTCTTGCTCACTAGCACTGGTATATGAATCATCATCTTCTTCTTTTTTTAATGCTTGTACTTCTTGTTTAGAAACTGGTAGTAAAACATCTCCTTCATAACGAGGTTTACCAATAGTTTCTGATATCTGTTTTAAAGGTTCCGTAATAGGTTTAAATGTAGTCTCTAGAAATTCTTCTCTTTCACTTAAACCCATCCTCAATGCACGATTCTTCATCCTAATAGAATCACTGAGTGATTTTATTTCTTTTAATAGTTTTTCTTGATTCACCATGTTTACACTGTGAAGTTCAACGTGTAACTAGATGTAGCATCGGTAGTTCAACGCATAAATACAAATTTATCCAACCCTATACGATATCTACCATTTTTAATATCTTCTTCCTTCATAATAACGAGAAAGCCATATTTCTCATTCCATGCTTTGCCACACATTTCTTTAAATTTCTCAAATGGCATATCCGCATTTACATGATCATTGTATATATGCTTTAAATTTGTTTCATCTTGCTTGAAGATGATCAACATATTTGCATTGTCTCTTATGAGTTGTTTTGGAATCTTACTGTATGTTTGACCAATATAAATGCTATCGATATTATGATGTCTTCCCATAGCGAAGTAATTCCTTATAGTGTCGTGATTTTCACAAGAAACATCGTCAAAAATAAAAATAGAAAATGGTTTTGCTTCATTTGGTTGCATAATTGTTTCACTGGCATTAAACTTGTAGAAATGCACTTCAGGTACACTTGCAAGTACTTTATCCAATAATTGATATTTTGGTTGTTGCAATGATTTTGAAAAAATGTATATATTGTTAAAGCGCAATCCTTTAGGATTAGTTATAAGGTTAAAAACAACATTTGTTTTTCCACAATTTGAAGGACCAGTTATTAAACATCTTATTGTATTTGGTAGTAATTCACCATGTTTACCATGATTTAACTTATCATTGTCAACCGTCAATTCATCAATATTATTGATATTAAATCGATCTTTTTGTTGTACAATCTCCATCTTGTGTCAAGGTTAAACACACAATGAGCTATTAAGTTACTATACCAGGTCTTTTGAAGGAATCCAAGAGTCTTCACTTTTATCGAATCCTAACCACCGGACTTTAACCATATCCTTTTTCCTTTGTAAAACCTTCTCAACAAGATATACATCACCGACTGTTGATTTCAACAATTCATGTCCGTAGAATCCACCTTGAAGTAATTCACCCTTGTTATCCTTTAATAAGTAGGTTTCAGGTATAGTTGGTTGCACTTTATAAACTGTAAATACTTCATTAGTCCAATTTGGTAGATATCTTTTACTAAATACACCTTTGTATTTGCTTATACGAACTTTATCGTTGACTTTAAACTTTTTTGGTTGTAACTTTTCCAATTTAGGTGTTGTATTATTTCTGATGCGTTGTAATACAACCTTAGCATTAGCGCTGTTTACCTGGATAGGTTTCATTCCGATGGTACGATGATATTTGTTGTTATACTCTTTTATAAGTTGTGGTAATATGTCATACCACACGTATGATCCTCGTTTTGAAAATTGTTTGTACATCGCTCCTTTTAATGTTCTATTGAATCTTTCAATTATTGAAGCTTTAACTTCAGAATTTGTAGAATAATGATTTATTTGATATTTCTTCATTAAAGCTCCAAAGTCTTTATTAAAATATTCTTTTCCATCATCGGTCTGTAGATGTTTGATTTTGAATTTATTTCTTTGTATCGTTGTTTCCATAGCTTTTGTAACACTTTTACCAGTCTTATCCTTCAATGGTAAAGCGTCAGCTATTTTAGTAAAACAGTCTATAATTGTTAAAATATATTTGAAACCTTTGTTTAATTTACTGTGCGGTATCATTTCAATGAGATCAGCTTGATACAGATCATTCATTCCCTTAATAATTGTACTTCTTCTTGGAAATCTTCTTCTTGCTGGTTTATGTAGTTCATTTACAATCTTGTCCTTCACACTTTCCATCTTCAGGTGTTGCTTGCACATCGCTTGTAAAAATACTGATCCGTACAACAGTTCTTTCTCTTTTATATAGTTTGAATATAGGTCAAGGCCATTTCATATTAGTGTAAAAAAGAGGGAACATGGCATTGGGCTTGCCATGTCCCCTCTTCTTTACGGAAAGGAAAAAAGGAAGAAGGTAGAGGACGAAGAATAGGTTTACTGGTCGATAGGGTTTAGAGAGTAATGTCCAAATGGCAGAGTTCTTATGTTGTCTTCAAGGATGTATCTCTTGTCATCCTTATAGCTCAATGCCGATTTGGTTTGCTTCACACTGAAAAGACGATGGTTGAAGCTTCTTATGGTGTTAAATGTTGCAGTTGTTTCAACATTTTCAAACAAACATCTTTTATAATGTTCAAACTGTACGTTCTTCTTCAGGAAAGAGGTTTTTATTCCTTTGGCTTTCTTCGTGACTTGATATTCGTTCCTTTCGCTTATGTACAGTTGAAATGAATATAGTTTGGACATTAATGCTACAATTTCCATCATCGGCACACCATTTGTTTCATCTTTAAATTTTCCCAATACTTTCTTGTTTCTGTCGTAGTCGTAATTTGGATGGTCCTTGGGATAATCGGAAAAGTCGAAATCATCTTTATACATAAAAGTGCGTAGATCTTCGTACATGTCATTTGTTTTAATCCAGTAAATTAGAGCATCCGTATCCATATATGCAATACCAATGTTCTCTCTTCCATAATAGTTAACCATCTTCTTATAATGAAACTCGTACATGTGTGTTTTGGAAATATCCAAGATTGACATTCCTAGATACAAAGGACGATCCATTAGAACTGACTTCTTGTTCATGGAAATAACAACTAGATTTTCATTAATAATTACAGATGAACCAAAGTTTGGTTGTTGCACTAATTTCTGTAGTTTTACTGGATCAGTTACCAATTTGATGTCCTTATGTTTCCTTTTGTTTTCCAAAGTCTTGCCAAATATTGCGTTGTTCATTAGTTTGAAGAAATCTTTTTGAAAACTTGATGTAGCGGCGGCTCTTCTTCTTGTGTTGTTGTCAATGTACGGTTTTAACCAACAAGATTGAGAGAATTGTAGTACTCGATTAATTTTTGTAATTCTCAATCCCAAGTCTAAGGCCTGTTGTATCATCCAGTAGTGTCCAACATACCGAGACTTGTTAGTTAAAGTCATCAATAATTTTGGCCATCTTCCAGTTGGAGAAATTTCAGTCTTCGGAAGAAGTGGTAAATCATAATGTTCGTCGTGAAGATGTTCGGGATATTCAAAATCGACGTCGAATATGTAACCAGTTTCTCCATATTTCGGTATATCCATTATGTTTCCAATTGATTCTGGGTCTATCCATTTGAAATTATCATATGGAAGGGGATTCGACATTGCCCATCCGTACAAGTTATTTGCATCAAAATAACCCAGGAATGTTGTTGGTTTTGATGCATCATAATCGGGCAAATATTTATTGTTCGCCTTGACATGACGTGTTACACTTTGCGTCAATCCTCCTCGAACTCCTGATTCTAACATCAACACCATATCTATATCTGTAAGAAGTTGTATTTTACAATTTGTTTCTTTTAACATGGCTTGCCACGCTAGTCCAGGCGAAGTGTACGAATGAAGAGGGTCTAATCCATATGACGCAAAACATGTATTTCTAAATTCTTCCATCACATCACATAATAAAGTCACATCTAATTTAACGTAGAAATCTGAATATTCCCCCAATGTTCTAAATCCTAATTCGTTCCATACTTTGCATGCATGATCATAATCCTCTTGAGATATATCCATGTCGTACAGTTTACTTTTAAATTCTTCTTTTGGAGGTAGTGATGTTTCATTAAATCTTTCTAAACTGTCTATGTAATCATATGGGAAAACACCTTTTCGAAGTACCAGATCCAGTTTGTCGCTATTTACAATCTTCTTTGTTTCGATTAAATCTTGTTTCCTTAGGTTTTCAGAAAGTTTAGACAAACTCGACGGCAAAAATCGGTAGGAGTCCAAGAATCTTAGTTTGACATTTCCAACTTCTTTGGAAAAACTTATGAACTTCTCTGAAGTTTCAGCTAACACATCGATTTTACCGTCGTCTCTTCCTAATTCAGGTATTATAAAATGAGCGTCGTACCCACTAAGATTATGCAGAACCACAGGGATAAATAGTGGTAAACGATAGCTCAAGTTGCATTTATTACAAGCAGCACCCCTGTAATATCCTGTGAGGTGGTCGTGATCTTTAACTTTATAATTCTCAATAGTAAAATCATTTTTGCACAAGAAACAGTGAGTCGCATTTTCATGTTGAATTTCTTCTTCTTCGTCCATCGGTTTCATTGGTACAATATTTGTATATAATCTTTGTGTATTTCCAGCTATTGAATATAGGTGATCAAGAAATATTTTTTCCGCATTTTCACCACGATATACTAGAGGTTCTGAAGTTAATCCATATCTGTTTAAATGTTCTTCTGATAATGTTGATTTGACCATTAAACAAAAACTGTTTGGTTTGTGCATTTGATACTTTACACTTTTTCTTGCTTCACAATTTTCATCTTCAACTGGAACAAGTGTTGATTCAAAATCCGCATACACAACTAAAGGGATACGGTATTGATGATGAACCTTTTCAAATGTAACGAATGCTCTGTTTTCCGAAGGTAAATTAATCTTTGCTTCATAATTATTGTTACATAATCTTTTGTGTTCTTGTAACCATTCTCTTCCTTGTCTTCCTTCTCGTTGAAAATTAAAACATCTCTTACAAATCAACTTTTTGTTTCGATTTTTTGAAAGTTGCTTATTAACAAGACGATCGAATTGCTTTATGTACACATAGTGAGACACATCTCCTCGCGTTAGTAGTAGTAAATCCGTATGATCTGGTAGCTCTTCTTTTGCAATACGTAAAGGATACACTTTGTTTGAACTATCTAATGCAAAAACATTAATAGACGTGCCGGGATTTTTCTTTTCAAATTTCGATATATCTTTCGTAGAAACGGGATATGTTATTCCTTGAAAATTGTACCTGTGTCTTGCGTCTTCATATTCTTGGTTGGGTCGTTGTGGATTTATTAATACAAACTTTGACGTCATAGCATAGCGAAAACATTCATTATCTTCATTTTGAACATTAATACAAGATTTTGTATTTTCAATTATTTTTGGCAAAGGAATGTAACTAGATCCCATTAGTCCATATCCGTGTTTGTGAACTCTTATATCTAATACTTCAATACTTGTAAGACTCCATCCGGATCCTCTTCCTTCGTGTTCCTGAAGTTTGGTTAATATTTCTTCTATACAATTCTCTACTATTGAATCAATGTTTGAACTTTCCATGATGGTTCGGTTTTTTGTTATAAATCCTCTTGGTGATAATTCTTCTTGCGCATTTATAAACATAGCTTCTAGTAGTAAACCAAATTTAAGAAAGTTTAATCTTTTCAATTCTTCTTTTAAAGTTTTACTTACGATTGGTTTTGCTTCTCTAATAAATTCTTCTAAGTTCAAGTTTTCATTTT